>OX638120.1:19838000-20515500 GCA_951804975.1 Anthophora plumipes
TAGAAGTTGTGCATTCTTTTTTTCTCTCTCTCTCTCTCTTAGAAAAGAATTCGTTATGACAAATGAGGAGAGAAATAGAAAGCTGAAATCACGTCATCGACCATTAAAACTGGAATCGTTGGTATTAAGATATATCGCCTCGCATCCTGTGCATCGTTAGTCCACCATGGCGCCACTGAAAACATAAAGACGTCGTTGTTCGAGAAAATCCCCGAGGAAAGGTCAGAGTGCAGCCGAGTTCACGCGATAATTGATCTTTGAAGCAAAATCACCGGGCAAACGGGTGTGCACACGTGTTACGCTTCCTGTACATTCTGCGGTACGCTGGTTTCACGCGTGAGAAACGCACAGGGAAGCATCGACACGGCCTAGAAAACCGATCGTCCGAAGGAAACTCGGTGACAATTTGTCGCCTCGAATTCCACGAATTTTTATGCGAGATGAAATTTTCTGTCGGTCGATTCATTAGTCGAGGGAGATAGGAATACGGCAAGCTTCGTCCCAGGACCCAAAACAAATTAATCAAATCTGACAGCAGGTGTGGTTGCTCCAGACAGAGAAAGATCGAAAAATAACGCAACGATCGCGAATAGGAAGTTGCGTATATCGAGGTTAGAATTATCAACGATCTTATTTGCTACCACTTCAGCCATGATCCTCTTTATATCGTGCACTCCGACCGGAATATGTAGAAGAAGCGAATCCAATTAAATTCGTTAAACATTCCCCCCGACTTTGACGATCTTGTTTTACATACAATTTATCCATACGATCTATACGTAACTCCTTTTAAATCCAACATCCACCTTTTCCTTCGTAATTCACCTCTTCTCGGTAATAGGATTTTCTCGTTAAAGTAAACGTTCCCAACAGCTCGTTCGAGCTATCGCTTTCTTTGTACACGAAATCTGAAGGACGCGACGCGTCCTCCATTCGACGATCGTCGAATTCACACAGCTTTACTTTATTCTACTCTATTTCTGCTATTATTATTATTTAAGACAGCAGCAGGAGATTCGTTTTTCTTCTCGCGATTCCTATCGAAATGCTTTTAGAAATTACCCACGGGACACATCGATCAAATTAATACGCGGTTCAATCTGTCCCGTTTACGACGCGATTGTAACAATAAATCGTCGATAATGCGGCTCTAGGTTAAACGCTAGCGACACAATAAACATGATCGCGACGCGATTGAAAATAGTATCTGCGTTTCGAACATTAAACGATGGAGAATGGTTCCTCCGTTAGTCGAGCCTGTCTCTACCACGAGCGATAAATCGACGCTTTATTTTTGCGGCTCAAGGATTACCTCACACGTCAACTCGTAAATCTTTGGACGTCGCTGGGCGTAGCTCGCGTGTACTTCTAACGCTGGAACTACCAGACCCAGACGAGGACAATTGCTTCAAATTTCTCTGAAAAATTACGGAAATTTATAACAATATAAAGTTCAAAAATATTTCACCGGTATCTTAAGAACGTGAACAAACGTTCTTCTCTTTGAAAATGGGCGTTAATAGGTATGGGTCCGATCTGCTGTTAAAAAGGTTAGGATCACGGAGAGACAAAAGAGTCGTTTCTCCGTGAGAATATACAAGATTCGTTCGGCGTATTATTCCCGAGGATTTCGAGACCTAAATCGAATTCTTGATAATGCAGCGTGGGTGACTCTTTCGTTGGGAACCAATCAACTTGGCGAACGTTCGTTACTCCAGTTTTTTTACCACTTTTCTCTATCTTGAAACAACCGGGAAGCTCGAGTTCTGGCTTTCCTCTTCTTCGCGATGCTGATCAAATGATAGAAATTATTGTTCCGGTAGCATTTATCGAGGTGAAACCGAAGAGAATCGAAGTAATCGTCGTGCAGAGGAAGGTAACAACATTTCTCACCGGTCTGAAACGTATTCGATTATACGGGGAACGCGCAATTGCTAGGTGGTTCGAGATCGAATCGTTTCCGAAGAGTACACGTGTGTTAGTGGCGATATCTGGAAAGGAATTACAGGCTCGAGGGAAGTGTAATCCCTCCGAGACAAAAATTTCGCTTCCGTGGAATTTATTTCTCCCCTTGATCGAGTCTGTCGAGTTTCGACGTATCGAAGGCGTTCCCTTTAATTGACCATCCCGCTGAATCGGACTGAAACGATCGACGCTTCCAATCTTCACCATTTTCCATACCACTGATTTGCGTAGAGCAATTAGAAGCTTCGAAGGCTAACCTGAATTCTTCACCGAATCGTAGAGTGCGAGAAGTGTAAAAAAAAAAAAAAAAAATAGGCGTGGATATTAGAACGACGTCAACACACAAACAATTCTGTCTCGTAAGCATATATCTATCAGCGTAATTAAGGCGGACAGATAGAAGCAGAGGAAGAAGTCGTCGCATCGTTGCGAAATACAAATGATAAAGATTCTTAAACGTTTTGGCTAGTAGTGGCCTGCTTTTAACCTAATTGTTAGATTACTGGCCAACTGTCGCAGTATTTTAATACTGTTCGAGCTCGCGTTGCGTCGAGCAATCTTGTAATTAAGCTGCTCTCATAAGCAACCCAATCGGCGCTGTCTGTACCTCATTAGTTACGTGGAAATCGAGAAATTGATTAATATCCGTTGTTACGTTCCACGAAGAATGAAATAGAGGGAAAGAAACATGAAAACAGTTGGAGGAACTCCTTAATAGAACTACGTATCGCCTGGTTACTGTATCCCCGGCTAGCTTCATAATTTACCGAGCTTTTTCCTTTTTATTGTCTCCTCGATGGAACGTTTTAAAGAGAAGTAAGCGGCCGGCGGGGGGCCACGTTGTGCAAAGGGCCAACGAGAAGGAAAGATACGAAGAGAGACGTGGCCCCCGGCAATTACTCGTTGACATCGTAAGGCGTACATCCACAATCTCCCGCGAGCTTTAAAGCGGACATCTTATTAAGTCTCGGTATGATGGCCCTTACCGCAACGAATCGAACAGCTTTCTCTACCAATTTCGTTGAGTTATTTATTTCTCCGAGAAGCAATCTGGTTTAATCCTTTAATTACAACAGAATGTAAAAAAGAAAAAGGAGAAAGAAAAGAATGTCCTCTAGGATAATTTATCACGGTTGACGTAGGAAATTTGCTACGATGTGCTCAGAAATATGTTAATTTAGCAAGAAATGGGAGAGCGTTGTATCTTTGGTTAGCAGAGCGTATTTTCTTCGTAGCAGAGGGGTTAAAATTCCTCCCTTCTCTTTACATATCCTGACCGGATATCAATTTTTCCAACTGTCGAGACTAATTTCCGCCCTTCCACTCGGAGGATCTATACGAAGTTCGAGAAGCCCCGAACGTTTACGTATTTAAATTGCCACGCGTTTTAATACCAGCCGCTTCTCTAGCACGCGTTTCAAAGCGCATTTGCATGCAACTGCGGCGTAATTAAAGGGTACAGCGTTATCGCTGTGCATATGGGTTTCTCCGTGGCAAATGTTACGGATTAATATTCATAGGGCGGTCTGCCGAGAAAGAAATTATACCTTTTCATGTATGTAATAGATACGGAAATTATGCATGCGACAATGTTTTTCGTTTATTCCGAAGGATCGAGGATCCGTAAAAACGGGGCAACGTTTGAAAGCTACAGGTATACGGGGATAGCAATTAAGCTCGTTACTTCTTCGCGTGGCTACTCGCCATTTGCCTGTGCACGGCAGAGTGTCAAGGTTGATCTCCATCTTTTCCTGCTGTCAAATCTTCCGAAGGAACCTGCGTCTGCGTTTTAATTATGCATCTATGCAGAAAGAACTGCTCAGTGTCCCCTTGGGTACTTTCCCACTTTCTCTGGCAGTCGTTGCAACTCTAGGTGGTTCTTGTGCGAAAATGTTTCTCGTTTATGTGTCAAGAGGATGTACAGTTAAACGCCTCGAAGTGTCCTTTTGAAAGATGCAGGCCACATATGCGGCCAGCTAGCATAAAAATAAGAGAAAAGCAATTGTGCAATTGCACATCGAGGGAATTAAGCGGAAACTCATCGGTGTTGTAATTCCACCGTGATAATCAGCAACCAGGCGTGGTCCGCGACAAAGTGAAAAAGGTAATCTCTTAATTAATCTGGTAATTAACCTTCGTTGGTATTACACGCAGCCGTACGTGGCGGTACGGAGAAGAGCGTGGAGAACGTTAACGGATACACCGAAAAACGGGTTAATACGACAGGAAAAAAAAGAAAGAGCGGAGGTAGTTAGTAGGGCAGGCTGTAAGAATGCGCCAACTGGGAGGTTCGTGTGACTGCGTGTTGCTTGTATATGCGGCCTAAAGTGCAGCCCACCTGTTGCTAGGCCTATATCGCTCGGGATCTCTCACATTTTCAGCGTCCTACTCGAATCCTTCGTGTTCCGCGGCTAACTGGCGCCGTGCTTTATTTCCGGCTACGGAGGATCGAATTATCCGGCTAAACGATCGTCTCGTTTCCACTGAATCCGACGTTTTTATCGCTGGAACGCTTACGATGCGGGGAAAAATTAATTCCCCCGCGGCAACACACCTCCCATCCAGCAGTGATTAATGGGACCACCTGTCCACCGGGTTTGTTGTCTTCGATAAGAGAAACGAGCCAACCGGTGAAGCTTGTTTCGTGGAGACATTTCTCCAACTTTTCTTTTCAATGTATTTTGAACATTACCCATTTTTCTCATTATTCTACGTTGTTCTCCATATTCTGCTGAATAAATACGAATGGAATAATCGAACGATCGAATCCAGTTATCGTTCTCGAGCAGACTAGCAAGAATAGGGAGGCTAAATATTTATGTTTCCTCAGGTTGTGCAAGTTTCGCCGCTGAAGCGGTTGTAAATTGATAGACTTAGGATTTTCCATCCTCTTTAAATACATACGTACGTATATACCAACCTCTTCGGCAGAGTTAGATGCAATATTTGCTCTCCGTCTTGGTTGCTGCGGACTACTAGAAGCCCCTGTACTCTATCCAGGCTCCTCGGCAAGAAAAATAAGGTTCGAGGAGAAATTAAATCCACTTTAAACGTTGCAAATTCCTCGAGGAAGTTTCCATGGATTTCCTATCTCGCGACGATAAGAAAATGTCCGTCGACGAATTTTAAACTCTCGGAATATCCCTTCTCCCGCCACGTATCTCTCGACGAAGGCTCGAAACGCTCGACTGTTTAAGAAATTTCAGCGAATCGGCGATGTGATTACGGGGAAATTACGTCGAGAACTCCTCGAGAGTTGATTTGACGTAGAAGTGGCCCGAAAGAGGCGCGAGAATTGGGAAAGATCATTAGGCGCGCTAATTGCACGGTCATTAGTCGAACGACGTCGATTTCGAGTCGCGAGATTGAAGCCAGTTACTCGCGAATTCTGTGCTTCTACGGTTTTACCACGCCATTTTGCTTTCCGGTGGAGGTTCGAGTTGTTTATTTGACCAATTAAAAGAAACTTTACCACTCTTTGAGACATTCTTCGCTTCTCTTTACATCGAGAAGGATTTTTCTGTACTTATGCCTCGTTAGCTCCTCTTCGCGATTTCTGAACGAAATATCGAAACCGATGGAGAAGACACTTGCCTCTCGTTCCAAGTTCCAAAGTCTCGAAGCAAAGGCTATACGCGACTAAATCTCATTTGCCGTCGTATTTGTAATGAAGTTTCAGGGAGTTATCAAGCCCTTCGTAGCCAAGTGAAACCCACGATGCTGGCTGGTTGCTAAGGGAACCAGTCGCACGTGTCGACTAGGTGATCGTATTCGATTATACGAAATTTCTCATAATCACGCGTATACGTCTTTCCCTTTGGATAACTTTCTCAACGGAGGACCATCCAACCGATCATCAACTTTCAGTCTTTACTAAAGCCGACGAAATCCTCGGGAGAGCTTTCGGAATAGCGGTAAAAAGTTGAAGGAATTATCGAAAACGATGAACGATTAATGTCTGCCGACATTTTACCATATGGAAGGCGTTTTTCGATGTATGCATGCCACTAATGGCACGTTAATAACGTAGAAACGGGGAGGAAGATCCTCTGAACATTCGAGTGGTGTAACGAAATGGATTCAGCCTCAGAAATCCGTGGCTTCTGCCTTGAACGCGGTTTCCACCGGACTTAATGTTGGAAAACTTCCTCTTACGATACGATACACAATACAGGCTGTTTCATAACAGCGAATTCAAAGTTGAACACGAGGGAAACGTAACTGTTGGAGAATATCTAGAGGCAAGAGGAAGCAATTGTTCGAGTTTCTGAGTTTCTTTCGCAGCGGTACGATATTCAACGTTTAGGAGGATGAATTTATTAAATGAACGAAGCTCCGTATTATGAGAAAGGTTGTAACGAGAGAAAGAGTAGAAGGACAGCGACGATATTAACGGTGAACTTCTTTGGTCGTTTATCGAGTGGGAGCTAGATAAATATCTAGGTGCACAACGTTATGTGGAGCTGGTGACACTGACAAAGTGGCTGCTCCACTTCTCAGTGGACTAGAGGCGTCGTTGCAGGTATGGTGAAAGACGTAGAATCGAACGAAAAGGCAACGCTGAATTAAACAAGAGTAAAATTCAATTCTATTCGAGATCGAACGGTATGGTTGGTTCGATATGTATAAGAAGTTGCCGCGATTCTTCAGAAGGAAAGAAATATCTTGTCGAGCGTAACGTAGGGTAAATAATTGCGGTCACGTGCCTCAATGAAAGTTGCTGGGATTTTGATGTACGACCTTTCGCCAGCCGGCCACGAAAAGCAATCTAGCCGGAATAAGCCCTCTCTCGGCCATGGGAGAAACAAAACGGAACACTCGAGGAAATATCAATTGGCGGACGGACAGAAAGGGGCGAGCTTTTTACCGCTTACACGAATCCACTCAACGCGAGAAGTGCTTGCACAGGCCGGCGAGCTTTTTCAAAGTGGAAATCGACCAACCGGTGTAAATCGTTTTTCTTCGTGTTTCTCACGTTCCCTTGATTCGGAATACAGCAAATTACGTTTGCACGAGGGATTTTCCTTAAATAAAGCGTACTATACATAATGTACTGGTTCAACAATGTCAATGTCGGCTAGTAAAAGTTCCAGTTCCTCTGAGAGTACAGCAGGACAAACAACCCTGCGTTACACTTGTATCGATCCTCGGAGGGAAATCGAAACCCTGTCGGATAAGTTGTTGTCACGTCCAGGAAACAGGAAACCCTATAACTCTGTGTCTATTATTCAACCACTTTACAATGCAGGCAGGCTTTCTGGCCGATCGTGGAGACGTCGCAGCTTTAATTGATAGCCCTTGCATTTACGAATTGGCCATTGAACGCTCTTTCTTCTTATTCGATTGTCCTCCAACGTTCTTAGATAACAGAAATTGCATTTCAATTATTCAACGTTGTATCCGAAGACGAGAGAGAGAGAGAGAGAGAGGGAGAGTAAGAATTGTAACGCGAATAAAGTTTCCCTCTCCTGGGAGAGGGAGGTATTTCTTCGCCCTCGAGGATACAATTTCTTCTCGTATACGCTCTCGTTCATGCAAAAGGTATCTTTATGGTGAATACATCGATGGAGGTGCGCGTAGAGCCAGGGAACCGTGAAGTGTCGAAATTCCTAGGAGATTCTCCGGGAAAAGCGGGAAAGCGGAAACGCGAGCATGGGAAATCTTGACTGAGAGGCTCACCCGAAGGCTGGGGCGAGAGCTGGTACTCGCACGCGACCCCTGACATTACCTGCCCTACATAAATGACCTAGATCCCCATGACTCCGTTCTTGCGATTTCTACTGGACAATAGTACGGTCCAATAACGAGCGTAGAACGCCATAGTTCGATGGGAGTCGAGTGATCTGATGCTGACAATTCCAAAAGAAATCTAATACTTCCTTCTATGTTTTAATACATAACTCCGTAACGGAGAAAATGTTGGAGCATCTAACCCTCAAGTTATAAATCGATGAACTTGGTGGCTCGATCGAGCGCTATTTTCACGTAAATCTTCTTCGTTCAACCGTACACAGACGGATACGCGAAATTGCTCGCTTCCGTTTAATCCCAACGCACAGGGAGAAAGGTTTATATAAGGAAGAAACAACACGAGGAAGCTGGTAAACAAAAACAAGCTCTAGCCAGGGTTCATTTTCATTCTCCCTCCACATACACCCTGTATCTTCAATCTTTCCATCTCTCTCGAGTAGAACAACCATTGAGAAGATAATAACGCAGATTTACTTCAGCGACATAATTTACCGCCGATTCCGAACACGTGCGGTAGCCACGAGAAATTTGGCAAATCGAAGGATGTTCGTGTTCCAAGAGTTTCTTTGGTAGTCGGAGCTTTTCATTTAGAAGCTATTGCCTTCGAGAGAAACCTCGGATTTCTTTCGCCTCGTTTTCGGCATGCGAAAAAGAGGGAATCACGGTTTTACCCGAATGATAATCGCAAAGAAACTCGAGAATACGCGCCGAGGAATAGGAAGGAGTCGTTTTCCATTCTTGCCTGGGTTTGTATCTCGCGTCCTATTGACCCGTTGAACGAGATTTCACGAGGCAACACGCGGAACGTTTCATGGTCGCGCGGGTTTCGTGTATCTTGCCTCGGTTTTCCATTGAAACAGCATCATCCCGGTTTCCATGGTGATTCCCGGATATGGAAGCGCACGTAAAATCAATGGAACGAAGTGAAGCCAACTGGCTGTCGAGGTGGAAGTAATTACGGTATCAGGAACAACGAAATCCGCTGCGATCAATTCTAACCAGATTTTTCTCGATCAGCTTCAGGGACAGTTGGATCTATCGATGGATATTTACCAAAGTCCCTGGCTCGATGTAATTTAAAAAAGAGTTCCCTTTGTTAGCAGGGAAATAGGGTCGCTTTTTGAACTAACTTCCTTTTTTTTCCTTTTCTCGTGCCTTCTCTCTCCTTTTTTTTTGGTTCGTCGATTTTTCCCTCTCACCCCCTTGTGTACACCACCGTACGTCGGCAAGTCGCTTCGTTTACAGGCTACCAGGAACAGATAAAAGCGCGATTTTACATTTTAATCTCGACGAAGGGAGTGGTGGATCGAGGGTTGGGGCGAACGCGACCGCTTTGAAAGTAAATTGGCTTTCCTGTTGATCGCTACATTCATTGGCAATCGCGCGCGCGAGCCTGAATAATGATGCGCCGATGGAGAAATTCAGATCGTAGGTTTAATCAAGATAGCGGGAAAGTTTTATCCTTTCTCTTCTTCTCTTTCCTTTTTTTTTTTTTGTCGAAGTGGAACGGATCACCGGTAGAATATTCGAAAAATTTTTATCGAGATCTCTTCTATACGCGCGTCCGAGTTCATTTTCAACGGTTTCACGCTTCGAATAGGATTTTTATGACATACGTATGTATATATACGTACATCCATCGAATAGACGAGAACGAGATCGTACGACGGTAATAAACAAGAAGGCACCATGCTGTCCGCGTGGACACGCTCTTGATAATTCTGCCGTGATTAAACGTCGTCCATCTTCTCCCTCGAATTTATGTTGATCCACGTGACGCGGTCAGCCGGCTGCATTTGTATGCATGCGGTCTCGTATAATAGACAATGCAGCATCACGCGTACAAGCCAATCTTGAGTACAACACGCGTGCGCACTATGGCTACTGCCTCTGGTTCGACATACCAACTCTAACTGTGCGGGCCAAGGTTCGCGGTTTACTCAATTACCGTGAATACAAGGCGAAATGTGCTATGGAAATATCGAAACCTCGAAACATCGTCTGTTTTTCACGTTACATCGCGAGCTTGCCAGCCAATTTGCAAACGAGAAAGACCAAACGCGTAATCTTCTCTCGTCACGATTGTAGAATATGTTTCGTATAATTGCATTAGCGTCGATCGTTTGACGATACCGCGAAGCAATAGATATTATACGATGATAACGTGCAGGCACGAGTATCGAAAAGAGATTCGTGGAAACGTTGATCGTACATTTAGAAACAATATCGAAATTCTTTCTCTCGAGTGTTCTACGGTAACTAAAGGAGTCGAGAAGAATGTAAAGTTTGGTCTTTCTGCATGCGACGCGCATCCGATCGACATTCTCACACTTGTCTGACTTCTCTCATGGTCTTTCCCTGTTTCTGTCACGCATTCTTACATACTCACTCTTTCCTCTCTTACGAAATTCTATCTCTACCTGTCTGTATAACATTCTTTCTTGTGTTTCTATTGCACAGGCGCATCGCGGGCCGGCAGTCGTGCAGGTACAAATTTCCACGCAAACATTTCCAAATTCTCTGCACAAAGACACCTTAGGCGTCTTCTCTAGAACTTTTTTTTTTTTCTTAGACTGTTTCAGCGTAGTATGCGATCTTCTGCTGGATTAGTAGCACTTAGTGACTTAGTAGGTGGTAAAGATAAGAAAAAAAAAAACACACACACACACAATGTACTTAATACATATATTCAGTCCTATTTCGCTGTTGGTAGAGAGTGAAACGAAGCTTTTTAGAGTAACCAATGATTAATTTAGCGACCGTCGCGAGATCGTATTAGTACGATCCGTTCACGAATAGACCGCTTTGATACGATACACATATAGATTGAATAGCTGGAACACTGAATGCGTAGACTGTTTGCCGTTACGTCAGTTTTTATTCCAATTATTTCTCAATTGTTTCACCCTCGTAAAATTTGAAATCGCGGGTGTTCAACGACGAAATGATCGTTTTAACCGGTATCGATACTCTTGTATCGACGAGTTTCTCCGACTCGCCAATGAGCCTCTCGTTGCACAACGAAAATTACGTTTAGTTTTCTCGCGCGGGTATAGCATGATTAAAATCGAAGGATGCATGAACACTTTTCAGCTAGGTCGCATGTCCACGTTTATGTTCGATGCGTTTTTACTATCGTTAGTACAACGAGGAAGCCCCTCTAGTGCGATGCAGCAAGATAAAGCAAAAGCAACGATATCTCGGATGGAACTGTATTAACGTTAACCCGTTTTCTTTTATAGGTAAGTGTCCCGTTCAATCGACGAACCAGTTATCCGGTCGGTAAGTCAGCTTTTCTCATCTTAAAAGGCTTCTGGAGTACACGTGAAAGCTCGATGCACTCGTAGTCGGTAAAGCAGAGCTGCGAGAAAGCTCTGTTTGATCGTATACCGGCAGAGTCGATGCTATGCTTGACCTATACTACTTGCGTGTACCACTTGCGCCGCATTTATCGTCCGAACTCCTTCTTAGTTTCCTACCGTGTTTATCGAGGATACATTCGACAATTTCGATAGTCTCGCAGACCAGTTTCATGCATCGGTAATTTGATTGATCGTCGGATAAATGAAAATTTATTTGACGAATTGTCGAAGTTGAAATAAGGAGGCGTATATTCAACGTAGAATGGAACGCAGATAGTAGGATAAGGTAGATCGAGATTAAACTTGTACAAATTCCAGTATGATATAAAAGATGAATCAATTTTAAACGTAATTCTCCGTACTTGCTTCGTGCTCGGTTAACTCGACGAATACGCGATTCGTTCGTCCCATTTCCAGAAATTCGCTATGGATAATTCAGCGATTTCAACGAACCCGGCTATTGGCAGACACGTTATACAAATACCTACATTTTGCCGACGTGTGTCGAAGATATTTTATTATGTATCGACTCGTCGAAGCGAACTCGTGCAATCCTTTCTTTTTAATTCACCTAACGCCGAGATATTAATTATCTTAACGAGCAAAAGGATTCGGGAACAGGTGAATGAAATGTTGGGAAAAATAGGTGTATTTCAGTAGAAGAGCTGTATATTGTGTCAGACACAAGTATATGTCTATAATACCACTATCGTCCCATAAAATATTCATTTCTGCGTACAGGAAAAGGCGTTTCCGTGCCAAGGACGCGTGGTAGCGTAATTCAACGATAGTCTCGCACCTCGTGGCTCGAGTTAGTCGATTCGGTAGATGTACGCGGGTGCGATCGAGCGATTTCAAGCGCGAAAACTTAATAACCGAGGAGTAGGACAGATGGTTGTTGGTAAACGTTAAAAAATTTGTTGATAAACGTGACATGGAGTCGCGTGCATCGTTAGATAAAGTCAGAGCGTATAAATCAGCCGACTGACGGTCCTTTTCCTAGTTCCCTTATCTAGCTACTTTACATCCGAGAGCAACGCGAGCTCGTTGCAGCGGAAAGAACATTCCTCGGGGCACACCGTAAGCCATTATATCCCGTCACAGCTGGCGCACCCGGTATTATTGGAAAGCTGCGCGTTCAACATACACAGAATTGCCAGGGGTGTCGTTCGAACGGTCAATTAGAATTCGCGAGGAATCCCTACCGTTTACTCCGCGTCAGAAACGCGATCAGACTCGCCGAATTCCGTGAACGCGAATATATTTACACGCCTTTCTCGATTCTGTTTCGTTTTAAACAAGAATTCGTCGAATTGAAGATAATAAAATGACGAAAAGCTCGTAATTTCACAGGGGGGAAGGGAGAAAAAAAATGGTTACACAGTAGTTTGTCGTAGTTTCGTTAGACAGCCGTTGAAGGATGAAAAATCTGAGCACGTCTGTTTTAGTTGTTTCAATGGAAAATGTCGTTTAGGAAATCTATTATAGTTTGGGAAAGCAAAGTTGATCGTATTCTATCCGAAAGTACTTTCATAGGAGACGTTACCTTCGAGTGATCTTATACCGAGCGAGAGTTGCTAGTGGTTCTGACACGAGGTGATTGAGAGACCGATTACCCTTGGCTCTGGTTGGCGAAAACGAGGATACGAGCCATTTTTCATTTTATGCTACTCTCTTGTACAGTCTTCCTGCAGCTGCTTCGTAGCGAATATTAATGCATCGATTACACCGGCCAGGAGAAAGAATTAAAAAAGCATTCGCGGGGAAACGAATTTTTTTGGAAACTTCCCCTGTATCCTTATTGAAATAGTGACAATAAAGTAGTATCGTTTGATCGCGTACCGTACGAGAATACAGTTGAGAATTTTATTTTCTTCGATAACGAGGTCGTTCCAAAGTGGAGCCCATTTCTCAATCCATCGAGAGAGTTCATGATATCGTTGGTCTGCTGACTTTTTAATACCTTCCGCGGAACAGTAGCGATCTCCGGGGAGCTCGTAAAAATATTTCGGACGATTGTTTCCACGTAAACCTCTTCCACACTTTCGAATCGTTGAAGGAAATTAGCGTTTCTTCGCGCATTGTTGTATCGTTCCTTCGAAAACTTGTCTCCGTGAACGCGTTTCAATTTTAATGGCATTCCGCGACTAATTTATGGGAGAAGTTGTCATCGAAAGTTGTCCCGTCGGTGCAGCAGCGCCCACATGCTATGAAAATATAATGAGCGCATCCCCGATGGCGACGTTCGTAAACGACGAATGAAATTTTAATTACGATCCCGCGATTTACATGAATAGCATCGGTCACAACCGCTATCTTTTCGTATCTTCTGCTTTACCTCAGCCTAAAATACAACGTTTTCAAAACGCTGAAGAATTTCAATTACTTCCAGACAGATTTCACCCTGGATCTTTCTCTTCTTTTAATATTTAATGCTCGAAGCTCTAGTGGTATTTATTTCGCTGTTCCTTTCTCCGGTCTTTCTCACAGAGCTGACGGCAAGTGCATGCAAATTCGGTCAGATTCTCAAGGAACGAGCAAGCACGTTGGTGTAAGATTATCCACGTGAACGCGATGCTTTCCGAGCTATCTGCTTTACTTTTCTTTAATCAAGGTCAGGAGATGGTGCGCGAGTCAAGGAAAAATGAAGAAACGTCCTCTGCCTCCGTCAACCTCGCACGCTTTCCGTTTAATTTTCCAAACACGTGGAAAATCACGCTCGGCTTTTATGTCTTCTTCAAGGAGGATTATAAAACAAATGCTGCTGTATTCGAGCCACGTTACGTTATTCGGGTTGGAGTTTGGTATCTTCTCCAGTATCAGAAACGCATTTTTATCGGTTAATTTGAACCCATCCGAAAATTTCGTGAAATCAATCGTTTCTCACGTTTCCCACTTTGAATAACTCGGTTTCCCTTTGTATTAGATTATCGCGCAACTCGTAGAGAAAGCGTTAAACAATGTATCGACGGACGTTCAAGTGAATTCGACTTGTTTTTCCGCGGCATTGTGCGGAAAAAGGAAATCGAGAGATATTCCATTGAACGCCGGGGAATAATGGCATCGGAGAGGTTCTCGCGGCTCTTCGAAGCCGTTTCTGTAATGTACGTCAGGGAAACGCGCCCATGGCACCTGTCAATAGTTTCTAAAGGAAGTTTTACAAAAGCTTCAGCACCCGAGAGAAAGACAGTCCCGTTGCTAACACAGCCTGATCCTTTGACAATCGATACACCCTGTACATTTTTTGCCTAACAGTGACGTCCTTTGTAAACGAATCCCGCAATCAACCTGGGGGAAAAGTGTTTACCGTGAACTCGTTTCGTCTCTGGGAGAGAACGAAACGGCAGGCTTCCGCCGCGATTTTCTAACGTCGCGGTGGAAAATTATTCCTGTCGAAAAACGTGCCCGCGCGAGAACCAACGTTTATAACTGGAACGAGCGTTTCGTAACGGGTTAAGTACGCAAACTCTTCCTCCTGCTTCTCCATGGTCCCCTAAATTTTAAGGCGTCGTAATTCTTGTAGCATCGGATCCTTAGTCATATACAATCCCCCCGTCGGTTACGTGGAAGATTTAGTCGAGGACGAGAACCGGGCTGTTGATTAGTAACAGTAATTAAAGTTGGCAAGGGCGCGAGCAGAAATTATAAAGCTACAAATTATCGCAGACCTAGCTCGTTTTACGAACCTCGCCAACTTCTTACCTCCGGTTCTCGAGCTTTTTACATCTTCTTTTTCCCCACCCTAGAGCATCATCTCTGAACTTTTTAATTGCTTCCAATTTTCCCTCGGCGGATCGATGAAAGGTACGCTTGGATCGATATTTCTGGGATAATACGTGCACTATCGGTCGAACTTTTCCAACTATTTACGACTCGGAATTGAAAAGCTTCTCTCAGCTAAGTGGAAATTTTGTAACTTTTCTCGCGAAACGTTCGCGCAAACTTTCGAGCAGCATGCGTCACGGGGATACTTATGGAACACTCCGTGTGGTTACTCTTACAGAACTTCTCGTGACTCACGTGCTCGCCGAGTAACACGCCACTAACAGTCGGCTACTGTCAGCGGCATATTTTCCGGGAAATTAGGATCTCGGCCGGAAACTAATCGAAGAACGAGAGCACGGTCAAGTACACCGATCCCATGGAGCACAATCGCCGGACGAAACCACAATGGCAGTTGGCGGTTTCCGCTCGGATCGATCGGCCCTCAACCGTGGAATAGAGACACCACCACCGCGCATTTTTTCACTCATGCTGAATCTCTCAGTTACTCGCGATGGTATCGTGAGAAATTCCAAATTGCAGCGAACTCTGGAATTGAATTGAACCCTTTCAAATCTCGAGTGATTCCATTGTTACGGTGGCTCTTTTGCAACGAGGCACGTGGATTTTTTCGTTGGATTTCTTCCTGTATAGTTATGAAAATTGTACAGGGAAAAGTAACTTTCTAAATTTCTATCTGAAAAGAGAGGGACAATGTCAGGCTACACAATACGAGGATTCGAATCAGTATTCCCTTGATACGGTAGCTGTCCCCCTACTACAGACAGGCCTAACAAGCTCGTCGAAGCGTCAGCGGATAAATCTCGAACCGGGAGTAACTGTCATGACATGTGGTGGGTGGCCCGGGACGCGGCAGCCAGAAGCGGGAAGCTGAAGGGGAGAGAGGCATTCACCCTGATGATGGCGTACGTAAACGTAGAAGATGCACGTTAGAGCACATTGGTCGTTGGTTCGGTCGAGCGACACGGATGATGCTCTCGGGGGTCGGGACAAGCTCCGGTGAAGCTCTGATCGCGGTGGTCGTGCGGGGTTTCGAGCTTGCGCACTGTCCTCAAAATCGCAGACTTGGTTGCGCGAGGGGCGCGTGGCGGCACCGGGGGTGTCAGTCACGGCCCATCACCCGACCATCGAGCACGTAAGTTCGCAATCGGTTACTTTTTCTTCCTTTCTGTCAAACTACTTCCACCTACACCTCCTTACTTCTCCGCTATTTCACCCCGTTTCTCATCCACTTTCTCTCAACACCACCTTTTCTCCATACGCAACGTCTTCGTCTGGATTATCTTTGATCTTCAAACCCCTTGTCACCCTCTCCTCGTTTATCCATTCACACTTCTCCCTTCGAGATTTGGAAGCTCGTATATCTAATTTTTCTTATCATGGCCGACGTATAACCTGGCGAGGAGAGTATGGAATTTCTTCGAAGTGAAGGAAAGAGAGGGTTCAGCGTGGATTATGGGGGACGACGTTCCACCCGGCGGCAGTTTCTCACAGTGATTACGTCGAAAATGGCGGGTACCGTTGGACGATTCCGCGAAAATTACCAGCTTCCGAATGTTTCCAGACGGTGAGCTCGTTAGAGAGCAAGTGCTCGCGTTTCTTTTGTGCTCGTTTATGCCGCCACTAACAATAAGTGGAATCGCTTTCTCGTCGGAGCGAATCGACGTTCCTCCCGTGTGTGCGAGAACCCGTTTTTCGGCAGGCAACGTGCCCTCCCTTACACCCTCTCTCCTCCTCACCCTTCGCCCCTCTTCTTTCTCTCTCGTTTTCGTTCGACAGGAAATGGATTTCCTCTGTCGAACGTCTGTTTCCTCGCTGAAAGCCTCGATCGGAGAGCTGCAGAGCTATCGCGAATACTTTTCCACGCATCGTGTTCTTCGTTTCGGTCCTGTGGCCCTTAACCCAATCGTTGACTCGTACTACTTACGCCACCGTTCTCGCCCCCCCCTCTCTGGTTCGGTTCGATGGATTTTTGTGAAATTTTCAACACGTATCCACGTGAATTTTATCTAATAACATTCCGGTGTTGTACGAAAACGGAATCGACGGGATGTTTAATCGTCGAAAGCGAAATTTCGTAACGTTCTCGGGTGAATCACGTTCACAAGACGTCGAATCACGTAATTTCTTGAAAAAGGCGGTTTTAATGTTTCACGCCTGTCGCTGATTTCCCCTGTGTGTGAATGTAACACGTGATGTACGCGTGACACGTTCACTTTTCCGACGTATATTTTCACAAAAGACTATCACGCTCCTGAACGGAAGCACGCCGTAATTACGGAGCTATTAATCACTTTGCGTAAGAGAACGAAAGCGGTCTCCCAAGGAAGTACGATTTGTCGTAGCGCAGGATACTTCCTTTATTCTTGTGCACGCCTTCCATGAATTTTTCAAGATTGCAGAATCAAACGGCAGGTGAGCGTTTCGCGTAAACTAGCCTTCGAAATTCCCACTATTTCACTCGTCGTTTCACGTCGGCCAGTCAAATATTCATAGCACACGTACGCGTGGCGCCTTACGTAAGGTCAAGTTGCTCCTTTAGGGAGGAAGAAAGTGACCACGTGCGTTGCAATCACGAATGAATACGAGCTTCCATGAAAATCTATTCGTACGTAAGCTTGGCCAAAGAAATGCTCTAATTCTTCGAAGCTTGAGGAATCAACCTGTATGGGATACGATAGAGTAGAATACCATTAAACAGTGGTTCAATTCTTTAATCGAGAAAATTCTAAAAGAAAAAAAAGAAGAATAGAGTCTTCCTTTGGCCTACAGATAAATTGTATCTCCAGCAGAGAGGATCTCAGGATGATATTCATATTTTAAACGATATCTCACTTTTCCACTAACCAGATTTAATTAAATCAATCCGATCGATCGTCGAGGTTAACGTTGCCGTTACCTCTGGTATCCTAACGATCTCTACAGCAGTGTTTCCAAGCGAGACTTCCGTTCTCCAAAGCGCGAGGAGCCGAATTCTTAACAGAATCGGCTCTCTAACGAGAGATCTCGCGCTGCCTGTCTCGTTCCGTGGAATAACAGTCTATTCAGCCACCTGGGCGCTTAAACATTCCACACGTTCACCGTTTTACGGTGCCGAGGCAATTGACTCGGTGCATTCAATCGCAGCCAGGCTCGAACGAGGCCGAGGGTTTTTCTTTGTTAATGCTGATTTGTTGCCAGTGCCGCGCCAACCAACGATCAACGGGGGAAAGAAAAAAAAAAAAAAAATAGAGGAGAACCTGTCCTGGTCCATTTAATGGGAATACATTGCGATATTATGCGTCCACTGGGCTAACGGAACAGCCGTAATCAAGGGAATACAGACGTCCCTGCACAGACACGATAAACCGTAGGAGAAAGAAAGATAGATAGGATATTATCTCGATTCACCTTTTCGCTATTCGCGATACTCATTCACGATTGAGCGGTTTAAAGTCTCGAAAGAATGGCGTGCGAGAATTTCATTCCGTTTCTCTCTCTCTCTCTCTCTGTGAATATTTACTCGATTTTTTTCTTTTTTATTCAACGTTCAGCGGTTTTAGGAAAGCTTGCGGTCAGAGATTTAACCACCGCGACGAACAGTTTATGGTTACGGGTTGTGTTTCGTTGATAACTCTTAATAATCTTCTTTCTGTGAATGATTCGGGGATGATTGTTTGGCATTAGCATGGACGATAGAAAATATCGACGTATCACGGTCAGATAACACGTAACGACGTTACGGTAAAATATACACGTCGTGGCAGATGTCCTGAGAAATATTACACTGTCACTTCGTCTACTGAATCGATAACCAGATTATGGAAGCCGGTGAAGTTATAAAATGGCTTTCGGTATTAGCTTATCTTATCGTTTACCATTAGTCCGACTATTTTCTTGGAATTTTCACGCACAGAAGATACCGATCTGTCCGAAAAACCACACCTCAGCTAGTCGTTGATCAAACCTGTTGCCCATTCAGTTAGATTACCGTAATTAATGCCAGTATTGCGTGTCGAACGTGGTTGGAGGTTGGAATAATTTTCCTTGATTTATCAATTACGAGTTGAAACTGTTGCCCCCCGGTTTAAAAGTTATCCTTCTACAAATAGTAGAATCTTTGAGTTATAAATACAGGAGAATAGACCCGAAAAAATACACAGAAATGAAATTTATCCAAACGGTGATAGAATCTGGTCGCCGTCGAAGCCGCATCATTGAATTATCTAGCTTGGCGATCGAAAGGGGTAGATATCCATCAGAAAAGAATAATATACCCGATGTGAGAAATCTACGTGGGACAATGATCGCGCCCCAAGGTGCTCGACCCTGATGTAAAACACGCGTCGAACTTAGTCACAATCGCGTGATAACGAGAATGAAATTTTTAACAACATCCCGTCCATTTTGGAAACGTCTCGAAGCCTACTGATCTCACGATCACGAATTATTTTTAGGCAAAGTTCACCTACCGACAGAAGGCTACCATCTTGTCGTAAACTCTCGGACAACGTGTCGAGAATGTGTACGAATCGTGCATAAAAGCAAGAAATATCGAGCCTGTTCAAGTCGTTGCACTCGCGTCAACTTCTCTCTATTTCGAGCGATGATCCTGGCTGAAGTTCACCGATCAAAGGAATTATTAACGAAGATAAAAGACGCCAACTCTTTAGGATATCAAACGTTAAAACGTTCTGTTGCACGTGTACTTCTTTTTCTTTCAATCTCTGTCTCCGAGGTATTTATAGTATGCGAGAGAAAAAGAGAGAGGATGTTAACAAGCTCAGGAGAAGTTTGTTTAAACGACTCGTTCGCCGTGTCTAATTATTCACGCAGCTGTAAAACAAAATGTACGAAGAACGATATTTGCGTAAGAATAGTACGCGGACGATCCGTGAATTTCTGCGGAAATATCCACGGAATGGCACGCTTCGACGTTCCACTCGACGAATGCCGATGATATTTCGCTTGTACAATCTTGAAGAAACATCTGTACACGCCGTGGAAGGTTGTAACCTGCAATCTTGGAGGGTGTAAAGATAGAGTCCTGAAAGTGCCGGCTGGAAAAGGGAAAAGGGATTGAGTTTTCAGCGACGAATCCTTGGTAAAGATTAAATCACCGTCGTCACGGTGGAAAATCGTCGGGATCGATATGAACAAAGTGGACTTTCTTAATAATACCTCTCCCCAATCTCGAGAGTTACGTTTCCTTCGGTACTCAAACTCCTCCAGGATTTAATGGCGCCCCTTAATAAACGAACTCCTTTTCAAGAGAGCTTGGAGAATTCGCGATGAACGCTTCGATATTCTCCAAGGTAGAACGTGTACGATTCTGAAAGGTTTTTTTTCGGCGTTCTCAAGGGAGAATGGGCGAAGACTGACGACAAACGAGCGGCCTCGTCGACGTTTCGAGCAATTTTGTTTCAAGAGTAACCGAAAGAGAACGTCTTGCTTGAAATAAACTTGATTTATTCAGGCGATAGCCAACGACAATCGTGCTTGCTCGCGATGTATCTCGCTTTCCTCTTTGTTTCCTCTTCGACTTTCCGTTCATTGTCTGCTCTGTCTTCGTCGAGAGGACCTCTGTCCGCTTCTCCCGCGTTTCTTCCGCTTCCGCGCGGCACGCGGAAGTGTCCATGGGTTCTTTGGTCACGCGACGGAGTACTTGCATCTTTCCTAATCGGAATCGATACTGTGGTACAATTGCGTCGAGTATATTTTCAAAGTATCTCCTACAGTTTAACTTTCCTACGAGTTCGATCAGACTTTATCGGAATTGAGAATATTTCCGAAGAGAGTAGAATTTTCTAATCTCTACGTGATGAAAAAATCGAAAGAAGGGTTTAGAAAATTGTAACTATATCCTTTTGCACTTCAGAAGCATCGAAAATTTCCCCAGAGTTATCATTTCCACGTTGCAACTCCTCCCATTGCGTTCCAGCCGATTACAGGCTCTCTTTCTGTAACAAGAGTGACCATACAGTTCCACTTGGCCACCGTTCAACTACCTCTCTTCTTCCTCGTGGAATTCCTCCGAGGTAAAAGCGTCAGGGATGCGCCTATCGTTAATTGGCGCAATTATTTCGATTATTTCCTACGCGAACAACCCTCGAGCGTTCCGTTCCCTTTCTTTTCCATCCTCTGCCAGCGATGAGAGAGAGAGAGAGAGAGAGAGAGAAAAGGGAGACATTATAAAATTACTCTAGGAACAATCTCAGCTAGCCCTGGAGGCTTTGATCGAACCGAGGATCCGTTCTCATTATCGTAATTAATCTCAAACGGGCATTCAGCCTGTAATCTGTTGCTCGCCGCCACTTGAGACTGTTCTGAACAGTTCTGAGGAATTTTTCCCGGGTAAAAGCGGAGACGCGGAAAAATAGCGAGATCGTGGAAACGTTCACGGATAAATAGTCAATGACAGAAACGTTTTACGGGGTGCCCTGCCCTCCTGCAGTTCGATATCGTAAGTAGGACGTGAACCTGGATGGTAGCGTGCGCACGCGTACGTACGCGCACGCACACGGATACACGTGCACACTACTATTTCGCCGGGAACCCGGTTTGATAAATACTATCAAGTGTGGAGCTGTTTGAGAGATTCTTCGCGGCTGACAGAAGATCGACGTGTCGAAGACGTTGCTCTACATTTCTAGACTTGCTACTTATGAACTTCTTGAAATTCAAGATTATCACACACTCTGCTCCTCGAAAGGGATAGTTTATTCTTGAAAAAGATCATCGATACGTGCTGCAACTTAGACAAAAGTTTAAGGGCAACGTTAGAACGTCTAGATTGCAGTTTTCAGACACTGCCTACTGCAGAAGAAAGTGCGAGCGATAAGAAGTTTCATACGAGGAAGTTTATTGTCAATGGCAACAGGTGTACATTGTCTTCGATTAAATTACCTCTTCGTCTGATACGTCTGCCTCGTCATGGAATCGGTTCTTCGGCGTATTTCACTCGCGAGTGCATAGAGAAACTTCCGTTCTTCGTGACGTCAAGTGGCCTGGCTCCGGATAAATCTGTTCGATCGTTTTTCTCGCTGGTGGAACAAGCACTTCGGCCCCTTTCAAGGTGAACGAGAGAGAGATTCATTTACATCGTACGTTAATACGTAACACGGAAATTCTGCGTCCCCGGGATTGGCGTCGGATCTGGCGGCGATCCAGTGTCGTCAGCGTCGAGACGCTTCTCCGGACCCTTCTCCGCTGACGATTTCCATAAATCAACTCCCTCGCAACTATGTCACGAATATACTCCATTACAGGCATGGTGCAACGATGGAACAACGATCATAGAAACTTTCACAAAATAATAAACAACAGTGATCACTTTATTACGCAATAAAGGGCAACATCCAGCGGAGGTGCAGAACGTTTCGATGCAGAAAGGAATAGATTGATACCGATTCAACGAAGTAATACAAGAAACAGAGGAAATGGACAGGATTTTATCAACAAGACAGGAAAATCCTTTTCTGCTGTGAACATAAACGAAGCGTAACGCAGCCCCGGAAATGGCGTTTAAAGGATGCGACGGGATATTTCTCCCGTTCACCGAAACAACGAAACGGCCGATCTCATAAATTTTGCGGTCAAGCTGCGGACACAGAAAGATCCTATCGATTCCATGTCGCGGGACCAGTCCCTTTGCTGCTTCGTAGCCGTTAATCCTCGATCCTCGGTCTCATATTCCCAGGGACTCGGAGCGGCTGCTAACTTCACAGGCGGTCTGTCAAAAATTTCCACGGGAAAAAGGGGATTTAGCGTGGCGCGTACCATGCTGTCGGCTACGAGAACGCCGGAGGCAGCTTACGAACAAAAAAAAAAAAAAGAAAGAAATACGGAAAAAAAGCAGCTGAATTGCAAGCTCCGGCATTCAGACCTGGATTACCAGATTTTGTTTTATCAAAGGAGTTCCTTTCCTTTTTACTCGTATCCAACGTTAATGCGAGCTCCTCCGTTGCTTCATCCAGCAGGAAACGTCAGATGAAAATGTGGCACGCGTTAATTCACGGTTAGCGGTGTGTTATCAGACGTTTTAGAGCGAGTCACATAACCTAAACGTCAATTTACCGTGGAAACTGTCTGGCAACCAGTTGATAATCCCGTAAGACACCTATTTCGCGCGAGACAGTCTGAATGCCGGATTGGAGGCAAGGATACAGTGGATCAGGGAACGGAGAACAGTAAGACGAACCAGAGGATGGCGAATTGAAGAGGGTGCAGGATAAAGGACGGAGGATGCAGTGCTGGAGGATGGAAAACAGAGGTCGGAGGACGTAGAGGGTGGAGGTGGGTGCAGCATGGGAGTGATCAATACTACCTCCACACCAAGTTCCCGCGAGAGTAACAAAGATGAACCGGGTACGTGCGAAGACACGATTTCTGGAAAGATTTCCTCCTTCAACCGAGTTATTCAACCCCTCCCCCTGCTCGAACCCTTGAAACAAGAGACACGGAAACGTTAATGAAAGAGCTTGCAGATTGATATTATTCCGGGGATGTTTAGGGAAGGTACAACACCACGTTGGTCTGATAACAACCTTCTCGTTTGGCTGCTCTAATGAACTTCAGCTAACCGTCCCTATTGATAGCCTGAAGTCCCGCTAGATATTCTACGCCACGCGATACAAGCTCCAATGTGTACCGTCCATAAACAATCCTCCATTGTGTTTTACGTTCTTCTAAATACCCATTATTCGTGGTCACGTTCGGTATAAGATCTATAGTACCACCTATAACCATATATCTGCCCATTTATTCGCAATTCTGTCTTGCGAAAATTTAGTAATATCCACGAATGAAATGGGAAAAGAAAAAATGGAGAAACGGTGGTGCGCACGAATTCGTTCTGAGAACTAGCCAATCAAGTGGCCAGAGTACCAGGAACTCTACGCCCGTAAATTCCAGGAAGAAAGATCGGACGACACATTCACGGGAAACGATTATTTAACGAGAAATCCATTCGAGTTAATTCCCAGTGGAGGATCAGGGCAAAGATCACGGGAACAGAGGATTTTCGAGAAAGGTGAACAATGGAAAGGTGAACACTTGTAGCTGGTAATATCATTGGTTCTCGCAAAATCGAAGCCAGGGACATTCGTACACACACACAGGCATGCATAGGACAGAAAGTGATAGAGAACGTGTGTGTCCACGCAGAAAGGTAGAACAATAAAGCGAGTTAAAAGGAAGGATAGAACGTGGACGTGGTGTATCCAGAATGCTATAGCGCGATCCGTTCGGTCGTGCGTGACTAGGGGCTGTTAACCTAAACAACGAGCCACGCCATCGATAGCCCAGTGACTCCGTTTCTCTGCATACCAACGTGCATACATATTTGTCGTTACATCGGTCAGATACATGGACGCATGCGAAACAAAGCGAAATGTCTCGTTCGATTCCTTCTCTCCTATCGATGGAGATTGATAATTGCAAGCGACTGATAATAGACACGCGGATACGAACGTGACACGTTTATTCAACGCCACACCCTTGTTAGATTCTCACAATCAGTCACCATTTAGACTTTTTTTTTTTTTTTTTTATCTCCTCGCCTCATTAGTTTCCGTCTACCTACTTCGATCTGATTTCACTTTCTCCACCATTGTTCCCTACACGTTGTTCATATTTCACGCGACACCCAGCCTCGAACGCACTCGACAGACACAGACAGACGTTAATCCAGTTTCCGTGGCTTCCCGTCCGACTGACATTGCATCAGTGCTCGTTTAATCGAGTTTTAAGCTTCCGCCGGAGGCGAGGCCGGAACGCTGCGACATACACAGCCCTGAAACGAGCGGATCGTGACGGGGGTAGCAACTAATTGTGAATTCGGATGAGATAACGTCAGGGTACGTTCTCATTAGGGGTGCATTCAGCTGTTCTGATTGGGTTCTTGGAAAAATTACTAACTTTCGGTATGACAAATCAGACGGATCAGTTTTGGTTTTGGAAGAGAAAAGAGTCACTTCCACTGTTCGATAGAATTCTTACACGTTACTTGACGGAATCTGCTTTTAATTACTCTGATCGGGAACAGTCTTTGTATTTTTCCAAATGTAGGCCAACTGTTAGATTAAGCTTTTCCCATGGGAGTGTGTCGTTCTTCTCTCGTTAAACCGGCAAACTTTTCCCTGGTGAAATCTTGAGAGTTCCTCGAGAAGGTAACGGGTTCCAGGAGTTCATTACCGTCGATTCGATTTCGCGGCTGGACGGCCGCATTTATCGTATCGGACTGAGCCGTTTCGGCCGTGGCGGTTTTTCCGCGTACGTCATCCCGACGGAACAAGGCACGGGATAGAATTTAAAGGGAGGGAAAATCGGCAATGGATTGGAAGGAAATATTGCCGCGCGCCGATACGTACGATCCATTTCCGCGCACGATGGAACATAAGAGGATGAAATCCGATATTTTAATTTCGAGAGGAAAATGATTGCGCCCATCGTTCGGGTCAATACACGCATCCGATTAAAATCGTTCCGGCCGTCACGGAGAGGCTGTTAGTCCTAGACAGCCAGAAATTGCAATTTTTCAGTGAAACTGCTCCTCGAGAAATCTCATCGGAGTTTCAATGGGCTCCTCTTATCAACGTTATTACTCTCTCGTTCGAATTGTCGTTACCATCTCTCTCCCCCTCTGCAAAATCGAATCCCTTCCTCTTTCTCTTCGATAAGCTCGATGAGAAATAGTAGAAAAAAGAATCCACTGTTTAAACACATCGGAATTTTTAGGGAGAAAAGATGTCGGTGTATTTTTCAACCGGGGAAACATTTATACACGCTGTCGATATCGGTGTCCCGTCCGTGATAAAAATCGAATCAGATACGAATTCGTGGAAACAGGTTTCCGCGTTATGTGATTTTAGATTACAACGGGCCAATCGATAGAAAGGGCGTAATTTATGTAAACGTTACATAGAAACCTGGTAACCGTAATTGCAAATGGAATTGATCCGTTCTACAGAGATTTTTTTCGAAATTTAACAGGTATTTCGTTCGAGACGTTTCGTCGAAAATTCGGTAGCTGTTCTCTCGGATAGCGTGAGGCCGCTTTTGTATGCGGAATCGATTAAGTAGATCTAGACGTGCGTGTACAGCCACGCCTCGAAAGCAACATGTAACAGCACAGAGGCAGATAACACTTTTAACCGAGCTTTTACGTCTGGTTATAATCGTAAAACGCTACTTTGTACGCTCCGATTTATTACCTGAACGGCATTCAATTTTATCCTCGTCGCTGATTCACGTATTATCCTAGATATTCTCCAAATGATTCGTTAATTCGCCTATTCTACTATCTATTTTGTATCAGAGAGTTTCTCGAGGCAGAACGAATCACACAAGGCCCTGTTTTAGGCGTGAATAATACGGTCCGTTGCATCGACTTCAACTTCCTCCATTTTCATGACACGTTCCGCTCGAGATGCGAATTTATCGCAGGATTTTCGTCTCGTTCGAGTTGAAACGTGAATTTCCCGTACGAGGTCCGTCTAATTGTGTGGGCGAGACGATTTAACTTTGCCTTGGTCTCACCGAAATCGTTACGATCTGCCCTGTAACGTCGCTCTTCCGGTGTCAGAGACGAAGAGATATCCTCTGTCCGTCAGAGAAGTTGCGTGACGAATTAAACACAAATTACCTTCCATCCCCTGGTGAGAGACGTTAGTATTTGAATCATTTTCTTTTCTACGCTTGAATATTTCAAGGAAAATGGACGAGAATCGTGCGAGGTTTCACCGAGAAAAGCCTCACGCTCTCTTCGTTTAATGTTTCACTCTCTGTTCGCGATAAAACGCGAAATCTGACGGGGCGAAACCGGCTCGTCTGAGATTTCGTCGATTTTATCCCTTGCATGGCTCCCAGCGAAATCTATCGAGGTGTTAGGCGAGCGAATTTAATTTGAAAAGTTTCCCGGTTCTAACCAGACACAAACGCGCCTCATTCTACTCTCGTTCTCGTCATTTCTCGATAGGGCTCGTCGACTCCTCTTCAAAACTCACTTTGCAGCGAGGAGTGGCTGCGTTTTCCTTCCCTCTGTCGGAACTTCGAACTTTTTCTTTCGCCGTAAAAACGAGCCATTAACACAGGTGCAAAGATACAGACTGTTTTACACACCGTTCAAATACAGATAGTAGGTTTAACGTTATGCTGGCAACAAATCAAAGAGAAAGTTAGCTAGTCTTTAGGAGCAATTTGCGATCATTTTAGCTGAGTGACCGTGTAGTAAGCTAATACTCTGGCTAGCGAAATGAGTGGAATGAGTACACTCGTGTTTAATTATTCAAACGAGCAGGCGGTGCACCTAGTTTTCTTCATCTGGAAACATTGTTGTCAGACTGGGATCGATCGTGAGAGAGCGATACACATCGCAAGTCCTCGCCGCAACAACGTGTCCTGTTTCTTTTCTAGATCCATGGCCATAATTGCAACGACAGATAAGAAATCGATCGAGCCATGAGGACGCATCAGTTGCGGCTCGTGTCCTCTGGAATGTAGTCGCTTAAAGGAGCATAATACGCGCACAGAACACGAGAAACAAAGGGAAGGGAAGAGAAGAGAAAAGAACCGAGTAAAAAGTTTGTCGCGTTTATCGAGAAACGTCGGGGAATAAACACGGGAAGAATAACAACGGAAATAACGGTGACATAGCGACAGGCAAATGTCCTCGTCGAGCTTTCGCGAGAGTGCGTCGTCGAGCTACTCACGAGAAGCGACAGGAAACAGAGATAGCAAAGGCGACGAGAAACGTTTCACGGACGTAGCGTCAATTGCACGATAAAACTCAAGATACAATTCTAGTCAATCCGCGGTAACCCCTGGCTGTGTTTATCCTTCAAAATCGTAATCGATAGTGTTCAGCTGATCTCGTCTCTTCGTGTGTCAATTGGGGAAAAAGGGGAGAAGATCGAAAATAAGAGAGGCAGCAAAGAAGGAGAATAGTCGACGACAAGAGCGCCGACCAGAGGAGACGAAGTCAATATTATAGTTATAGTCAAGTGATACATATTATACGAGCGAGAGAGAAAAAGTAGTCTAGATATCGCGTAGTACAAACGTAGAACGTCGCGAATTTTCAATTTACCTATACGTACATACATAGTTGTCGTACGTGTGAATCGTTTGAATCGTAGACCTAAATTTCACTCGTACGTAATTCAACGAGATAATCCGTGTGATCGAGAAAGCAATAAAAGAGAAAAAAAAAGAAAAAGAAAGAAAGAAAGAAAATTCAATCGTTTTAATCGTAAGTATCGTGCACGCGTTATCGGTGCTTGGCTGTGGTTCAATTCTGTGCGTGATCGAATCGTCGAACACGCGGCACGTGTTCATTTTCCTCGTAACCTGCTGAGAGAACGAAACGAAAGGGAAGAATGGCGTTCGCCGCGGCGAGAATGATCCTTAAGGACAAGCGACGGAAGGCCAGCAAAGAGGACTTCGCGCCACGAAATAGGAGCAAGGTAACGTCGACTGTCAGGTCATTTGATAAAGAAACGAATTAATTTATCGCAGTTTCGATGTACAATAAATATCACTGCTCCTGCCCATTATACAGGGTGTTTCACCCGATCAGATAAGAGCGGAAAAGTTTTTCAGGACAAACTTTAACGATTAATTTCTAATTAGCCAGAAAATTCAACCTCAACTAGCTTTTCTTTCCCTGGTTCTTTCATTTCTCCCTATCAGCTTCTATCAATTTTTCACGTACCTTTATGTGGAGTATCCGTTTAATTCTATCTTTTAGAATAATCGTGAACGATATTATCGAGGCATGACACGTGTCCGTTTTCATTACCCTCGTTTAATACACGGAGAAGCATAACAAGTTCCAGCGATTTCGAACGATATCCGGTAATGAGTCACGGTATAGAGCTCGATCGAACTTGCAGAATTTCCCGGGAAACGGTACGCGATTTTTCTCCTCAGAAATTGTCGTGTAATCATACTTTAAAGAAAGAAAGAGAAAAAAAAAAGAGAACGGGGATCGAGGAAATTCGAAAGCTTAAATACTCGAACCGCGAAACGTCCGCATGAATCTCGAGACTAGAGGATTACGCGAATAAAATTGAGGGGGAGGTGCAACGTAGCAGACACCTGGAAGACGGGAAGAGAGTGAAAAAGGATTGAAAACGCAGGGTGCATACTAACGAAGTTACAAACTCGCGTCGCTCGATGCGGCGATACCAGATGAATGTTTCTTTCAATTTCTCATTTGCTCGTGACAAAATGATCCAAAATCAGAATCTCGGACGAAACGAGATAGAGGCGGCGTGCACGTGATTAACTCGATTGGACGAAAAATCGCGAATGTATTTCACGAGAGACAGAGAGAGAGAGAAAAAAGAACACTTATCAGGCTGTTTATCGTCTCTGGTATGTTGGCCAGATAAAATGGCGGTTTCCAGCAAATCGTTCAAGCAAAGTTCAGCCATAACCAACCAGAGGGACGATAAGAAAGTTCTAGCTTGGACCGGAAATTAAATCCGCCTTCGCCGGACGACGAACTTTTCCTAACACCCGTTGTTCAAATGTCCCTTCGCTCTTTTTTTGCGCTTCCTGTTCCCGCCGCTAATTAAGAGGCTATAGGTGATTGGCTGTGCGTCGTCGTGCCAAGCAATTATCGACTTGCTGGAAAAGTCGAATTTTCTCATCAGGCAAGATGCCGAAGATGGAACTCTGATAGTTTCGGTCCTCTCTCTCTCTATCGGGAATTTTTGCTCGATCGATCCTACTACAGCGTCCTGGAATATTTTAACAGAACGTACCTCCCATATTCCAGTCATACTTCCGCGACGCGATTTTCATCGGATTAGAGCATAGCCTCTTGAAAACAGTAATCCCGAAAGCCTCGAACAACGTGTAAACTAGGATGGCGTATCTCGTCTGCCGTTTTATCACGTCTCGTTTACGTTAACCAGGCCGTTCTGCTCGTCGTAACTTACTGTCGTCCCTGTTATCGGTTTCCAGGAGATTCCATACGCGGCGCCGTACGTACATTTTTTCTCGACATTTTCCAACGAAAAGGGCACCCGAAAGAACCGGATACAACGTTAAAGATCGTATTATTTAACAAGGTTGCCGGGGATACGATTATTCGCGGTAGCTCGGTGTCGAACGTAGCACGTACAGTGCGACAAATTGCTCCCCAGTTGCGTAATTGTTTTGCAAATTTTCGCCTGTGGAAATATACAGCGTGTCCGTCGCACAACTCCCACGGCGAACATCCAATTAGCGAGCGTTTACGGCTGACTGGAATTTTAATGATCTATGGACTTCACGGTTTTCGAGCAACTCCCAGTTTTCCCTTCACTCCGCGTGAAGCACCGTCAACGTTTTTCTTTCGCTTCAGCCGTGCAATTAGACGCGTTTCGCGAGCACACCTTTCACGTATAATTAAGAAATCAGAAGTTAAACGAACATTAACAGAACGAATGTCGCATAGTGTCGAATCGTATATCGCGGCCAACTTTTCAATTGTTTTATTCCACTGTGACACGTGAAATAGAATCATCCGGAGGGAATTCCATCGAAACGAATAAGCCTTATTGGAAATCGATAACAGCCGCGGTCGATTTTTTTTCCGACAGTTCTCTTGCATTACATTTCGGAAAGAACGCTCAATGAAGCAGATTTTTTCCCAGCGATTGCTCGCGCGTTTGCTTACGAAATCATGGCATATTTTCAAGAGGGTGTCGATATCGCGAAAAATTTCCTACGGATCTCAACGACCGTGACAACGATCGAGAAAACTTGGCGAAAGTTCTCCTCTCTTCTAGTCACGATTCCCATCGCGATGAAATTAATTGCACGGTATACGTGTGAAATATCGAAAGCGTTACGCTTACATGACATAACGAGCGAATAATTGAACGTGAAAATGCATTCGTTCGAGGTGTGCACCTTGCCAGAACGTGGATCATTCTTGCATAGTTTTGGCTAAACGCAGTAGCTTTGAACATAGACTGTTCGAGATTTATTTAAAATGTTTAATACAAAAAGAAAAAAGAAAAATGTTCACTTTTTTTAGTTAGTATATTTAGTAAAAATCAAAGCACGGAGATTTAGTTTCCCTTTGTAAAATATTCCAGTGATATTAATACAGCGTGGACGCCGCGATACAGTAAACGAACTTTGCATCGCGTTTCTCGAAAGCGGGCTGGAATTTCAAACGCATCACGAAGTCGTGAAAGATTCAGGCCGCCTCCTCTCGATGAGTCGTGATTCCCAGAGGAGTTCTTTCCGTAAATGTTCAATTATAAACAGGTCCTCCTCCTGGTCCGTCTGTCGGAAGTTCAAACACAATGGTAATCGGTGCTCTGCAAAATTGATCGCGACCATGACTCCGCGAAATTTTCACCGATATTCTTGCACGTTCGATTAAACGTAGCATCGTTAAATTGCACGCGTGAAAGTTTTCCAATAATTACGCGGCTAATTATTGCGTAACGTTCGGTAGTTAGTGCTAGCCAGGCTTGAATCTTAAAGCGTTCTCGTTTGAATCGTTTCTCTCTATCGAGAGAAAAAGGCGTGCACCTCTGCCTCCCTTTTCCATTGGAACTGTTGATCGAGCAACTTGAAAAGAGATTCGAGTATAATTGCTCTTTGATCAGAGACCAGCTCGATTCCGTGCTTTTGAAATCCATCCACGTGGTAGGTCGATCACGAACCGCGGAAATTGATAAGCGCGTAAAACCTGATATTCCCTTTTCGCGACGGTGAATTAGCTGGATTAATTGACGATCTAATTAATACGTTTGACAGGATACTGTTTTCGAATGGTATCACTAAGGTTTAGCATCGAATAGAGAACGATACGCGATTATCTCATTGAAGGTCTTCTACAGCTGATCAAATTAAGGGTTCCGACGAGTAATACGTGCCGCCTCGTTACCTTTAACAAACGGAGCCGCGGTCCAATTAAAACGACAACGTGAATACTCGAGTAGCCGGAGGTAAGTCTTTGAAACGAAACTACGCCTTCTTTTTCTCTTTCTCTTTTCCCTTTCTCCTTTCTTCTTGAGCTCGGTGATAGAGTTTCTTTCCAAGGCTATCCGTGGGAAGTGCGTGCACGTCGTCTCTGACCCATATTCGGGCGTATTGTCGCGAAGCAAGTACAGGCTAGCCGAGAATTACGTGTTACAAAAGGAGATTCAAAATGTAATTAGCGTAACTGGAATTGGTCGGACGAGAACGTATTAGGCTAATTTCTCGACGAAAGTCGAGGGAAACCGACAGGAAGTGACGAGTTTTGACAAGTTCGAGATTCATGCGGAAAATCGCGGGGACATAGAACGAAGCGGAAGTTTCGCGGAGAATCAGCACACGATAAACCCTTTCCTTCTCTACTTTTCTACACGAGAATTACTGTGTCTCTTCTACGCTTCTCTTGAACGCTTTGATTGTACAGAAAAACGAGCCACACCGTATTACTGTGAGAAAAAACACGAAAACTGGCCTCGTAACAGTCCAACACTTACGTGAACTCACGCTATGCTGTCTCGTATATGTGTTCAGTGTGCACTGCTGTTAATACGCTACGTCCTACCATGATACCGATGTTTTACGGACAGAACAGACTCTACGAGCTCGGTTCACGTATTTCCCTTGTCAGCAGGGAACGTCTCTTTTCTTTATCCCGTACATATTTCTAATTTTTTCGTATTTAGATTGAAATCACGAAAAAGACATTCCCTGCTGCTGTCTTTCAACCAATTGATTCTCTACTCCTCTGTGTAGGTGTCGCAGCTAACTAAACTCTCTCAGTATTCTACACACTTGTACCTTAACCCTTCTACTCTCTACTCTCGATACTACTACGTGCCCGTGTTATATGTGTATACCACCCACTTTATTCTGTGTATCTATTATATTCTATAAAATATTCTCTATTTGTACTTTTCCTACTGCAGTGTTGTGGTGATTGGTGACCTGTACTGTACTTGTGTTTACAGGCCCGCAGCGCCAGTACAAGTAGCTTTAGAAGCCTGAGCCAGGTACATACCAAAAATGACATAATCCACATATAGCTGAGAAATTAGTGATAACTAGCTAATCTTAGCCGGACTATAGCTAGAGACTTAGATGAATCTAGACACTAATTTGCTCGTGCGTAGATGCGTAGAGCACGGCGCGTTTCTCTCTATCTCTCCCACTCTTTATCTCTATCTCCCTCATGGGTGTTCTAATTTCGGGATGAACCGACCATAATCGACCCGGTTTACGTTCCAATGTGATATTACGATCATGATCGCCACACCATTAGCGTTTAGAGTGAGACCAACTAACGATTAATCGACCGTAGACGAACGCTTTGTACAATCTATAGTAAGACAGTAGGCTGTATAACACGATTTAAAGATCGTTCTGTTTCTTCAAAGAAAAAAATGAAAGAACGAAAGCAAAAGGAAACAAAACAAATGAAAGGACGGAAAGAAACGGTAGTACACGGTCGCGTATGGTACATGCATGCCAATGATTTTCTCTTCCTATCCACACAAATTACCCAGGAATGCTGAATGAAGCATGCCATTCATACGCACAGCATCCCTTGTACGATCATTCCTTTACCAAACACACCAATCGGTAGAAACACTGCATGTCTTTCACCGCCTGTCTTATCTTATGTCACACTGTGCCTCTTCTTTCCATTCTTCACCTTTCTTCTTCTTAACACAGTAGGTATTCGCGGTGATTCTCGCGCGAAAGGAGCAAAGTAAGTACACGATAAAAGCGTCTGGATCGGTGATAGTTGAATTCGAAGTAGAAAGGAGAAACTCTCGCTCCCGACGGACGTGTTAGAACATTGCAGACTTGCTGTCGCCTCTGTTCGATACCGAACGAATCGAACAGGCGGCATAAGCTGTGTTACGTTAGCGTCGTTATTTACACGCCTTTATACCGGAGATAGACTCGTTACGTTAACCAGAGAATCTCTTAATCGGCTAATTCCTTTCAGCGATGTAATAGAACTGTCGTACTAATTGCACTGGTGCAATTTTTTCTCTCTCTCTCTCTCTCTCTCTCTCTCTCTCTCTCTTTCTCTCTCTCGAGGAGAGATTGAATCTTAGGGAACAATGAAACTCGAGGTGCGAGGCTGTCGCGGCAGCCAGTTCTTTTCACCCGAAAGATTTCCTTACGAAAATGAAACCCACTCAAGGCTCGTAATTTATTCTCGCCTCGACTTTCAGTCATCGTTCGGTTCGCCCGCGGCGTTCCTCTGCGGCTTTGCATATTAATTACGGGGAGCGCGCCTCTTCGGGCTATTTAGACAGGGGGATCGTTTCATCCTGAAAAGCTTTAGCTGGACTGCAATGCGAGTGACGGGGCGTGGTGCCACGGCTGCGCTTTTGATAGCCGCTAGGTTACCTCGTTTCCACGGGGGGGAAAAAAAAAAGAAACGTCTGAAATTTTCTGCGCTCGTCCCAATAGAGTACAGAAGGATATCGACAAACCGTTTAGAACACACCATTCGCAAAGCTATCGATACTTCCCGTCGTTGCATTTCAAGGTTGACTCACGAGCAGTCGATCTATCGTTTCCGGAACTCTAGGAGGGAGCAACGAATTCCTTTCGCGCGATCAAATATACGGGGCGCCACTCGGTCGAGCCGGAAACATTTTCCACGAAAAGGAGGCACTCTCTTTTGGAAACAAACGGGCCGAAAAAAAGTAGAGCTGACTCGATCTCCTATAGTAAGAAAAGTAAGTCCAGGTGAATGGCCCATCTTAGGCCCTCGTTCGGAGCACCCTTTTGTCAAGTAGTCGTCGGATATAAAAGCAATAAGAGGGAAAGAGGGAGTGAGTGAGTTTGAATGTAGTGGGGATGGCGGTAGGTTCGGCTTGAGGATGGTTCGGGTTGGGAACGACGATCGATAGCCTGGGCTGCACCCTCTCATCGTTTGGTGTGTTGTCGTGGCCATTACTTTAATTATTAATCGTATTCAACTGTTTCTAGCTCTCTCCTCTCCTTAAGTGGTAAGTGCAGTGACACGTTCCAAGGTCTCGTCATTCCCCCTGTTTATTCACTCGATTTACCTCCACCTAACAACCCCCTTCTACGACTGCAAGCCTTTATACACTTATCAACTCTCGAGTCTGGCATGTGACATTTACGCGCGCTCCTTGCTTGCCGTTAATCGCGTTAACCTCATCGAAAATTATAATGATCGTTAGCAGCGGCGTTCCACGAGGATTAGCGTAACGTTCCCGCTGAATATCCAAACGGAATTTCCAACTACATTTCCGGAGAAACGTTGCCCCGTTTTCTCTTACACGACTCCGCCAGACGTGCTTTGCCACCTGCTACACTTCAGAACGGACTGTCTTTCTCCGAGGAATATGTATTGGATATCCGTCACTTCTGGCGACACGCGTCAATCTATCGATAGGATTTAATCGACTGCTACTCCAGTTTACGCATCGACGATTCTCTCGCGTCTACAGAAATTTCCACGAGATTTCCACCGTCGGATACCGCTGTGTCGTTCGACGGCCAGTCACGTGGAAAACTCGTATAAAAGATAGAGAATGGAAACGTAACGGTATACCGGGTATAGAGAACACAATTCAGGTCGCAATTATTGCGATTGCTCTTTGCTGTTACATATACCATTTCTTTTGTCGCTGCGCGTAACAATAAGTCTTGCATGGTCGGCTGTTCACCGTGAGAACGTATTTCAAACGTTTTTTTCTCCAGCAATTTTAACGACAGCGATTAAATCGAGGTAACACCGTAACAGTAATCTAGGGAAAAATCAAGGGAAACCAAAGTTCGTCGTCTTTCGTTCGGAGTAGTGGATACTCGATGTTCACCGATGCGTTCGCATCAATCCTTTGAATCCTCGATAGATTTTTCTACGAGTCACACCAGTCCTCGACAGTTCACCTACGGGGTATAGCTTTTCAAGGGCGGTTGCAGTTGGCCCCAATTATTGATCCTTTGGAAGCGGCTTCCGGGTCTCGCTTGCAAACACTCGGACAAAACTTGAGTGGGTGAAACGGCTGGGGCCAGGCCTGGAGTCCTGGCTGGAGCGAGGAGCGAGAGAGGCTAGGCAAAAGGGAAGGAAGGCGACGGATGCCGACGGGGGCAAAAGCTGAAAGCGGAGCATGGCTGATGGGTGGCGATGGCCGCGTTCTCCCTGGTAGAGAGATCCTCTGCATATCTCTCTCGCCTCTCCCTTCTTACCGATCTTCCGATTATACATTCTGCCAACCGGGATTTCTAGACCCATTGTCACCTCGGTTTTACATCGTTCCCCATAATGAATACTTCCTACAGCCTGTTCAGATATTAACGAAGAGGAAAGCACACGTTACCGGTGTCGTATAAAGGTCAGTTTACGATGATCGTGAATTTCCAACTGGAGAAAGCACAGGTTCGAGCTTGATACTCGCTCGATGTTATCGAGACACCGGGTAAACCGTACCCATTGCCTATAACCTCGATAACCCGATTGATATATGCACACCGTGGGGCTATAAAGCATGAAGACCTCGAACCTTGCCGCGAGTCGATGCCCGAGTTGATCGAATAAGTGGCCTTCACGGAATACGAACACGAGCCTCCTGCACGCTCAGCGATTTGCTCGCCGGAGATCCTTGATTAATATCCCATACAAACTTTCCCGCTTTCGGAGGGGACAGGAAATTATTGGACACGTTTAACCAGGGTGCTGGTGAAACTTGGATACGCGACTGCTTTGCGTAAAAATGGATCAACTTCCGGTGGGGATAAGGAAGGATGCTTTCTATCTGCTATGTCCACCGATTATAGGGTGACGATATAACTCACGTGAATCGTGATCGTTAATCTTCGATTTGAACGGAATAAAAATCGGTCGGTCGTTCGATGATCAAAGGTGACGTTTAATCGAGCACTTAATTAATGAACTGGTGTGTACATGATACGCAAACGAATGTGCACGAGGTGCGAAATGAAGTATCGGTGAAGGCTTGTCGATCCCACGTCCATTTCTCACCGGAGTGAATAAATACGCAGCCGGTTCTCTCTCGTGGAATTTCAATTTCGAGAAAGAGTCCGTCCACGATTAATGGGAGTATCGGTTGGAGGAAAATGCAGGCGTCCCTTTCACGCGAGACGGTGAATCCCCCTGATCATTTTAATCGCCGGTCATCATCTCCATAAATTCTGCAATATAGAAAAATTGACGAGGTTAATCCCGATAGGCTCGTATAAAAGAGAAAAATGGGATTTCTTAAGCTCGGTATCGTTGAATGGCACACCATAAGCTGAAAGATTATTTCGAAATAACTTTCCATTCGATCGCCAGTCGAATATGTATCTTCTGGAAAGCAACTAGGTCGTATCCTTGCCCCTTTATGCCGCCTTCTTCGAGTTTTTGAAAGGGGCTCTGAAAGGCCGGTATTAAGACGTTCGAGGTTTAATCAAGCCCTCGTACGAGCCACCGTAACGAGTTCTATAGATCAGGAGGTAGCAAAAAGAAAAAAAAAATCTCGTACTATCGATATCGTAACTTTTCGACCACTTCGAGGAATATTCTTGCGCAAAAAGTATCAGAAGTAATTAAACCATTCCGGTAACAATGGAGGCACAATGGCTACTGTATCATACGACAAGAGAAACGGAAAGGGAGCTCGACAAGGATGAAGATAAGTGTCCTATTAAGGAAATGAGATGCTCACCGTCAAAGTCAACCGTGCCAGAGCCGTCGGTATCAATTTCAGCGATCATGCCGTCCATTTGATCAGGCGTTATCTGATCATCCAGAGCGGCGAGGATCTCTCTGAGAGAGCTGGTCGGAATGTAGCCGTTGCCCTCCTTGTCGTAAAGCCTGAAAGCCTCTTTCAGCTCCTTCAGCAACGCCTCGTCGTCCTCCTCTTGGAAGTGGCTGGCCACCCGGTAGAACGAGTCGAAATTCAATTTGCCGCTGCCTGAAAGCCCAACCAACTCACCGTCATTAAAAAAAAAAAGAAAAAAAGGAAAAAAAAGAAGGGAATAGGAGAATAAGAAAAGCATCTTCGAGCAGCGTGTAAACAAGTTCTCCAGCCTCCATTGCATTTCCGTTTTCCAGTCGAATTTTCGGCCCGGATAAAAATATCATAGACAATATACTTGGTAACTATCCAAGAATAAATTTGAAATTTATATCGGCCATCGGAACGCGTAATCTCCGTCGATCGAGAAAAAGGACTGTGGATTCAGAAAATAACGGACATCTTGACGGAAAATTAGATTCGAATCGAGAGGATATCTTCAGCTGGTTCGATATACTTATCAGTCGACAACCAGAGATGACGATATCCTGCATAATAATTCGTGCTGATAAAGCTGAACATTGTCTCGCGTTCCTGGGCAATTCGACAGGCTTAAGGTAATTCCTGGTGTCCATTTTGGTGTCATGGATCGACGTTAACGGTTAAGTGCCTGTTGTTCGAACGCTATAGAGCCGGACACTGTGGCTAGAGCAGTTCGATCGTGGCTTCTTGAGCAACGTTACCTTCGTGTCGTGACGGCAACGTGTAATTTCTACTTGCACGAAGTACAATTAACCCGTTCGTGTTACTACTCAGACTCTAGAGCATTTGATTTCTGCTCGAGTGCCGATTCAGTCGTGTTAGAGGCTCGATAAGATTTATCATTTTACCGAAAGATGGATTAATATAATGCATTGCTCGTGTTTCTAGTTTAGTAACTGCTTTGATACTCTTGGATTAGCAGACTTTCTTTTTTTTTTTTTTTAATCTTCCTGTCGGATATGCACGCGTGGGTGAGAACCCTTTGAACGACGCAACGTCTAAAGTGTGATTCGTTCGAGCTCGTACTCGATATACGTACACGTGTACGTGGCATAGGAGAAAGTAGGCTGAAGAAGGAGACTCCGCGGCGACCCAATTCTTTTTCACGGATAAAAAGGAGAAGATATCTCCGTGGAAATCCTGAAAGAGACCATTCTTCCTTTCGAGGTGCTAGTCAAACGAAATCTCCACGTAGATATCACCGTATGAAGTTCAACCTTTGAATAAACTCATCGACAGAGGAAGACGAATTCTTGCCTAGGCTTTTTCGTTCGATCGTGTCGTTTTAAAATGTCTGTAGTAGAAAAGATTCTCTGGAAATGTCAATTGGCACAAGTCACGCTTATTAAAATTAATCAGGAGAAAAGAATATAACTCGAGAACTCTGTGTGACAACGTAAACCGAAAGCTTCTCCAGCATTGAAACACGTAGAAAAGTTTTCGCGTTCAGTTCTCTTTACCTCTATACACGCGCCTCTTCGTGTCTCAGTCATTATATCATGAATTATTTGGGGTTCGGTCGAACGAAGGCATCGATCGACGGAGCAACCAACGTCGGTCCAAAAATTCCTATAACACTCTGCTACGCGGAAAGGCAATGGAGAACAGATCGAACAGTGGGAAGGAGAAGGAGGAGGAGGAGGACAATTGAAACGCGTAAAATCAAGAAATACAATACCCTCTTCGTCTTCTTGTTTGAGCAGCAACTCGAGCTCGTGATCGTCGAAAGTGTGCCCCAGGGTGTTGAGGATCGTTCTTACTTTTTCTTTCTCGATACGGCCCGACTTGGTCGAGTCGAACATGGAGAAGGCTCTCTTGAGCACTGTAAAATACAAGAAATCGTTGCTTCTACATCTTTCGTTGTTGTTTAAAATGTTTAAAAGGAACGCGCGACACCAGAATTAGACGAACCAATCCCCGTATGTATCTCTTGGAAGATTATATCGCTGTAACATAAACTCGGGACGCATCGTCGCGGTAATATCTATTTATTTACGCGGTGTGCCAGCACCGCGTGTTAAAATAACGGGGCCGAGTCAATCAACGGTTTATTTTGCGATAGGGAGCTGGATTGCGCAACCCGTGTGCCAAGTAGAATCATAACGCGTCCCGATACTGCGCGGCGGAAACACGTCGCGTGGGCGGATAGAAGGTGTGCAAGATTTTTGAGAAATTTCGCGAAAGGACACGGAATATAGGAGGCTGTTGTTCGCTCGACGTCGCGATAAATCGATTCGATTCGACGCGACACGATTTGGCAATGGCTCGAGATCCGGTCTCAACCCACGTTTAGGCAACAAATCTTAATGAGTAACTAGTGCTTCTTTGAAGTCTCAGAAAATGTAAATCGACTTAAATCTTAAACACTCGTCGGCTCTCTTTTCACAAATAAACCATACTTGTTGACGCGTCTGGAAGATCCAATGAAATGCGTACACCGCATGGCGGCCGTTCAGTCTATTTGTACACGTGCAGAATTCCGTTCCGCCTCGTTTACAGCAATTACGATTCCCGGAGGATCGTTACACCTCGATTTTTACTTACTTTTCACCTGATCGTCATCCTGAAACAGAAAAGAAACCGATATTCAGTACGGTCCTTTTTCAAGCACTTTCATTTAACTGATATTCACTTCAGAAACAGCAGGGACCGAACGATAAAACGAATTTTGATAGAGCCTCGGACGAGATTTAATTCTCCGTACTGTCAATTATTTCCGATATGGAAAACCGATCGAAGAATCGCTGGCGTAGCGCCAGGCTTGCTCGGTCCTCTGCCGTTTCGATAGGGAATCCTTCAATTAACGTGTCTCCATGCAACAACGTAGTCACACAGGGCACCGTTCGTTCGACACTTAATTGCAATACGAACTGACCATCTTTCGAAGGTTTGCCCGCAACAAACGTGAACTCCGTGTCCCTTCGTTCTTCGGCACTAATGGCTTATCCGCACTGGATATCTTTTATAAGCTCAGCTAGAACGCATGGAAGGGGAGCCGAAGAATTTCTCTCATCCCTTCCTGCGAACTATCGAAATTCACAGCTTCTCTCACGACGCGGAGAGACGACGCCAGTTTCTCGCTGCTATAATGCTACGGTTCTCCGTGGTGGAAACGTTTAACTAACACGCAACCAAAGACTCTGTCTATTCCAAGGCTGTGCGACAAGACACGTTCATCCTAAAAGAATTCTCAAGTTTCTTCTCGTCGTTTAAAATATTCGATTTATCCCTGAGAAACCTCTGTTCCAACTGAACTTGTCCGATCTGTTCGAATCGAGATGACAGATGCGGCAGATTATCGTCGTCAAAGTGTATCTCTCTCCTGGAAGATTTGTAACGTGCAGCAGAAAATAGAAAATGCAATCTATTATAGCGATGAATATTACTTAAATTCCCTGTTATGTGGTTGTTTTCTCTATGGCAGAGGAGGCCTGCCAAAAAGTTTTAGGGAAAAGCAATAAAATTTTCGTAGACCGCAGACGCGGTTGTAGGAGGCTGCCGAGAACACACGGCGGCACCGAGTTGGAAGGAAGTGGGGATGGTGCTATTTCAAAACATTCCAGACTATGATACTACCGCTTTCCATTCAACCACCACATCGCTAGACGCGATATATCGTCGATTCTTTTTATTGGTTACCAAGAAATTTAATATCCTCGGAACCTCATGAATTCACGGAATTATTCTTTGTAAGAATTATCCACCGAGCTCGCGGTTCTTTTTTACTCGTGATCGAACGGATTTAGGTAAAACCAAGTCTCGTAAACAGATTTCAATTCATCCGACGTTCGAACACCGTTTCTCCAGACGATAATTAAAATTCCATCGTCGTGTAAAATTGATCTTACACAAATTCATTTTAGGCATACCTGATATTTATCACGAATCGTTTCGTTTTTATCGAAAGGAACATGCGTAAGTGTGTCGTGGGGTGGTGTTGCATAACGGCGCACAATTCGAAACATCGTGGCCGTAATGGAAAACTTTATTGTTGCGCGACGCGACCCTGGTAAACGAGAGCAAAGTGCAATTCTTACAGCATTTTTACCGTCTGCATGCCCCTCTGACGTATAGTGCTTTTCGTAAGAACACGGTAGACGCGGCGAAACGCTATAATTATCTCGTCAGTTCCACCCACGCGGGTCCGCACCATCTCTCTCTCTTGAATTATTACTTGAATAAACTCGCGATATATTTAGATTGTCCAATACCAATTGTATACCTCATGAGTGAATCTATATTTAAACCGCGAAGTCCACCTTATTCTGCTTTGGTTAATTGGCCAGCAAGCCGGTCGACGAACTTCTTCTTCGTTCACCCTCTCGTTTTCATCGAGTGCCTATTGATCAGGATCGTTTGAACAGCCTTTTATTTTCACCTCGGAACCATCCTTGATTTCTAAACAGCCCGTGTGGCCCACTTTTTTCCCTCTTGGTTCAAACAAACCAAGGCTCTTCCTCTTGGCCTCGGCGCACTGGGAGATTCCAGCTCGACCGGCAGTTTGTATCAACTAACTCGATTTATTCCTTCCCGATGGGCATCTCTCGGTTCCAGAGATTTCGAAAGAACTAGCTTCTATACTTCTCTCGTTCGTTTATTTCGCGATAACGATTTAAAGATTCGACTCGGATCGATTGCAATTCTCCCAGATGTTTCTCAATAGAATTTCCACAACTGACGATTCTTGTCCATCTCTGTTCACCTTATCTACTTGTCCCGGGGTTTATCTGCGAGGAAAAATCGGTACTCGAAAGTGGTAGAACAAGGGGGAAACGAGTGGATGTATCAGCGGATGATCGTGATCGAGGAACGAACGAAAAAGGCGATTAATTTCCACTCTGAGAAGAAAATAAAACGTAGAAGCTCCGTAGTGGAAATGACTAGAATCACAGAAATTACCGCGGATCATTCTACACTGTGTCATTAGCAGCTCGTCGCGAACAATGGCGCCAGATACACCCCAACCCCGAAATGTTGACTCGACGCTCGCACAGATTCCTCGCTCGTAATTAAGGGTATTGTTCGTCCTGCGACCTTAGATTTTTATCTCGCCAGGGAAAACGAATTTTTGTTCGTACCAGAGTGGAAAGGTGGCCGTCCCATTTTTCCTCCCCCGTTTCTCGTTAAAATCAACGTATCGGAAAAGCTTCCCTGGATTAAAACGTTCCACGACCAAGACACAGACCAAATGACTAATTACGGAACAGAGAAAACGATTGGAATAATAACGAATCAAGGCTAAGAGACAGTCTATACAGCATCGACTTTGATTTGCATATGCAAGTCGCATCGATTACATCCATCTGAAGGGATTTCAGCGGCGAAAAAAAAGATTTCTCGCCGAGTGTATTATAATTCAGACGATTGGACAGGCTGCATAACTCTGTATAGGAGGGATCAGGAAGGTAGATAGAGAGGCACGGGAGATAACTTTACGCAAACGGGACAAAAGAGATCCGCAATCGGCGATGGCCCAGTTTTTCGCCCCGTACTATCAGTAAACAACGTTATTTTTGCAATTCCTGATGCTCGTTTTCTCCGTATATTCAGGCTGTACCTCGTAAATCCATGCAAACTTTTCCCTCGTGTACACGCGATCGCTAACGACCGTCTTTAGGGATGTCCCTCGAGTCACTGTTTCCCTCTACCTATCTAGTACTCTATCAATAAGGTGGTTTGCCAATTTGAAATCTGTTAAACGCCTCGTGGTTCGATGCAGTCCAGCCAAAGGTCGAATCGCGTAATTAAAAGCTGCGAAACACAGAAGAAATTAGACGATCGTACGATAAAATTCGGTTAAGCCGCGGTGTAAGGCCGCTGACGAGGGGGGGGGGGGGGGGACGAAGAAGAGGAATATCCAACGTGGCCTCATCCGCCGCTAGTTTAATCATCCGGTGCAATTAAAAGGAACGAATCGAGCAACGCTTCGATTACCCTGGAAATCCTATTAACTCGTTCACGTGGTGGACAGTACGCGATACATCGAGTAGTATTCGGTCCTTATCGATCGTACAGGGTATCTAACGACGTTCTCTTTTATTTCCGACGATAGGCTCGCAACAAACCAGCTGATGGAGTTGGCCATGTGAACCAGAAGGGCTCGACGGGTCAAAAGGCACCGCTGGCAGCTGGGCAAAAGGTGGCGCCTGGTGCAAAAGTTGCCGCGAAACCAGCTCAGAAACCAACTGCTCAGAAGGGACAGGTTAAAGTTACGCCTAAAGCAGCATCCGTGAAGACTGGCAAGAACAAAAAGAAGGGGCAAAGGCAGCAATACGATCTCATCGTCACTATCAACTTGGTAAGTAACAAGTTGTTACTCGTCTTCAGCGTCATCTGACGCTTGATAACGCACAGTAGAAACGGACAGTCTCGGTCAGACGCGACCGACTAGTAAGTACCGACCAGACTGTGCAAAGTAGAAGCGGATCGTCGGTCGTCAGACGCGCTTAGACTTCTCCATTAGATGGTAGCACGAGTCTTGCACGGAACGTCTTGAAAACGTCGATCTTATTTCCGTTGTCTTATTTTATTTATCAATCGTATTTTCTGGGAATTAATGCAATTGCAAAGGAGCGAATGTCGTTTAACCGGGATCGACGATGTCGTAAGCAAAGGTTAATTCACTGACGCAACTGACACGATGCAATAAGATGAGGAAAGAGTCTTTCATTATCTAAATTAAACGTGTCGTATAAACCGCGACTGCTTTCAAGTGCACGGCCGCCGATATTTCTTTCGATACGGATCGACTTTGTAAAAATAACCGATGCGGCTGCATTTTATGAAATTCACCGGCGACACATGCGACGAAGCGGGTCAGGGTGTCCGTGATTTTTCGTCGCGACACTCCAGAAATAGTTTCAGACGCGTTCGTCTTTCCTCGCCCTGTGGAGCGTAGCTCTCGCTAAAGAAAACAAATGCATCCTATCCTCCGGCAAATTAATTTTCACATTCCTTCGAGAAATGTTAATTTCATCGATATTTCGAACGAAGTTAGAACAACGTTTTCACGGTTCAAGAAACTTGATTCTCATCTGTGCACAGGTTGTGCAACGTCGTCCAAAGTTAGATCATCCGAAATATTTGTGGCAGTCCTCATAATTGCAGTCGATGTCCGCTTAAATCACCCGCGACGTGGTTGATTCAGAACATCAGCGTGTGCCCGACTATCGGCGTATTCAGAATTGTTTTCAAGGTAATGTCTACACTCCGCCAGGTGCTTCGTTTAAATGTCCACAGTTGTGACAACGAACGAACGTCGGTTTGCACGCAATTTTCAACGATCGTGATGCACGCCGTTTGGCAAAGCGAGCCACGAAAACGAGCAAGTTGCCATTAAAGAAGCAAAACGAGAGAGAAAGGAGGACGGAAAGTAAAGCGAATAAAGCGAAAACCGCCAACTAATCGCAATGTGGACCACTGACAAGTTAAAAACGGACGAAGGTTGTTCAAAAGTCCGAATAATACTTCCGTCGAAAGTCACCAGTGGTCTCTATCGAACGAAAGATTCGTCGGTTAAGGTCTTTGACTTTTTCTACTTGATTCACACAGGCGGAGAGATGATTTATCGCGAGTGCGTCTTGACAAGTGGGGATGACAGTGGTAATTTACGATCGTGTAGAATACACGCAGACCAGTTATCTACGTGAACGAGAGGGGAGAATCAGAATGAATTCGAGAGACCAGACGAAGGATCCGCCGCTTGCGAACAACCGGTGACGTTGCCACTCGCTAGTCCATAAATATTATTTGTGTTCGGTCCTGTGGTCGCGTTGCTTCGATTGACGCGTGCCAGCCACTTCGAATCTCTCGTGGCAACTGAGAAAATCGTTCTCGTGGTAATTGAGAAAGGAGAAAAAGAAGAGTGTCGACTTGAAAGTTGAGAATAAAAGGCTCAGGTGAAATTAAAGAGGAACGTGGAGCTTTGAAGTGAACGAGAGCACGGGCCAACTCATTTGCTCGGGACAAATGCAAATTTAAAAGGTGACTTGTACAGAACCAGGTGCAGTTGTTATCAATCGGTAGAATAAGTGCGCGTGACGTTGTTCGATATGACCGACTCCGAGAAGAAGTATACCACCGCCTATGGGATGCTACGAAGATTGACCAGCACCATAGATGGTCAAATTCGACAGATAAGTGTAAGTAGCGCGATTGAGGAAAAACGAAAAAGAAAAGGAATGCCAAGCAATATTGTAGAAGATCTTCGGAGAATGTATTTCTTTCTGAATCAGATTGAATATTGTGTCATAGACTCTCTGGTGATTTCCAATTTATCGATACGTTGAAGTCATAATGCCTGGCAGAAGTTACTTGTGTCAATATTAATTCGTTTTCGTCTCGGAGCTCGATACTGGCCGGCCGCGTGTTTGAGTTTCACAGCGCGAATTCAAAGGGATCGGGTAAATATATAAATGCAGCGCAGACACGTACACTCGTAAAGCCTGGCTGACTTTTCGCAAGTTTATGCGAACCCCTCTCAGAAGCGTTCGAAAAGGACGTGACCCAGTTGAATACCAACTCCGTCTATAGTTCGGAAGGAGCCTCGAAGCATCGAAGGAAGAGCTTCCGGCTAAGACAGGTCCGACAGACTCCTGTCCCTTTCTCACAGTGCTTACGATTACACCTCGAGATATCCATTCACCTAATCCACGAAAGTCATCTCGTGCTGACAATTCTGGACGTTTCTCGAGAAACTTGAACAGAGACAATTTGCTCGCCTCGAGATCAAAGCGACAATGTTGCAATCCATAGAAAAGGAAATCAAAAGAACGTTACGAGATCTTTCGAATGTGTAACAATTTATTTTGGTATAAATTGCAACATCGTTGGCCATAGATCACTCGATTCCCAACTCAAGACACCGAGGTTAACTAACCAACGCGGATTATGGTGAGCTTCATTAGTGCTCGCTTCTGAGAAACTATTTCCAAGACGCTCCTACTAACGACAGCACCAGGGGATTGGTCGTTTCGAGAACATCACAGCAAGGCGTTTATATTCAGCACGTGGCAATTGCGTCGGAAAATCCTCCTCCTCGAGCATCCTCGTCCGTTTGTTCTTGAACGAAACACATCGAATAACGTTAGAGATTCTAACCTCTCATTATTAATAATCACGGTCGGTCGAATGCTTTTTCCGTATTCCCATCGACGAGAACACATCACGGGTAGGCTTAACAGGCAATTGGCTAAAGCTCGAGTGAATCGCAAACTCGCTACTATTGCGGTACATCTGTTAACGAATCGAATCCACTGTCGGATCACAAAAAGCCTTCGACGTTCCATTTTCCCTTTACTATTTCACTCGAAGATTTTCGTTGCCTCGACGTCAACAGCGAAGACGACCAAAGAACATACGCAATCGAAGAAATAACTCCTTCCGCTAGTTTCCACTGGATGAGCTTTCCTGTCGGAACGTATTTAGAGCATAAACAACCTGAAACCAGCAAAGCCATTTGTACGAGAGCTAGGAAACGCTGATAGCGGTCCAGAGAATTGCTGATAAGTCAATGTTCCTGTAATCGTGTTAACGGCATATGTTCCTTAATCCGCTGTCTATTAATGCTGATTTAACAATGTCGAGCACAGTCGCGTGTAGAAGGCGGATAAGCCGGCGTGATATTACTGCGGGTCGGCTAATTTGCAAGTTAGGACAGGCTCGTTAATTCTGCGAATTCTGCGTAGCTATATAAACGTCCGGTTGATCGAATACACGCTGCAAAGTACCGGAATGAGTTACATTAATTAACTTAACCGAAGTGGTAGGGGTGGAACCGCGTTCCTTGAATAATTTCACAAACCGAATTCTGTATTGCTTCGACGAATCGAACGGTAATCCGCTTTCATCGCGCATACGGGTTCGAGAAAAAAAAAAAAAAAAAAAAAAAAACGAAAATTAATCAGCCGAGTGTGGCAATTACCAGGGAGAAAATTATCCACAGGTAATTTCATCAAATTAACGAGATTCCGGCCAGAATTGGCACGACTCTGCAAACAGGCTGCAGGGTGCGTTGGCGGTGGCCCACGGTGCATATTAAGTTTTGATAGGACATTACCGTGACGTTTAAAACACGTTAACGATTCAATTGACATCGAGTACGAGACATCTAGTACTTGTGTGTCCACGGTGTGAAGTCTAGCTCGTTTATCACGGTTAAAAGATGAAAAAGAAAAAAAAGATTCTAACTACCCAATGGGTTAAATGAAAATGTACTTTGACGATTCTCTAATCTCTCTCGTCTTTTGTTTTTCCTTCTTTTTTCAGTCGGAATATGGACTCACGGAGGATCAAGTGGCCGGTGAGTGGATCTCGACAATCAAATATACCTTTTAAGCTTCCCTTATCACCGAACACGACAGAAAGGGACAACGCGACAAAGATATTCCTTTTGCTTGAATATCGTGTTCCCGAAACGGTTAAAATTTCGACCGAGAATTCAAGTGTCTGTGAACGCTCGTTAATGAGCAGAACAGAGTTTTTCACGGGTTTCACCGGTGAAAAAAATCCGCGAACATGGCTGAACGCATGCACGACACGTTGGTCGAGTTGCGGTGGCACTCGACGCACGGTACGTCGTTTCGCAAATTAGAGAACCTGTTCATGAGTTCCACCGCAATGCCGTTTGTACGAAAAATTTTCTAACTGCGGCGAACGAAGCGCGAAAGCCCGGTTCCTCTAGCAAAAGAAAACACTTCAATCTCTTTTCGGATTCATCGTCGGCCCGTTTATTCCGATTAATTAACCTAGAGTTCGATATCCACGCGGAAGGTCTCGAATTAACGAAAGTAGCTTTACGTAAAGGGAGAGCCTCGTCAGTCTGGCTGGAACGTGTTGCATAAAACATCATTTTACGCTTCACGTGACCGCGATCATTGGCCTTGCGACGCGGCTTCCTCGAGGAGCTTTTAAAACGCGCGAATTTTTGCGATGGCACGCGACCAGAGATCGCTGATTACGCGGCCACCGACGACGACGCCACCGCCGTCGGGAAAATCACCGAATGAGAAATTGTCCGCTCGTTTATTCACGCTAATGCATCATGTTTACGTGTTGATAAAGGTACTAAGGTGAATGCAGCTCGATCTATACGGCAAACGATAAGATCGAACGTCGAGAGACCGGCTGTAGAACGTTTCGAGAGACCTATAATCTGCCGTAGACTTTTATGAATTGCTAGATTCGTCTCTCTACGCCCCTTCTTGCTCGTTTGTAATTTATCATCCCGCTAACAGAGCAATTGCTTGCTCTGCAATTAAACGGCGGACCAACGTTTGCCGATGCCCCTGAATTCCATCCACGTGTCAAACGCAACGTCTGCGGTCCATTTTTGATTGTCCACAACCAACTCTCGTTATTTCGGTAAATTACTTTTTAAATTAAACTCCGAGGTTTGTGGAACGAAAGAAGAAAAACAGGAGCGAACGGTTTATCTGTAAAATTTGCCCAGCTCCTCTTCGCGTTTCCAGTTCTTTTTTTTTTTCTCCCCCTCCTCTCAAAAGTTCCGATGGAAAAATGTTCGATACGCCGTTGCCATTTCGAGAGGTAGAGCATCAAGCCGGTGACACGAACAACCATTTGACAAATGAATGCGCGAAAGAAAGGGGACAGTAAATAGAGAGAAAGCAGGAAATAAAAGGCAGAGGCGCGCAACAATGGCGAGGCAAGTATTGTTCCGCTGGATCCACTGATGAATCGAACAAGACTACTTTTAACGAACGCACGTAACCTATTCACCGGATTTTTCATCCGCACGATGTTCGCCGAGGAAAATTTATAACGGTGCGTGCCTCTCCTCCTTTTCCTTTCTCCCTCGTTCTCGCGATTCTTCCTCGTAGCTGGCTACTTGCCCGACACTCGTGCGATCTCTAGCTAGTTTTGCACGACTTGTAACGCGTGACCGAACACGCACACGTACATATACACAACCAGAGAGCCGCTCATGATTAACAGGCATCTAAATTCGTGAATTCTCAACAATGCGACGCCGAGCAGAAGCGTTTGTTTTATGTATATTCGTTCTATTGCCAAATTTCCGCCGGAGTTTTTCCCTCGTTGTTATTTACGGCTCTGTTGGCCGATCTCTGGAATTTCTACGCGAAACTGCTGCATCGGGGAATAGAGGGAAATTATTTTCATGGTTCGGAAACTGTATAGCCATCTGGTTAATTCAATTCGTTTCAATCAGTTTCAATTGATCAAACGTGAAGTTAAACTTGTCAGACTAAGACGCTTGAACTCTCGGTTAAAAGGGAAACGATCGACATAGCCAGCCAATAGTTAATAGATCAACGATCAAGTAACAAGGAATTTATCGCTTCAGAATTCAAGGAGGCGTTCATGCTCTTCGACAAGGACGAGGATGGCACCATCACGATGGCGGAACTCGGCGTGGTCATGCGATCTTTGGGACAGAGGCCGTCCGGTAAGTGGCTAGCTTAAATCATCCGAAGAACAGGAATACGTGGAAAGACATCCACCGCGTGTCGTCCACGTGTACCAAGGTAGTGACGATCTGGCTAGAAGCCATAACCTGACGAAGGCTGCCCACGTGTGGCCAAAAAATACAACTGTAATCTAAACCACCCAACTGCTGTATTGTCTATTAGCTACTAATCTAAAGAGATCGTTCAGGAAACCTAACACCTATTTAATGACTGCTTTACATCGGTATCACAAGCCAGAAAATGTAAATTCTAAGCAAAATGTGTCATTTCAACAGCCCACTTTCTTCCATTGTTTCAATCTATCCCGCAGTCTCGAGAGAGAAAATCTTAAAGGTGTTTGAACACTTGCTGAAAACTTTAAACGGAGAAAACGATAACGCGGTGTTCTTAAACGCTTCTCGATCTTACGAAAGCTTAGCCGGCGTGAAAAGTTTGAAGGGAAACGCAAACTTTAGGAAAGAGCTTCTTCCTAAATTAATATCCTTGCTCTCGAAGGTTTTCTAAGGCGAGGCGAGTTTAAACGGGTAGAATTCCCGAAAACTGGGCTGTGACAAGAGCTTAGGGAAAATGAACTTTTCCGGGCTAGAAACTGTGACAACCAGGCGCACGTGCAAACGGTTGGTAATTAACTGCACGTCGAATTCTTCTGTTCCCTCTATCCACTCGCCGCGATGGATTTGCAAGGGAAATTAAACGTCTTTCGTGAAACGGCGAACGTACATGTGTTACACACGGGAATTAGAAAGAGGACACTGAGAAAATGACATGTTATCCTCGTCGTTTAAACGACAATTCTTAATTTTTCCCTCGTCGAGGTGCAAGAACGAGCTCTCACGTCTGGCAAATTTCCGATTTTAGAAACGGAACTACGAGATATGGTGAACGAGGTGGATCAAGATGGCAACGGTACCATCGAGTTCAACGAGTTCCTGCAGATGATGTCGAAGAAGATGAAGGGTGCCGATGGGGAGCACGAATTACGCGAGGCATTCAGGTGTTTTAACATTCTGAAGAATTTTTCGTTCGTTTTTTTTTCTTTCCTTTTCGAAGAAGTATTAAAGGTGAAGCTTCTAATTCTCAGGGTATTCGACAAGAACGACGACGGCCTGATTTCTTCGAAGGAGTTACGACACGTGATGATGAACCTTGGTGAAAAATTGTCGGAGGAGGAAGTAGACGATATGATCAAGGAAGCGGATCTGGATGGCGATGGAATGGTGAATTATGAAGGTAATTTGTTTCCTTGAATTTTGAATCGTCGCTAGGTAACAGATTGCCCTGATTTTCGAGTTATTCAGAAACGTCGTAAAATCTCTTCTTCCGAGATGAAATAAGCCATATCAATCTCAACTTGAAATCTTTACGTTCGCAACGGTGTGTAACGTGTCTACAGAATTCGTGACAATCCTGACGTCGAAGAATTAGTTCGGTCGAGAATCTATCCAGCTGCCGGAAGTCTTCGTCGAAGAACAGAATCAATCACATGAAGTTCCTCCCCAAGATCGTAGCAGGATGGTCATCCTCTCGAATCCCATCATTGAAGACATGGCTGCGAAAGTCTTCGAAGGTAGCGAGAGAAGGAAGACTTCGTTCAATCAGCTTTTGGCGCACAGCTTTTCCTCTATGCGAGGGTAAGTGGTACCGGAAGACTGAGAAACGTGTCTCGAGTGGTGGGATAACGGGTGACGCGGTGGTAAATCCAGAGGGATGAGAGAAAACGAACGAAGGAAAATGGAGGGTGACTTCCGCAGTTGCACACGCATACACGCATACACACCTCGCTCCTTCGAATTAATTTTACAAGTATAAGCTAGCGAAACGACATTATACGTGAAAAGAAAAAGAAAAAAAAACGAGTGAGGTGCTCGCTCCCGAAACAATCAACTGAGCTTCGTTTAGCGTTTACCTACCTACTACCTATACTCTCTATTAATGCTATACAACGTCGTTATTGATATTGTTAGGAATGAAATCGAACCTTCTCCATTCTTCGCCGATCTCATTTATACGATAGTTCTTGCGTGACGGTTTCAAAGATCGCTCGAACGTGGATACAAGTTATCGATCACCTAAGACGCTCATTACGAATGCAACACAATATTGATGCAACATTTCGTTGAAAAGTACAAAACGGTAGAGGATCGGAGTGGTCGTTGTTGAACGAATAATACTATTATCGAAGCATGGTTAACGATGTTTGCCGAATATATCGTAAGGATAACGTTGACACAGTATTGGATCAATATTGATGTGACTGGATTGAGAGAAATCCAGAATGTCTTTCTCGTGTATTCGGATCCGCGTCGAAACGATCGAAGAAACTCGTCATACCTTTCACCCTTTGTCGTTCGATCGGTATTGTTCCTCCAATTTCGTAGATTCGCTTGTGAACGAGACGAATCCCTCCCCTCCTGACTCGTTGTCGAGTCGAACTTTCAGGTGTCATTAACTATCATTAACATTTTGGCCACGGGACTCGACGCGAGATAGCTCTATAACGATCTGTCTTCAAATTTAGATGAATGTCGTTGGCAAGTAGATTAGTCTTACTGATGATATACTCTCGTGGCAGAATTTTTAGACGCATGTCGTGGCGGTATGCCAGAATGCAAACCGCTGGAAGAAAAGACGGGGATCGAAGTAAAATGCAGTAGCCGATATTTTCCTTAAATGTCTACAACAACACAATCCTAGAACATCTTTCCGATGGTTTCAGTTTGCCGAACGTTTGTCCTATCCGTTGTTCTTTTTCTCAACACGCCGAATCAAAAAAAAAAAAAAAAAGAAAAAAAAGAAAAAAAGAAAAAGAGAGAGAGAATCTCGTGAGCTACCGCCCTTGTTGTTAGCCCCAAATCGCGAGCTTAGATCCTCACCTGTGTCACCAGCTCTCCTGTACCGAACACACACACCGTCCACCAGGAAAACACCTCGGCATTTTCGATACCACATCCACCAGGCCAACTCTAATACGTCGTGCACCCTTAGATCCTTAAGATAAGAAGCCACAGCCGTAGATCACGATAGAGGGTAGTTAATTAGCAGCATAGAAGGAAGTACGTACACGTAATAAAAAAGAAAAAAAAAAATGATGCATTATACACATACCTATTATATTGTATACCTATACATGGTGTTACTACCGAAGATACTTGAGGTAACGTTATTACATGGATATTCATACATGCGTATATATATATATATACACACCCATATGTGTATATATATATATTTAGTATATACTTATACATACATACATACGTACATATATTATATATACATATACACGTTAGCGACGTACGTCGGTGGTATACTGGCATTGATATTTTTATGGTTTTAAAAAAAAATACAACAAGAAGAACAAGTATTAGTGTCAGAAAAAGAGAGAACGAGAGAGCGAAAGTGTGAGAGTGAGTGAGAGAGAAAGAGGAGTGAAAGAGATGAGAGAGAAAGAGAAATAAATTGGCTGGTTGGTCGAAGCGCGGAAGAGAGACGTGTGTACATAAGAACGAAACATTCAGGCGGTAGAGAAACTGGATTTTACAAAAAGAAAAAGAAAAAAAAGATAAAGAGACAGAGAAAGAGGGAGGGAGGGAGGGGGGAGAGAGAGTAAAAAGAGCTCTTATTTAAGCGTGTGTTACAGGTGAATTGTTTCGTCTTCTAAGCGGCGTCGGCAGGAATGGTTAATTAATATTGTTATCGTTGGTAATGTTGATCACACGAAGCGGTGATTTCACAAACGTACACACCACATACATTTAGGGATAGACAATAATTCTGTTCTTTAGTTAAGTGACACGCATATAGTTACATTGCGTTGTTCGGCTCGACCGCTAGGTAAGATACGAGATTGTGTAAAGAAATCGGCTGGAATTTGGGTAAGGATCATCTTGGAGAAATCGACGTACTTACCTAATTTTGCGATCGCCATTTTCGGCTGCCTCGCGCCCTTGGCCCACGGTGAAAAGAACGTGTCAAATCATAGGAAAATATTTACATTGGAATTTGAAATTTTTTTATTTCTCCTAAAGATAAGTTTCATTATAGAATCAGGACGAGTTCAGAGGTCTTGAGTTCTTTTCTTCTGCTCGATAAAAATTAATTCACGACCGTTCGACATCGGCGTGACGCGAAGCCATGCACAATGTAATTGAAAAAAAAAAAGCCGCGGGCTGTGCAAATCACAGAATAAAGAAGGAGACATAGAAAAATCGCGGAACTATTAAACATGCAAACATAAAACAAGACGCTTCGACAGTTAAAACATAAATGAGAAAAAGAGCTCGATAAGTCGACACAAAATAGTAATGTATAACGTCCCGAAGACAATATCTTTAACGATTTTATTAAAGGAAGCTATTCGAGATATACCTCGAGAGAAGGCCTACGTTTATGCCACGTGTGTGCGAAAAGATAGATTGTAGAGAAGATTGTTAAAGAAAGGCGGGAGAGCGAGAGAGAGAAAGAAAGAGAGAATGAGTAGCGAGAAAGAAAACGATAGAAAAACGAAGAGTTTTATGATGCAGGAATTACGAGAAAGGTGCTGTTTAGCTTAGAACATCGTCGATTTTCTTTCTAATCTATCCGTCTGCTTTCGTCTCATCTGAATTACTGCACTTTTCATTGTGGTTACTTTATCGATATCAATTTCTTTTCACTTAGATCTCTCTTATGTTTCCATTTCGTTGTATTTCGCGAACTTTTCTTTTTTTTTTTGTATCTTTGATTGGAATGTTGCGACGAACGGGTCGGTTCTTTTGGATTTATGACATGCACGAAATTTCACTGCACCCCATGAGTTTTCCGTTCGACTTTCCATTCATAATGGGGAAACTTATCAATAAGAATTATCGACAAATGGTAGAACACAAGTACAATGATATCGTCAATACCTGTATATATCTTTCCTTCCACGAAAGGAAGAGAGAAAAAAAAAGAAAAAAGAAAAAGATGACTGCCCAATCAGAGGCCTCGAGATCGTTACATCGAACAACGCATTAAGTGGGGCATACAAAAGGAGAAGACTTGTAAATGTCCATCGGATGCATTTTCAATTCGCAATGCGACACTAAACGCACATTTGTCACGCGCGCTTGTAATAGGTACCTCTTTCATCAATATAGATTACGAGGTCTCCGATTGCGTGCACGTTTTTCTTTCCTTTTGTCGAATCAATTATAACACTTGTCTCCGCCATATAGACTCCCACGGCGATAAATTTTCCTACTTGTTCCCATCCCGGAGGGTGTTTTAATTTCGATTAAACACCCAGAACGAGAAACTGTCCCAGAAGTGTCTTTGAAATGTTTCTCTCACGCGGGAAACGGTGACAAATAGAAAACGGACAGAGCCCTATCTGACAGAGAGATATCGTTGATCAAAACCCTACCGAAAAGTATTTTTATAGAATACTCTTCGAGCCAGATCCTATGATACATTTGAGATGACATACGACGTCGCGTTATATTATATTCTATATATTATATTATATTCATGTGAATGTATACGCGCGTGTACAAATTGTACATCGCATAGTATTCATCCTACTCTGCTGGCAGATTTCATTCTAGTTGTTATATCTGAACGACGAGCCGCAAAGATAATGTTTGTATTCGTCGCGACACGGCAGATTAAACGCGTTAAATTGATTATATAAAAACGTCCTTAAAAGAGGAGTACGTAAGTCTTCCTTTCGATCCGCATTGGTCGCGCGACTCGAGGAACGTTTCTAGGGTTTAGTTTTACGGCGTACCTGTTACGATCGCGTTGTGTCCTTTCGAAGGTGTATTACTTTCACGCAAACATTATTTCTGGATAGAGTTGCTCAAGTATTTTGTGAGTTTTTTAATACCTGAAAGAGACGAGACACGTTGAACCGCCTAATCGTCGCGAGGATCTGTAGAACGGAATCGCGACACGTTGGAAAAACTTTCGAAGACTGACTTGTATCGACGATTTATTCTTTGATTCGTGAACATTACTTGGTATTCGGGAATGTTACTTTGATCGGGGCAAGCTTTTTAGATCAATTGTAAAAAGTTAGTCTTCGTCTGTTTTTATTCTGTATCGATCCTCTGGTACTAATAGAGCTTCAGAATGACGCGGCAACGTGAGATGTTCGAGATAGATACGCTTGTACGTTACGACTCATGTTGTGAACTTGTGTCTATGTTTTAGATAAATAGTTTCGCTTACGTCGGAAGTAGATAGACTGCGAGCGAACCGATAACCGTGACATTTTCATAGATATTTGATACTGATGGTTGACCCAACCGAAGTTGAAGCTTTTCACCGAGAGCTACGTAGAATTTTTCTGTTTGGAAATGTTCAAATATCTACGAAGCGAATTCTTATTTCGAACGCTTTTCCTAAAATCCTGCTCCTCGGAAATTGAATCCAACTTTTCACGAAATTACCGAATTACTCGCAGTACGTTACAAACCGTGTCCGTAATCGGAACTTGAGGAACGCGTGCTCGTGGCTTTTTAACGAACGATCTCTAAAACTGGAGTCGCATGAAGGATGATCAAGGATCGCGTATAAAGAACAGGGGAAACGACAATTAGTTGATATCAAACGAGTTGAATGATGCAAAGGTAATCAAATAATTATATGTACATTGCTAGATATGAAAAAAAAAAAAAAAAGAGGAAACCTGATTAACTTAGATATATAATAATTGTAATCGTTAAATAAGTGTAGGTAACTACGTTGTACTAATCACGAGACCGTCTTTGATAACAGAAATTTCTGCTCGAAGGATTTTTGTTAATACGAGACGGTTCTTCGAATCGATTGTTTGTTAGTATAATCGAATATATCTACGTTCTTTATCCTTTTGGCTGACACAAAAAGGAAGAAACAAAAAAATAGAAAAAAGAATTCCCGCACTACGCGATGAGATCGAGAATGATTAAAGAAACTATTCGAGGCGTTCAGATACCGATTGCATCGCTGAAGCACGGAACATTCACGATTCGTTGATCGGATAATAAGTTGTTTGTCGAGGGGATTTGGAAATGTACGGTCACGCTACGCTTTTCCTAGGTTCGGAATACGTTACGTGCCATTGTTTAGACGGTATAGAAAATCGGTCAGGGCGAAAAGCATATCGTATTAATCAAATTGACGGAAATGGTGTCAGAGACTTCCGAATGATACTCAATCATAGCATCGCGAATCCTTTCTGTTTGCAGAGTTTATGTTCGCGTACGAAACAGATGCAATGCTTTGATACCTTTTCGCGTTAATCCTGTGGTACCTGAGGAATATTTTCAAAACAATTCAATTTCTTATTTAGAAAAGTTATCGTTTGAGAAAAGCTTCAGGAGAATAATTTCATTTCACACGAGCAATATGTTAAATCTTGATACGAATTTTCTTTAAGAGTATAGATTTTATGCGCTTTGTATCTCGTTGGCGGCTTCTTCCCCCGTACACTAGCTACTGCTATCGTAAATTTATTTCGTTTCGCCTAACGTAAAGCGGTCTAACATACGTAGTAGCAGTGCAAGTAGGCAGTACAATATATCGTTACATCTACGACCCAAACACAATGATGGTCAAGAATAATTATTGTAATAAGAAAACGTCTTTCATTACTTTATTAAAACGATCGCGAGTACAAGTCGTGTTAGCTAAAGAAAAAAAAGAGAGAGAGATTAAAAAAAAAATGAATATACGTGTGTATATGCACTATAGAGCAAGCTGAAAGGAGACCCGTTCGATAGGTCTTTGGTTCTTCGTGGGGTGCAAATAACTTTTAAGGGATACGGTGTGGAGACGAGGAATAAACTCGTTAAGATGTAATAAAGGATGAGAATTATCTTTGAGGTGTATTAAAAAAGCAAAAAAATAAAATAAAATAAAAAATAAAAATAATAGCGTAAACACTAAGCCAAGCGAGGTTACACCAGAGATATCGCACTTTGAATGAGAATATTTATATTTTTACTTGAGAAAATGTTATAATAACGTTTGTAACGTCTAATTCCCATCCGATAAGGAATGTTTATAACGTTATTTTTCTAGAGTATATATCTAAACACTTATTATTGTGTTATGACGAAACGTGCTCTCAAGCGACAGACAGGCGAGATCTATTCTAGATGCAAGTACGTACATATATATATTTACTCTTTATAAGTATTACGTTGGCTTCGATTACTTCATCATCCTTACGATTTCTCTATAAGTAGCGTATATAATATATATCATATAATTAAATGTACAATAGCTGTTACGAAACTCTGAAACTTATCGCGAGTGCTCGCGAAGAATGTGCACATGCGATACCATCAATGTGTTTCTCGCGGTGTTCATTAAACTTTTACTGCTGTACATATTATTTACATCTAAGTTCGAGAAATACGCGATTACCTCTTGTACGACTAATACAAATATTGATAGCCACTGTTTATCACTGCTAAATAACATTTCCATCGATCTTAGCTTATCTTATCTCGAACGACTAATTTTTGTTTCAACGTGAAATATTAAACTTTGTATTTTTCTTTTCTTCTTCTTCTTTTTTTTTTTTTTTATGTGAAATACTCCAACCACAGGCGGTAAAACTGGCTATCAATATGTACGACAGAAAGCAAAGAACATTGTATACGTGAAACAAGCTCTTTACTTTCGCTTCATACTTTTTATTATTATTTTTTTTCATTTTTTACTTTCGCTGGAAAGCGATTGGGACAGGAAAAGATGAGAAACGAAAAACGCTCTCTCAGTTGGTCATTGTAAAACGTCATTATACGTTCATTCACTTTTTCGTCAATCTACTACGACCATTTATTGAAATGTTCCTTTATATATTGAGAAAGATATTCTGTTTTCTAACTGCGGTACCTGCGATTGAAGGTTCTTACACAGATTTGCTCCACTCACGTTTCGTCGAAAAGTGGAAAAACAAAAAGAAAACAAATATGGAAGTGCTGGAAATTGTGGCGAGAGTGCAGTATGTATGGTGTTAGCTGTATGAAACAATGTTACGTGTAATGTTATGTACTGTAAGATTAGAATACATCATAAAATGGTGATGGCGTGTACTGCTGGAATGTAATACATGTATCAAGTTACCCCTAAATACAGCCATTTTATAATGGACTTTCTCTACGGTCCATTCTCCACCCCCCTTTCTTTTTTTTTTCTTTTTTCTTTACCTGTATATATTATTATTTCACGAATGTACGAACAAAAGGTAGGAATACGTAATGGATAAAATAAATACAACAAAGAAGGTAAATATCTGACTTAGAAATCGTTTATTAACAGAAAAGTTAATACCATCATCCATACAAATTAGCTTCTTAGGAGTATCTTAGTACTATATCATACGAAATACCTTTACTATTCTTATCATTAATCGAAACATTTCAAATATTGAAATTCGTCGATGCATTGATTCTAAAATACTTGACCCAAGAAGCGGTTCTTTTTAAACGAAACGATTGATTTCAAATCCGCACTCACACATGCGCATAGCAGTTATCGAAAATCGAACACAATGGAGCAATTCCCGCGCATTTCTACTCGTTCGCGCGTTTTCCTCTCAACGTACACACAACCGCGCGTACTGCTATCTTACATTGTGCTAGAAAACACTTACGAGACAACTAGTTGGAAAGTATCGAAAGGTGTCTGTCTTATGAATAACGGTTCGTTACTGTTGTCTCGTTAATGGAGAGTTAATTCGAAGATTAATCCCGTAACAAAGCAGCATAAAATGTCGCAGGTCAAAGGCCGGTATCGCAGCCATGGGTATCAGCAGTACATACGGTAGTGTAAAACTTAAGTTTGATTATGTGAAACGATATATTACAACGCTTTTTTACCTATGGTTGAGTAATTTCTTTGTGTTTCCCTTAAAAGTATTCTATAAATCGCGTTACAAGTTGAGATATAACACCTATTACACGAATATTGACACTGGGAGATATTAAGATCTCTGGCGTTTATTCGTAATTCCATTAAGAATTATTACCGTTTCTTCTTTTTCTTCTTGTATTCAGTAAGAAAGGAAAGATAATATAAAAAGCACATGTTATGTAAAAATAGAATAAAATCTACTATTTTCCTATAATATAACCTCTACGAAGGTTTCAATTATGTATCGTGGATAATTTTTATACAAGTTAGAGTTTAAACGTATATAACATTTGGTAGAGGTTCGAAACTTTATCTTGGAATTATTATTATACTTCTTTATAAATTGTCAGGATGAAATTCACAGCGGAAAATTACTCTCCGTCTAAAAATACGCTAAACGAACGTTTAATTTTTACGAAAATACTGCGTAAACGATAAAAAAAAAGAAAGAAAAAATGCTAGACTCGTATATAACATTAATTAGTAATTCGATTCGATGATACAACAGATTTGAATTTTATCACTGTAAACAAGTAACGAATTGCATAACCAAAAAACCATATAAATCTGAAAATCCTGATTGAATATTAACCCTATCATTATAGTTCATCCTTGAGTAACGTGTACCTTTTTTTGCTGGGTGCTAGTTTTTTAAATGTAGACTCTGGTGGACTTGTAGGCACCTTAACCTGTCCAACAACTTGTGTCACCTCGTAATTACTAGGATCTGGCCCATAATGAAATTCTCTATGTAACTTTCCTGAATATAAGTCTTGTAGGAAACTTTTTAATTTTCCTTCTACATGAATATCATGGAAGTTTGGAAACAGGTACATGTGTCTAAAGCTATCTATTGCAATTAGAGGCAAATCTGCTGCAGTTTTTCTCAAATGATGGAGCGGATGAGCAAATTTTATACCATCTGCAGTTAAGAAATTGACATTTTCTGAAATGATAAAAAATTATAATTTTTTTTTTTTTTATACACCGGGTACGTTAAATTAGCAAATTATTAGATTACTTACGTTTTTCATCAATTAATGTCCTTGCCACTACATCTTTGTACATTTTAACACTTTCAACATCATCAGGTGCATGAAATAATATAAGGAAGGGTAAACCATCTTCTGTTAATTCCTCTGCATTTTCAAATGTTATTTCCCTTACAAGGGGCACACATTTCTCTTGTGCCCAAACATTTAATTCGTCGAAATTAGTTAAACTTCCTTGATAAGTTTCGTCTTCGTCGTTCGAAAGTGCTTTATCCGATCGGAAGACGATAATAGGATCTCCTGGAGGATGCATGGCTCTGCTTGCATTCCTAATTTGATTATTAAACGGTTAAAAATTATTTTTTTTTACACAATTATTAATTTTTATGTGTTCCAAATAAAACAGCAAAATAATATATGTTAGAGGAAAGCTCATTTAAATAGTCACAGGTAGATATTGCACAGGAATAAGTTTCTAACATAAAAGAAAAGTGGCATTTATAATAAATTTGGGAACACATTTAAAGCCAGCTAATACTATTAACATTAAGTGCAATATCTTACTTACAGAAAGTGAAAATGCTCTCCAATTTCACAGTTTTGAGCAGAGCATGTACTTGTTAAAGAAAGAACAATAATAATTACATATACTTGATAGAGTTGTTGAATGAAATTTGTTAATAAATCCACAAAGACAATATGTTAGTTACTTATGTAATTTTAATAAATAATCCTTACCCAAAGCCAACATGGAATTGGCAATCATCTTTCAGATTTGTGGCAACCATCCTGAACATCTTATATTCAGGAACATCTTTCCTATCAAAATATCCAATGATCATTCTCTTTTTATCATCTAAATTAATTAATTCCTTCAAATCATGGAATTCCTTGATAGGATCCTCTAATTGTTTCCTTATAAATTCCTCAAAAGCTTCCACAGAACGCTGACCTCTGTATTCTCTCTTAGTTGGTTGGCCATTTCTTATAACTTTCAAGGTAGGATATTTAGTTATGTGAAACCTTGAGGCAATGGAGGCTAAAAGATAATTTTCTCTTTAGCCATCAATTCTATATACATATTACAATAAAGTGGTTTGAATTTTCTCTGTATGTTTTTATTTATTTTTTTTTTATTTTTATGCTTTTTCCATCTACTCACACTCCTTTTCACAATCTACTTTAGCCATAACTACTCTCCCTGGCTCAGGAAATGCGTTTCTTATTTTACTTGCAGCTTCTTCAAAAATAGGTGCTAATAAATTACTAAAACGGCACCACTGTGCGTAAAAATTTATAAACACCAATTCATTTGTTGCTAGAATAACAAAAAATAAAAATGCCACGTTTTGCCAGCAACAATAGAGCACGTTATTAAAACTTATCGCTACGCTTTTTATCTCTATGCAACTTACCGAGAGTCATGTCGATGTTTTGTTGAGTAAGCGGTACCGCACCGCTGTTTGCATCATTTGCTAGATTGTTCGGTAAAAACGCCTGTAAACGAAAATATCTTTACAGTTTGACTGGCTGTCAATCCGTATGATAAATTTCACCGGACGTTGAAACGTATTAAAATGTATTCATGCGTGAAATATTTACAATAACGACGTATGGATAAAATGAATTAGAACAACGATAAATTCGAATGATTGGGATGGAGGAAGGATGAATTAAAATAACAGGAAAGGATCAGAAGTAATAGTTTATTTTACGATACGATGTTTTAGGCGCCTTTTTTTTTCTCTGTAACATGCGACAGTTTAAACTGGAACGATTTACAATGAGTGCATACATTTGTTAACGTTAATTTCAGAATGCTTGTTTAATAAATTTGTTAGGTTATTTTGTGTGTACGTCTACAGGTTATGCCGCATTTTTGGCAATGAAATTACACAAACTGCAGGTAAAACGAATCCAGGATTAGTGGGCTATGGTAACGGGAAATAGGCTTCCTAGAATTCATAGATTCCCAAATACGTGTCACCGTAACGTATCGCTGGCGGTATTCAAAAATTTGTGTCACATCTTTTTGACAAAACAACATGATAGACGATTTTAAACAGTACTCACCAATAAGCACGCGAATATAAGTATTTTGAAGTCAAAAATATCACAAAAGACCAACATGTTGTGATCTTGAACTATAAATTTGATCAGGCAATACACTTTTGAATAACCATCAGTAAGCAGCTGCCTCTGTGTCAAGTGCCACGAATTTGCGGTAAATCGAAGCCTAGTAAAATACTCGAGGCATCGATTTACCAGGCATGACACAGGTATTATGGAAATTCTCTATGCCAAAGTTATACCTGCTTTGTTTTTCTTTGTTCAATTTGTATTCTGTATCGCGAGGTCTCGTTCTAATACTTGCCTGATGTCCCTGCACCGTTGTTTCCACTAGATAGATTGCACGATTCTAGGACATTTTTAGTTCGCAGGTTCTTAAGTAATTCCCTAGCGATTAACCAATACCATCCTACTATATCCAGTTGCTCCACAGTTACATTTCCCTAGCCTATTCAAATCCATGGCGGGCTTCTAGTTCCTCTGTTTCTTCTACGATTACGTACATATTGTACATTCGACAATAAAAAAAAAAAAAAAAAAAAAAAATGGTATTAACCTTTGGAAAAAATTCATTTTATAGGTTTCTTTCGTTGAATTTCTTTATAGGTTTATGTTTCGCGTTCTTTCTACGTTTTACGATCCGTACTTTCCAGATAATACGGGAAACGTTCTCAACCGCAGAATGAATTCTATAATAAAACAATTATGTCTTCTAATCTCCGTGAAAATTTCACCGATTGTCCACGCGAACTTTAATCATGCAGCTGATTTACAAGCATCCAGTCAAAGGATAAAACCAACGTATCGTAAAGTGAAGAAGGTTCAATAGGTTTTGTAAAATCTCAGGAACGATTTCTATGGAAAGTAGTCAGGGATCTTTCTATTCGCAACCGCAACTTGTTTAACATTCTAACTTATCCTTTTCCTCGACAATCAACGAACGAAAGATGAGCAACTGTTCTTCGGACCGTAGCAATATTGACCTGCCGAAAGGACCGAACGACACGTCGCGGAAAGTGCAATAAAACAATCATACATCCGTAATCTCCGTGTAAAAGCGAATTATTGACTACATAGAAGGCAACAATAACATTCTTGCCATGCTGCAGACACAGTGACTTCACGAATCCTCCCACTTCCAAGACGAAATTTCAATGTTCAGGTACACTTGGGTGAGACCTCGGTCCTCGACGAAATAATCCCCATTGAACGAGTACGAGGGCTCTCTAGGCATGAACTTCAATAATAATTTATGGCTGTACGAGACTGTAGTGAAACGCTCGAACGGGGTGTGCTGTCGTGTAAGCCACAGCTTAACCGTAATTTACAACAAAATCCAATTTTCTCAATTCTGCGTTTATTCTACAGATCTGTTCGTTTGTCGTGTCGCTTCTCTTCTTTTCATAGTTCTCGATACCTCTTAACTCGACACTTTTTCGATTAATTAACCTCTCTAGACAAACATCCTTATCTTCGTTAAAAATTAAACATCTCCTAGACAAGCTGAATTTAAATACACTTGTTTGACACACGTTTCCGCCAAAGTCATTCCGACTTTGAATTCGTTCGGTCCTTTATACCTTTTCATGGTCGACATTTTTAGTCCTCTCCGCGGGTGGGTGAACTTCGAACGTGCCGATGTCAATCTAGCATCCGAGTAGACCAACTGAAAGAGCTTGTCGAACGTTCCACTCGTGTATTATTTCTCTTAGAATTTTTGCTAGAAATGCGTCAATTCTGTGCTCCACTTTTGTCCATGTAAATTGGGGTATGGTGTACGGCTGTTCGTACAAATTAATTTAACACCGATCGCGATTAACTTGAACATGCTACGGTGACACTTGCCCGCCGGCGTTCTTTGACACTGGATCGGCCACGCCGTTGGATACTAGTTGAACAAACGAGTCTGTTGAAAGATAAAACCGCACAATGCACCACAGGACTCTACATTCGACAATATTTCTCTTCCGAGAAAAGCTCTAATGCGACTTCTAAGGCGGCATTGACTTTTGCTGCGACAAACGTTGCGCCGGTTTTTCCTTTAAAAAAAGAAGGAAATATCCATACCGACGTGCATTTTACTCCTAAAGTTTAATAGAATTTACTTCATTGCTCGATGCAATGGTTAATACGAAATTTATTCGATTCATAAAAGAGAAAAAGGAAGTTCTTTTATAGATACATAGTTTTTACAGCCCGAGGAGCAAGGAGATATGCGGAAAGTCCCCTTAACTTTGTATCAAAACCCTTTTATAACCGTACCTGAACTAACGTAAATATGCGAGTTCAGAAAAAAAGCAATTATCCCTTTTAATTCTTCGTTAACTCGACATGCCGTGTAAACACACGAATAGGAAGGACTTTTTGTAATTCGTTCCGAAGAGATTAGCGCACAAATCATATATTCTGGCAGTCCTGACCCAGAATTCTTTTTTTGTTTCTTTTCTTTTTTAAATTAGGCGATTCCAGTCTATCGTCGTCAGGACCCACATAACATTCTATTATAACAAAAGCGGCCAGCCGTCACGATTGAGACAATGGAGAAAATTATGACCTGGCTGGCTGCTAATTAAAATCTATCGGTGAACGATGAGCCGACGAAGGGTGAACGTAGGCCCATTTTTTCTCGAATCGCCGTCACTTTTCTCCAAGGGTGTCGTCCCTTTTGAACTTTACGCCAGCCACTTTGGTGGTCGCGTGATTGTCTCTTAGACGATTGTTCAACGGATTAGTTGGTTGATTGTTCGCTTCTGTTAAACACACCCGGTTGATTACTCCCGTGTCTTTTGTCCTTCCTGTACTTGGACAGGGAATTACCTGTGGCTTTAAACTCTTATAGTGTCATAATATTTGTCGCTGCCCCCATCAATTCTGGGTAATAAGATATTCCCAGGTTATCCGTTAACCCTAATTTCTCTATCTCATTATCCTACTTTAACGGGGACACGTTTAGTTAATCGCTTCAAAGTTTTCCGACACCAGCCGCTAAATTGGCCATACAACGGTCGTTCTTTAATTCAACACGATCACAAATAGTTCAGTTGCGTCATGAATTCGCGTACAATGTGACGGCTTTCTTTGAACGATGGATATTCTCACGGGTTCCATGGTATCCCGAGGTTACCCCATGATTCTGCTTCTTATTCCATCGTTTTTCTTCTCTTTTTTCTCGTTCTTTCTTCATCTGGAACGCAACAGGTCGTATTGTGACGAAGGTGTCATTCCGTTCGAATAGGATCGACGGGAAGACCCCTTCGGTTCGATTCCTTGCGTCTCCAACGACGAAACAGAAATTTATGGACTTGGGTCCGACGTTTTAGAGAACAGGTACACGCTTTTCCCTTGTTCTCTCACCTAGCAGATCGCTAATTCATCCCCTAGAAAAATACTTTATCGGCACCTTTGATAATTCCCGAAGAGCTACCATTAGAATATGGGTTTCGTGTCGTACCGATGTTGAAATAACAGATCTTTCGCAATTCGATCTTATCGAGTATCGGTACTAGTAATCTACCGGTCTTTGTCTGGAAAACGATGGGTAATAAATGAATATCGCAACGCGACCAAGCGAACCTCTTTATACGCTACTAAAACTGTTTTCTCTTTGTGGCAAGTGATTAATGACGAAGCACTGTTTGCTATCCATTTGTCTAAAGCTGAACAGCCCGGAACAATGAACCAGTCCGCTAATCGGACGGTAAAACGTTATTAGAATCGGCTCGATATAAGGTATAGCTTATAACATCGACCCAATTTCGCTATTAGCCTTCGAACAAGAATAAGAAACTTAGTTAGGGAAAATGAAAATTAAGGTGAACAGGTAGAGGGTTATTCTTTATATTGACTTTGTAAATATTAGCAACGGATCTTTTCCAAATATTTAAACGTGGCCAGGTAACAAGAAGGAAAACAACCGCTAGATTCTATGTAACTGGAGTGTTTATGTACAAGATAACCAATGATCTTTTGTAAACGCTGTAATCTCTTGTTTACGGCCTCGTAATCCTAACCCGATTAACAGCGACGTACGAATTAGACGACAGATCCGACTAATATTGTTCAGTGGCGGGGTACGCTATCCGATCAGTTTCGAATAGGCTTTCTTCCCTTACCGAGGAGTCGTCAGCGAGCACATTACGCCGATCATCGTGTGAAAACTGCAAAGTCTCGCTCCATTAGCTCCGAAGACTAGTCCTATTGTCGGGTCCATTGTCGGAGGAACGTGGCCCTCTCTCTTTCTCTTTTCTCCTCCCTCGTTTCCTCTCTCTCTCTCTCTCTCTCTCTCGAGTTTCTTCTTCGACTAAGTATTTCGTTTTTTTTTCTTCTCTTCCTCTTCGTTCTCTTCTCTCCTTCCTCGTCTCCTCTACGTTTTCTTCCAGATCCGAGCATAAGTTAGAAACCCGTCAAGACTAGTGACCTGCTGATCCCGATGATGCTTCCTTCGACCAGGTAAATCGCGTATAAAATTGACCCGTAGCTAGGAAGAAAAGGTTTCGACCCCTAATGACGTCTCGACGAACCGGTCCGTCATCAGAAATATGCCTTCGAGTCATTATTTTCACCGGGAAGATGCCTTTCGATATTTTCAGGAAATTCGAAATTAAGGAAAGGAAATTTCCCGAAGAAGAAAACATTGCCACGAAATAAAAGACCATACGTGTATTTTGTTCATGGAATTACTTTATTGATCGCTATTGTGCTTAATTGCCAACCTTTTGCGACGATACCTAACCCATAGACCTATGAACAGTGATTTCCAGCAAACTATAAAAGTTCGTGAGTTACGATTAACCGTTGGAAAGCGTTCGTTTTTCGGTAATATTAGTTCCCGTAAAGCGATAGCTCATGTTTATGCGCTCACGAACCCAGGGCCTCTTTACAAAAGAGCGCCGAAAGACTGTTATAGCCTGAGAGAAATATGTTACGAGACTACGCTGTGTCCTCTTTCTAGAAAATAAACACCGCCCTGGCATTTCCTTAACCCGTACGAGCAGCTCGGGTCCGGCGTGCAATCGACAACTTTAAGATATCGAAAAATAGAAGTCGTTTCTTTCAGCATAAATCCGGGAAAAATACGAGAAATCAGGGACAGCCGATTTCTTATTGCGGATACCCAAAATCTGACCTGCCTCGGAATCCTTCCGATTTGCATCGGTCCACTGCTCTTGAATGTCTCCTGAAAAATGCGCGGCTTTCGCAGGAACGTCCAATGTCCTAGCGAATGCACAAAGCGTATTTTACACCCCCGCCGCTTCCTCCGTTTACCAATTTGACACACACCGCACGAAAGTGCCGTCTGAATTATATCTTCGTCGATGACCAGTGAAGGAATCGACTTTTTAAACGGATCTGCTCGATGTCTGACTTTTTCAGAGATCAGCAGCAGGTCTGAGAACCCTATAAAAGAAAAAAAAAAAAAAAAAAATTCCAAGTGTTGCAACAGTGTAAATAAACGAAGTTCGAGAAAAGAAGAGGATCGTGAAAAATAAGTGAAACGAAAAAGAGTTTTTGGAAAAATTCCCATCTCTCTGGGGAATCGATCGTCCGCGTGGGAGTACTGTTTACCGACGGAGCAATTTACCCCTGGCCGAGACGCTAAGCGGCTTATTAGGGGACAATGGCTAGTTCGAGCAGAGGAAAGTAAAGGGTTGCTCGGGGCGTGCCCCCACCTTTCACTCTTCTACCGCGACACTGTCGCAAGATTTACGACGATGCTGTTGCTGTTGCTTCTGTTGCAGTTGCAATTATGCTACCGGTACTCTCTCGGACATGTGTCAGACAGCGCTGTCCAATTTCCATGCTTTTCGTGTGTCTGCCAATACGATGCTTTCGATGAATTTGACAAACAACGACAAACCCCCTGAGAGCCCGCTTGTGGTCGTTCCTGGTAAATATTCGAGAAGATCGATGGCTCAGACCCCCTCTCTTTCTCTCTACGTACACGTGATGTCAGATGATATTTCCTACAGACCGGAAATTGATAATCTTTTTCCGGTATGCGTCTGACGCATCGGCAAAACGTTTAATATCTTCTGTCGCTTGTTGTTGTGAGAACGCTTTATCGAAATTGGATAAATTGCTTGTAAAAATAACGAAGGACCTATGGACTCGTGATAAAATGTTATTGTTTTCGCATTCAATTCGGAATATCTCTCTCTCTCTCTCTTTCTCTCTATCTCCCTCCCTGTATGCAAAAGCATGCTAGTATAGTTTCGTAGATAAGAGCGTCCTTCGTCAGCTGCCAAGACTTGTCACAAAGTGATGCTATCGAGACAAGTTGTTCCTCTTCCAAAGCTGTGTAAACAAGATTCGTAGAAGAGATGGAACGATAAAAATCTACCGCGTCTATGTCGCAACGATTAAAAACGCAAAGCTGAGAGCACAGTTTCGGAACGCAAAGAGCATCCAGTTTTGAAAGAATTATCTTTGACGCGCCAAGTGCAACGACTTGTCCCCGTTTTTACGCCTGCATTTTCTTCGTCGTACCTGCGCCGGCATACTGTCTGCATTGTGTATCCTACAAAGCGCAATAATGGTGCCTATCTGGTGGTGATCGGTAGCGCAAAAGTGTCGTCACCTCGTCCTGCCAATGATCGCTTTACAGCCACCATAAACCGACACTTTGTGCAGTTTGTGTAGCTCAGTTCCAGTCGGCACAGTGACGGCATTGTGAACGCTCCCTTCCAGCATGGACCAGGATCTTTTATAGATTTATGGTACGACGTACGCTACAAAGCGTACCGAGGAACCTTGGGAAAGTAGTTTCTGTTATCACAGGCTTCCGTGCACCAGAGAGGGCGTCGCGGGCTTCTCTACGCTTTGATACGTCTTTGCAAATTTCGTCCGCCTCCATTCAAGCCCATCAATGGAGCTCTAAATACCGTAAAAATTCTACTTTGACTCCTTTCATCGAACAAACGAGGATCACGCCGTGTTCGAGCTTCTCCAGTCGTAGAATTTCAGAGAATTCTACCGGTCTTTGCGTAAGATATCTTCCGAGACAAATGAGCCAAAGGGGTGAAGCGAAAGAAAGTCGAACGAAAATGCAACAGTCCTGCATACGACTGTTTGCAGGTTACATAATTGCGACAACGTGCATCGCACTCGAGAACGGAGAGACCGCTAATTAAACGAAAATGCCTGATCCACTAATTAAACTTGAACGATTAAGTTTATTCCTCCTACCGTTTCTACCGATAATTATTACCTTACCGGGCCGACTGCTCCCCGAATCTTGGGCGGTCGAATCGTGAAGTAATGATTTCAATCGGAGGTCGATCGTCGTTCAACCGTATGAAAAAATTCTCAATGTTATCGTGGTTATGGGAACGAAATTACAGGAGGCATTTTTCAACGAAACGAAATGACAAATAAAATAACGATCTTTTAATATGTTCTGTAAAACATGTACATATTTTTGTCAGTTGATCGATTAAAAAAAAAGAAAAGAAAAAGAGAAAAAGAAAAAAAAATTGTACATGGCCAGTGTAAAAGATGGCGATTTGTTAAAATCGTGGATGCTCCGAAGAGAGTACCATAGAATTCACGAAGGTTTTCCTCGGTGGCATGAGGCAGCCCCCAGGGACGACCACAAAAGGTGCGTAGCCTCGATCCTCGATCCTCTATCCTCGGAACGCAGGGTTGATTTATGAGCCGATGGAGGGGAGGGCGCATGCGCACCAGGCCACAGGATTCACTGGGGTCTATCCCCACCTCCATATAGGAACCCGGCAGAGCATTCAGCCTCCTCCCTTCTTCTTCGGTTCCTTGTCCACTCGGTTATTAAAACCGAGGCGACACGGTCGGCAACCAGCAATTATCTGGCGAACGCTCCGAGCCGCGCACGCTCCGATCCGCGCACCACTCTCTTCACTTCCCTTTACCTTTTCATTTTCGTTTTCTTTCGCGCTTGCACACAAAAACAAGTGATATCAAGATTACGGAATTACACTGTTTCATCTTGCGAAGAATCAACCCTAACGGAGGAATAATTATTCCCGGAGGAAATATCGTGGAGAATCAGGAAGTGAAGTGATGGCACAAGTGATGCAGTATCAACAGGTCCGTAACAATAATACGTTTGTGTAAATATAGCGTATCGTAATGGCGGAACAACAGTGTCGTCGGATGTGAAGATAATTTCTTATCGATACGTGTGAACTTCCGAACGGAGAGTGATCGTCTTTGTCTAATTAAAATTGCCAGACAGCTCGCGTTACTTTTCCTGTCGAGATTTTTCATGTGAAACGGAAGCTGATCGCGAGATGGAACTTCAGACGATTGAATATTTAATCGACTTTGAAATAACTTCAATCTGATTCGTATTACAGATATGCATGCCGACGATGTCGCCTATGCCTGGCATGACGCCAATGTCCAGCATCCCAATGCCGATGCATCAGCCTGCCGCAATGGATTACGGAAATCCAGGAATTCACTATCAACCGTACAACCCGACGTTAACCAACCATCATCTTCAAACCAGCCAATCGAGTTACTGGTATCCTGGATCCACGAGTCACAGTCAAATTACCGAACCACTCACGCCGCCGGCGTACACGATGTCCAGTGTTCCAACGAGCACAGCCTCGTGGACCACTCAAACTCATCTTCCACAACCTCAGCTTACGACTATTCCAACCATTCAGCATTATTCGTTGCCACCGAGTCCACCTGAATTACCACCAAGCCCTCAAGATCATTCATCGCCGTATCAGTGGCCCCTAACACCACCAGCAGATCATCATTTCTTAACCACAGAAGATCCTGGAAAATCTGGCAGAAAGTGTACAAGATGTCGATGCCCAAATTGTCAAACAGACAATGGAACACAATTGGGCGTCGACGGGAAGAGACAACACGTATGCCACGTGCCAGGCTGTGGTAAAGTGTACGGTAAAACCTCTCACTTGAAGGCGCATCTCAGGTGGCATACCGGCGAACGACCTTTCGTCTGCAACTGGCTATTCTGCGGCAAAAGGTTCACCAGGAGCGACGAACTGCAGCGTCATCTTCGAACTCATACCGGAGAGAAGAGATTCGCCTGTCCTACGTGCTGCAAAAGATTCATGAGAAGCGATCATCTCACGAAACACATCAAGACTCACGAAAATCAGAAAAAGAAAAGTTCCGCGTGTAAGAAAGAATCTAATAAAGAGAATTCCTTGCCCGCCGCGTCCACCCAGAACACGTATCCTCCTATTGGCGGACAGTACACTATAATTTAGGATTGTGAGGATTATTTTAGGGAAAAAAATTCTTTAGGTTCTTCACGTAGAGCCTAAGTGACTGGAGATCATAGCACGTTTGTCTTTGTAAATAACTAAATCGTTATTAAAAAGTTCCTTCGTCCCTCCTGTAATTATTGTACATAAACAGAGCGAGAGAGAAAGAAAGAGAGAGAGAGAGAGAGAGAGAGAGGGTGTATGTGTAAGAAAGAAAGAAAGAGAGAGAGAGAAAGTGAAATACTATATTTTTGTAAATTGCGTATAAGTTTAGACGAATGTAACTAAGTTATGTAATCGAAATTTAAAGAAAAATATACGAGAATGTTACGCAGACTGTAGCGTAGATTTACCGTGAAAATTCACATAATAACGAATCATCCCTCTGTCGTATATCAAGTTCTTCCCTGACATCTTCCTGTCATACGATACATCGTGAGTCCCGCCCAAGAAGCACAATACGACATAGGCACTTCAGAAACCAGCCCTTCGTAGTCCTCGATGATTTCCTACCTGGCAGGTGTTTCGATAAAGAAAAAAAAAAAAAATATCATTTCAGGGAAACTACTCCGACTCTTTTTAACGAAGAAACATTCGTCCCTTTTTTTTTTTCCCCCTCTAACTAAAGACCAAGATACTCTTTTATGCTCGCGAGAGCCAAGATGAAGGTTCCACGGAGCTTCGTTCGTCTCTGTGTAAAAATAAAGTTTCGAAAGGGGGGACAATGCGCGTAGGATTGAAGGGGAAATTCTCGAGACACGTACGGCACTGTAACGGGCCGTTTCATTCGTATTCCAGCCAAGAGATGGCTGCACTGTGAATGGAAAAAGCCCGCGTAGCCCTATTAAGGGGGCGGCGCGCCGTAGCCCCGTTGCCCCAGCAAGGATTCATGGCTGGCACGTAGAGGTAGAGGCGAAAGAGGCAGACTCGGTGATAGAGGTAGAAGAAACGGAGAGAGAAAGAGAGAGAAGGCTAGATGGCGAAGGTGAAAGAGAGACGGTTAAAAGAGAGACTGGAAAGAAGCGACGAAAGCGAGACAGAGGTTGAAAGGAGAGCGCGCGAGAGAGGAGAGGGGCGCCGGTGCGTCTGAAGGGGGGTTAGGGGGAGGAGGGGGATTACGAAAACGGAATAAAACAAAAAGGAGGCAGCCGCGGAGCAAATTATAGGGAAAAATAGGGAGGGACGAGGCGGAGGAGGCGAGAGCACAAGCCCCGTGGTGTGGCACTCACCGAGGAAGAGGATCAGGTGGATGGGTGGAAGGGTAGAAGAGGAGGGGTGGCGCCACGGCAATTCCAGGCTCGCGTTCAACGTTCCCTCCGTGGAGTACCGCGGATAGCCGCGAAGTTAGTGCGCAAGAGATTCAAAGAGAGTCCAGAGTGACGAGAACCAGCCAGGGACCCAGTGAGTGTCTCCTGTTTTGCCGCTTCTTTCGTGAGCTTCTGTCCCAGACAGGCTACACCACGAGGGAAAGAAGCACCGAAGAAGAAAGACGCGCGAGCCTCGAACGAAGGAACGACGAAGCCGGACAGCTTCGACTATCGTGGAGAGGGAGAGAGAGGGAAAGAGAGACACCGAGTACACGCTCTCTGTACACGCAGCTCTCTCTTACGTGTTACGCGCGGTCAGTGCAAGAGGCTGCAACGTGCCGCGAGCATGCGTCTGCGACGGACGGCCCTTGAGGCGGATACGCAACACGCCGACTCCTCGTTTACGTCGTCGTCGTCGTTGTCGTCGTCGTCGTCGTCGTTGTCGTCGTCGTCGTTTACGTTGTCGTTTACGTCCTCGCCCTCCTCCTCGTCGTTGTCCACTCCCGTGAATGCTCGATACTTCTCGCCATCGCCACCGGACCTGTGAACGCGCTGATACCATCGAGAGGGCGAAGAATGGACGAACAGGTTCGTAGCCGCGCGCATGTCACCGATCTAGTTGAGACCGGTCTCGATTTTTAGCCGATCACCTCGCGATTCTCGTGCCTACTCGCTCGTATATCGATACCAGGATCCTTTGATACGCCATTGACAATCGTTCACCCCGTTGTACGTTTTAAAAAACCCGCTGGAAGCGCGACATCTTCGGCAAACGTCGGTAAACATGGGATAAGCAGTGTTTCGAAAGAAATTTCACGTGTCTGTGTTCGGTATCTGTCGTGTGGAATCGTACTACGTTCGATTTTCCTGTATATTTGTGAGTAAACATTGCAGTGGTGACGAGAATTAGTTCGGTAGGTCGTTGGTTGTGTTTTATCTACCATCGATGTTTTATGGGGGATTTTTTTGAAAAATTGATAGACAGTTTTTGTGCTCGTTCAGTCGACACACGTGCATCGAATTTGAACTTGAACAAGATCGCGGTAGCAGATCGTGAAAAGAATGTTTCTGATGCTCTTCGATACAACGCCTGTTGAAAATTGTGACACAGTTAGTTTAACTGACCAGTGTGGACATTGGTGGACACACAGATCACTCTGAGAATCGAAGAGAGGTATTAGGACGTTGCATCAACGCTGCTTATCAAGATTTTTTGGATCCACGAGAGCAATCGAGCCGGCAAGCTGGACGCGGAGGTCGGAGGCGGCGGGGGCCGCAGGGGTATCAGCCCTCCAACACATCTCGGCAACATAAATGTGAGTTTTTACCTCAACGTTCACGTATTCAGCACGCTTAATCCGTTTAGGCTAGTATTTTCTATATATTCCGAATGATTCCGAGCTTAAAAATGATAGTTTATGAATATCATTTGTACGCCTAAGAGGATTATGCGCTTAATATTGTTACGAATGACCTGTTTTACCACCGGTTGTAATGTTTACATTAGCCTAAGCGTAGCGAGCGTATTTCATACAGTAAGATAAACACGGTAGAAATGCAGCACGTCGAATCGATAAGATTTCTCGAATATTAGTTTTTCCTTTGTGTTGTGCAAATGTTCAGTACATGCATGCAGGTATGAAATAGTTGGAACGCCTTACGCCTCGCAATTATGAACAATACCTCGCAGAGTGGGAAAGTTGCACGAGACGATACATCGATCTTCCGTTTATCGACGCCACTTACAACGTTTTCCCTGCTTTTACTGTAATCACGATCGTTACCTGAAATTATGCATAATAAATGAAATTTCTACGTTCGCTCGTTCTATTGTGTGTAATTCGTTACGGGCACCCCGACAGACGTATCGTGTCGATCTGCGACCTGCGACAAGTACAAGCTTAATTGGCATTCCTTACATAGCCAACAAAAAGACACGGAACGTCGTGACAACTTCATATCCCCACCTTCTTAATAGTTTATCACGATAAAGGGTTATTTTACCACTTGATGATAGGTAATTATCGAGAGGGAAACACGTGACGATACAACGCAAACGAACTATTAGTTTACCCTTGCATTCTTCCCTCGTACGAGTTTTCAACCGTGATTCTTCTCATTTCACCGTGATATTCTCTAAAAATTTACTTGTTAGAGCCGAGATAGATATTGGCAGAACCGCCAAAGTTAATTCCAAAGCCGTAGTTTGGTTGCACAAATTCGTTTAGAATGCCGCTAGTCAGTTCTGACCGGTATAGTAAACGTTACTATGTTGTTACGCCCGTTTCACGCCCACCATACATCACGCGTTATGCCTCGGACCTACCTGTCGACGTACACGCTGTTTCAAAGGTGTTGCACGTCTTATTAATAAATTTCCTTTGCAAAAACTTTACGTTAGACTATCTATCGCTATCTCTTTAGCGCGTGTAGAAAAAGACTACGTATCGTGTCCAATTTGTAAATTGACGATCGCGCGTTTATCATCACTTGACGTAAATAAGAAAAATTTTCTGTTACTGTTCAATAATTCATAGCGTATAACACGTAAGCGAATTTTAAATATTCGAAACGGAGTCGATTCGAATATAGCGTGGCTAATTTAATGGAAAACCGGCTAGGCTTTTACAAGGAGAAACAAATATATTTGAGAGGTTATGAAACCATCTGTAGGTAGCCGGAGAGTAGGCCATTCGGTCGAGTTGAAACGCGGCAGAGCAGACAGTCGTAGGGCAAGAAACACAGTGCCGGCACTTCGCTGACACACCTCCACACAAATCTAATTAATTTATATCCTGAGAGAGGCGCCACTAGGGATGCTAAGTCCGACAGGAAAAAGAAACGAGCAAAGGGAAGGGTACCCGTGGTACCGGCTCTTTCGCTTTCGAGTCGCAGGAATCGGAGAGCTCTCTCGCCTCTTTTACGGTCAAGGGATTTAGAAACTCTTCTCGAACATTCTCCAAGAAGTATATCGATTTTTCTTTCTTCTTCTTTTTTTTTCTTCCTTCAATTCTTCAGCTTTATCGGACACGATAAAATCTTGATCGAAAGATGATCAACACCGGCGTAAGTAGTAGCATTTTTTTCTCAAGTGGCGCCTCGAAATTATGCCAACCGTAAACGAACAGCTTGGCGCCGGTAAGAGAAAGAAAAAGAGTAGGGTAATTATCGCGTTGCACGAGCAACGAACTATCGTTAATTGAGAGAACTCGACCGCACAACTTTGCGACATTTGACGAGAACCGCAACGCTCTAAATAACTGTTGGTTACATTGTCAACAATGATGGAAATTATAGAATGGAACAGACACGAAAAAGCATGCCATAATACCACCACGACCAGCTGGTAATTAACCTGTCCCCCCAGAAAATCACGCGTCGCGCACACATACAATTCGAACCCTCATTAGCGGTTTACCCCGAGTGTCGCGTAAACGTCGCACCTGCGAATTGCCACCTTCTGATTTTACCACTGGATCACCGTCGTTCCAAGTGGGCATCCACGATTTCACCCTTCTGTGTCGACCAGTGTTGCCCATAGGCTAAGAAATCATACCAGATGCAAGCGACCACGCGAAGATCGTTGCAGCTGTTACAGATTATGCAACCTGGTCGAGAATAAAGACATCGAGTCACCGCATCTGTGACGACGAAGACTCGAATGGTTGCAGGAAGAAAGAAAAAAAAAAAAGAAAAAACGCTATAACGACCAATTAGAGTGTTACTACTTAACCTGTCTGCGTTACATATCAAACACGGTTGCGTGAAAATTGATAAAAAAAAAAAAAAAAAAAATTGTTTGCTCGGTGTACACAATGATAGAAAGAAACGTTTGTCTCGTTAGATTCGACTGGGACGTTATTAAGCTATTATTTTTAATTAAAAAGATATCGTACTCCTTCCATTCCTAGCAGTATGCACACGATTAATAATAATTTGTACGAAGTAAACGAGCCTCCTAACATTTACGGCTCGGCGTGAGCACGTGCGCGGAATAAAATAAGCGGATTATGCAGATGAGAATCCGATTCTGTCACTTTTGATTTACGGTCGTTCCTTTAAGGAGCGTGCAAGCGACAGAAGAAAAGAGGAGAGCGAACGATGAAATTTTCCCTGAGGTACGTGAAACCCCTTTTCGAATCACAGTCTATGCATGTACGTTCTCTGGATAAGTGCACTATTAACTAACCTCGTGTTAATATCTACGTTTTCTACCTCATTATGTTAATTATGGGACCAGCGGCGCCTGCGGCCACGAAAGGGTACTACCTTAACCTTCTGTACACGTACTTTGCGTGTATTATGTATCGAACATTTCTCTCGTTTGTTCCATTGAAAGTTCGACTGCAGTTTTATGAGAACTTTTTTATTCGAATATCTGACTGATAAATTGTAAAGTTCTTTGGAGAAGTTTACAAGTGCAAAAAGTTAACGACTGAACGGGAATCGATAGCACACGATGAGAGAAAAAGAAAAAAAAAGGTACGAATCGAAGGCAATCTCGCAGCTGCCGGGTGTTTTCCGTTTATCGCGGCGTACCAGTAACCAAGTCGATTCGATTAAACCCGATATCCCCGATCGATTATCCTGTCGTTGTTCTCCCCGAATTCGATAGAGAGTCGTCGATAAATTTATTTACGAGGAGAATGCTCAAACTCTCGATACAACATCGCGTCGATGCACCAGCGTAATTGGCGAAGAACGTTTTTTAAGGAACGAGCCCTCGCATCGAAGAAGTTCAAAACGTAATCAACGTTTAATGCGCCGAACGATGGATTACGGTTAATACCGAACGGATCTGGATCCGAATGGCGGCGCAAACAAGAGGGTTATCCTCGATCGAGGATACTTACGTCGAAGCGTGTTGTGTGGGTTCGAGCTAATAATTTTCCGCGTATTTGGAACGCGGCGACCATACCACGGGAAGCGGATAGCGTTCGCCGCCGCAATTATTACACACGGTGCATGGAAACGAAAAGAGAGCAGTAAAAACGGCGCCTTCGTTGCCCCCGGCGAAGACTGGAAGCCGTTTCGTAATCGCAGCCTGGATCATTTTCTGCACGACTGCGCGGGAAATTAGATCACCTAACTCTCATCCCGGTAGCGAGAAATCTAGGCAGGTTTCATCGCACGATACAGGAAGAACTTCTTCTTCTTCTTCTTCTTCTTCTTCTTCTTTGTCCTCCCAAGTTTATCCTCGTTCTTCATTTCTCATCGACAGCTTGTCGCTGATAATTCAGCAATTAGACACGATTTTTATTTTCTCTCTTCCCCCCTCGCGAATAGATCACCTACTGTACTTTTACCCATTTTTTCTATAATGTCGATTAATTTCTTGCTCATTTTTCGAACACTAACCTCTTTATTTTAAATGATATTCTGAACCGTTATACTCGTTCCGTTATCAGCACTTACTCGTCTTGATATTCTTGAATAATCGTGCTATCTAACCGTTTCTCGAGAATCTTGCGATATGACAATGCAAGTAACAGAACATCTTTTTGATAATCATTTATTTTGCACAGTTCTCGAGTGAAATTTACGAATCGTCTCGTTTCAAAACTTTCTATCGACAGTGTAGTACTAGCCGATTACGCAAAAGTCTCAAAGATTATCCACGAGTATGGCTTAAAGTGGCTTATAGAGGGGATTCGAAAAAAAAAGAAAAAAGAAAAACGTCTCAGGCGTTCGTTCGTTCCCTTCTTCTCAACTTTCTCCCTCCATTGGATCGTCCTCGTCCTCCTCTTCTTCTCTGGTTCTCGGCTCTGGCTTTGCTTTTGGCTTGGGCCGGGTGTAATCGGTTCCCCGAAGCCAGGGCTCATTATCGACCCGTCGGCCTAGCAATTACCTGCGAAGCCTCTTTCGACTTCGTGTGTGCCAGCCAGCACAGTTTCCGACTCTCCACGAGGCCTTCCGAGATCCTTCGAGGATCCTTCGAGCGTAGAACAGAGAAAGATAGCTAAAGAAAGAAAGTACGGAACGACGAAGAGGGTAAGGAAAGTGGGAATATCCAGAGAAACGCGGCAGATTGTTCCGTCGTTGTTGCTGCTGCTGTTGTTGTTGTTGTTGCTCGCGAAACGGCCAACGCCACGATAATCTGTATGAAGATGCGGATAAACGACCGATGATAATTACTGGACGTGCCAGTAGTATGCGATAATTGCCGGGGCTGCCAAGTTCGCACCAGTTACAAGGAAGAATTCACCTGAGAGAACCCAAGCGGGGACTAAAGAATTTCCTTTTTCTGGGGCAATCTATTTTTTCTTCTTTTTTCAAACAAGTCAGATTCTTCGCTCGCGATGGAATGGAAAAGCTTTCTATCTCGAGTGTAACGCTCTGTCGACTTCAATCAATACAATCGTTATTCCAGGTATTATACAACTGTGCATTGTACTATCGCGTCCAGCTACGTTGTTACTATTATCAGTTACATTTTGCTTAACTAGTTTCTTTGCGGAACCAACAGAGTAGCATGCATACACGTGTAGCAAAGCTATCACAAACGAGTAACGATAGCAATGGTAATTATGGAAAGACCTAATTTAGTCAATTTTATCGCGTCAGCAAAAAATACTTGATTTATTTGCTAATTTTCTTTTTCTCTACGGTTCTTACGGCTTCGAGGTATCGAAGTGTTAGAACAACTTTTTGCCACTGTCGCGCAATGCTTCCAGTTTCTTGCATAGCACGATGAACAGACCAATTGGAATTCGATGTAGCATCGTTGGGTGATTTTTTTTTTTTTGATTTTTTTGTTTTTCGAGACGATAGAACTCGTTTGCGTCTGTCGATTCGTCCCGTCGTTCCCACGATTAACAGCAGAAAGAAAATTACTTAGATTGCGACCATAGACAGAGGGAAAAACAGGTAGACACAAAATGTAACTGCTGCATAATTATGACAAACGTATCACACAATCGGGAGAACAGGAAAATCAGGATAGTGCAAACTGTCACGAGACACGACATCTGATTATACAGTCCCGCGTCAGCTACGTCTGCTCGATAAAAATTGCATTCCTCACATGTCGACTTCTTGTTTGCACATCGGCGAGCATTTCCTCCTCGCGAATGGAAGTAATACATGTAGATTCGAGGATGTTCTTCACTCGAGAGTTTTCTTAAAAGACGGCAGAGTCTTCCAAAAATTGACCGAGTTCACAAACGGGGCGAGCCTAGTTCGTAGAAAAGCGTTAAGTGCATCTCACGAGACCGCGAGCTTAACGAAGAGAACGAACCGGCCATGGAGTAAGACAATTTTACCGATAACGAACTATCGGTGGTCGAATGAATTTCGCGTAAGAGATGAATTTAGAAAGACGTATGTGTACAGATCATCGATCTGCACGCAAGAGGAACGAAAGGAATAAATTGTGGATCGACGAACGCTGCTATCAATCCGTGTCATCGGACCGCAATATTCCTCGAATTATCGATCGGCGCGCTTCCTTCGCGAACAGTATTAAAACCAACCAGGTTGGAAAGCACGTCGATCATTTTCCAGCAACGAACCCATATAGTCGAACGAGAAAAGATTATCCTCTTCCCGTCGTTAGTGCGGTTTTACGTCGAATCCGAAGTAGCGAGAAAACGAGAAAACGAGGAATTCGAACGTGCGTAAATGGAAGAAGAAGTGGGAAAGGCTATTTTAAAGATGAGCAAAAGGGAGATAGGAAAGGAATACACGGTTCTTCTATACGGCTGAAGTTATGCAACTTTACGAGCAACATTTCATTTTACGAGCCGCAACACCGTGCAGGTTTTGCACCCGCGACAATCTGGCCCATTTTGCAGGAGTCTGCCTGAATTAATGAACGCAACGTCACGTGCAAATTAACGAAGCCACTATTCGAAATCGAGCGGCGTTTCTGTGCAGAGCGGTGGAAAGTAATTAGGTGTCATTACCGCATCCCAGTAACGGGTATACGGCCTGGAGAGAGTCTCTCTGGATTCAGTTTGTTCAAGTGATTATTTTTATTGTCATTTCCGGCTGGCTTCTCGGAAATCTCGGAAGCGGCACGTAAGCTCGATGTACACGAGCTTCTTTGCCTTCTTCTTCCACGCCTTCTTTGATCCCTTTCGCCTCTTTTTCGCGACTTCCTGTACATACGCTCGTTTATCTCGATTTTCCATTCACTCGTACGGCAACTTCGACCGAAGGTAATTAGCTCGAATCGTGGTAGCCCGTTTAATCCTGATCTTCTCTGGATAATTGTGAAAGTTGCGCAACAATTCAACACGATTGCATCTCATTCAATTAATGACGCATTCCTAATTGACGACGAGTAGTAGTCCTGAAGTTTCACGAGTTCTACGTGAACGCATACGACAGCCGGTAATTTTCGCGCAGTACATCAGCATCTGCCAACTTTTTAATATCTTTCGGCACAGTATATCATCGTTTTGTTTAAGCCCTTTTCTCTCTCATTCTTGCTCGCTCTCCCTCGACTTAACGCTCGCGGTACGCCCGAAGCACCGTAAGAAAAGTGGCGGTACGCGTAAGCGCAATAAAACTCGCATTACGCTCCGCGTAATACGTGCATAAAGTATTCGCGTGTGCAGTAACGCGTATAAAACGTTGAAGTTGCCCGCGTTCTCCGAGGCAACCTCGTTCCCGGCACGGACGTAATAGATTTATTTCGGAGAAAACCGACGTCCGCATGTCCCCGTTGCGTCCACGGCTATCGTTCTTTCTTTCTTTCTTTCTTTCTTTCTTTCTTTCTTTCTTTCTTTCTTTCTTTCTTTCTTTCTTTCGTTTCGATCGAAATTAAGAACGGCTAAAATTCGAAATTGCGGCTAGCGTGTCGAAAGTAATTTGCCCGCTTTCTATTCGATCCAATTTGTCGGTACCAAATGCCGGTGATACCCTCGACTTCCGTAATCGTTTGGAGAACACCGCACACGCGTAAAACGTGGGTGTGGAAGGCGCCAGCAGCTCTTGCTACAGCTGGATCGTGTTTCTGCCCTGGCCGATACCGGTATCCCTTCATTCCTGAGTAATCGTCAGGCCCAAGGCACGCTATCCGCCATTTTCTAAATACGCTGCCCGAATATCGAGTGTACGGGAAGCTTGACTCTGTCGAAACTTTACCGTGTGTTACCGTGTGGTTGTTTCCTTCGAAATATATAGCACAACAGTTGCGGGGAATATTTTCTCGGCGTAAAATTTCCTCATTACGCGAACCCCACGACATACGATTGCTTTTCAGCTGGTTTATTTTCGCTAGAGTCTGTCGTTTATTCTTAGCTTGATGTCTTGTTACGAGAACGCATTCCGGGAAGAGTTGCCCTACCGTGGAGAGGCCGTAGCCTTTGAATTTCTGGAATCCAGAGGTTGTCGCTCCGAGCTAATTGGTTAACGCAATGAATTTATTGAACAAAGTGGCGACGTGGCGCAAGCCGTCAGAGACATATCCCGTCTCTTTTGTTTTTTGACGGAAAGGGGAGAGATCAGCGCCTCGAATGTCTTCCGCGTAATCGCGTCCAGCCCCTTAACGATCACGAACAACAGACTAGATCAAATTGCGGGAAACCTCTCGGTAGAGAAGAGTAAAATCAAAAAGTCCTCTTTGAAAGATCACGCAACGATGAATGATGAACGTATCGCGAGCTGGTTAGAGATTATCCTTCGTTTAACGAATCCTCGATCATCGAGGTTTCTCGTAAATCGGGAATTCGAGTTGCTCGAGGAGGTGTACGTAATAACTAGCACAGGCTGATGCAGAACAGTGCGTACGCGCATCAGTTAGGAAACCTTAATCACCGTCGAGGGATCTGAAATAGCACTGACTACGTTTTAATTACTCGCCGCATCGCGGGGAATGTAGAATGACATCAAGATGCCCGGGGTGACGAGGAGTACAGGAGAAAGGGAGGACACGAAGGAGCGTTGACCGCTTGTAAAAAGAGCTTCGCCAGTTTTCCACTCCGCCCCTCTCTTAATCACGGGCCAATGCAAATACATCACGGCTCGCGGCGACGATAACAGCCCTGATAAGCGGACGAATCGTTCCTTCCAACGTTCGAACTTTATTAGCGAGAATTGATCGTTCGATTCACTTTGAATCGGCGAAAGGAAGACTGGCAAATTGTTAGCGTGTTTCCTGAAATTTCATAGCGAGGCAACAAGTGTCCCGATCGCGTTATTTGATGATAAAAGAATCTAGAACGACTAAGCCGATGCGTTCGTGATGATCGCATTCCTCTTTTCTTTCTTTTTCCTTTTTCTCAAGAGAGACCTAGTTTTTTTTCTTAAGTCTGGCTCCTGGACAGCAATCCAGTAACCGTTTAAATGTTCGTCAGCACGAAATTCGTCGCTCTACCTGAAACTCTAGCTGATCGCGTGTTCATCTAACGCCGCGGCCTTGGAGCGATTCAGATTAAACCGATGAAAAGGTCGAAATCTTTCCGTGTGACTTTTTCAATCTTTGAAATTCCTCGAAGCTCAAAATTATCCCACGATTATACCGTCCTATCACAGATCCTTTCAACTTCTTTTTTTATCAATTTCTCCGTTACGAAACGGTCCTCTAATTCACGGAAATCAATCTCGAAATTTCCCATTAATTCCGAATAAACTTTGCCTTTGAGTAAATTTATTATCCATGGGAAACATCGAACAAAGATAGCTTCTCCACGTTGGAGAATTTTAAACGGGCAATTCGTAAGACGTCTGTGGCGATTCTTAAAGGGCGAATATGCTCGATCGTTGGTGGTTGAAGCTGTTGGCTTCGTAAGAGAAGTTCCCACGTAGTCCACGTCCGAACCAGCGCCGGTTCGAGAGATCGTCGGCATGAAAACGGGGATAATTGTGGCTTCGTAAATACCGCTACTTAATACCCAGCGTGCTGCTCGTACACGCGTACATAGAGATCGTGTAGCGTATGTACGTATTAGCTCCTCCGTTGGTTCGTGGCAGCGTCAATCCGCTTAGAAAACGTTCCTCTCTTCGCGCAACATGTAGAGAACAAGGTAATTGTACTCGGCGGAGTTGCATAGTATCGCAGATATGCACTTCCGCCACGGATCTGGCTCAGTGTAATTTCACGGCTTCGCGGCCACCGATTTCCTTCCCTAAATCTTTATTTCCTATACCGATACGTTTGCTTAATAAACAGCTTTCCAACAGCCAGTGGGTCCGCTGGTGCACCAAACAGTCTATAGTTTACCCCTCTTCGACCATCATCATCTTATGGACGTGTACGGGCGAATGGAAACGGAGCGTGTAACACGCGAGAGAGCACCCTCCGCCATTCGTATAATCGAGTACGACGTGTTTACGCGATATTCAATGAGTACGATCGATCCACATCGTTGATACACACACACATACCTCGTGTCTATTACGGTAAAAAATCATTGTGAATTCTATGTGGTGACTTTACTAGCGCAATCACGTGCCAGCGCTGTATCGTACCGCCATTGATCGCTGTTTGCTTTAATCGGGTTAGTTGTTTTAGAACAAACGTCGAACAATATCTTTTCAATAGAGAGAAGTGTGTACAGATAGCGTAATGACAGCAGTCAGAGCCGCGTATCGAACATTTATCTCACGATTCTCGGCAATTCTCGTTTATTTGCCATGAGAAAAATGCATCGAGTGTCAACTGGTTAGCGTGGGTCAATTGTAACAGCGGGCAAAAAGGGTTGTTGATTGCAGTCATTACGCAAATCGGGTTCAGGAGTCAGGGCCGAGTAGATTTCTCGATGCTCTGCACGTTTCTAAGATCGATCGACGGCGTATCGCGCTTCCGGGCCATTCACGCGACACGTACATTCGCCATTGATTATAATCGCGATATCAAATGCACCAGGATCCTCGTAGATATATTCACCTATTCGTACGGTAAAATCGAAATCGTTCGAGTTTTGCTGAATCTCTTCGGTAACGTAGATCTTCCGAGAAGATGTTCCGGTGCTGGATGACTGGTCGAAAAAATTTATAGCTGCGTGTATTTAATTGGAAATGTCAAATGAATCTATCGGGCTTAATTGGGGGTAATTATGCAAGACATTAGCCACACACGTAATTAAGAATAATGAGAACTTGTTACATCTTATTCCTCTGTGAAAACTGGTTTTCGAACGGGGCCAACCTGGCAGCGAAAAGAAATATAAAATATTGCAAATTCACGTCTCTGATGCCCTCAGTAGAAAACGAGAATGTTGCGTTTTTCCTGCTTCGGCTATCGTTCGGTTTTGCTTATTCAGTCTTTCAAACGGTTTACCCTTCGGAAAATATAACATATCTTCGACGTCAACGTGTCTCCTCGTTATTCACAATTTTTAGTACAGCAACTTTGTTGCAATTATACTCGCAACTTAAAGCATTTCACGATGATAAGGGGAAAAACAGTAGGCGGTAGAAAGTGCACGCGAAAATACAATAGTAGCGTTTGTCTGTGACTGTCAGTGACATTGACGACATTTCGAAACACTTTACATGCAAGATATGCACAAGTTGTTCCACCCGATAATGTACACGCTAGTCGTAAATTCTAAGCTGGGAAAATTAACATACGAATAATGCGAAATGGTCGTATCCGTGGTAAGAAAAAACGAACGTACGTAGCGGAACGCGTGGTTTTATACCGGTGATCGTACAAAAGGAAACGCGATCGTTTCGATCACGCAATTGACGGTGTTAATCGTCCCGGTGTTGCGAGCTAATTGCACAAGAACTTGTCTATCAATGTAGCCGATGGTGTAGTTGGTAAATGGATCGCGGAAAAGAATACACGGGAGAATTAGGAAGTACCGCAAGACGTAGTATCGCTCGTGATCTCTCTTGAAAGACTTAACCGAGAACGCTCTAGTCCCGGGACGTTCTCGATAAGCCGAGCAAAAGTAATTGTCGATTTCTGTACCGTAGAGTCGAAGCTTTATCACCTACTTGAAACTGGTTTATATGGGGATTTTTTTTTTTTCGACAAGCCAGTGGAAACGGGAATGCGGACGATCGGTCACTCCTCCTAACGAAATATACTAGATTACCTTGTTCTTGATTAATGTGCCCGATGTGTTTGCTCACGTCGAATCATGATCGAACGTATGAGAGTAAAACGGTTTTCCACGAAGATGGACCGTTGTACGTATCTTTCCACCCTACTTCGAACATGGATTAAAAGACGAGCGAAGGAACGCAAAAATGAGGAAAAGAAAGTATCGCTCGCGTTCCTTTTGGAACGTTTTAGCTGGGAGGCTTCCGCGTAACAGAGCTACCAACTCGTTCGAATCGTGACTCTTTGCGAAGAGCCGACAGAAAATAACGTTATTATGTGTCTTAAGGCCTCCAATACACATAGACCAGCGAAAACTTACGTCCAGCACGCGATCCATGGATTTCTTACCATGGCGCCACGGCCTTGAATCACGGCCTACCCCTGTCGATACGGAGGAACGTTTATCGTTACCTCTGAAACGAATCCGTTGATCCTTCCATCTTTTTTTCTATAACATAACTATCTATGTGTACCCACTCGTCTGTGGCAAAAAGCTGTACCGCTCGTTAGATTTGTTTGCCAGTTGATAGATTACGCAAAGAATCGTAAATGCAAAAAAATATAGGTAGGATAAAAAGTCTACCGGATATCGTCCAGAGTCCTCCAGGTTAATAGTGTAAAATAGCGTTTAGCAAAACAGCAAGCCATTTAACCCTGCGTTTTTTTAAGGTTAACGAGGAAATAGGATATTTATCGGTGCTTGTAATTACCTGTGACTACTAGCCTCATTGCTCTCTGTCCAGTTAGTGTTATAAAAGCTTTTTGCGACGTGTAATCTAATTTTCTGTCAATTTGTCTCTGGTACCGGTCGAATGATTAAGATAAATTGTGAGCGATGGAAATTGAAGGATTGGAAAGCAAATATTGTGATGTGAGGAAAAAAAATAGGATGCGAGCATGGCTAATCGTATCATTAATCTTGCCAATTATGTTCCGAATTCTTCGACTTTAGGATTTCTACGAACGCGTATAACCTGTCGTATTATTTGAAATACAAATTGACTTTTCACCGACAGATGGGTATCGAAAGAGCCATGTATCATCGTGTAATCACAGGCAGGGACTTTATTTTCAAATTTGAAAATTTCAATTCGAACGTTTAACTTGAAATAGAAAGAACAGGGGAAACGGGTACTCCGAGATATTGGAAATTTATGCGAACGATGTTTGAATTAATCATGCGTAAATCTACGATACCCCACTTCTATTTTCAATATATATATACATATAGGCTAATGTTTAACCACCACTTGAACGTGATAATTACACCACACCTCGTTATTAGTTTGATACGACCGGTCTCGGTCACCGTTACAAAACGTTAGTGAATAATTATGATCCGTTCGTTTCCCTACACTATTGAAAGTTTACCCTGCTATTCTTCCGGCGGCAGATTAACAATTATTTGTTAACGCGTCGCGATAACGTTCGTTGGACATGTTACCATTCTCGAACACCGTCGTAGTCACCGTAGCCTGAACAAGCTAAATCTCATTTGCAATGATAAATTGCTCGATCCAAAGTTCGCGGTTTACTTGGAAGTCATTCACGCACCGAGATTTCTCAAGCGAGATTGCCTCACTCGTTCAGCAACCCACATTTCCAAAAAATTACATAAAACTCCGGTTTTATCTGGTTCCGCGGTTCGATCGGTTCGATGGAACGCGCGTGGAATAAAATACGAGGTCGATAAATGCTCGGTTAATGAAATTCATGAGGATAAAGTGGACGTGCGCGGCGGAACCCAGTACCATCGTACATCACTCGAGGATTCGAGTGCATTTTCATCTTTTTTCGAGCCGAGTCGATCGTGTGCTCCCCTCCGGAATGAATCTGTTCACTCGGCAGAGGGAAAAAGGACATTTATCGCGTCGTTTGCACGCTTTTGCTCTTCCTTTCGCACAACCACCCCACTGAATTCTCTTCGTAGTTACAGCTGAGACATTTCCTATTTCCCTGTGACCCACTATTTCCCCCCCCCCCCCCCCCCTTCTTTACTTTCCTTTCGTATGCAACCGTTTTAAAATAAAGCACACCAGAAAGAGGACGGCTCTTTGGGTCGTATCTCGGGATAAGAGAGTGACTTCAAAGGCAATGGTAGAGAACGATAATATAAAACGGTTATCCAGCGTCGCGCGAGAGACTTGCGAATTACGAAAACACTGCGTCAGCATCCTGGCACACGATTTTCCGGAATGTCCGCATCGATTCTTGCGGTCACGTCGCTCAGACTTCTCCTCTGCCATTTCCCCGTTTTCAACCCTCTTTCTGACTCGACCCCTCCGGAATCGAGTCCTCCTCCGCCACTGGCTCTTCCTCTCCCGCATTCACCCTCGAATCCCGCGGCATTTACCGGCAGTGCCACTCAGGGAAACCAAGATGGTTACCACGTCAGCACTTCAACGTCGTTTCGTCCCTCGTTCGTCGCTGTACCTCCACTTTTCGCTATACCAGGGTGACACTGGAGGGACAAGATGCACCTTAATATCCAATGGAGAATTTCTTCCAAATTATTCTTCCTCACGAGATGAGATTAAAATGAATCGTTTAAAAAGAAAGAAAATGTTAAAAGGCGTGGAAACATGCTCGCGTAAAGCCGAGTTTCAATTCGCACCTCTGCTCACTGTTATGGCCTTTAATTACGCGTTCCTCCGTTAACTCAACAGCTCGTTCTTCCTATAATTTAACCAGAAAATGCTCGAGTTCCGTTCGGTTATTGCGATACAAGAGCATGCTGCGAAACTTGTTAAAAAATTTGTAATCGCATCAGCTCTCGTACACGTCGATATAAATCCCTACGATTTTCCATCGTTCGCCGATGATGCGAAATAAAGGGGAACAGGCGGGAGAGAAACGGAGAAGGAGAGAGGAAGGAAAGGCGCGGAAGAAACGTTTAGGATAACTCTCCGTCGAACGGACGGATAATAATCCATGTGCCATGTACATCCTCCGTTACTGCTGCGGCCACGCTACAGCCAATTAATCCGGCAATCACGAGCGGTTCTCCGCTCCACTCCACCTGCTTTATTTGCCATTAAGAAGGAACGTATACCACGCAGCCCGCGCCATTGCGGCCGAACTCTCGAGGGAAGGGAAGAACGAGGAGGAAGATGGAGGGTAAGCAGGCCGATTCTCGATCCGACTGATTCGGTGTGGGCGTCGACGGTTCGAATGCATTCCGACAACGTACGAGCACGATATTGTTGGAAATTCGGTGCCATTTTCGTATTCGACAATCGCGATAGGAACAGTCATATGATTCGACTTGATCTCTTCTCTTACATTTTCTTAGACATTTTCTCCGTAGTACCTTTTTTCTTCGTGTTCGTTTTTGCATGGTCTTCTCATCCTCCTCTTCCTCCTCTTTCTCCTTGCACGAGTCTCATCCACGTCCGTTTTGTGAGCCTTCCACCTTGGTGGCCGACTCGATGCACACACAGACGTATCGTACCGTAATATGAAGTACGAGTCGAACGTGTTCCCCAGGCTCGTCCCGTTCCTTCTTCTTGCCTTTGATTTTCTCTTCGTGAAGTCTTGTACCTTCGAGGATTGGCTTGCTTAACCACGGAACCGGGATGGCCGTATTAAAACAGTTAGATTCAGAAACCAAGGTTCCCTTTAAAAACCGACGATTTTTACCTATCGTTTCCAAATTGTGAAAAAAGGAAAGGAAAATAAAAAAAAAAATAAAACGAGAATATTCCATTGAAACTGTACTGAATTTCGTGGGATTTTTTTCGCTCTAGCCGCGTCTTCCCTGTGCAGGCTAGGGCAACGTGACTCTGGCTCGTGCTCGACGAAGAACAGGGGGATGGCATGGAGCAATTCCCTCTCTCGAACTATAAACTCCGTCACTATTTTGATTCCCAGCATTTGGCATGATCGTACGCGCGTTCGTGGTCCCCTCATGCAATATTGATGACCCGCCGCGGATCAAATGCCCCATGATAGCCCCCACCTACGATCCCCCTAACCGGTATCCTGATTGCGAAGCGGGTCAGAGCCACTGATTTTCAATGGATGGCAGCCAGAATTTAAACTATGATTATACCCCCCGCGTCGTCTAAGTACGGGCCTTCGAGGTCGGCCTAATGAAGCTTTGCCGAATTAGTGCCGCTGTAAATTACACACACTTTCCACCCGGAGGCTCGTAGATAACGACACGTGCCACTATCGGTAAATTAGTGGCACGTTGAAGTCGCGGTAATTAGAAATCGCCAGTTAGGTAACTCGTAATAACGTTACCCTGTAATAAGATAGACTACAACGCAGCAATCCGCTTAAACTTTTAGTCTGAGTATGCACTCGTTCGCGTGGTGTTCGTTTCTGTATTAGTTGGAAGAAAAATGGTTTTTCTCGAACAATTGGGAATCCATCGTGTCACGTTCTGCTTCAAGGTGAGGTACAAAGCACTTTCGGACATCCCCGCGACGGATTACGAATCACCCTTTCTCTTCCTTTGGTCAAGTTGAAAGGTATTTTCAAATTTTCACCCCGTACCACCAAGCGTGACGACGCTTCGTTGTCTTTGCACGTTGTAGATTCCCATTAACGTTCGGCACGGATTTCCGAAGGCTGGGAATTCTGTTTCATGGTGAAAATAACGTTTCGAGGGGGCAGGAAAAATGTTGGGTGAGTCGGTAAGACAAAGGGAAGAAACCAGGCGCCATTTCGGTTAATCTACCGTCTCGAATTCCAACTTGTTAACAGTTCCCTTCGTTTCTCGGTGAAACTTCCTTCGTTTTATCGACGGAAGTTTTCCAATATGGACGGGTTGATAGCCTAGCACGAACGAGATTTCGAATTTTCACTTTTGCGAGGTCGTGTTTAAATGCTGTTTAATTAGCTGTCACAGCCACGTAGTCCCGAATGAAAAATATACGCGAGCAAAATTAATACAGCAATTAATCTTACCGGTGTCAGACGCGAAAATTATGATCGCTTTATGTAGCACTGACAAGGAACCGCCGTAATGTCAGGGTTGCTTCATTTTTCCAGCAAATGGAAAAAGAGAAGAACAACGTTGCGCGCACCGTAGCCACGGAATGAGATAGGTTTTTTGCCAAGATAGTCGATCCTCGTATGTATGTATACGTATATACACAGAGCACAGTGAGAAACGGGACACTCATTCTCGCCGTAATATTCCGACGTCACTTCCAGAGGGTGTCCCTTTAATAATTTATTAGCAAGCCTGCTAGCGGAACAGGGAGTCCCTGATTGTGTCGTGTCGTCTGTCCCCGGCATTGTCAGGGCAACTCGCCGCGGGTGGTCCTTGACACGATCCTGGTACTTGGATGCTGTAGCTGTTATTAATACGGGAACTGCTGATCAATTATTTACGATACCGATCCTCATTGTCATCGAATCACTTCTTAACAGTGACTCGACGAAAACGTCTTTGGGTGCACGGTGAATCGTTCGATGATCGAAAAAAGTTCAACGATCCCTTTGTACTCTTGGAATAGGTATATATACCAGCTATATGTACTTGGACTTTTCTATTATTTCCAACGATGGAAATGGGGTATGGGGTAAAATATTATCAGTTCGTAAAAACGATCGTCGTACCGTATAGATTGCAATTGCATCATCGATTATTAATGTCGCGAGGGGAAACATTAATAATATCTGCCCCTATCTCATCGGGTTATCGCACACGCGAGCATTTTATTATACGAAGCTATCAATTACGCGGATCCTTAAAAAATGTTGCTATTAATCGGGCAACGATTCCGGCCGTTAGTCATCCCACGGTTTCTCTCCTCTTTTCTTACCAGCTTAGACAACTCGATATACTTCTCCAACGATATCTCCTTCTCGCGATTTTCACGCGGCCCACGTCGTGGAAAATTTTTTCTCCCTTCCCTTGATTTACACGTGCGCGATTCGATTCGCGTTCCCGCCACCGATAAATCAGCTCCAGCGGCGTTTTATCGAAATATTAATTAAACGCGCGATGCCAGAAAGGTTGTTGGTTAAGAAAGCGGGATATTTTCAAGAACGTATCGCACGGTACCGATTGACAGGGACGATCGTGCATAGGACGATAAGGGAAGCGTGGTCGCATGGATAAGAAAGACGAAGATCCCTGGGTCGTAAATCGAGTTTGGTCGTACAAGTGGCGCGCCTCCCATCGTCGTTCGCGATCGGGCCGCGTGCGAATTAATCCACCGACGGGCCGTACGTGTTCACCGGGCGAGAAGTTTGTGTGCGTGAGTGATACATGCGTATTTCGGGCCGCGTATATAATAACAGGTTGCCAGTACAGGGCCCTCTCCTAGCCCCTCGCGGCCTCTCAGCCAGTGATGTATGCGCTAATTGTGAGGCCCTTCGCTCCGGCTCGAACTCCTTCCCCTCTGCTGTGTCTTCCTCTTTCTTCTCCTCCTCCTCCTCTTCTTCTTCTTCTTCTTCTTCTTCTTCTTCTCCTTCTTCTTTTTCTCTTCTCTCTTCAGATCTCTCTTCGTCTTCATCTTTTTCCTTTTTCTTCGCCGCTGCGCGATTCCTCAAGAAGGTTAATATCTTCGATTCAATTTAAGAACGGGAAAATCCAAACGATCGCGATGGCAATTGCGATGAAGATCGTCCGTTGGTCGATCGTATATATATACATATATTTTTTTTTTTTTTTCGAACGTCCACTTCCAGGTACAACCGTTGCTGCTCATTGCGTAAATTTATTTTCGAAGGGGACGTCAGATAAGACGTGTAGGTACCTCTACCCATTCTTCCCCTCGGCCAGAGGGTTTCGACATCTGCCAGCGAGCTACACACCAGCCAGAATGTATCGGCCAGCCTGAAGCGGGCAATTAAGTAATTAAACAAATCTGTCGAAGGCGTTATGAATGAGTCGACACACGCCCGTGAGCGTCTTCTCTCGAGTCAAATGAAAAGGTAGAAACGTCGTGTACAAAGACGTACATATACGATATTCTTATTGGAGGACTCCGTTACGTCTCTGTATGCGCGCTTGTCAGACAACTGACGACCACCGTTTGCCGATAGAGAGAAAGACTACCGTTATCGTTCGACTGTAATTTCCCAGTGTATACACACACCGTGAACTTTAGTCATAAAATGTAGGAAAAGAGAATCTCGGTTGGTGAAAGAAAGGGGGAAAAAAAAAAATGAAAGAAGGGAAATCAGAGAGCAAACGGGTTTTTACGACGCGTGTGTCGTTCGCGCGCTGTCAATTTCGTTGGCGAGCAATCGAGCACGGACCGAGCATTAACATTGCTCTCTCACTCCCAAGTTTAATCAAACGCTAACCAGCGGAGATTTAATCTACCACAGACTCCCCCTGGGTTTTCCCTTCCCACAAAGCCACGATCCCGTGGCAGAAAGCCTCGCGGCGTCATTCGTGTCGCGTCGTTTCTCCTGCGCTCTCCTCTTCCCGCTTTGATTCGCCCGCGTAGGTAATATAATCACAACACTCGGGGTGGCTTCGTTATTTATAGGCACTCTATTTGCGCCAATGGAGCCCGATTTCACCGGCGATATTGACTCCGGCCACGATTAAGGGACGAATCGTAAGCACTTGAGAGTTGAAGCCACCCTAATGCGACCCCAGGGGATGTTAAAAGTTAGTTCTCCTCTGGGTCGAAACAGAGTCACGGTCTGTCAATCGGTGGTTACGGTGTCGAGGAGATCACGCGTTAATTGATCGATCTTGAACGGAATTCTCTATTATTGAACGATTCGAAGAAAACGAGCGGTCAAACGGAGCATGAGAAAGTTGTGGAAGCGGGGAGTGTCGAATACGAAGGGAAACGAAGGGTGAATAGGATCGACGCGGAAAGCAAAGTTTGCCCCATTTGGTGGCACGGTCACAAAAAGTTTCGCGATCTACGTGTCGCCGAGTCTTATACGCCCACGTAATAGCCCGTGTCAACGGCGAGCAGAGAAAAAATGCATGCGTCACCTGTGACTTCCGGCTGCAATCGTCAATTACACTTTTCCAGATGATACGTTTCGAGACTTTGTCCTCGAGAAAAATGACTAACTGCAACACGCGTAACAGTTCTTCTTGCGGTGAAAAGTATCGTGCGCTGGTTAGGAAGTCTTAGTGCATCAATATTTCACGGGCTTAGGGCAGAGTTTACTTTGATATTCGAGAAATTGCACGGTATCAAATTAGATACGGAAATATTCAAGAACGATTCGATAATCGAGGATCACCGGAGCAATTACAATCAGCATTTCGCTTCTTGTTGGCAACGAACACTCGGTTGTCCATTTGGTTGTGTGATTTCCATCGAGAATCACAAATTTCCAGTCTGTCGACTGCCATACGATCGTCGCAACACCGCTGATGACACGTTACCGCGTTTCCTCGACGCTCGAAATATCGTGCAACATGCGTTTACGTGCAATAAAAGTGGCAAGCTGCCGACGCTTGGCATCGCGCGGACGATTTTATTTTTTACACTCGACCAGAGAAGAAATTGGTCTGAAATGAGCGGGGCAAACTAGACCGACAACTTTACATGCCACGAGGAAAAATTATGGATCTGTGTCGTTCTTAAAAACGTTCGACACCACGTTAAATTCCAAAGTAGCCATTAAGCTGGTCGTTGAGGTCTTTCAGGAATTTTTCCAAGTTTTTCGGGGCGGTAGATCGGTATCTCTGTTTCGGTAATGACCAAAGGTTGCGGTGGCGGTACAAGGACTATACCAAAGACAAAAATTTTGGCGCGTGGACCTCTTCTCCACAGGTCTTCGAGCCAAGAGGTATAAAGGGACGCCGCTCCATCTGTCCAAGCATTTTTACTAGATTAACCAAGTATCCTACTCAACCTGAAGTTGATCGAACTTTTAACTTGGTATTCCAAGGTGTATGTTAGCGCTGCTATTAGGGCGTGTATTACGCAGATACGGTACGATTAGCAGAAAATTGCAAAGAGATTCACGAGAAAGGAACAAATTTACTATCGTAGTATTTTGTTATTCGTTCGATAGAAACGTGTCTTTCAACTGAACAAGCATACCATCGTACACAAGTGTTTTTACAAGCGTCAATTTGCATATTAATCCCAAGCAATGAGCAGAGACGACGCGAAAATGTTACCTGTCACCCTCGGGAGAAATTTTAATAGAGAGTAGGGTGAAAAGTCGATATTATCGTTGCCGCTCCCCTCCCGATTGAGACGTTGTCGATGATTCCGATCTGGCGGTCCGCACGGCTAAAGGGACAGTTTCATTTCTCGTCGACATCGTTGCATCGATAGGGCTGTGCCTGGGGAAGATGGAGCACAGGCTTGGCGCGAACTTGCCAATTACGCAATTAAATTGTCATATATCCAACTGGTTGGCGTCATTATCATTGCGCCGGGAAGCGTTTATACGGTTTCTACCGTACGCACGAATAATTCGCGAATCGTTAAAGGGTCGGATAAGAATTGAACGTGCCGGTAAGCTATAAAGGAACGAACGTTACGTTCGATCCTCTTGCAATTTCGTCTTCAACAAGATTGCATCGCGGTATCATCGAAATCGGCATCGAATAGTTTGCGAATGTATCTCGTTAGATTGTACCGGGGTATCAGGGGGAAAAAATTGGAGGCGATCGGTTGTTGGAGCGAGTCGCGTTACCTCGGAACTAAAGGCTTAATTCCAGTAATCTTCGTGTCAGCCTGGCTTCTGATCCAGGCCGATGGCCGAAGAGTACCGATGCTGGATGCCCGCTGGAGTCCAGCGGTGCTTAGCCTAGCCAGTAGGTGCACACACCGAATAATAATACACGAGCCGAAGAGAAATAAGGGGCGAAGGAGCCGTACACGACCGAGTAGGGCAAAAGAGGAGGGCAAAAGGAGGAGGAGAGATTCGATAATTACTACCGGGAGTCGTGGAGGCGGCCATGGAATCCTCCTCCCGCAACGAGCGCAAACGCGCAATTATTCCCCATCGCCATCCGACGGGATCTCTGATTCCGAGTTTCCTGCCCCGGTATAACGTGCACGCGCGTACGGATAAGGAGCTCCCGGTATTTGATCTTACGTACCACTCGTTTTCCGCCTTCCTTCCAGACTCGAAACGCGAATTCGATCAACCGGAGATAAACCTCGATACTATTCCGAGATACGACCCTACGTTTCACTATTCTATCCGTTTTATCGTGTTTTACCGCTTTGGCAGTTCCACCGTTAAACCAAAGGGAAAGATTTTACCGTCGATTAACTAAGAGTGTTCAATGGATTAAACACTCGAGAGTAAGAGGGGTTCGTTGTAAAAGAAAGTCAGGTTTCTCCTATGGTAAATGTTTGCGGTTTAACATGCGTGTTCGTCGACAGTTTCTCTCCTGTCCGTCGTCACGGTCTGACGCTTCTAATCGTTGCGGAATAAAGTTAACGTACACTCTCAGGATCTTCAACGAGTCGAAACCGCAGAATCTTGCTCGAGAATCAAGCCGTTAAAACCATCCTCCTCCCCCTACTGAAAACACGATCAAACAAAATGTAATTGTTGGTGCATCGTTGCGAAAGTGCGCGTGACATTCCACAGGAGAGACCGGTGCAATTTTTCTCCACGCGTATTTTTGGCATCCAGGGTGCATCCACCCTGCTCGGACGTGTTCGCGATGCAAAGCACCGGCGTCTTTGCTCCGCGTCATGGACGAGCGAGTGCGGTCGCGATGGGCGTGGTGGCCCGCAGTCAGAGAACCGTGACGCATCGAGCACACGCTGTTCACGCGCGCGCATGCACGCGTACACACGCCTGAACACGGGCACGAGCGTGACACGGGACGCGTTTTATATACACTCGTGGCCGTGGCGCGTGCGTCCAACTCGCGTTCTTCCATTGTACTCCATCTTGAGACGCTTTTCCGGCGATCGTAACGCGTTCCCCTTTGCGAAATGTGCATTTTTCCCGGTACAGTTCCACTCGATTTGCATAAGCGGCCCGGTTAGATAGGGAGAAGAGTGGGAGCGGTCTGTCTTGGCGCATATTCGCGACGTTAGACACGGACAATTAGAGGTAGTTTGTAGGGACGATCGTGTGGAAGCTACGTAGACTGTACGAGAAGGGTAATTCGCGATCTTCGCACCGCTCGATGACCGGTGATTTGCACTCAACCTTGGTAACTTTTCTTCAAAATAGCCGCGTTGGTGATGACGCGTGACGAACTTAATAAATTCAGTTGGCGTCAATGCAAAAAGCGTCATTACCGATCGCTCGTAAATCCTTTGGTACATTAAAGTCGAAACAGCAAGATTTACGGGACCACTGAACATTTTGTGGACAATTTCTCGGCAGACGTAGACAACGTTTCTTTAATAACGATGCTTCTTCTTCTTCTTCTTCTTCTTCTACTTCTTCTTCTTGTTCTTCTTCTTTTTCTTCTTCTTCGTCTTCACGGTTGCCTCCCCACGTAGTGTACACAGTGTATATCGCCGGGGTGATCGCTGCTGGATGTGTTCTCGCTGTAATTGTCCCACTGACACGAAAAGCAATTTGTGTAGTAACGGTATAAGAGCGTAGTGTCGATTCGTTCGTTCCGTGACGTAAGCTCGTTAGTGAGACCCTAACGTGCATACCCCATTGGTGGCAGAATAATTATGGAAAATTATCGTCCCACGCTGAATTGAAGATGCTCGGAGAGCATGAAAAAAAGGCCGTGCTGGTTATCGTAAATCACGCAAAACCGCGGCATCAAAGGAATACCATCGCTAACCCTGCACGAATCACTGTGCTCCCTTTGCTCTTTGATTTTCAGCAACCGAGAAATTTAAATCCGTTCCGAGCATCCATCTCCGGGAACTTTCATCGTTCCAGACGATCAATTTTACCATTCGATAGGTTTTCACGAAAAGATTCACACCCACGCGCTTCGATAGTGAGAACGTTTCATTCGGAGGTCGTATATCCGCTTCGAAACGGAAAAACCGCGAACCCACGCGTAGAGGTGTGCAAGAATCGAGATCCTTATCTTGCAAACCCACGTTGTAGGTATCACCGTGTAACTCTTCCTTTTAACTTTGACGCGTTACTGCACGCGTGTTCATTGGATAGGCGTGAGTCTTGACTTAGGTTCAACCGTCGTACACAGGTGTCCCTAAGTCTAAAAGTCGTGTTCAGTTTGTAATTTGAACAGCTATTAATATTTACGGAAGAGAGTACCCGCGAGAGACTTGGACAATACGCAGACCTTTTGTTCTCCGATGCATCGAACGATCTTGCCCCTAGAAGGGTGTTCGACCCCCGCAGAGTGCAGTGACGTACCACTCCCTGGGTTCACAGGGTTCGGTGTCAGTCGTAAGTAATGACAATGCGATGACTGGCCGAGCGCTAAACACCTGCATTCACCACCTTATCTCGCGGATCCCGCTGTTAGGACAGGTTTTCGCTATCGTTAGCCGTCCACGATAGTCGTTGCCTCGTCCGGGACCATCGCTTTGGGTGGTCTCGAATGGGTCGCAAGTTTGACGCGTCTCGCGCGTCCTCCTCTGCCATTGTAAACGACGTGTCTCCTTGTCGACCGATCTGCAACTCAGCCCACGTCGAACGAGCCTAAATCCTGACCCTACACTTCTTCCTTCTTCGACATCTTCGCCCTGCCGGTACTCGAGGATTCGCTTCTGCCATTTATTCCGAAGAAATTAATCGAGACAATTCGTCGTTGTCGAATGTAAAGGAGATGGAAATAATTCTCGAGGTGCTCTCGTCCTCTATTTAAGGCACCCTGCCAAAACTTTGGAGAACATCGAGAGGTCCCTGCCTTAATAACGGCACGTTTTCGCGAGGACGGAAATAATTAACGGTGTTCCACTGGTGGAAGCGTCGTCCCCTGTCTCAGAATTGACGATCGATCGATATCAGCAACGATTCTGAATTCTGGCCCTCTCCCTTGTCGTCCCCCATGGCGACGCCACAAACACCTTGATCTTATTGATCTGACATTCACGTCGGTGTTAATTATGCCGCGCGTTATCAGCCGGCCGATATCGTTGCTCTAGAAACAATTTGTTAGACGGACAATATTATACTTTCAAATTATACGGCAGAAGCCGATACTGGCCCGGATGGGCGTTGCATGCAAGAAAAATTCAAGAAAATCTTGTTCTTTCGAGGTAGGAACTTCATCAGGGAATCTTTAGGGTTCTGTCAATCGTTTCGAAACCGACGGAATAATTTATTTATCTTTTACCGGATAACTGACAGTTCTCGCTGTTCCGGGATGTTTAATGAGAATGATTTAGCGACGTCCATTTTGAAAAATCGACGCGTGCGAACGACGCAGGTGCAGTCGATTCGGGAAGCGGCCGCGCGTAGCCGCGGGGACGACGACCATCGTCGTCTGAGTTCACTTCCGTGGCCCGTTGAATATTTATCGACGTTCGTCTTGTTTGTAGCTCGTTGTGGCTCGGTTGAATTTAAATATCGTGGCTTTCGCGTTCGTCGCGCGTGCCTCCTTCCTCGACACCATTTTTCCTCGCCTCGTATTATTTATAGGCACAGCGTGTATCCCCCGTTTGCCACCGGTAAAAGAAAAATCGCGAAAACCAGCCATTCCTCTCGGCTATGTTTAGATACTTCCCCGTGGAAAGTTTTGGTATCGCGATGTACGTGATATACTCGCGGCGTTTGTACCTGTTTGCCACTTTCTCGGGACGATTATCATCGGTGACACAAGATCGTGGTTTGGTATCGTACATTTTTCGTTACGTTAGCTATAACGTGTCGTTTGTTCTCGTTAAATCGATCGTCAGGAGTATATACATCACTCGCGAAAAAGGACAGATTTCGATTTACCCCGTGAATGTCTGATAAAAAAGGGTCGTGAAAATCATTTACCGTGAAAACTTTCCATCTTGAAAGCACTTGAACGAACAAACACTCGACCCTTTAAGCGTCGCTCTTTAAAGCGCCAAGAGGGACTACTCTTCATCCCTTAACGATCGAAATTTTAAGGGAAAGAACCAACACACCGGTGCAACAGTTCGTCTTTGGATTATTGCGGGAAATTTATCCGTGGAGAAGCATTGAAGCAACGCTGGAGTAAAAATCCAGCAAGCTACCCCTGGCCCAGGGGTGTTTCTATCCCCCGAAGCAAGGTAACGAGACGAGACGAGTCGAGAGCTCGGCGAAAGGCATCGTGAATCGAGGCAAAGGCAAGGGTACACGCAACGGAGTTTCTTCTCCTGCGGGAAGGCGTGGTCGGGAGACGCGCGACGTCCATTTGTCTCGTGCGCCTCCCGCACCAGGAACGCCCTCGCATCCCACGGGCATCGATCACGTCTTCCTCTTACCAGCCGCATCGTACCGCGCCTGTGTACACTTTACGCGCACCTACCCTCCTACGTGTACGTGCACGTACGCGTACACGCGCGTCCACCAGCCCCAACCTTCACTTTCCCCTCGTCCTCGCTCCGATACATTCTGCCCTTCCATCCACTCGTCCCTCTGCGACCGAGGAACCGAGCTTTCGCTACACTTTGCTCGGGAATCCCGGCGAAAAATACCGTAGAACGGTACCTTACACGAAATGCTGCTCGCTTGATTTGTTAGCCAAGTGTTCACGCTTTTCTCCAGGCATTTCTGTGGACTTTTCCACTCGTTCTATTTCTCCCTGGATTTTTACAATTCTCGAACCTTTCGATCCTTTACTCCCTTCGTTCATCCTTTGATAATTCTACTTTGTTATTCGCCGGTATTAACGTTAAATTTATTTTCTGTGTTTCAGCCGGTGAGTGAGATTGCTCGCATCATTGGTTCCTGCTAACTACGTACACTGATAAGTTTGGAGCGTCGATATTCGCAGGGTAACAAGGAAATTAAATTAAATTCAAACGACACTCGAGAACACTTGAAACCACCGTACCGGGCTATTATTTTTTTCGTCGCGTCAATTAATCGGTTCATTGATTAGATTTCCGGCCGACGAGGTACGAAAGCGACGGTATTTGGCATTCAAGTATGCAAAACGTCGGCACATATTTATACCTACATACCTACGTGCCAGCCCATGAATATTCATGCCCGTACGAATGATATAGCACGGTTCGTCGGTTAAGCGCCATCACGAGCCACTCGAACGAGGCATCGCGAAATTGCGTTATCGTGGAAATCACCGCGTTTCCGGGAAGGTACTATGTGTACTTTTGCCATAAAAAGATGAAGAGAAAAGAATTAAAAAAATTGTGGAAGATTGAGAGGAATTGGAAAGGGCTGGAAAGGCGACGCGTTGTGAACGAACGTTTCCAACACGAAACGACTAAGTTTTTATCTCGTTCACGGCAAGAAAAGATTTCCGCGAACCTCTCAGCCTGTTGGCTGATTTATCGCTGTAAAATATTCAACGGTGCATTTTATGCAGACTCTTTAACCGCGAACGAAGGAATTGTATAAGGGAACGCGTTGGAAAATTGTCTCGCACGCAACATTTCGCGGAAATACTTACGACATAATTACGGCCGCGAGCGATGCAGGATGTCGCAGTTTGCGATTGCGTGTCGAGCGCGTGTCTCTTCGACTTTTCGACGAACTGCTGAACCTCCAGCAAACGAGCCTCGTGAAATTCTATCTGCTCTCTCGTTAAATCGATTTCTTATCAACGATGTGTCGTTGAAACAAAAAAAGAAAAAAGAAAAAAGAAAAAAAAAGAACCTGCGTGCAATTGCCATTGGCAGAATCTCGTAACTCGACCTAGATTGCGTCGATTTCGGTAATAGAACAGTGGCAATTAACAATTGCACGGTCACGCATGCCTACATGTACGAAATTTATTCGTCGGTATTTTTTCTCTCGTTCTTGGTCGCACACGCGTCAAGTCCGCGTCGGCAAAGCGTGGACGGGGTGTTGCATATGCATGGCCCGATTGATATGAATGCATCGCTGCATACTAAACGGCCGCGGCTGCTATCTGATCCCATTTTCCTTTCGGCTGCGAAAGGTCTCTGCGGACGTCGGTTCGATCGCGACGTTACTACCCGCCTTCCACGCGGAAACGCACCGTGCGAATCTCTAATTATCGCCTGTTCGTTCCCTCGTTCATTAACGCCCCGTTATTCATTTGGCTCTTCTCTCGTAAACGAAAGTTTGCTTTTTCAACTTTCGTCCAACCCCGAACCATTCTTCTTCTATTTCTATTCTCTTCGATGTAGACTCGAATTTCGAAATATCGTCGTCGAGCAAGACGAAAGGCGCGTAGATCGAACTCGAAATAGAGCCGAGAGGGCGGCCATTATGAATATATTGGCCGGTCGAGCGAACCGCCGATTTTATCTGCGGAATTTCGAGGTCCGTCCCAAGCTGCGTGGGAGGATAATGTTTCCCCTTCTCGCGCCTTTCGCATTTTACCTCCTCTCTCTCTCTCTCTCTCTCTCTCCTCCCTTTGCTTCTCTCGTTTTCTTTTCTCCGCTTCTTTTCGCTCCTCTCTCGATGCTCTTCGTCTTCCGAGCGCGATCTCCCCGCGCTCGTAAACCGGACGATCTCGCATGTACCACTGACGTCACGACGTTTCTCTCCCGCCATTCTTCTTTCACCGACCTCCGGGCAAGCTCGCTTTAACGGCGCTATTAGTCGAATAGACTCTCTTATCGTAATACGCTAAACCGTCGAGACGTACTTGGTCATTCGAGGAATTCTTTTCACGTGTCATCAGTTGATTTTTTTATATTTTTATAAAAATTTCTTTTTCTCTAACGAAATACTTTCACCGATTACAAGAAAGAGGCCAGTAGTGAAAGGATTAAAGAGGTACGAAGGCGGTTGTATATTGCATAGGAAAGGAATAAAGGAAGAGTTAAAGAATACGAGTTAAAAACGGCAGCTGTAGCAGCCGATAGCGTTTAAGGGTGAACCCTGATCGGTCGAAACAGCTGCATCCCAGCAGGGTTATCCTTCTGCCACCTTATCGGTTGACCATCGGCGATAACGACGCGAGGTTCGTACCCATTGCTGGCTCGAGCAGCAGTCGCTAACAGCGGCGTGGCTCGTGTATATAATTCGACGGCTAGACGACTCGGGTATATACTCGTATCCTTTTTGCTCCTACTACGATATTACCACTCGTTCGAGTTCCTATCTGGTCTGGGTGGTTGCACGCGTGGTGGGTTGCATCAGCCAACCTCGGCACGTTCTCCCTCTCGCGCCTGTATCGTATCTAATTATCGAGAAAATTACTCGATATCATTGGCGAGAGCCGAGCTGTGCAAGCTAACCCTCGCCTCACCGCGATTATGATTGCCTTTGACCGTTTCTCTGCTCTACCCCCGATTATGTCTCTATCCAGAATGGACTATCTCTTGCCTTTCCTTTTGCGACGTTTCATCAGAGAGTCTATTCTGTCTGTTCCGTGTTACCAGGCAATCGGGAGCTTCGAGAATACGGTACGATAGAGAATCTGGCGGAAACGTCTTCACACAATGACACGGTGAGTGATTGATAACGTGCATCCGTGAGATCGATAATTGAGATGCTAAAGCGGCAGTCACTTTATCCGAGCCGCATCTTGTACGGTTATAGAAGCAATAGGAGTTAATGGGTAGGCATATCTATCGGGCAGATCGATACCTAATTGGGTCGACTCTCGCGGGGATGTAACTAGCGTGTACTTTCACGTATCGGGTCTAATTATCGTGGCAATTGACCGGTATCATTGACACGTACGATACGATATTCCGACGGTTATGATGATGGTAATTGCGGTTTTCCACGGTAGGTGTTGAAGTCGATCTTTGGCTCGTTGACGTCGAAAGAAAAGTAACTTGTTACCCGGACTAATTATCAACGGGGCATTAAGGTACATGATGGCTTTCGACGTATCGCGACGAGCATCTCTCTGCTCGAGACACGCACTTCGATACACGCCAACCTTAAAACTCGACAAACTATCGGGTCGATTGTATGCTCTGACCCTATATTCTTTACGTATACGTATACATTTAGAATATATGTGTATTCCTAACGTTGAAAAGTCCAAACACCGACGTGTATAATTTCGTGGGCCGTTCAAACGTCGAAACTCTGCTCCAGAGCCACCACGGAGATATATGACTGAACACCCTCGTCACTGGAAAGAAATCTTGCGCTAGACTCGGCCATCAGGGGAAGAGTTTTCGGCCTTTTGGGGCCAGGGGGCGATCGTCTCGTGTGCACCATAATAGGCAACTTCGACGAGGTGTTATTAAAGTATCTTTTAATTGTTCCCCCTTATTCTGCACGTGTGGGAACAAAGTGTGCAACGTATCTGGACCTCCGCTGGAACCGCGCCGACATGGTTGTGCCTCTTTTGATGCGGTTCACGAGCGGAACGCACCAATGAAACTCCAATTAGACATTTATTTGTCGAGGAGTAAAAAAGGCGTATGAGAAGAGGCTCACGCCAGAATTCTCGCTCGTACATTGTATCGCGCGAGAGATCGACGAATCTCGGCGGCTTTCGTTAGGAAGAAGGAACACGGAGAAAAGAAACGACAGCGAGGAATCGAGCGGAGAATGAATGGACTCGGTAACGTTATACGTGGACCGGTAATTATGACTCCTCTAATCACCGACAATTACCGCAGTTACCGGCCTCGCGGCGTTATCTCGACCGGTCCATCTCCGGCTCGCCGCTCCGGTCCGACAGAACGAAGAGAAACGAGAGACAGAGAGAAAAACGACGAGCAACGCGGTGGTACAATTCAGTTGCTGGAATCAATCATGATGGGATGGGGAGAGGGTGGGGAGAAAATGCTTGAAAAACGCATCTATTATTCATGACAATTGCCAGTAATTAATAACGATTACGAGCGAACGACCGATTGAAATCATTCCTCATTCGTCGTCGATTTGTACAGTTTGTCATAGTTCTGGAAGAAAAAGTGACGTTCAAAGTGAACTCGTTACTCGTAGAAGACTGCGAGTAGGTACACATCGGCAGAGAAAAAGGTTGAAAAACAAAAGATTTGATGGTCCACCCTTTTTCATTTCCGCCGCCGGTAATTAGCCAAGAACGAAGAAGGATGGAAAGGAAACGAGCTCTTCTCTTTTGCCACAAAGTAGCCTATGACCAGGCTAGGGAAACCGATTGAACAGAGGTTCTACGGATTTTTCTTTTTCTCTGCCTATAAGAAGTTGTTCCCTTCATCACCGTTAATCTGCCGTTTAATCAGTGGCGATGTCTTTTTTTCTAAGAATTCTCGTTAACAACGAGTCGTACGTCGATAGCGAATCACCTAGGTGATTCTACCTATCGTCATCTCTGCGGAGAACCGCAGAATTACGAAATTTCTATGGTGAATTGCCTCTCGGCAGACTGATTCTGTCGATGACCGATTACACTCTCATATCGAAACGTTTCCAGTGGAAATAACACGATTGAATTCGTGCACGATAGCCTAGGGTCTGTTACCCACGACCACAGTGGCTTTCCATAATCCCAAGATCGTTCCCATAGAATTTCTGTCGTCCAGAATTCGTTGCCAATCCCGCTTTATTCGATTTAAGGTTCTGTTTTATCGGGGTCTCTGAAAAAACAATTTATAAATAGATTCGTCCGACAAACAATAGAGGTTCACCACGAGTGGGGGACTCGATGGCACGTTAATTAGACGCGCTGTCAAAATTGTTATATTTTCGCCAGTCATTGCGCCTCACGCAGCAGCGTTACATCGGTCGAGGAGATATCAGATCGCCACGGTCCGATGTCGGCTATGTAATTCGCTCGGGCGTGCAGGCCCGTCTGGTTTCGAGCGAAGTAGAAGAAGAAGAAGAAGGAAAAGAAGAAGAAGAAGAAGAAGAAGGAGGAGAAGAAAAGGACGACGACGAAGAAGGGCGCAGGGGGACACGGGGATATTCAAATGCCGGCACTCTTGTATGGAAATACGCGAGATGTAAAGATGACGGTGAGATACGCGAGTCCCGTCGCGGAGATATTACCAGCTGCTAACGCGTCGACTAAATCACCGACCATAATACGATACCCCGACGGAGTTTGCCACTTTCGAAGACGCCTGGCCACTTAACCTCGCCTCTATTAATTCCTATAATAGTCCACCATTAAACACACAGAGGTTTTAATGAAAATCTTTCGCGGTTTTCACGCATCCTCGTCACCTTCTTTAAATATCGACCAGCGTTGAATAGCTTTATGAGCCGTCTTTATAAACGCCTCCTTCCTTTTCGGACTTAATTACCATGATCCAGTCATTCATTCCCCTTCGTTCTCCCTCGGGCTAGAATGTCTCGTCGAGTGAAAAGAGGAGCGATTCGAAACGAGCCCGTAACGAGACCGCGCTGATTATAAAACCATCGCACAATATGGCCCTGATGAAGCCGCTTTTCCTACGCTCGTTCGTGTGAGTTCGTTTCACGAACACCCTTATCCCTATTCAGCCTGTGTACCTACGTAGCGGACGCGTGAGTTATTTCCGTTGGCTCCCTTTTCCTTGCCATCGTCGTCGTCGACGACGACCAGCACGATGCGGTGCTTGTATATAGATGTCGCCGCTGATGACAGAGCAAAGGCAATAATTATTGCAGTGCGCGAATCGCGATTACAGGGCAGCAGCTGGTCGGTCTGGTCGGTCGCGCGAAGAGAGCAAGTCCGCCGCGGCAACTCGTTTCAGTGACATCCAACGTGCATCGAAGCATCTATCTAACCTTCGTTAGATAGAACCGTGCCACGTATCGACGAGAACTTGCAACGAAAGCGCCCACGTATACCGTCATTTACGCGTCGATATCGATGTTTATGTATCGATATATCTTGACCCGTCTTTGCCGTAGTCGATCCCCCTAGAGCGTGCATAGATTTTCTTTCGCCTGCTCCTTACCCTATCCCCATACTCTACCCGTGGTCGCCATAACGTTGCAAGTTGTATAAAACGATTTTGAAAGAGTAGTTCACGTTAGATCTCTTTGTCGTTGCATCGATAGCCATACCAGAGGAGCCAGCCATAAAACAGGATTCACGTGTCGCGGATTCCGAGCTCGTTTATTTTCTTCTTATTTTCTTCCAACGAAGAATGATAAGAATCTTACGATTTGCTTGAAATCTGGAAAGCGCGCGGAACTCTGCCTCTAAACACGGAATACTCGGTATCTGACACGATAATTATCACGCGCGTATTACGATCGACAGAATAATTAACAGGGTATACAGTATAAATTCTGTAATGAGAGTAAACATCAATATTTATCACGCGGTAGCCGACTCCATTTCCCACACTGTTATAACGAACACGATCAAGATACGTCGATAACCAACTTCTCCACTTTATTTCATTGTACATAATTACACTCCTACTCACCGACCATAAAATCCCGATCACGTGATCCCCGCTGCGGACATCCGTTGTATATTTTCTTTTCTCTCTTTCCCGCCCCCACTCAGCCACTCTCTCTCTTTTTCGTCTCGTAGAAGCACGAGATCGCCTTTCCTTCCTTCGCATATAGGCCGGGAAGCCAGCGGACAAAGTGTATACGCGCAAGGTGTTGCGAGAGATCACCGATCTCTCGCACCTTTCTCTATTGTCTCTACTTGGATCTTTAACCCCGCTAACGTATAGCCGATTTTTTGCATCTTTTTACCAGCGAAACGCGGAATTGCATATCACAGTGCTTATTCGCTTGCACAGTTTTTTAAAGCTTACATTCTCTTTGACAGCCTCGTTCGACAGCCCTAACCTTTGGATAAATCTATCATGTTTTGCCCGCAACAGTTGACATTAAAGTCGCTGATAAGCTTCTTTGGAAATCTTTCCCCCGATCTTTATCGCGATGGAATAACGTTAGAATAATCTCGACACGATCGCTGGAAGACGCGACGTACCCTGCTGGCGTGGCGGCCGATGCGAGCTTCATATTCTGTCGGACACGGCAGACACCTTGGCTAATTGTATAAATTATGTATGCGGCTTGGACCTTTTGCCGGCTCGTGTCGAGAAAATATCGTGTCTGTGGTGTGTTCCTTCTTGTCGTTGGTGGTATGAACGAACCTCGTGGCCATGAACGAACCCGGCAGACGTTCGACGGAAACACACCGAGGGAGAATGAATGAACTCTCTGGAAGAAAGGGGAAGTTACGCAGGGGGTACCGATTTACGATCCTGCGTATCCGCTGCGCGCGAGCATTATTGAGATTAACAGGCCTCCGTTGCTCTTTCCGTCGAAATGGTTTCCCGATCGTTGAGAAAACCATTCGATTCGGAGCTTGAAAAGCATGATAGAAAATCCTTGCTCGCACAGCACGCTTTTAGATTGCTTATCGCGGCCACCGGACGTGCGTACAACGAATTCAACGAATTTCAATAAATTACGATACATTATAATCGATGAAAAATGATAAAATTAATTACGCTTGTTAACTGTTAAATCATATTGACAAACGTAATCGTCCCCGTAGTCAAATCAAATGTTCATCTGCAAGTCGTACAGGCTTAACGATTTCATTAGCCGAAAAATTGGCCGCGACCCCGAAGAGGGGAGAGATTTTCCGAACGAAAGAATTCAAGTGTCAGATATCGCGAATGTTAATGATTATGTGATAGTATCGCACGCACGTGTGTGTTCGTTGAAATTCACCGTGCGAAATAATAACGCGGCAGGCTACAACGAGGGAAATTTATCCTCGAATTACTAGCGGAGAATCTATTGACAGCCACTGAACAACGATCATCCATGATCCTGTGTAATCTCTGTGGACAATACATGAGCCATTACAGCTGAATGAAGTGGATGATTTATCACGAGATCCGCGCGTGGCGGGAAAATGATACAAAATGACGCGACCAATCGGTTCCCTCGATTGGATTTTTTTTTTTTTTCTACACCAAAGAACGATCGACTATCGACGCGACACGCATACGTATTAGACGATAAAGAGATCTTTAAAGTCTCTCGCTACACGTCAAACTGTTTCCGACCAATTTTTTTCTCGTCTTACTTACAACTGACGATTGCAATTTGGTCCTATGATTGGTAAAACCAATGGAATTAAATCTCTTTCATTTAGTAATAGCTATAATAATATTTTGAAGTTAAAAATGCAAAGATGAAAGGGCCCGCGAGCGATGAATCTCGCGTCGGATTGCAAATGAATTTAAATCGCGCGCGATTCGTATGCGCATTGTTAAATGGTCCGCATAGTTGGAGAGGCTACAGGCTGCCTCTTATTTTCGCCTATTCATCGAGGTAGTACGATCTTGGATCACGTTACCAGGCCTGGCCAGCCAGCCGGCCCCTGTGCCCCCCAGTTATTATCGAGATGACAAATAAAGCATTTTATACGAGGCCGATAATTCATCGCGGCCACGGTCATGGAATGTAGCAAGATGTTAAATCGATAAAATGTTTCGCGGCGAGGGTAAAAGGAGCGGGATCGCAAAACCGCGAAGAGGGGAGAAGAATTATGAGAGTTATTACGGCGGTTCGTCGAACGGTGTTACTTGTCCGAGACAACCTGCCGGATCTTATGCTTCTTTCTGTCTTTCCGAGGAAACCCACGTCTAAAGATAACGAATGGAATCGTTTGCACGAGAAAATGTTCCTTCAAGAAGAAATAGTCCAAAAGAGACACACGTTTCGGTGGCAAAGAGGTAAAAGGTGGTGGGAAAGTATCTGACGTGCAATGCCCTCTTTTCGAAAGAGAAAGCCGAGGAAAAGAAAAAGGGAGGTTCGTGCGACGATAATCCCTGGCGGTGGCAGGTGGTTTCCTAGAAATCGGTATAAAATATGTGCCGCGCGCGTGTGTCGTACGCGCATTTACGTAAGCGTCGGGCATGCGAAGAGGGAATTGCAAATCGGTGAACAAGGGGAGATTTACGGATCGCGTTTATGCAAACAATAATGCGCCTTGGCTATATGACCGGGTTGAAGAGAGAACGAGAGCGAGAGCGAGAGAGAGGGAGGCACACCGGTATTCGTAGACGGCCGGCAAAGGATATCGACGTACAAGAATTGGCGTTGTTAAAGCTCGAACGTCGAGGTTAGGTCGTTCCCTCAATGATTCACCGGATAATGGAGACGAATGCGGCCATAACTTCTCGTCGTCCGTGCAACGTGTGTACTGAAAACGCCATGCTGCCCCTTGCCTATTGGCCCGGTACCGTTCACCAGCCTCGACTTAACACGCTTCACGTTCATTTCGTTTCCCCACCCCCTCCCTCCTTTCCCTCTGCGTTTCTTATTTTTCACTGTTACGCAATTGGCATCAAGTATGGCGCCAATGTGCGTACGTTAGGTTAGGTATCGCACAGAGGTGCGAAAGAAAAGTGACAAAAAGGATATTAAGATTGGGGTCGCGGGAAGTGGGAACCGAGGCATTCGCTGAATAATTGTCCACAGTTTCTCGAGCACGAGCGATGATGTTAATAGGCGGTAGCGTTCGCGCGTAACCGAGTGTGTGCTCCGTGGCGTTTTGCAGTTCGCGCCTACGTGCACGTAGCATAGTTCGAAGTTTCCCTTTCCACATGGAACTCGGTAATTACCGCGTGCGCCACGCGGTGTAATAACGAGTTACGCCCGGGACACCCGCTATTGGGTCGCGAGTAAATACTATAATAATATGACTAATGGCGCGTTATGAATTACAAACCGGATAATGAATAAAGTATATATACTGCGTTCGCCCCCCGCCCTTCAACCTCCTCCGCCCATGGTCCCTTTTACGTTTCTTTTTTTTCGTTGCCCGCTTCAGCGGTACCTGTTGCCCGTTATTGGCTTCCATTATGTACACGTGGTTGCGCGTACTCGCGGTAACGGGGAGAAACGCGTCAGAGGGGTTTGGGGATAGGGAGTTAGGGCAGAGAGTTTCGTCGAATCGTTATCGAAGGTCCGGCAAAGACGAGGGAAGAACGATCGAACGAACTGGCCACGTTTACCGGAGGATAATCGCGCGCAATTTCTTGCCTCTTTGCTTTGGAGCGGTTTCACACCTCGGTCGCTCTTTCTCCTTCCGTTCTGGCGTTCCTCCTCGGCCAGCCGCAAACCTCATCGAGCCGCGCGGCATCGAGGTAAAAGGTTAACTTGATAACCACGCGGTAACCGCGGCCTAACCGCTGGCAAACCCAGCGGGGCCGGTGCACGTTGGCCGCAACGTCGAACGCGAGCCAACACGTACGAGCAACTACCGTAAGAGCTCTCCTCGTAAGCCTCGTCTTCTCTTGTTTTCCTCCCTTCGCTACTTAGACCCCGTGATTGCGGTCGCAACGACTTACCATGCCACTTTAAAAACGGCTGCATATTTCTCGGTAATCGCGTGCTCTTTCCTCGACAATTCGTGGCACGAGATATCACTTAACCGTCCAGATGCAACCTGCCTGCCTCCTCCTTCTTTGCTTTCAATCTCTGCTCTCGTAAGTCGACAGTTTGCGAAAACTCCCTAGCCGTCGAATAGCTATCCGATATCCGAAAGGTATCGAAAGGCTCGAATAGTCGTGATTGTAAAAGTTTACACGTGGATTAGCGCGTTAATATAATCGAGATGTTATCTAGACCTCGTCCCAGGGGGTGCGTGTCGATCGAATCGAACAGGGACACCATATCGGCGATCGACGGTAGAGTTTACTTCTCGCTTTCCACTTAGCGCCTACATGACCCGTACATCCTGTTGCATTAGCAGCCTATTTGTAAAGATCGAAGCCACCCGCAGTCCAACAATGCCGCGAAGGTGTGTTCGGCCAGGAGGCGATCTTTCGCAGCATGCGCCCTCCCAGCGGGTGTTCGCTTGTATCTTTCGTCTCGGTAACTTTACGATACGATGCGTTCACCGCCTTTCCGTGTTCTAAACCGCTCTTCGTCCTTGTAACTTCACACGCTAACAGTTGAAACTGCAACGAGAGACGCGTGCAACTTTTCAACGATTCTCTGGAAAATGATTCTCGCGGGCAACGCTTCCAGTATCCCTACTCTTCCCATTCCTCCTTCCATCCTTCCAGCAGCCATGCTCCTCCTTGGCAAGAACGGTTGTACGTGGTTACGTGCAGTAATCAATTAATTTACCGCAGTGCAGTACGCAGGCATCCTCCGACTCAGCCCCATCCCCCCGGTTCCTCGTCTACACTGCGAGCCACGTTTACATTGTGAGCCGGGGCTATCCGTGTGGACCGACACCAGCAACTAGCTCTCGGATATTAGTCGAGATTGAGTCCCGAGAGAGGGATCCATTAGCCTTTATACGCGCGTAGATGTTACTTCGAGATAACGATGCCGTACCTTCTCGATCGTTCTCGAGCGTCACGATAATTAGAAAATTAAATTGTCTGCTCGATTCAGGGTGCGCGGCCAATCTCTCGAAAAAAGGATCCACCGCACCTGCTAATCTATATTTCATCGCTAGCCTTGATCGGCGAAATTTTTTTCCTCGTTATTGTCAACGTGAATTCTCACCCCTGTTCGAAATACCTATCTTTGTCTAGGCGTTCTTCCGTAGCAACGATCGTCGTCATTTTCCTCCATGCTATCACGAGTCAAGAAAAGGAGGAAGGGTGAACGGGGGGGGGGGGAGAGAGAAAGAGCGGTAGATTTACTACAAATGCAAAGAGACCTGGTCGAAAGCGGGTAGAGACTTGGCGATATCTCAGCCGGTCCACAGATAGGCTGGGAAGATAACCCGAGGGCTGGTGGGTGGTTGATTTAATGCCGACGAGGCAAGCGGGAGAACTTGGGGTAACCTCGAGCCGAGGTAGGGGGTGACTCTCTGATATTTTAATACGAGCAGAGAGAGCGTGATGCTCGGTCATCCATCTAACCGTTGCGAGAGCGGTTAGTGCGTGTGCACGCTCGATTTTGCATACGCGGAAATCACGATGCATTCCGGTACTAACCTCTGCACCGGTCGGGATAAATTCCGGCCTCGTTCTGTGTAACAGGAAGGAAGACTGTTTGTCACGATTATCTTCGTTCCTGTCTATACACACCAGCTGTCAGATCGTTACCGCGATCATCGCGTAGAACAGAAACTTTGCCTATTTTATAATTCACGAGACACAGAGATCTCTTACAGCCTTCTCTCCAGAGTGATGTTCCTACGGTAATCGAGAAGAAATAGGGAGGAAAAGAAGTTTCCATAAGAAAGAACGCGTGCCCTTTGTTCGAAAGATCTAATTGTACAGCAGAATGGTATTCATGCGAACGATCGAGCTATCGCTATGGCAAAATCGAGCGAGAAAGGAGCGTGCGAACGAGCCATCCTGTCAGAGTAGATGCTCGTAGACCGCGTCTAGGCAGAGGGGTATTTTTTTCTCGATTAGGTTCCCACATATTACCAAGCCACCCCCGCGACGTCGTCCACGTCTTTTAGGTCTCTCGGTTGGTACATCCGTGTGCGAGGTTCGCTCGCGCTGGCTTAAGCAACGTTTCGACGTTGTTTTTTGTGTCTGGCGGGCCCTTCGCTGGCCAGGTCCAGGGTCCGCCACGATTTAGTGGCCCTAATTGCAGGGTTCAGCTATTTAATTACCGGGTTCGAGGCCCCGCCGCGGCCGTCCCTGGCCCCCTACACGCCCGGTCAAAATGCGAGTACATTCATACGCGGGGCACACGTAGATGCGTTTTGCTCGAGTCCACCCACTAAAGGGAGGCCAATTCTCTCCTCTGACGTAGGACCAGTTTCGCGACAACTATCGTATTCGAGACGTTCTTTTTTTCTATTTCGTTTTCTTTAAGTAAACCTTCCAGTTTACCAAAGCTTTACAGCCCTTCACTTGGTAATGAAATATTTCGTTGGCCTCGCTACGAGTTGACCCACCGATCAGCCACCATTTTACTTTACACCCACGTATCACTTTGCGTGCCCCACTCGTCGCGCGTCTTCCTACCACGAAGCTCTGTAGCTGCATACATCACCTTTACCTCGCACCACCTTGGCCCACCTTCGTGCGGAGATCGTGCGCCATTTTGGTACTCGATCTCCGAGCAAATCTCTCGAAAATTTGCAAATTTCCTTCGTTAATACTGGGTAGAGGTAAAGGTCATTTAAAAGGTGGAATCTTTGATACGTCCCATGTAAAATGGCGGGTGTATATTCATGTGAATGGAGCCCAATTCCTCTTGACCCCGGAATTTTTCAATCCTCCCTAATAACAGGCTAGAAATCGGCAAGAAACTCGGGGTACCGCTCAGCTCTCTGCACGGAGCTACCAAATGATTGATAAGTCCATAAAGCATTCCGGTTGTCCTGTGATTTCCGGCCGATGTTGTCGATGCTGGCGGAGAGCTGTTGATGCCCAGGGAACGTGCACAGGGTTAAGGACGTGCGTGCCAGGGTTTTTTGGCCGCGGGTGACGCGGTGACGAGATGATGACCGACCCCGAACTTGGAATCATCGTGATTACCCCGCCCGCGTAACCCGTAATGCGGACCGAACCACCGGTGCAACTGCCACTGTGCCATGAACTTCTTCCTCTCCTTTTTCTTCCCCTCTCCTGATTCTTGCCATTCGCCCGAGTACCACTGCCTATTTCCGATGTGCTCGCTAATTTATATTATTAACTGACCGACAGCAACTGATCACCTTCATTTCTCACCGCGAGCCACGGTCCAGGATCATTCTCGATGCTTCTAGATAAGAACAAACGAGATTTTTGCCTCGAACGAATTCATTTTCCAGTGGCAAACGAATCTTTTACATCAGAGCCAACCCTAGTCGTTCCCCTATCTCTAGCTTTTTTCCTTTTCGAGATGTCCACGGGAAAACGAATGTTTCCCCTTTCCGGTTGGCGAAAAATAGGGTTCGACGTGTTACGGAAGTCGAGTAACGCGTAAATTTACCCTCGGTCACGTTTGATATCGATGGTTGTTTCTTCAATCGTGGAAAATATCGAAGGATATTCGTGGTCACAGCGAGGAGCGAGGGAAAAAGGGGTTGAGAGGTTGGTCCACGAGTTGGACATTCGGCGAGTCGATTAGCCAGACGCGCAGCAACGAGTACCCTTCCCGCCCTTTAGGGAACGCGCGAGAGTTTTAATTGTAGACCGCGGCCACCTAAGGGGGAGGCTATTATTCTTTCTCTCGTCGGTAACGCGGCGATCCGCTTCTTCTAAGACTCGAAGAAAAGAGAAGAGAGACGAGAAAAGGGAGAAAGATATAATAACAGAGCGCTGGGCCCGCTCGCGCTCGAAAAGAACGACCATCCGTTCTTTTCGTCCGTCCGTCCGTCCGTCCGTCCATCCGTCTGGCAGTTTCATATCCGAGAAGAACGCACGAGTCTCAACCGGCACAATTTTTCATCGCGCTACCCCGTGTATGCCGATACGCCTCTTTCCGTCTGCCTCCTGCCCTTCCCCGGCCCTTCATTCATCATCCCTTAACGCGATCGCCGCTTTTACCTCGTTTCGGGAAAGCTCGTTGGCGCCACCTGGCCGGATATCGATGGATCGACCTGCCTGCTGGTAATTCAACGGTTCACCGGGTGGATCACCCGATCAATCGCACCCTTAATTAGTTAGGACATAACTCATTCGCCAAGTGGGTTGAGATATTGAAAGAAATCGTTCAGATTTCGGGTTGAACGTTTAGGTAGGTTCTTCTCCTTCTTCTCCACGCGGAAATATAAAATTACTCGGTGAGGGCGTCGGTACCGAGTGACGTCGGATAGCAGTGAAAGGGAACAAGAGAGAGGGTGGTGAATATCGTGTGCGTGGGAGGCGCAAAATAAAAGTCCGACAATCGAGTGGCCTGGCTAAGTTTAAAGAGCCTCGAATCCCTTGAACTATCCCGCTCGGGGAGACGGAAGGACTTTGTCGGCAGGGTAAGCCGCGGTGTCAGCGAAGCAATCCTTTGGGTCCTTCCTCAACATTCTAGCCGGTGGTGAATGGAGATCACACGCGGTTCCCACTGTATCGAGTTACCAGCGAAGGGAGACGCGGACGAAGAAGGAGCAAGAAGCACTTTGGCATTATGCGTCTGAGGGAGAATACGAATCCATTCACCGGCAATCATCCGTTCACCCAAGCGTTCTTGCTCCGTGTCTCTCGCGGTGTTCATTCAGTCTTCGCCGCTGTTAAACTAGCCGCAGTAATTCACACTGAAACGAAGGAACGTTGAGAATAGTAGGATGAAAAAAACCTGTCTGCACGTAGATTCGAAAGATTCTCGATCGAGAGTTAGATAATCGAGAAACGATCGATCGACGGCGTGAACTGTGCCTACGAGTAGAAAGTCGAGTCGCTCAGCTCGTCGTTTAAATGTCGCATTATAATATCTCGATGGTGATAGACCGCTTAAAAGAACCATACATCGCTGTCCGCTCGACGGTTGTTCTTAGATTTTTTCCAGAAATTTGTCTCTGGGCAAAGACAGTGGGTGGATCGTTCGATTTCTGATTGATGAAAATAAACCTGGCACGGTGTTACGTAAAGATAAAGCAAACCGAGAGAGAGAGAGAAAGAGAGAGAGCGCGATCCGAAGTGGAGTTGGAGAGCGTTCCTCGAGCACGATAAATTCTTGGCGAGTATGCAATATCATTAGCGTGTACGATAATAGGCTCGATCCCCAGGCTACGATCATTATACCGCTACAGTGGTGCGGATCGAACGGTTGAAAAAGTGGCGCGCATCGACGCGGCAACGTAACTTACGAGCATTACGGATAGATACCGCACACTATCCTGCTATTATGTTACGCTACAAGTTACTTTATCGCATTAATCTCGCGTACGTGGTTGCGCGGCCTTTTTCTGAAACTTTCTCACCTGGTTTTTAATTGAAGCTATAACTCAACGAAGACCAGATATATGCCGGGGCCCACGTTGTGTTTAACTTATACAACCGATAACCGGCTATTTTCTAAACGCGCCAAATTGAATTAACCCGCGCGAACACTAGCGACATACGCTAGCGCGGCGACAAACGCAGCCCGCTGATTCGATAATTGAATTTTAATTACCGGCCTTCGAGCCGATGAGTAATTGCGCACCACGCAAAGGAAACGCTTAACGCGTGCTTTCTACCCTTAAACAGACGATGGCTCATTAACGAGATTGCCGCGATTACTTTCCACCGACTTATTCGGGGAATTCCATTAACGCTCGCGATCCTCGCGTATGAGAAATGTCAGAGGCGAGCAACGTTCAACGCGCAACCCCATCGTGGTTGCACATCCCGTCCCTGGAAGATTACCATTGACTCCGTAAAATCGAAAAACCTGTTCCCCGCGCTGTAACGATATACTAATATCTCGGACCTAGTCGTCGTTATCTGCCCATTCGCCTCCCACGCGCCTGACCCCGAAGCGGGTATCGCCGCGCGAGATGTAACAAGAAGAAAACAAAGGGGTTACCTCTCTGGTAGAAGAAAGAGGCGGAGGGCGGAGGAGGGATGCATAAAGGAGTAAAAACAACGATAAAAGCGAAAGTCAGAAAGGGGGGAAGGAAGGAACCGAGTCGAAGGCGAAGCTGAAGAGGAAGCAGAAGAAGACAAAGAAGAAGAAGAAGACGAAGAAGAAGAAGAAGAAGAAGAAGACGAAGCGGCGGTCGCGGCGGCGAACCACGTGATCGTAGCGCGTTTTAATTGGTCGGGAGTGTGGTCTGTGGCACGATGGAGGGAGGACGAGGCAGACAGGGAGAGAAAAAGAGGGAAAGGGGGGAAGGGAGGGAGGGGAGAGGGTTCGTTAGGGTTGCCACGAGGATTAGACAATCGCGAGGTTGTACGAGGAGGACCGTTGCGAGGGCGGGCGCTGCTTCTGCCCCACCAGCAACACCTTCCAGGATGGATACACACTTGTGGAGTATCCTACGGGACGTGGCCGCTTCACGCACACTCTGGCTTGTGCACGCACTCACGTATCCGGACACCGACGTGCTAAAAGACGGGACGTGGTTGTAGGAGAAAAGGAGAAAGAGAGAGAAAGAGGATCCGCCTCCGTGGGCCCGTGCGTTCCTCTCCGGTACGTGGGGGACGAAAAAGCTCAGTTATAATTGTTGCACGCCGCGAGCTGCACCTCCAGTCCCTCCGTCTAATTGTAACCTCCTTCCGCGTCGCACCGGAAAGGACGTCGTCGAGCATCGACCACGCGAAACATCCGCCGCGTCCTCGAACGACCTCCTTGTCGACTGACCTCCTCTCTTCTTGCCTTCTGTGGCCAACAGCCACAGAAATTACTGTGATTACCAGGATATACGAGGGGCTACAGCAACCTTCGGACGGACTACCGATGCTGAGGAGCGCCTTTGCCGCACGATCGACCCACCGACACCAGAATCCTCCGATACTTGAAGGATCTATAACGGGAGGCGTCTCATCCTTCTGCAAATCGATTCAGGAACCATCTCGCGTCGATCTACTTTGGAAACATGTCCATTGATCTTTATGCTCGACGGAACATACAGTTAAACCTGATCTGTGCGACTCCTTTATTCGAGATTTAAATATTCTCACTGTGCATGGTGCATCGCGACGTCGTACGTAGATCGAGGGACCAAGTTTTGTGTAACCACAGTGCACAGAAATTTCTAACGGATTGGAAGACAATTTATCGAGACTGAACAGTGATCCGACAAAATGAATTGTGCGTATCAATACTCGCATCCTGCTCATCCGCAAAACATGATGACTATACCGCCGACGGCTGCCCAGCAACCTCAGCATTCCACGGATACCGAGTACTTAGAGGTAAAGTAGTCAGTAATTACGATCATTTTACGAAGCTTCCGTGTAGAAGCGTCTACGGGAAATTTTTCCGTCAGGATTTGTCAAGTCGGGTAATATTTGACAAAATCTATCGACAACAGCTGTCTCCCTTTTGCAACGACATCCTGGGCGGTCCAGAAACACCCTCGCGTTAATTGTTCATCTCCCGGCTAGCGAAAGAGGCCAATGCGAGACCTCGCGCGCACCCCCGATTCTCCTTAACGCGCTGCCAATTCATCAGCTCTCGCTGAGAATTCAATTTGCACGATTGCCAATCGGATCTTGCAATTCAATTTGACAAAGGTTCGACACACTCGTCGATCATCCTCCTCGTAGGTCCATGGGAAAACCTACCTAAACATCGAGAAGCTGGAAGACGTTGATTGCCATGATTCTATGGTTTCCCAATCGATTGTACAAACTGGCGTTGCGCTCTTTCAAGTAAAAACGTGCTTCCAAAGCGCTCATTAACGAGCCAAATGACGTTCACGGCAATAATAAATCGGAGTCGATCGGCTCGCGTGAAAGGTTGCGGAAAAAAGTCGACTTTCACGTGGCTAAGGCGAACGAACGAACGAAGAATCGCCGTGAAAGAGTGAGGCGAACGCGTGAGAGAAAGAGAGACGTAGCTGGGGGATATTAATATAAGGGCTCGATACGTAATTATAGTGATTACCGTATTGCCAGGGGGCGGACGAGGGCGTCCCTCAGTTTGCACGTCATTTTGCAATCTCAACTTCCAGCGAACATGCGCGCGAATTTGTCGGCGGTCCTTCGTCAGGCTAATTGTTTCCCCCTTTTTGCGCTAATTCTTCACGCTCTCGTCGTTCCTTTTGTTTCAGGCACCGCGTGTTCCGGAAGAAAGTCACCTAACAAAGTCGATACTACCACCCCCGTAACCCTCTCGCCAAACTTTTTATTCTACTCCCCCCTCCCTAACCGCTATCTGCTTCTATTTGATTACGCAGCACGGTATAGTTCGCTATCGTTCCGATACCATTCCTTCGAACGGTCTATCATTACAAGTCTCATTAGCGAAATTATACTAATCCTCGCAAGTTATCTCATCTGTGACAGTCTTATTTACTCTAGGACGTAATTTTAACTGATCCCAATTAACGCTTCTATCTCGAACGTTTTCTTTTGACAAGTCACTCATTACGATGCTACGGGCACGTATACGACGGTTACATAATAGCAGCCAATTCGCTCTTGGTTTTTATTGTTCGTGGAAGAGCCGCGAGTTCCTTGTTTGCGGACTACACGCCGCGCCGACAGAAAAGCGAGCGGAGCAGCGCGTGAATTACGGAGGATCGGCTTCTCTCCTCCCTGTGGAACACCCCATAAATCTGAGCCGGGAGCGTCTCTCTATTCCGGACCACGGATGTAGACGGAACCGCGAGTTGTACGCCAGCAACGGCCCCGGCCCGGCCCGGCTCGGCCAACGAGTCCGTAAATCAGTCCTAGACAAGTTTCTCTTCGCCTTGTTTCACGGCAAAACATGCTGCTCGACCTTAAAAGCCTCAAAGAGATGCTGCTACGACGCGTCTCATCTTTCAGCCCGTTCGCTTCTAGAGACGGATCGCCGACAACGGTCAAAACGAGCCACGGTAATATTTATTTGACCGTGGCCGGTGTATCGCTATAATTCTTTTCGACAATTAGAACACCGAGACTGACTGAGACACGGCGCGCATCTTCACGACCAGAATAACACGAACGACTTACTTTACCTATGCCTATAGCGATCCCTTTGGCCCATTCAGCGTTCACGACTCTGAACCGACTAATAATAATCCACGATGAAAAGGTTTTTCCACACGGTGGTGTCACAGAGTGTTAAACAGAATCGTGAAAATGTCTGGTGCGCCTGAAGAGCGAACAATCGCGTGCAACGAAGCAAGCATCGCGAGGCTATTTCGTTCGGAGAATGTTCGCACGTTATCAGCGCTCTTCCATTACATACTTCACGCGAGTGTTTGATTTATGAAACGAGCATTGGAACTAGTTGACATCGTGCGCCGGTGTTAAAATACTGCTTTTTAACTGCACTCGTTGGCCGGCTATGTGGACTATCATTACAGATGCCCCCGCTCGAGTTGAATATTTTCAGAGACACATTGAAAACATGGTCCGCAATTATCGTTGCATCTTCCCTGTGTAGGGAACTGCTCACCAGGACGCGATAAATTACAAGCGTGTGCACTCGCGTCAAAATGTTTAAATCGTCCATACATTAACATAATGGCCGTTCCGTCTCATCAGGTCTAGATAGCGATAGACCAAACAGATACCGCGGTCACAGTGATTATTAAACTTGAAAGCACCTCCTCGTGGTAGAGCAGCCTACTACTAGTAGGCATACACAACGATACACGTTCGACGGCTCTCTGGTACCAGTCTGGTCTGCTGAATCTTCATTTTCGACGGTCCCAGCCGCTATATGCGAAGCTGGTTCCTTGGTAATTATTAGTCCATCAGCATCTCCCGATGGCCACATGGCCGTATAAGAGGCAAAAGCCGAGAGCTGGTCCCAACGCGGACCATCTTAGCCTCGCGAGGCCGCCCTGTCATTATCCGCCCCCGTCAGGCCCGTGGGCCCCATTTCCCTTTCAACCCCGTTCACCTCGTCTCCGCCAATCACCGATCCGTCATTTCGTAGCCTCGATATCGGTCGATCGTTACCGAGAAAATCAATCGTCGCTCGTTGATGAACAACTACTTTCCCCTTCCTTTTCACCTTCTCTCCTATCTGCCTGTGCGTGATAGAACTCGGCGATAGTGGCGCCAATAAATAACGAGCAGCCCGTTTTTATCAGAAAATCTAAAAATCCCAACCGGCAAGGGAGGGTACAGCAACATCGATCAGAGACACAAAAACCAGGAGAATCTTGCACCCTCGTTTGCTCCTTCAAAGAACATTCACGTCCGATTCTGCTCCGGTTCATTGTAAAACATCCCTTTTCTCGCCTCCCATAACAGCTACTGTTATCCTCTGACCTCGAGGCAGGGTGGATCGCACCTTTTGTGGCCTGATCGCACGCGATGCACGCATCATCGTCTCCTCGAGTCGTGGGGGATGGCCGATAATACTTTGCGTTCCGCGAAATATTTGTTCGTCGATTAGGACTCGTATCGATCTTCACCGGCTTCGTGTTTAGCCAGTTACGGAATAGCAAATCAAGATTCGAGCCGGACTTGTGTACACTACGTGGGAAACATGCTTTACGGTCGAACGTTCACGTGTACAACTGTACACGATTCGACGCCGTTGCATACACGAAACGTCTGGGGACGGAAATGATCGAACATTAAGAAATTGATGCTGTTCGTGAGATATTACGCGCAAATTGGCCGCGGAAATCTCGGACACGATTCAGGAGATGGCCTCTTTGCTTCAACGATGAACGACGAAGAGCAGTTATGAATGGACCGCGATTAGACGGTCGCCTCGCCACAGTGGCGCCTCGATCTTCTTCCATTATGGAAAATTAGGACCTAATGCGACCCCGCCGCGTCTGTTCCTACGCCAGACATTGGCGTAGACGTTCGAACAAAGACCAGCTCGATTTGTAATCGTATCAATCTACATTATGCATAACGAGGTGATCAGGATCCTAAAAAACATGCTCGAGTACGCCACTGGGAGCAACAGTCATAATAGAGCCACGTTCCTTGCTCGCTGAAATTTTACCCAGTATACAGTGTGCTCGGTATGGTCGAGTCGATAGCATTTGAAATTCAAACTCCTCGATTAAAATCACATTAGACGCTCGTAAGACGGAGTAGAACCGCGATCTTCTTATGCTCCCTTTGCATGGATCTCTGGAACAACATCATAATGCTCCGGATCCAACGACTGCTTGCTCTAGACGTCGCAAATGTCGCTGTAGATTAAACGATAATTTATTTCAACGGGCAAAAAGTACACCAAGGCTTGCTAGCTTTTTCTAGAGTCCTCTACCATAAGTAGAATGGGTTCTGCTGTCTCACGTGAGACATTCGTGTTCTCTTCGTCTACGGTAGATGAAGTACTTGCGCCACTTCATCGACATACGTCTAACAATGTTCGAGAAGTTCGGTTCTAACTCGCTGACAATAGAAAATCGATTGGCAGACCGTCGTCAAATTTTCAGCGAATACAAAACGCTTCCACCAACTCGTAGATCCGATTTGTATATCAATTACGCATGGACCAGGTCGATGAACTTTGCTCGTTTCGCCGGTATCAGATAGCGGCATGTCGGTATTTAAATACCGACGACGTGCATACCGTTACGTCAAACAACGATGCCTGAAGTTAATACGACAACTTTGGGTCACGTAAGCCTCGGTCTGCTGGGACTAGAGGAGGCCAGAGAAACGGAGGGAAACGGAGAGAAAGAGGCGAGAGCGAGAATGGGTGGAAGACGAAGAGGAGAAACGTGGAAAGTCGAGAGGGCACCACCAAAGTCGGCGTACGCGTGCCTCCTCTTCGTGGCTGTGCGGTGCGCGCGCATTTCACGGTTAAATTATCGAGGGGAGGGCTGCGGATCGACGACGCGGGAGTAAGAGAGCGAAAGGGAATTGTACATGAAAGACGAGGAAGGAGAGTTCCAGTGAGAAGAGAAAGAGTAAGAGAGGGTGAGAGAGTGAGGAAGTAAGAGAGATGGAGGAGGAGGGGCAAGAGTGGGAGGAAAATCGGTGGGGATAAATAAAGTAAAGAGGAAGCGGGCACGGCACGGAGGCGGTCAGGGGCGGCAACTGGTTCTCCCTGGGTTCCGCCCAGCAGGCTCTGCCCCTTTTTTGCCCGGGGGCCGAAGTCCTGCTCGCTTCCCTACTACCATTCCCCTGTCTGGTCGGGGCAAAGCCGATCGGATAGCCGGCAGTCTGTCACGGGGCGAAGAACGGGAACCACGTTAACCGGTTTCCCCGACGCACCACGACGTTTTCGATCCACTCGCTTTTTTAACCCAGCCGACGGCCGCGGACTCGAGCTACTTTTCAAGCCTTTCTTTCGCCGAGTCAAGTTTCGAATAGAGCTGGTGAACGCAAGTGAAGTGTGTCTATCGGACAGAGACTGGAAACTCGCGAAACACCGAACGTCAAAAATCGAGGAGCCATCGCGGATTCCATCGTCGAAGAGTAGCAGACAGCCGACAGGATTCCGCCAACAGCCAGATCTAACCTTTGAGAGGCGTCAACGAGATGTTGACCGACATGACACCGGCTGCGGCTGGTCAACTTTATCCGCAATTACAATCGATCGCCAAGTCACCGGTACATGGACATGTGGTGAGTCTTCGATCATTCTTTGCGTGAAACACTTTGCTCTGACATTGTAAAGTTGGGAGAGAGGCTTTCGATAAGAAAAATCCTCCAAGGATAATAAAACAGTCGAGCATTCGGATTTTCATTTATCGGTGAGAGTAAAAGGTTAAGAGTAGGAGTTAACTAATGGTCGAATTTGTTCTGCGATCGTGGCCTTTTAAAGTCCAGGTCTACCGTCAGCGGCAAGGGTAGCTGTCAACCTCTGATCTCCCGGAGGCAAGGTCAATTACTCAGCCTCCTTTCAGATAGGGATCTTAATCCGTCCAGGTAGACCAGGATTTGTTGATCTCGTTGATCAGGTGCTACTGTTCGTCTTGTCACCTTCGTCAAAGAGCCTTCGACGACCAGACGATAAAATCAAAGATCTTGTCGACAGACTAAATTAAGCACACTTTATACAGCAACGTCGGAGTTGCTCTAGGGATTATCAGAGGATCTCGTCTACCTTTTAATTTCCATCCCAACTGATTAACAGTCGATGGATCAGGTGCTTCGATAAACGACTTTCAGAACGTTACTTGCACGTTCTTTTTTTCTTTTTTTTTCTTTCTTTCTTTCTTTTTTTTTTATCGAAACAAATCGCACGTAGCCCATGAACGCTTTGGTTGCGCAGATGCGGGCCATTTCCGCATCCGCATTGTCGTTTTGGCGCAGCACGATCCTCGACATCATTGTCCTCAAGGATCCTCGAGGCTACCTGAGCCTCGCATTATCAGCTTGCGCCGTCCTTTAATCCGACAGATCATCCAGGATGATCTATTCTGTTTTGACAGAAGCGGCGATCTCTGTAGCCACGGACCGTTCCTCCGTTGGTGAAACGTCCAAGCACGGCCAGCTTTTGTACCCTGCTCTCCGACATAACACGTGTTCCGTTCACTTCTCTGGCACACGGGCTTCGAACTTTTTATTTTATGACTCGGCAAGAAGAAGGACGCTGCTGCTGGTGCTGGTGCTCCCGCCGTCGCCGTCGCCGCCGCCGCCGCCGCCGTGGCCTCGGCGAGATGATTTACGAGTCGACGTAAAAAAGTAATTAAATCCTTGGCATCGAAAAAGAGACGCGCACGAGTATTAATTAAGTCAGTAGAAAAGTTCCCTGTTGGTGTGTCGTGCCGAAAATTAATCTCGATGGAAAGTCTTGGTTGCTCGAACACTTCCTACGTCACGTTGTGACTTTTGTGAATCGCGTCGGTACAGGTTTGCCGCGAGAGTGTTAACTTTTGATCCGTCGTAGTCGTAACAGAGGGCACAAGATAGATAGATAGATGGATAGAAAATTGCTCGAGAGGAATAGAACATGCTGTCGCATCAACGTCGAGAATGTTGCCAACAGCTTATATTTTTCTCCGTCTCTTTTCTCCTGTTCACGTCGTTGAAGCACCCGATCCCAATGTATCGAGTATCCTTGGTATAATAGTCCTTACGCAAGGTTCTCAGGGATCAAAGGGACTGGCCTTTACCTGTGCACCCAAGGAGCCAATTATTTGTCTGCTCCTCTTTGTGCACCAGGAGGATCCACTTGACAGGATGCGTGGGATGGTAACACGATACCTACTTCCTCACGTCACTCGAGCCTCGCAAACGGGGACACACAAGAATGTTCTTTTTCACAAATCTTTTTGTCATCGGCGTTTTCATTCTTTCCCTTCGTTTCTATCGCGTCGGTATTAATGTTTCCTACCTCTGAACACCGTTAGCAACATTAACAACGTCGCGTCGATAAACATCGAACAATTTCAAACGTTCAGCTGTTTCTGAAACGTTGTTTCGCTATGCAACACAACGGCTTTTTCCGCTGATTAATTAATCAGCCAACGATGGAAGTTTTTATCGACAGGTATGTCGGTCTATAAATGATCCAACTGGTGACTAAGTCGTCTGTTTCGTCGCCTGCAATCGATCGGTTATACTTCGATACATCCTACATTGATCGCGAAACCACCGACTACCGTCTGAATGTTTCTCGTTACTAATTCATGGACGAAATTCACCGCGTCCCGTCGCTGTCCGTGCGAATGCGATGCTTCTCTCTAGTTGAAACTTATAACCCTTTAACAATCAGGGACTGACCGTGTTTCTGTGTCACTTTGGTTCTCAGAAACATAACTCGCTTCTGATTCATTTCTTCTTTTTTCTCGAGCACAAAAAAGATAATTGGTTAAAGGTCGTTGGAATATTCCCTCGAAGATCCTCGAAATCTCGCTCCACTTCACTTCCAAGCTGGTAATCCGATGATCCGATTCGTAGGGTAAAAGTGTCCTTTTAAGAGACGCCCCCCCGTTGACATTTTCGAGAATGACAATGGGCTGCGAACGGGCGCAGCGTCCACCGAACGTTTGTCGCAAAAATGCATCCTTCGTCACGCTGGAGGGGATGAAAGGACGACGTGGCCTTTTTACATCACCTAAGAGGATTTACCTGGCGCACCGGATGCTACGAGGATGTCATCCTAATTTGTCCCCTCTGAGAACGAATAATTTTCCAATGGCCGGAAGAAGATACGGTTTCTTAGCTCGCCGCAATACGGCATTTGCCGTTATGCATCAACGAGAATTCCCGATTTATATCGGGAGAAAAAAAGACAAAGCGTATATAGAAGTCTCCACCCCTCGATGGAAAAAGTTGGCTCTCCGTTTGTTCGTTGACAAAATCCCTTCCGATTGCTGTCACGCCCACTGCAGTCGGCGCGTTAGGGGCTTAATGAATTATTTTCGTCGAGTACGTCGTAAGTCCCGACATGTAAACACCCTTTCGGAAACTCGTTCGTACGTCGTGTCCCGTTGGCAGCGGCAGGGTCCGAAAGTGGCAGATGTTCAGGGTGACAACATGGCCGCTCTATGCCTGTGCTCGATGTGCACGTCTTGGAAAACCGTTTTTGCGTATGATCGATCAATTTCCTGGCCCTTGGTTCTGTCGGTCCTGTCATGCGACAGTCCTTTGTCGCCCAAGTTTCGTCGCATAGAGCTTGAGTTTTTTTTTTTTTTTTTTTTTCTTTCCTCTCTCCTCGCACCAGTTATATACGCGTTCACGAGTGTGTTTCTCCATAGCTGTATCGTGTGTTGCTCATGCAGTTTTCATAGGCTGAACAATGTTGTCAGGCTCTTACGAAGCGAATTCCAGATACTAATTAGAGTAGATGTTTTCCACGGAAAAGATTGCAGCAGCCTAGCGAGTAGTTCTCAAAGGAACAGGGAGCGTAAGATATTCATTACGTTGCGCTCTCGGTTTTCATTAAACGGTCAAAGATGCAATTTCGTAGCCTCCTATACGGGGGTGTACTCATAGCGCAAATGCACGTACGCAACGTTCGCCGGCATCGTTATCGTTGGAAGGTTCGATAATTGAAAACCCTAGCCGCCCCCTTGGCTCGGCTCGCGTATACACGGTGTGTTCCTATTGCCCGCGCGCGAGTCCGTACCTCGAATTATCGGTCATTATTCCTCCGATGGTGGCCGTCGTCGATGGAATTATTCATCGAACGGGAACGTGGAATTCAACTTCGTATTTGAACTTTTCTATGTAGTAAGGAAACAGGGACGATTGAGAATAGAGGAGAGAACAGGGTCTTTCCGGCTCTTCTCGAGCAAGAACGTCTTTAAATACGATTCGCGTTCGTCTCGTGTCGTATGACGTGACGATAGGGCCCGTTTGTGAGGCTGCAATTTGGTAGAATATCGAAGCGGTGCGTGTGGGTTTACCGGCCGCGTGCAACCACTATGTGTGCATGTGCCTCGTTCCACCGACCATCATCGTATCGCTGGAAGGTTCGATAATTGAAAAGGCAAGACTTCTCTCCGCGTTGCATCGTCGTTGTAAACAATATTCCTCTCGTAGAGAGCGCGCACGAGCCTCGAGAGATGGTACGTCGAATTACCGGCCATTATCGTGACGTATCATCGCGGCCCAGCGTCATTCACCGGACCCCCATCATGGGAAAGATGAACAATACTCGATCTGGTCAACACCTCGAGGCCCTAACGCGCGCCACTCGAGCAAAGTGGAAGACGATTATTAACGACTCGATTCTATTAACCCGACTACTTTCCTCCGCTAAACACAATGCAACATTTTTTCCTCTAGTGAAATTGCACGCTCGAATCGGTTGCTGCGCTTTACCGTCATTACCAACGATAGATCCCTTTACGCAGTGGGTTCCTACGAATTTCCTCTTGCTCATTTTTCCCCACTTTCAATCGCCGCCTATTATCGTATGCGCGTCAGCGTCCTTCTATTTCGCGTGGCGAAACACCTTCGAGGCTCGATCCGATAGCGGCGATCTCTCTGCCGGGGAAAAGAAGCGTGGCAACAGCAGGGATCCCCCGCAGGGGTGCTAAACTCCCGCGGAGTCGGAACCAAAATACCAAACGTTGGCTTAGCGGCCCACCGAGCACAATGATTTATCGACTGCGTATTATACGTCCCATCAAGCGCGAATTTTTTACAGCGAACGCAACAGTCGGCTCTTACCACAGTCCTCTGTGAGCTCTAGAAACAATTTTTTACTCGTTAAGTATGACTTTAAATGGGCGGAACGATTATCGCGTAATTCATTGGACGGATAACATCGTGGCGGTGAAAGAAACTATTCCTTTCTTAAGACAGTGGGGCAAACTTCAACAACGACAATCCCACGATTCATTATGATTCTTTTTACTCCTTCGTCTGACAACAAACTGGCGTTGCTTCTAATTTTCATAAAAAAACGCTTTAAAACTCGCCTCGTTGACGGGTAATTAACTCGAATTCTAATTCTATTCGACGATATCCTTCGCGGGCAGAGACACGAGGCCGAGATTGCCTTTGACGATGCGACGGGTGTGGGGCAACGACCTTTTCCAAGGTTTGTAAAAACTTCCGGTATATCCTGCACGAGAAGCGTACAGCCGCGATTTTCCCGGGTAGCAGATGCATATGGCCGACTCTGGAGCTTGTTCGCACCGCCTCCGTTCCGCGAATACGCCAGGATCGCGTGTTCTTCACGAGGAACCGGCGAGTTTTGAGCGATGCCTGGGATAATTGCGAGAGTTTACCGAGGAATGCCACACAGAATCGATACCGAGAGTCGCGAATTGCACAAACATTTCTACTTGTCACGCATCGAGTGTACCGTGTGGACCAGTTTATTCCCCGATTATCGATCGATACAAATCGAGCAGAATAAAAATGTTTGTCGAGATACGTGTCCAGCTGTTGGATGAAAGCAGCGAAAAGTCGTAAACAACGAATTATCTCGATAGTAATTTGCTCGATTTTCGTGGAACCGATTCGCAAGAGATACGTGCATCGACTACGGCCAAACGGATTTGCCAGCTAGTCCGCGTATCTGCGATCACAGTTGCGTAAGAAGAAAATACAGTAGTCGGGGCAGTGCAACGAGCTGAAACTGGAATGGCGAACAGCCTCAACGAGATCACCTCAATTTTCTGCATTTCGTTCTCCCCGCGTCCTTGCGCGCGGATAATTTGCATTTTGGTACCCACGTCCGTGTGTTGCTATCGCGTTTCTTCCCTACGGGGACGAATTATCCTCCCGACATATTGCATAACGAACCCCGCACAGTTTGTCCCGTTAGATGTACCGATTAGACGCTTCGTTAGAGCAGCTTCGTTCACGAAAACCCGTCTGGCTTTCATATTTCGTTGTTCTTCTTCTTCTTCTTCTTCTTTTTTTCTTCGTGTAAAGCAAATATTCGAAACGTGCGATTCGTCAAACTCGTGCCCCTATCCAAAGGAGCCCTTTACGTCGGTTATGAATCTTTATGGAGGGGAAACAGTTTCCCAGTCTCATGGGAATAAAGTTGCCCATAAATCTTCGCAAAGAGCAACGCCTTTCTCTTTAAGCAACTGATTCTTCGTGAGTTCTCATCTTCATTAGACGTGTTTAACAATCTCAAGACGATCGAAACGTTCGCGAACGATGATCTAGTGCTCGTGCATATCGCGAAACCACGATCTGGTGGTGTTTTCGTATAGACGATAATTTATTTACGAGTTCAGGGGTGAATGCGGAGCGACCGCAGCTCCCACGGCTCGCTCGGCCACTAAATCGCGAAACAATAAATCGGAAAGCGGTGTCACCCTCTTTATGGGCCTCTTATATAGGGATGATGTCCTCAGGGGGTAGCCTAATATGTCACAGTCTGTTGCAGCGTTCTCTCCTGTTGTCGTGAACGAGGGTGGAACCGCGCAAGGCCACGATTTCTAAGGGTTACGCTCACGAGGGATTAGATACGCTTCTAATGGAGTGATTCAATACCAACAATCTGATAAACTGTCTTGCACGATCGAATTGAGCAGATCTTAGCCTTTCAATTCTTCGATAATCGAGGTGAATCAAGTAGGATCAAAGTACTTTGTACCATCGCGAGCTTTGCCCGCGTATTCGTGCCCCTTTTTTGCTAACCTAACCAGGGTAAGTTCCTTTTTAACGAGTCGACGGCAAAGTCTATAGCTGAACAAGGGCAAGCTGCGTGCTTCCGCGGAACGTAACGAACTGTTTAGCTAGAATCTATCGAGGGCTTCGTGTAACACGTTCACCGAGGAGAAGCGCGCTATCGTTAGAGAAATCGCGATCATTACAAACGAAACATGACAGCTGAAAAATTATTATAATCTTTGGCGGTTGGGTTAACAGTGGCGATTTGCATAATCTCGGAACGTGTGGCGAGGGAAAAGCTTGCCGCCATGGCTACATCGTGTGCACGCGTTTGCGTATCTATATACATCGTTGGATTTACGATACGGAAGCACGATGAAGCTATAAATCGCGAGAGCTCTCGCAGAAGACACGCGAACCAATTTGCCGAAGATCCGGCCGCGCGCATCGTTCCGTCGATAATCGCCATTCCAGATCGCCGTGTTCCCCGACGACACCAGACCCGTGTATCAATTTTCAACGCTCGCTCTCCCGATCTTTGGCAATTATCGGAAGAACGCCGTTGTCCTTAACGCGGACGTTCATTAATATTCACTACCTCCACCTTCTGTCACTCCCACAGCGCAATTAATATTGTGCAAAGAATGTTACAAGTATTTTCTCGAGAGGCGGGGACCAGCTATCGGAGAATACGATCTCGACCTTCTCTAATGCGTCCAACAATAAATCCTGTCCCCGCTAATCATGAGAACAAAGATAAGAAAATTGATCTAGCAAGTTAAACGCTTATCAAGCGTGTCTATACGCCGGGATTAAACAGTCTCGACGGTCCTCTTTAACGGTTTCTAGCTGGTTCCTGTTCGCCATATGCACGTAATACCTATAATCGTTACGGCCCGCATAATTCATAGCCGGAGAAAGCGCCGGTTCCACCGCGACTTCTTTTTCGGTTTACTTATAGGTACACCTCTAAGTACTCGTTCGAGTAAGCAGAGCCTGGTACAGCGATTAACTCTCTGCAGCGGCCATTCCATGGAATTCTCGTACCGGAAGCGTTCGATTATCATGCAAATACATTCGAAGGAACGAAGGAGCAGCGACACCGTGAAAATTTCACCATGTCGGATCACGGTTGGATTATTTACCTTGTCGAATTATTTGCAAGACCGATCCGGGAAATCGTTTATTTTTTCCTCTGGGGTTACATTACAACACGTGGACGTAGTGGCGTCGAGATTGGATCCTCTCAGGGCCGCTTCGCTTTAGCAGCACCTGCGTGCGACGAGATGAACGGGTTCACGGTCTGCCAAAGGTGATTTAGTGGCAGTTTGTTGGCGTAGCGCCGTCAGTAACACTTTGGACAAGCTTGCCTCTGCTGTACGTGTATTACACGGACTGCGCGTACACATGGACGTTGGTATATGCATACCACCAGCAGCAGAGGTTTCAGCTCGCCGGTAAATTGCCTGAACCGGTCGCTTAACTCGCGCCACGTCGCGTCGTCCCTCGGCCTTCTCGAAGACCGATCTCGCGTCGGGGTGCTGTCGCGTGTCCACAACCAGGCGCAAAGATGGACGCGGCCGATCGTTATCAAGGCCGTTTGAAGAGGCGAGGATCGATTAACCCTTTCGGTGCTCATTTGTTTCGCGACGATCGACTTTCCCGGTGGTATACACACATACAAACACACACACACAATTTTTTTAAAATATTCTGTACGTTGTTGAGGGTTCGCAAAAGCCTGGGCAAAAAATTTAATCACTTTAATACGGCCAATTTCTCTTTGATCCGTGGTGTATCGGTCTCGTTAAAGGCTTTCCAAAAATTGGAACATTTTTTGCCAGTAAAGGGACAAAATTGCCAAAGCGATGCTCCAGAGGGACAGGTGCTCCAATATTGGAATGGCATCATCGACACGCGACGACTCTTACATAAACTCTGTTCCGTTGATACGAATCTCCTTGATACTTTGCTCTCTCTCTCTCTCTCTCTCTCTCTCGAGCACTGCAACTTTGTCTTCTTTAAAAAGTGCTCAACTGACCCTGTTTCCTGACACTTAACAAGTTTGTTCGTTGAAAGACGGGAGCACACGATCCCTAAGCTCTCTGAAGCCGGACGAGAGACCGTATCGCCGTTACCGTGCGAGGTCCATTTAGATTTAGGCGGTGTTAGGTGTTTACGAGTTTTTAATTGAACGTAAATATTCGCAGGTGCACCGTTCGGGCTTCTCGTCCAGAGATTCCGGCCGCAATTACGAGGAACGGACTCGCGTACATATATATCGGGCGTATCTTGGTCTCAATGTAAACTGCCGCCGTAAAAGGAGCACTTAGGCTGTTAGAAGTATGCCGCTCGGTGTAAATTTATCGGCGCAGAGCTCGTTGGTGAATTTCGCCGGGTACCGTTCGCTCAGCCGGCCCCTGCCACGTCTCGTAAAACGCAGCCGCGACTAAATTACGACGGCCTCTAGCCGCGTTCTTCCCGTATCAACCGCGGATACGACGAATAAATAATATCGGTTGCGTGCAGGTGAGAGCCGCGTGTGTGGCCGCTGTCCTTCTCGCATTTCAACTTCCCCTTTCGTCGAATCACCGACTTTTACCAACTTTTCGACACTGATTCGATCAATTTTCCTACTCCGGGGGCAGGACAAAGCCTTCGACACCGTAGAGGCACGCGTTGACAGCCAATACAAAACGAGACTTTTTTTTCTGCCGATGGAGGAACGATAGCTCCGTCAAAAGATTCATCCATCAACGCGTTAAATCGATGTCGAAGACGTCGACGATTCGGGCCAGATGTTATACCATCGAATCACGGTCTTGACAGATATACTTTTTCGCAGGTCTCTTCACGTGTGACCCTTACGGTCCTTCCACAGAAATCCTATCAAAAAATCCTCCTTTAGCCGGTGGATCATTTAAATGCTAATCTCCAGGGTTAATTTATCGTCGTACGATTCCGTTTCCCGACTCCTTCGTCGACGCTATTTACTTAAACTTTCGTAATTGAAAGAAAGCCGCCGACCAAGACCACCGTGCAGCACCGGCAATAAAACGTCGAATATACGGGGACGCAGGGGATCTCTCTCGGTAGGCTGATCTAGGAGACGAATAATATATCGAACGATCGACCGTGGTAGCCTACCTGGTCGAACAATAAAGACGCGCTCATGGACCCCGCCCCCTGACGCGGTCGCGGAGGACCGTCAGGACAAATGGCGCGGAAAATATTGTCATTATACCAGCGGACCAGTCTTCTTTGAAATATTGGCGGGGGACGATTTTCATGGAGACGACGGAGATACGACGTCGATTCACCGGACAAAAATTAACACTGGATCGTCGAATCTCTTTTTTCCCCTTTACTCTCGAGATATAACCTTCGTTTTCTTCTTTACGCAAGCCAGTAAAAATTAATTCTTTACTCTACCGGCTGTCAATGCCTTAAAACCTAGAATTCGTGCATATCCGGGGACCAAGTGGTATCGTGCCGGTAAGAAATGAGCACGAACGAGAGAGAAGCAACCGTGCGAGACTTTTACTACCCTCGTAACGTTAATTTAATTGAACGCGCTGGCAGAACGAGGCTACCTTTCCTGCAAATGTAAAATTTTATGTTCGCCTGTCCTTTGGACCGACCGCTCGAGCACGGCGTTTACGCAACCAGCCGCAAGATGACGATATATAGAGAGGCAGGACTTTTAAAGAGCGTCCGGGGTAAAGGGCGAAACCGCCTGGTGTGTCGACATGGAAGGAGGGAGGAATCGACGCGAGCCGCCCAAAGGGGGTCATCTTTCCGAAAATAGAAGCGTTTCTAAAGGGAGTAAACGACTAGCCGGACGATAGATCGGACACTCGGCCGCTAATTGGCTGCAGAATTTTATGTACCACTAAATTATCCGATGCAAATGCACCGACTTCCGTCCCTCCCCGTTGGCCGCAGATATTCCAAAAGCACGCGCACCAACACGGGTTTACCGCTCTGCCGCAAGATTTACGCCGGCCTCATTATCCTAATGAAGACGTAACGGTTGAAAAACGAGTCGCGATTTTTGTCGAAAGCCAACTGCTTCGTCTCCCCTTCGAGATCTACTTTTTCCTCATTGACGTTCGCATCTTCTCGCCAAATGTACCTACTCTTTCGATTTAATCGAATCGATTTTAACTCCCGGAAAGTAAAGAACGTCAAAGGAAGTTGTTCTTCTTGTATTTTAAACGACACTCGACCGAATTATTTTCGTTTCGCTATTCGGAAGAAAGTAGTAGGGTAAACTCGGCCAGGGGAATAGGGTGGTCGGCTGTCAGCGGTAAGATATCGTCTGAGAATTCGGTTTAATCTGTCGTCGAATTAACACGGACCGGGCGCGAGTCCAAGAGGATCGAAGCTACCGGGGCAAATCGCTGGGCACCGGAGGCGATAAAGCGTTCAGGGAGCCACGAACGCTGGCGTTTCTTCGTCAAACGTCCAGCCGGGAGAGGATAAACGGCGCTAACTAGCCAGAAATTATAACAAACTTGTAATGCCCGCTTAATATTCCGGCGAGCAGAGGGTGACAGATTTACGAGTGCTAACAAATCGGTAGCTGGTAGTTCTTCTTCTGATCGTTTCGTCGATCGAAGAAGTTTATCGCGAGTTTCTGTTTCACGAAGCGTTCTTCCTCTTCGCTCAAACGCAGCCGATTACGTGGGGGTGTCTCGTTCTATACCCGGAAATCATTAGGTCCAAGGGCAATTTGAAATTTGTCGAGGGTCTAACGGGAGCCAAAAAACTTTGGTGGCTAGGAACACGACGGAAGAAGCAAAAAGAGAGGTTGTCGATGAAGAAGAAGGAGAAGAAGAAGAAGAAGAAGAAGAAGAGAATGCCTCCTCTCTCTATGTTCTCTCCAGTCGCTCGATAGCCGAATAAATTTGGGTAGCTCCCTGTTTTGGCCTCGGGCCACGGTTACAGCGAGGTAGACTTTTTCGGATATACGATCGGACCTTTCGTAACGCGCCGCGCGCGCACACGCACCGGGCAGAGAAGGGAACGGAGGGCGAAAAAGAGACGCGGGTCGCTCTCCTCTCTCTCTCTCTCTCTCACGATGGATTTAATTAAAAAACATAATTTAGAAGGGAGGATAACAGGTAGCTGCCGTTTGGTGGGAACTAACGCAGAGGCTTGGTCGCGATACAGTCTCGGTTACTCATGAATAAAATTATTAATCCTGCCTTCCAGCGAAAGCTTCTCTATCGTTTCCCAATAGACACGAAACGCCGCCAAAAATGATCAGATTAATTCTCCTTTTTGACCCTGATCATGGAAATTTCCCCTTTCTAATTGCCCTCTAGATCTACCATCGTAGAAGAAGGTTTCCCCTTTCGAAGTAAAGCAGACGTTGTACGGTTGACCGTCACTGGAGGTTCAGGCTGAAAAATCCATTCGTCGAGGATAGTGTCGTGGCGAAGCTCGAGATCAAAAGAGAGGGTACCGCAACGACGAGCAAGAAAAGCAACGCCATCTTGCCCGGACAGAGACGAATCACGGCAATTCTCCTTTCGAGTCAAACAATTTACACATATTCATTTCTGCCTCCCACCGAAAAGCTAATTGCTTTAGCAAACGTAGTGATCTCTCTTGAGAAAAATGGCGGGCAGCTTGTGCGAGGGAAATAGTGTACGTACGAGTAATAAGTTGGTCGTTTAGGAGGTCGAAAGGGGCACCTCGTTTTATCGAGACAAGTCTGCGTGTCGGTGCAGTTGCATGCAGTGGCCGATAAACAAATAATTAGCATTAGAAGCGAGGCACGATATCGTGACGATCACCGGTTGCCCACGTAGTAGGTACGTATCCCAGAGCGTCGCATCGAGTCGATCCAGTGGTAACGACCGCAATATTCGTGGCCCCGACGACGATCGCCGAGTAGGGCATTTTTTTCTTTCCCTGGGTGGCCAAGAGGAAGCAATTAAGAGAAAAATATGAAAATCTGAGGAGAGACGCGCATAAGCGCGTGTACGCGCGCCCGCTTTAATTTAATCTCTCGCGGCCGTTTTTATTGCCGCACCAAGTTGTTACACGGAAGAGCTTATTTTTACAGCCGGTGCCGCGTTGCTTTTATAGGAACCAGATCGATATTAAGATTACGCGTGGCCCGTTCACCGGGGCATAACGCTGTGCGCCGTTGAATACGACGTGAACACCGCTCTCAGGAAACGAAAAAGCTTTACTGCACGGTTTATGGGTATTTCGCGAGGGATATCGGGCCACAACGGAGAGATAAGTGGTCGACATTGCCGCGAAACACTCGAAATCCCGCGATTCGGAAAAACAAGGGCCCCCAGACTGTTCCACGGTCTCTCTCGCTGGAAGACGCAGGTGGATCCAATCAGAAGGAGCTCGAGGCAGGTGCCGGAGAGACGGCGGCGCGGCGGTCAATGCCTCTCGGGAACGACCGACGCTTTTTACAGGGAAACCAGAAAAGACCGCCGGCTAATTTCGCGTCCAGCTCTATTACCGGAGAAAGAGGAGACCCGACCTTCCCTCCGCTTTTTACCACGATACTCGCTTTAATTGTCTTTTCGGGATATCCTCCAGAGCTACACGTCTGCCCGTTTCAACCAGGAACTCGAAATTCCTGAAACGTGTTCGCATTTAAAGCGATCGTGTGTCGAATGAGGACTTTATTTGCGGCCTGTCCTGCCAGAAAGGGAAAGAAGCTTGACGCGTAGACGTCGGATGCGGTTCGCCGCAAGCCCAGTTGGATCGACACCCTACCAGGTTTACCATGTTCGCACCCTCGCCCTGTTGGCTGGCTGTCGTGCGAACCCAGCTGTCGCGGGGTTCTTTCACTCGCTCCAACACCCACCGTGGTTGCTCCTATTTCGTTTTGTCCATTCACCGACCATGCACCGCTTTCTCGCTACCGTCTGACGATCGGTGTACACCGATACTTTTTATTTCCAAACGGGACGATACATTTTTCTTTTTATTATTATTTTTTTTTTTTTTTATTATTCACATTCTACGTCGATATATAAAAGTACGGAAAAATAAGTCAAAGTATTCTCAGCGGCGTGTTCATTTTCACGGGAACAGTCTATGGGGCCTTCGTCGACACGTAATGAATCACATTCGTTACACTGTCTATAGCTGGTTCGACACGCATCCTCGGTCCACTCGAACGTAAGATTCGCGTTAGGTACCGTTGACAAGCCTCGGAATCGGCCCCTCTTGCTCGATCCCTATTTCTTCGAAACGTTTGACCAGCTCATTGTTGAAACTTTACGACGACCTGCATCCCCCGAAAGTCACGTTGGCTGGTGTTACGCGGTTCTCGGAAGGTAGCCAGTGGAGAGAGGCGAGGAAGAACGGAGCACGAGCAGGCTCCCCGGTTTTAATTTATGCGCGGCACAGCCGAAGGCGTTATTAGTCCTAGCTGGCTAGGATGGGCGTGACGTCACGCGGCTAAAACAAAGGATCCTAGCCGTGCCCATCCCACGATGGCTCTCTTTCAACCGTGCCGACAGGCCAGCCCATCAACGCTCGCGGAACGCGAGCTTTTCTCCATCGCTGTACGATCCATCTATTCACCGTGCGATTCGTCGTCGAACAGAGTTAGAACGAACGGCGCGACGCGCAACGTTTCGAAGAAAAGAAAGGCGCACGGTCCTGGTATGGTGTGCGTGAGTAGTATGCATAAAACATAAACGGTTCGCGAAGAATCGTGGCGATAGACGGAGGACAGGTATAGGCGGAGGTGTGCGAGTGAGTCGAGCGTATCGGCGACTCGAAGGCGCCGCGCGCTCGTGCTCCACTAGCACGGAATAACGAGTCCTTTTCGTTTCTGCTCGGCGTAATTATAGACTGGCCGGAACTACTGGCGAATATCGCTCTAATCGATAACCCTATTAACGCGTTTCACGCGTTCTCGTTAACCGCTCGTCCAGAAGCAGCATTTACAGGCATTTCCCCATCGGCATCGTCATATTGATCTCTGATCGATCGTGGCGTTGATCTTCTTCCTTAAGCGTCGTAAGTTCTGCCGTGACCTATAGAGCACGCGGGGCTAAATGGAACGAGCAGTTTTTCTTTTTTTTTGCATGGAGCAGGCAATGCCGCGAGCGTGGTTATAGAGTCGAGAAAGGAAGGCAGAGCAGGCTAATTGAGAGACGTCGTTGTCTCCACCGGGCCACTGTCATATCGTTCCAGCGGATCAATACGTAGCCTGCCTACAACCTGCACTCACGAAGCTCGAAGAGGGCGTGGCTCGTACACCACCGGCCGAGAGATACTCTCTCTCCTTCTCTCGATCTCCTGTTTCCCTCCCTCTGATTCTCACCCTCTCTCACCTTCCTCCACTTTCTCTCCCCTTTCTGGTAACCCTCTGTCTCCTCTCACTCCAACCACGTGGCTAGCAGAAAGGACGATTTCACCTTCCACCCCTTGATGCGAGCGCCAAAACTCGCAAACAGTTTCCTATTCGTCAACGTGTCGAAACAAGGGCCATCCTTTCTCGAGAGTAATTACCGTTACCGTTGCTAATACGTTGTCTTCATTATGCAACAAAGAGTAGGTGCAATTTATGCAACAGTTCGATGGCTGGGATCGATAAGGATTTGCAAGTGGCGCTAACGAGTCAAAGGTGGCACGCAGCTTAAAAAACGTCGGTAAAGTTCGAAAGTCGACGACCCCCGTACACGGGGTAAAAGATCTCGAGATTTTTCAAAGGCGTTCGCCTATGACCGCAACCGCGGTTATTACTCTAGCAACCTTGCTCGAAGTTACAGCACTGGGTGACCACGGATTGGCAGGGTAGTCCCTCTCCTCTCTCCCTCTCCCTCTCTCTCTTTTTGCCTCTGTCGTCAAAGGGTGCGCACACCCGTTGTCTTTGGTCGGTGTTGGTGCAAGGTTGAACCGCGTGGGGGCGTGTCGCCTCGATGGCGCCGGCTGCTAATGGCTGCGCGGCCCGCCAGACTTTAATTTCCTGCCGCTTCCGCGGACCCTTTCCTTTTACCTATCCACGTCCGAATCCGTCGAGGACCCTTCGCAGCCTCCAGCCTTTCGGTAGCCACTCGCGATCTCTTTCGCCTTTCGTCTCTTTTCGGACGACCTCTCGATGATTTGCATGCGGTCTCGGAGTCGTCGACTGGTGGGAAAATTCTCGACGTAGGTAAAAATCTACTCGTATCTGCCGGTTCTCAGACCGCGAAACTAAAGCTAGATCGTGTTCGTAATGGTCTGGAGATTTTCGGGCAATCTTGGATCATTTCTAGGATAGGATCGGTAATTTAGTGTCATTATACACCCTCCGGGGAAAGGCTCAATGTTCCTGTGGCCAGTGGTGAGTGGGTACGGTCTCCTTTTTGGGTCGATTTAACCACGATTATGGCCACGTATCCAGCCAACCGGGTGGATTTCGATATTACGAGCTGCGTTACCTTGAGAAAGCGTCTCAATCGCCAGGGCGATTTCGGGCCCCGGGATCGATATACACGCCTAATTCACAAAGCCCCTGCAAAACTCGTTATTATCTTGCTTGCGTAATCGTATCGGAAGAGCGGTCTTTGGGTAATTCCGAGGTAACACCTGCTCGAGGAACAAATTTCATCGTAATAAAATCGTGGCAAGCTCTCTCTCTCTCTCTTTTTCTCCGTCTCTCTCTCTCTCTCTCTCTCTCTCTCTCTCTGCGTCTTCGAAAAATTTCGATCGAGCCAAACTCGTAATACCTTTCGTCTTTTTTCTCTGGTTTCAGGATCATCCGGGTTTACGGGGTACACCGTTGGCGATGCTCGCGGCTCAGTGCAACAAATTGAGCAGCAAGAGTCCACCGCCGTTGGCTGACGCCGCGGTCGGCAAAGGCTTCCACCCGTGGAAGAAGAGCCCTCAAAGCAGCGGCAGCTCTCCCCAGCACTCTACCGGCAGCGGCGGCGGAGGCGGGGGAGGGGGAGGAGGAGGAGGTGGCGGAGGTGGGTGCACGACGACCGGAGTCAGTCAAAGACCGACGGCGACGAGCAGCGCCGGCAGCACGACCGGTGGGTACGCGAGAGCGCCGGTGACCTCTTGCGCGTCGACCGCGCCCCAGTACGGCGGCGACCTGTACTTTCCTGGGACGGCGAGCGCTCAGCCGGCCGGCGATCCGCATCATCATCAGAGCAGCCTGCTCGGAAAGGTCGAAGGAGCGACCTTGGGCTCGGTATACGGCCGACACCCGTACGAATCGTGGCCATTCAACGCGATGCCGGGCGCTACCCACGGCGGTATCAAAGCTAGCGACGGCTGGTGGGACGTGCACGGGGCCGCCACAGCCGGCGGATGGCTGGACGTCGGCGGCACAGTCGGCGTCGGCGTCCACGCCGCGCAAATGGCAAACTACTCGGCCGACTACTCGACCAGTCTCGCGTTAGCCGGTAATCATCTGCTGACCACCGCGACCACCGCCGGGCACAATCTCCTTCAAGACACGTACAAATCGATGTTGCCCGGGGGTCCGCCCGGTTTCGGTCTCCACCATCACGCGGCCGCGACGGCGAGCGCGGGCGCCGGTGCCGGTAGCCCGCAGGGTAGCGGCGGTGGCGTCGGCGTAGGCGCTGGCGGCGTCAGCCAAGCGCCCTCGCCGCGCTCCCAGAGACGCTACACCGGTCGTGCGACCTGCGACTGTCCGAATTGTCAAGAAGCCGAGAGACTCGGCCCGGCCGGCGTGCATCTTAGGAAGAAGAACATCCACAGCTGTCACATACCCGGTTGCGGTAAGGTCTACGGGAAAACGTCGCATCTGAAGGCCCACTTACGGTGGCACACTGGTGAGCGACCGTTTGTTTGCAACTGGCTTTTCTGTGGCAAGCGGTTCACACGTTCGGATGAGTTGCAGCGGCACCTTCGAACCCACACCGGCGAAAAGAGATTCGCCTGCCCGGTCTGCAACAAGCGGTTCATGCGCAGCGACCATCTCGCGAAGCACGTCAAGACCCACAGCAGCAGCAGCAGCAGCAGCGGCAGCAAGGGCAAGGGGGGAGCGGGGAGCTCGTCAGCCGAGTCCTGCTCCGACAGCGAGGACAACGGGAGTCAGCAGAGTCCCACTTCCAGCTCGGTGCCGCCGCAGCCGCAGCCGCCGCCGCCGCAGCCGCCGCAGCAGCAGCAGCAGCCAACGCAGCAGCAACCACAGGCTCCAGCGGCGCAGGCACAGGCTCAACAACAACAGCAGCAGCAGCAGGCACTGGTGGCGGCAGCGGCGGCGGCGGCGGCGGCAGCGGCGGTAGCGGCGGGCCAGGACACCACCAACAACACCACATCCCAGACCACCACCATCACCACCAGTCTCGGCCATCAGCCGACAACGCCCATGACCCCAATACAGATGACCCCACCGCCTCTGACCCCACACCATCCCCACCACCCGCATCTCCCTCCTCTAATGCACCATCCGCATCATCACGCAACCTCCGTCCAGGCGGCGGCGGCCCACCATCCGCACGCGGGGATGAGCATGCACTGAGCCCGGTGGGGCCCGGAGCCGGTACCTGCAGTTCCGCTGCCGCAACGGCCCTGGGCTCCCCCCTATCCTACCCCCTCAACCTGAACCTCGTGCAGAACCACGCTGCCGCCCACCAGACCATCGCTCACCACCCCAACGCCAACACTACCACCCATCACCAGCAACACCAGAACCATCACCATCATCACCATCACCATCACCTTCACCACCAACAACACCAACAGCACTCGCGTCAAAGCAATTCCTATTCCGTGCAACAGAATCCTGGCACGCCGGGGACCGCGCAGACTCCCTCACCCTCGTCCCCTGCGCCTGTACATAGTCTTTAGGTTGACGCTTCGCCTCTGCCCCTCCGCTCTTTTCGATCCTTCTTCTCGTGAAATCTTCTTTTCTCCCCGTCCGTGTCTTGGAGGCAGCGATCGTCCTGAAAAGAAAGTTTCAAGCAAGCTAAAGAAAAAGTACGACGCTTTTCTTCGTTTAATCTTCAAAATTTCGAACGCTTTTCGAACGATACTCGATCTCGCAACGTTCATTCGGTCGGACACATCTTTGTACAGCTATGATCGTTGCCTTTTTTCTCCTCGACCCTCACCCCCCCCCCCTTTTTTTTTATCGGCAGTTCGAGCCTCCGATGCTACCGACCCTTTGTTACTTGTAAATACTTATACATAGCGCGTGAGAAAGATATTATATTAATTATGCGGTGTAATGTTAAGCGGTGTAAAAAAAAAAAGTTCTATATAAATGCACTGTCGCGCTGTACCATACACATACTGGGATACACGTACGTAGACACACATACACTCACGCTCACATCCTCCTACTACATACACGCAAACATACACACGTAAGAAATGCATATAGGAGAAAAAAAATAAACAAAAAAAACAGAAAAGCAATGAAGATGCGCGCGTCAATCGTATCGTTCTCGCGTTCGTCCCTTTTGCGATCAGGAACCGACTCAGACGAACGACGCGTGTAGAACATCGCTCTCGATTCGTACGGCATAACCCCATAGATTTTTCTCTCTCTCTCCGAGCAAGTTCCAAACGCCGCATCGCGCGGAAGCCCATCGAATATCGCGGTTTCGATTATTTCCCTCATCTGCCCCGTGTGCATTGCGCTTGGAACTTGGACTTCGGACAAGACGACTCCCCCCGACCTTGATATCACGATATTATGGATTAATTATTATTAATTAATTATTAATTAATTATTAATTATTATTATTATTAATTATTATTAATAATTATTATTGATGTATTATTATAAAGATTATAAAATTCATTTTAAGAGAGATAAAGAGAAAAATAAACGATGCTTTTTGTGAGTAAAGATTTGCCTGGATGATTCTCCGTTCGTGATCGTGTTCTCCACTAAACGTCTATCATCCCCTAGCTCTGCCCTTGATCCTGCTGCTGCGACACCTTGGAGGCAACATCCCTGGAAGACGTCCCGGTTCCAGATCGCTTCCCTCTGCCCCTGATTCACACCGGAAGGGCATTCACCCGATACAATTCGACTACGATTGGTACCGATGTAAGTTCTCATCCAGTTAACGTCTTTCTCTCCTACAATTCCCTCCAATCCAATTTCCGCGTCGCGAGTACGTGGTATAGGCGTCAGAAACTCGTGTCCCAGGACGAAACAAAAGGATTACCACTTTGTTGCATGCGCGATCACGTTTAAATTCTTAACCGAGCTACCTCTCTCGCCTCTTTGTCGACCTGCACACGGAATCGTTCACATGGTTCTCTACCCCACCACCCTCGGCGATCTCCTTACCTTGATTAACCCGAAAAAAGTTTTTATCTACTCCCCACGATATACTTCTGTTGGCCTATTTCTGCCGGTCCCAAGCACCGGTTCGCTACGTATCCAAGCACTCGACGTTATTACCGAGGATGACTCGGCTCGTTCTCGGCCCTGTGCCCTGCCTTCCTTCGCTAATGCCTAAATAATGACGTATGTATATACGCGACATGCAACTTTATAAGCTTCGATAAATTTAATTACCATCGGTGTTCCCTCAGCTCTGGGTATGCGCGTAATTTCGTTTTAATCGCGCGTCATTAAAGAAAGATGCGTGCTGCACCGTTCAATCGAACTACATTTCTATAGGGAGGCTGTGCGATAAAAACCCACTTGCCGCGTTATGAAAGGACCTTGGTAATTAGATCGAAGATACTTTAGCGTGGAGAAAATTGAAAGGTCTGACAACGACAGACCGTAACGGAATCATAAACGATCCCTGTTCGCGGTATACCTTCTTCTAAATCGGATCAATATGGCAGAGATTACGGAATAAGATCGTTATGCAAAACAGCCGGCAGAGGGTCCGTGAAACGTTGCGACGCCGCGATCCGCGGGGGGTGCGGTTAATGTCGAGCAGCCTGCATGCCCGGGGGATGGCTTTTTCGGTGATTTAACCAAGGAGGGTGAACGTTTGTTATTCAATTTGCGAATCCCCTCGGTACCAGCCACTGCTCTCCCCCTTCGGCCACAGATCATCGCGTCTTTACGATCGTCACCGTCCGTACGTTTCCCAACTCGACAACTATTCCTCCTACGTTCAGATACGATCGCCATTTGTTTATCACCCTCCCTCCTACCGATGCCAGCTTTCCTGCGTCTCCATTACCCGTACCTTTCCATTAAAAATTCCTATGCCGCATATACGCCACAATCTACAGAGGAATCCAGACTATAAAGAGATCTTCAGGCGATGGAGCAAGCTGTACGAACCAGAGCAACGTTGAAAAAGGTAAGGTTAAAACGATCTCGACGCACAGTTCGTGCAATTAATGTAATTTCATGCGTTTGACACAGCTGGATATTTTCTGTTGCAGAAAACTGAAGTGGAGCAGGCTGTTACCTGGAGGGTCATTCTCATATATAGAAAAGAAGATGGCCAATTTTGGGGCAGGATTCGTTTTATCAGTTAAAAATTTATTATCAAGAAAAATCATTACATATTATAAAATTAAACATCGGAACAACGTACTTTTATTCTCAATCCTCTTCGACACTACCTTCCTCTATCCCCGTTATTAATAAAGCAGAAAATGTAGAAAGATAATTGTAGGGCGAATGTAGCTTCGAAAGAGTAAGAATGCTAATTAATCGAACAAACTGAAGTTTATCGTGTGAACGAGGAGATGCGAGAAAAAAAATAGAACCATGATGCTTTGAAATTCCACACCTCGTTTCTCTGACGTCTCCGACAGCCAGTTGGAAGAGTAGACAAAAGGCCGTATCTCTGGCAGCCCTTCGAAGCCCGTTAACAAACCTCATGAAACTAACGACCCGACCTGCTTCGTGAACACCATGGTTTCATATTTACAAAAGCTGGTCCGCCTTTTCTTCCCTCTTCCTTTTCGGCGACCTTTTCGTAGCAAGAACGTATCTTTCTATTCGTTGGGACAACCGCCTCGAAATCTAATTAACTTCCTCTCCCGACCGACGATCGAAGAAAGACTAAAATATGAGTCGTATTAATTCCATCCTCGTTGCTAGCCAGATTCAATTTGCCAGTTTTCTCTTCTCGATGGCACACTATCGATCACCTGCACGAGCATTTGCTGCGAATCTGTACGGCGAAACGGAAATCCCACCCGGTAATCTCGATGGCGCGTAACGAGCGTACAGATTAGGCTGTCGTTGGATCCTGATCCGCGACTCAACGACGTACCTAATAAAGGAGGCTAACGAGATCGGGGCATGTGGTTAACGACAATCTATCCAGGCCACCAAACGAGACACATTCGTGAACGTTGCTGCACGCTTTCGAGAAGAACACACACGCATCTCCTACTATGCTTCAAATATACACACGTGTAGCTCGTACGCGAGTCTTGTTACAAAAGTGCCGCAGCCCCAAGAAAGATCTTGTCCCAACCCAAAAGAGCTCCGTATCTTTTCAATTTCCTAAGCACTACCTAAGCTCGAACAGATTATCACGCGGTTCTAGCTTTGAGCTCTCGAGTGGATCACCCTTAACAAGTTGCGCCGATCTTGCGCGTAAATTTTCGGTAAATTAGTGGCGGCGGTTCGGAAACTGGATATCGTGGAACAGCATATCTGAGAGTCGTAGAAAATTCGGAGGAAACCGATCGTTTGCGTGTTTCGTTCTAACGAACTCTGTCAGAGACACAGGCTGGTCAAGCCTGTAACGCAAAACCGATTGCGTTACCCGTTCGATTCGAGCTAATTGCTCGTCGTTAAGGGTCATTAAAGTATCTGGTTGACTCCATACGACACTCTCGTAGGGAGTGACGCCGCAATATTCCTCCTGGCTGGCCAGTGAAATCACCTATCGACCGACGATAACTTCGTTACCGAAGTTTACCCTAATTGAAACGGGTCGCCAAAACTAATTAGGCAGCAGGCCGGTGCCGATTCGCGATCAAATTATTCGAAACCATCCCGAGCCACGGTATACACCTATTCATCTTTCAACGATCGCATTCCACGCGAGGGATTCCGCTAACCAATTCGCTATTCCCTGCCGAATGAATTCGAGGAGGAAAAGCCTTTCTCGTCTTTCGAACTATGTTTAGAACGGCGAATAACGTTGCTGCCTTGGTGTCATGGGACGCGTTCAAATCGCTACATCATATTTCTGTAACTCGGACTGGCCTGTCGCCTGTCAACTCTCGTGGTTTAACATCAAAAAGGTCCTGACGCGAGTAAATCATCGTATGGATCGCCAGAGATAATTTATCAGGCTCCAATAAGAGCAACAAGGGTCGAGAGGAGAACGTGTAAAACAATGAGAAGACCGAGGAAAGGATATTATTTAAAGTTTAGAAGAACGAAGGGGAAGAGGAGATTCAGCTTTCTCGTCGAGGAAGATCGTTCCTGGTTCGATATACCTGCGAGCGTGGCGGATCGTGGGATGACTGTCAGAAATCAATTCAATTCCATCGTATATCTAATTCAATAATCTGAACGGGACGTGTGGGCGAGGAGGCGAGGAACGGAGAATGTAAATGCGATAAACGAAGCCTGGGACGACGGTGCACGTAAGAAGGAGGGGAGGAACAAAGGGCACCGCGACTTCCGGTTGACTCGCATGGTCGGCTCGTCGCTCATAAATCGTTCCAACGAACGAAACCGACTGGCTGCGACGCGGTCGCTCAACGATCTGACAAATGATCCGTTCAGGGGAAGTCGATTAACACCTCGTACGCGACCATGTCGTTTCTCTACTTGCAAACGATTTCGTCCCGAGCGATTTCGATCGAGGATCATTTGTCTCTTGCCGCAACAGGCTTCCGCTTACTCTGCCAACATCGTCGTGCACAGTTTAAAGAAATTTCTGACTATTTGTCCCCCGGTGTATCCAAGCTGTGGTTCGAAATGTTCCATCCCTTTTCCACCGTCAATCCTAAAAGAAGCTGCAGCTCGAAAATTATACATTTTTGGGCCGTGCAGAGGAAAGAATAATACGGTAGCAGAGCAGAAAGCTATCCACCGATAATTTCATGGCACATCGAGTAGGTATGTCGAGAATGGATGGAAATTAGTCGAGATGGCCGTCGAGTTCCGGAGTTAATTGATACGTCTGCGCCTGGAGCGGCGGCAGAATATACACACGTAGGCTGGCAGAGAGAGAGAGAGAGAGAGAGTCAGAGAGAAAGCGAGGCAAGCAGTAGAAAGGGGAAGAGGTTCGAAGAGAGAGAAAGAGAGAGAGAGAGAGAGAGAGAGAGAGAGAGAGAGAGAGAACGAGCGAGCGTTGGCAGTTCGCGCGTAGTTTCAGAACGGTGTGAGTGAATTGGTGGCCAGCTTCGTTCTGGGGTTGTTCGTATCCCGCGTGATTTAACGGCTCCGCTTCCTGGCGATCTAGTTAACACACGTACGAGAGCCTGACCAGCGTGAAAAAGAGAGAGAAGTAGCACGACGGATACACGCACGAACCCTACGGGCCATCGCAACATGACTAATACCCTTTCGCTCGTATTTTTATCTCGCCACGAGCGAGTGGCTGTTCCTCGTGTTACGGCACCGCAGCCAAAAAAACACCGGCTGTGAACGGATGTGCCAAATGGATGGCGACATCGCGGCCATCTTCGACTATTCGCGAAACATCGAGCTTTCTGAACCACCCTTCGCTCACTCACACGATCCAACCAAGATCAGACCTGAGGCCTTTGATTAACAAAATTGCCATTGACCATCGGGAACGGTAGTGTAGCGTTCAAAAACACTGAGAATTCTCGACGTGTCTCATCTGTCAATTAAAGCGTCGTGGCTTTAACGACGCTTTAAGGAGAAAAAAAAGAGAGAACACAGATCAAAAGGCGGATCGGAAGGATATCGGAAGACGATCCATCGTTAATAAGCTCGGTACGAGGAGGTAGTTGGCGTTGAAAGCACGTTAGGCAGGAGAAGAGAGAGCACGTGTCTGGCGTCGAATATCGGAAGGGCCACGACCCGCCCCCCTCGGACCGACCTTAACGATCGTCGTTATTGAATAAATCTGAGGCGTTATACGTTGCCAGGTCGACGTTGCACCGTCAACCTCGAGGACCTCCTTCGTCGAATGTACGCCCACTGGACGAGTGATCGATTCCGATAGACCAGTCTCGTATAATGAGCCATCGCAGCAGCTACACGAGAAACCGTACGGATGTACTTCGTTAATACAACGTTAAGATTCTCTGGATAAAGTGCGAGTATAGAACGCGGGAAGACAGAGAGTACGGTCCAAGCGTAAAGGACAATTATAAAATGAAGAAATAGAGGACGGAAGAGAGAAAGAGTTAAAAGCACCGATTTTACGCTGGAAGCGGTTCGTATCCACTGTCGTTGAACTCTCTCTCTCTCTCTCTCTCTCTCTCCTCTCTTGCGATGAGAGAAAAAGAAACGAATTCGTTTTTGCGAAGCCGGAAGAAAGAAACGACTCGAGTCGAGTCGAGTGGAGAAGTAGGATGGCGTGGAACGAAGTGGAGTGGAGTGGACGAGACGTTCTGTCGTGTGCGTGGCTCGCGGTTCGACAGCCTCGAGGCTTCGCTCGGCTCGATCTGAATTCGCGGCCGCGCGTATGAATAAGGCATTGCCGTGACAGAGGCGGAACAACGGCATTGCACGTTACGTCGGCCACATGCGAAACATCTGGCATTTTTCACGTGAAAGAGAAAGACCGGCGCGACCAGGCCCAAAGACGAATTTCTGAAACGGTGTACGCCCCCCTGTCATGCTTCTCCGGGGAGACACACACCGTGTAGACCCCGGGGAATTTGTATTGTCGCGCCACCTTTTATTCTATCGGACACGAGAAATTATTAAGCGATTGTTCTTCGATCTAACCGTTAATTAGAAATCAATGAGACCATTCGTGCGTGCAACGTATTTTGCCGCCCGGTTTACCAACCGGCCAAGCCAGACCGCGATTGTACCAAGGCGTTGTTTCGTTCGTGATACTCTCTGGTCTTCTCTCTGGATCCTTAAGGGAATACCAACGAACCGTTTCTAATCGATCGGCAAACAGCACGCGCCAATCTTTATCACACGTATATCAAACTTGATGTTCTTCGAGTGAATTCGAGCGTTTCCATTGTTTGAGATACAACGATAACAGTTCGAAAGATAATACCTCGTCAAATTATCCGTCAACCTGACGCTAATCGTTAAAGAAACATGACTTTTCTCGGTAAAAAGAATTTGCCGAATAGCACGGGCCGCTAATCGTCGAGCAGTTCCACATTGGTCGTCACCGACATTGACTCTGATCAGTCGGCGTAAGTAATCTGCTAAAGCACGAAACAATGCGTGAAGGTGTGGCACGCAGCGGACTCATTGTTCAGCAATTAAAAGCAGTTTTCTTCTTTGTACTTCGCCACCTGCCGCTTTTGTTTGTATTTTCGTCGCGATTAACGCGCGTCACCGCGCATTTCGCAACTCGCTGACCACGTCAGAATAGATTTTCACCATCTGCGAATGATTCGATGCGACAGGTAAAACGGTCTCTCCGTTTCTATCCTGGATATTGGATTATATATACCCTAACGCCGATTGCGTAAAGAAAAACCGATCGTGAGGATCGAAGGAATACTCGAAACAGTTTCTCGTGAAACAAACCTTCGGTAAAAACGTATTACGATTTTTTTTCGTCTGCGAGAAGTGATTAATATAAAAATTGTAGATACATCTTTTCTCCTTTTTGGTACATTTATAATTTCTAACAACTGTAACGAAGCGTCTAAACGCTTGACGTTTGTTTGAAAGGTTTCCTAGTTAGCTAGTCTTTTCTAATATTAATAAAACCCACTTTAGCAAAAATTTTTTTGCTCCCGCGGGAAAATACGGGAGCGAATAAACGACACAGTTGGCATTCGCGCAACAGTAACCAATGAAACTCCCATTTTGCAAGGGTTTCGCCAAAGGAATAATCGAGAAATTGAACGGCAAGCAGTTACAGCCTCGGTAATGACTGTAATTTTCCGAAGGCGCGCATATACTTTCCCGTTTCATGGAAAATGTGCTTCGATTTTCCCTTGGTCGCGCAATTTCAGCGTGGAAACGTAGCCCGTTTGTTTGCAAAGGCGGGCAAGGTAATACGTTACCCTCGCGAGGAACTTTTGTGTCTCGCGTTGTACAATATCCGCTTTTGTTGCCTCCCATCCCACGTAATCGTTCGCGAGATTCCCTGGTTTCGCAACAGAAAAAACCGTAACCCGACTGTGTCGGGCCATTTACGAATGGACAAATAATAATCGACACCCGAAAATGATCGTTTCGGTGCTCCCCTAGTGTAGCGACAAATCGCAATGATTTTCCTACGACGGTTCTACGAGCAAGGGGCGTAGAAACCCATAGTTAGCGAGGACATGTGTTTGCCTTCGATTCGTCACAGCACTCGTCTCTCCGGGGACCATTTTACCGATCCTCTGGGATCGGTTGTTGTTTGCTGTGATTCAGGGTGTCGCGAAAATATGGGTGAAACGTGTTCAAGAAATCTATTTAAGGAGATACAAACTTCAGGGAAGATTCTCTCGAAAGGAAAGAATTATTGGGAACAACTTTTAGCCAACGACACTCCTAGAGCTGTCTCGATTATATAGAAGAGGGATATTCACACGAAGGATTTGTTTGGTCTGTTCCATCGGTTCCTTTTGCTATTCCAAAGGACCTACCGCGTCGACTCTCGAGAGCGCCAGAGAAGAGCACTCGTGCGGTCGTAGAAGTGGTCGGTCACGTTACAAAACGGCTTTTACCTATTAGCCAGATGATCCATTCGGTCCCTTATTGCCCTAGCCGTTTCTTCCTAGATGTTCGAACGTATTGTACATAGAGAAAAATATATATGCCTCGGTTCGTATATATATACACCACCGGGCGAATCTTTATGTCGCGTTAAAGGTTTCCGCGTGTCACGACGAGGGGATACCGGTGGATCGTCGAACATGTTCACGACTACGAGACAGTTTGCAATTCGTTTTCGCAGTTCCGGCGTGTACCTAGGTACACGAGTAGACAGGACACGGAATGGACGTGAACGAATGACAGGCTTCCCGTTGAGCCCGTTTGGCCGTAGATCCGCGAGAGAGGCATCGCGGTCAGCTCGAAAACGAGGAAGTGACGTTGGGTGAATCGATGATTATAATTAGTGGCCGATATACCGGAACAGGAACGGACTGATTACGGTAATCAGTGGCACGCAGTCGCACGCGGAATGATTCACAGTGACATAAGGACGCGGTGTTGTAGAGAAGTAGAGAGGGAGAGAGAGAGGAAGAAGCCGTGTGTGACCAGGTGAGACAGGGAGAAAACGATGGAAACGGTGGAAGGAAAGAGGAAAGACCGAAAGACCTGCGAAGGGAAGAGGAGGCTGGCCTCCTCGCCACGCATGCGCGTGCACAACTCTTTCCGTGAGCGGCTATTATTATATACCGTATATAGTGGCGAACAAAAGGGTCCCCATATGGTAACTCGCGGACTAATGTATGTCATTAGACGCATTACTCTATGATAATTAAACGTCTATATGCGAGGCATTGTTACGCTCGTACCTTGCGTCGCATTACCGGAATGACACGTTGCGCTACAATGCTTCGGATGTCGTGAACGATTCGCTTGCCCGCTTCCACGCGCGTTGATTAAACGCTCCTAGGAACCAAGTCAACGGATACCGGCAGAGGCCGCGGGAAAATACAAACTTGTACGTTTTCCTGACAGAGACCGGGGCAGGAAACGTTCCTCACCCTAAGTTTCAAACCGAATCGTCGCGATTCTTTCGCATTCTCGATACCATTTCCGCCGGATCGATCGACATCCCAAATGGAAAAGATCGAACCAGGCGGGAGTAAAGTTAAAGCAGAGGAGATCTTTAATTCCTGAGGTTCGCGCTATGCGAAAAAGTTCCAAGAACGATTGTACGCGACGGAAAAGTCGCCTAAACCGAGTGCACCGATCCGACAATAGCCGCGAAACTTTTCCTTCGTTTTGGCCCGTCGAGCCATCGAGGGTAAACGGGGTCAAAAACTTTCACGAATCCACAAAGTTCTTCGAGCCAGCGAACAGAAGAGAGGCGGGCACGAAGAAATCTGTTATGCCTCGACGACAAAGAACCGCGCAATTATAATACTATTGTCGGCGCTCCTATTTTGCATTAAATGCGTCCTTTCGCCTCTCGAACCGCGGGCACAATGCGCCACTGCTTCGAAAGGATTACTCGAATATAAGGGAAAAAGAGGGAAGAAAGTGGGGAAGAAAGGAAGAGAAAGATGAAAGAAATTCCCTAGAGAAATGAGATGAAATCAGTCCAAGATACTGGACGACGCGGCGCGACGGCTTGGACGGCATTGAAAGTGGAAAGGTAGGTCGGGCGGGCGGTCGGTTATCCAACTTCCTTTCTGCTTTTTCGGATTCTGAATCGAACCAACGAAACTGGGTCAGATGCGGCTTAAATACAGGATGCAGCAGCTCTGCGGTTGCGAGCATATGTATAGCAATTGGTCAACACTCGTTTCTTCGTCCTTTCTTCAACCACCTTTGTTATCCTTATCGAGTTGGTCGTACGCGCGAGACCAACCGATACTCCGCGGTCGAGGCTGAATGCTCTCGCGCGGTACGCGTGCATTTCTCTCTTGGTGCATCTGCAGCGTCGTCTATCGCGCCATCGCGAGAAACCGCAACGCTCGTCGCATCTGCTTCCCGTCTTATGTTCTGCCAAAAGCTCGCACAAATTCACCAACCGTGCAAAGTGCCTCGAGAACCGAACCATTTTTTGGTCAGCTTAAAACAGTCAGTGCGTGTACCTATCACTGTCAACGTCTCGCAGGGCCATCGAGCTGTTAAGGGGTTAACCTCCGTTTAATAGATTGTATTTCCACCCCGGTTCGCAAAAGGAATTATTTATTTGCTCGTTTTTAATATCTATAGACCTAGCAGAAGGCAGACGTATCAGTGCATCTGCCAGACGACCCCGGTGCGACACGGGGCGCGACACGAGTGAATATTAGGGCACGCAGATCGGGGCGTGTCCGATGGTGTCGTTTCCTACGTGGCATTGTACGTCCCAGGACGAGACGCACCTGGGAGTGAACCTACCACGCCTCTGAACCATGGCCATGTAAGAGAGTCTCTCCGTGGTGGACGTACCCATAAAGGTACACACATGCATTCCACACACGCTCGTTCCCTACACGCGTGTGTAACCTAGCCTCCGCATTCACGATTCTCTCTCTAGACGCGACGTGAGCGTGAGCCTGAGCCTGCTCGCACATCTGACGATACACGCGCACGCCTATGACATACGGGATCGTGCGAGAGCTACGCGAGGAGACACAATACGGGCCGGTCATTACGCGTCTATAGCCATTGTTCGAGATATAGAACGCCGGATATGCGGAGACCGAGGAAAAGTAATGGCGCCTCGAACCGGTCGCGATGTTCATCCCGTCGTGTTTAGACGGTGGTATACGTTAGGAGCGATTTCATTTTCATTTCATTTCTTTTCCTCTGCAATGGTTACAGGGGGGAGAGAGAGATGTTTAGGAGGTTGGGAGAGAAATATATCGTCGCGTCTTGTCGCTAAACGAGTCGAACGATATCCTGTGGTAACGGCACGACCCGAATACGCCTGGGGGCGGCTAGGGCGGAGGCGATTCCGCCCCCAGGTGGGTCGGGGTGGTGCCCGGCATATCTCATTCCACTCGTGCATAAATAACGCGTCGGAAAGGATATCGGTCACGTCGTAAATCCTATAAACAGGAAAACATTGGCCACAAGTCTCCGAGCCAAGTGATTCTCTTTTTTGGAAATTGGGTAATTCTCAAGTGAGATGAAAAAGGAGGAAAGGGATGTTGCGCGACGGCAGATGGTATCGATAACAATACGCCATCGATATCGCGTGCCTGAACTACGTATCGTCGTGGTACGCGTGCATCCTCTGACTTCTTCCTTCCTCGTGCATCTCTGCGTGAGGGTTTTTGTTCAGAGTAACAATAAGGTAACTGTAATTCTCGAAGGGGGCAACGCGAGCAACGTAATGGCAACAGATGGAGAAACACGTTTGTCGTCGGTCAGTCAATGTCTTCGGAAGCGTTTCCTTTGAATGGCTGTCCTACAAATGCGTGAAGGAATAATAGCCCGCCTGGCCGCCGATGGGAAGAGTGCTTCGCGCATGCAACCACATCGTATAAACTCCTGCGGAGCGCTTCCTCCTCTTCTCAATTACACGTATCTGTTAATGGACAGCACAGAGCCGACACACATGGTTCTTACTTTTAACAATTAAACCTAAAGACCTCCAAGATTGATCTGGTCGCGCTGTATTAACGATTGCGGACAGATGACCACCGAGATGTATTTTATTAAACGATCGTTAAACGCGAACGATCTCGCGGCCTGTAAATATGAAATATACACGTGTGTACAGAACGCACACGTAGGCGCGTAATTTACCCGTCGCTTTCCGCTCTGTCTTCGCTGGAGTTTAAGTATCGATACAAACGCAGCCACGAGAACGAAACGTATTAACGGCACGCCACTCGATCGTTTTTACGTGCAATTAATCGGAGTCGCTTTCGCCCAGGATTAAAGGATACCGAAGAACCGTACGATCGGTAAGCGCGCGCAGCTCGCTGCACGTGCTGCACGCCGTTTAACAAGCGGATCATAAACTGCTTGCTGTTTACAAGGCATCACCGATAATAGATGACAAATATTGGCAGATGCTCGAGCCTAGAGCGTGTAGACGTGTCTCTAACATCGTCCTTTATTGCCGGCACCGGGGCACGGGGGGTTCCGTATCCCAAAAATAGAGGATGACATTTTCGTGGCTTCTTTCACGAGGTTCTCTTGTATTGTCGGGCTGTGGTTCCTCGAGCCCGGAGCCGGAATGCATAAATCAAGCTGAATCGGTGCGAAACCGAGTAACAATGTTCGACGCGGATCGCTCTTCTCCCTTCCCAATTCAGGCACACACTGACAGAGGAAAGAAGAAATTCTTGGCCGCGGTATTTTCGTGGCACAGAGGCGCGACCATAATGCGCCACGATGACAAATGGTAGCCCTACGATGCGGCCTAGAAAACCTTGCATCGGTCTCTCTACGCAAGGAAAGAAGCCACGATATTTCGTGGCCCATTGACGAGTCGAGAAAACTGTTCGAGTAGCCGAACAATACGGACCCTTTTTCACGCGGCTAAACCGTATCCTTCTCGTACCCTACGCTATTGCGGAAATCTAGCACGGCTGTGTATAGAAGTAGAGAACTGGGGAAGAATGGAAAGAAGTATCGATGCTTCTACGTTTTATTGCCGTTTCATCAGGATCGTTCGTCAAGTCGCAGGCGATACACGTTTACCAGCGTCGCATAATCGGCTGTTTAACCACACAACGTAGCCGTTTGCTCGGTTGGATGTATTTGGTGAGGCGTACCGTAGCCGAAAATAACCGATCGGGCGTCTCCGAAATCACGTAAAAATGTCTCGAAAGGGGTACCGTACTCGGTACCGTGTGTCACGCGTGTGAAGAACTGCTCGCAAGAGTTACGAGTTCACCGTAACGCCTTGCGCAGACCCAACGAGAGAATCCCTGTCGACGCTAGGCTTATTTTACGAGTTCGCCACGAGAGACTAGTCAGGAGGAAGTGCTTACGTCCTTCTTTCTGCTCCATCTGCAGTTTACGATCCTTTACGGAATGCAACTTCGTAAGGAGCAATGAAGAATTGTTGGACTCACGCTAGGCTTAGGATATGCCTACTTCGAGGCATAAAAGAGATAAAAGTATAGAAAGCCTCGCGATTCGATAGAAGAATCTAAATCGGAGAATCTTGATCGGCGAAAGGGTTTCCAAGGATCGTTCCAGTTGACGGGGGATGGGCGTCGTCGGAAAAGAAACGCACGGCGTCGAGGTCAGGTGTCAAACAGCTCGATAACGCGGAGAATTCGTGGCTGGGGCATGGCTCGCGCCGAACGCGATGGATGCGATGGATGCGATGGATTTCTGGCGATCCGAGAACGGGGTTTACGGCCTCGTCGTGGTCCAAGAAGAAGCGTAAGAAGATGCCTGGAGGAGAAGAGGGGCCGTAGGTGTCTCCGACAGCATGTGCTTGGGGCGTGGACCAACGCGAAAGAGATATACTGCTTCGCCCGAGTATTTATGGCATATCCGCACTTCGTCCGATATATATACATCAGGGCAAGCGCGGAATGCGCGAACAACCATCCCGAATAATTGTTTCTGGAAGTGCGAACGACGAGCTTATTAACAGCTCGACGATTTTTTCCACCTTTCGCGAGCAGCAGATATATTTGATCGAGGAAGCAAACGATACGAAATATCCGCTTCTCTACCGATCGATTCACAGTTCGAAAACTTTGCGAGGGCACATTCGAGCGAGAACAGAATGCAATTAACGGTAGAGAGGCGGGGTGAAGATAAACGTGTACCACGATTCTTCGAAAGTGACTCTGCAGTATGAGCTTCCTACGTTCTCTGCCGGTTCCAGTGGAGCTCCACTCTCTCAAGCCTGTATTTTTTCTCGTTCTTTCTTTCCCTCGCGCTCTGTCACCTGACTTCTTCATCCAAAAGACGATAAATCATCGGAGTATGTATGCTTCTTTATACGCAACCCCCCATACACACGACACGGCACGACGGGTACGTAACAAATAACGTCGGGACATGCATCTCGCGAACGGTTTCGACTCTGCGCGTCGTGTGCGCTTTATCGGCCGCCTCATCTGCGAAATGGTCATTAAATTGCACACCGGCGACGGAAGAATCGCCGAAGAATGCACGGTCAACCTGTAAAAACGAGCCGTTCTCTTCGAGGATTTTTATCTTTATCATTCGAGGTTGTTTCAATAAGAATACGTGCAACGGGAGAGGACGGCAATCGCGTACATAGCTGAATGTGCTTCTCGAAAATTAATATTTCGTAATAACTGCATCTCATGGTTGTCGGAATTCATCTCAGAGAGTTGATTCGCGAGTTTCATCCGTGAGCAATGATTACCCAGCACTTATCACGTGACACAGACATTACAGACAGTTTAATAGAGCTCTTTGGCTCAGTTCCTACGTGTAACCGTGCTTCTTGCCCTGCTATAGATAAGTAAGATTCGTTCGAGCAAGCTTCGCGTACTCTCTGATCCTATAACTACTTCATATAATAATCATGATCGGAGCAATTATCCATCCAAGCTATTTTCAAGGTTTCAGATGAAATAGGTTAGGTGTAGACGTAGCTTTGAAAAGATTAGGCAAATAAAAGGCAGAGAAGAGCAATTAGTATCGAGTGTCGATAGGTCGCGATACATATAGCAACCTGTACGAAACCTACCTACGGGTTTCTCAGCGGGGAGCAACCTGTACGACTCGTAAGGATCGAAAAAGGGCGACCGTTCATTCATCTGGCCGAGCAGGACACTAATAGCTCACCTTCGGTTCATTCAGAACGAACCGTCGGGGATCCGATTCATGGGAAACCAAAGGGATTAAACCGCGTTTCAACCTTTCACATTTCATCATTTTCCATCGAAAAGACGCGAGATTCCCGAGTCGTAAATAAAAAAAAGGAAAAAAAAAAACAAGAAAGAAAGAAAGAAAGAAAAAAGCCTGGCGATCTTTTCCTTTGGAAAGCCAACCAGCAAATTCTTCGCTCGGGGAAAAAGTTTCTTCACGGTCGTAAAAAAATCATGGGCGATCGCAAGGCGTTTACATTTTCCCCGCGATTTTCCTCACGGGATAAACGTCCTTACTATTTTCACTTTATGACCACTCGATGGATATTATTTATCGAGGGGCATAGATGCGCATGGACCACCCTTGGGATTTGAGTAGACTTCGGATTTGCCCGGTCAATAAATATCATTCGTTCCGATACTCGAGCCCCGAGGACCCCTCCGGTTTCGCTCGAATTCCGCGTCTAACTAAACAGAAGGGCTCTGCTTGTCCACCATGTGTTTCTTTCTTTCATTCGTGCATGTTCTCTTCAACGAAGAAAGGCAGACAGGAGTAGGGAAAGTAGTCGAAACACTTTTTCATTGTTAATTCACCTGGATTAATTCAGAGGACATTAGACTAGAAAAAAAGAATCTTTGGCTGAATGGATGGGACAAATCCTCCGGTTTAGCACGTTTTTACGACCGCCCAGCTCACCCCCTTCCATTGGAGAGAAAGTATTCTTTGGTCAGGATAAACGTAACGATTGCCCAAGTCGACGGAGGGTCGAATCCCTCGTGCTTGCTCGACCCTCGGGAACTCGTTTCCATCATTAGGGAGCGGCTAAGTGGCCACTACTGCCCAAGGCCGTGGCAACCGGGTACTTGACGGGGACGCTTGAGAAAATGGCCGACGATAAACTGGACATTCGGAACCAACCCCGATCTTCGCAAGCTTCGAGCTATTTCCTGTTTGCTCCAGGCCCAACCGCGATGTACCTTTTCACCATCAAGCTAATACATCCGCAGGGGTCACGACTAGAGGGTGTCGCGCGACCTACGATTCTCCGTCCCCTTTCCTTCCCTCTATTTCTCCTGCTCCTCCTTTCCCAAAGCACCCCCCTTTCTCGTCCATTGTCGAACGGGTACGGATATCGTTGAAAGTTTCTGACAAATCAGGCACGTGTCAAAGACGGATGCACAGAGTGAAGGCGATACGTGAAACGGAAGGAAGCTGTAACCCGGAGGAACATCTGCAAGGAACGAAAATTCGCGGGGAACGTTTCCGGGAAACGGGACGAGCGTTCGTTGAAAAGAGAAGAGAGCATATAACGACCCCCTCGACCACGAAATCCGCGGAAACGCGTTCGTAAGGGGAGCTCGGAGAAGCATCGTTCGGCAGGTCATAAAGATAAATAGTTAGCCGGCAAATTTACACAATTTGTAGCGAACGCCGGTCCGACGATGATCTTCCAGCAAAAAAGGAATAAAAGGAAAAAGGAAGAAACTCACGTGGAGTGGTAAGATGAAGAGTGGGGCGAGGGAGGTGCGCGGAGAGGGGCGAGGCGAGCAGCAATCTGCGGAAATTGGCAAGAACGACGAACCAATTTCCGAAAGAGGCCCCGCAAACACTGGGCCAGGGGTCAGTCGGGGTGAGGGTTAATCGGCGATGAAACGATCCTCGTTAACGCGCCCCCATGGATACGCAACAAGCCTGTGAAAACGGTGGGCATTGCTCTCGCTACACTGATGCTTATTTCTCGCTACCGTCCTGTGGAAACCTTTCCTCTTCACGCTAGACAGAACGAAGGAATTATTAGCAAACTTTCACGAACCGAGTGACCCTAATGCACATTGCACCGCGTCTACCAGGGAACCGAAAATGTAATTTTGATCTCGTGGACCACCGCGGCTGACCCTCGTCGTCCCGACGATTAACATTCCCAAAGCAATTGCACCCACGGCGACCAAAAGAGCCAATTTCTTTTCTCCGGCTCTTCTGCCGCCGCTCGAATCTCATGGCTACAGTTCAGACGGGCAGCTGAAAGATGGCAGCACTGCTCGAAAGCTATACACCTGTACGCGAGATCATCCCTGAAGATACTGTAGGGTGCCATCGTGTAAAAAGTTACGAAGGGAAAAAAAAATTAAGGCGGATCGCGTTTGATTCGACGAAATATTCATTTTGAGGAATAAGAAAATGGATCCCAGTCAGTTGTGAAAGGCTACAGATTCAAAGGCCGGTGGTTTCATCAAAAAGAGGAGGGGGAGAAGGAAAATTGCAAAGAGGGGTTGCAAGAAAGAAGAGAGAGGCCATCAAGGTGGCTTCTTCTGTCGGGAGACGCGGTCGTTTGCCAAGCCTTCAACCTTGATTCGCGCAGACATTTTTGTCCTCGAGTGTCGCGATCGGGCGGCCTCATCACGTGAATTACAGGCTTCGCCAGTGTTCGTGGGTGCCTTCGAGAGTCGCGTGGATAGGCGGAGAACCCTGGAAGAGTACAACTGCTTCGGATGAATTGGCAGGCAATCTCCGAGAAGCTCGAGCATCGGTGCCTTCGCAGAGGAAACGGTCCATTTCGATCGAGCGCCGCGATCTAAAATCATCGCGTTTGCCCCCGATTTGGTTTCTCAAAGAGGTCCTCCTCTACTTGCCCTCACTCTCCTCCCTCCTACCAGCTTTTTGCAGTTGGGAGAAATTTCGCGGAATCATTTCGATTCGATCGACAAGAATCGATAGAGAAATGCATGGTATTTTGCCGGATGAAAAAATTGGTTCCCTTGTCAGGTACAATGGACGAACGAGAACGAAGACGCGCATCGAGTCTGCGGCACGTCGCATGAAATGAGGAGCGGCAATGGCAAATAAATCGCTTCGCTCGCGTCACGTCTCGATCCGAGGCGAGACCGAAGGCTCACGAAAGCTTATGATGGACCCGCGCGAATCGTTCTCTAGGCCTTTGATGTTGCCGCCCTGCTCGTGAGCTACCACGGGTGACAGAATCTGATCTTTTCACCCACGCCAGGCTACGTCGATTCGCGATCCAGCAACCATACATCTCCGTGTCCTCCCAACGAAACGTTGAATCCTTTCTCTCCTGGTAAAACCGGATGCGTTTCGCTGCGTGATAAACCGAGGATCCTGCTAATGATTCGTTTTCCTGTTTTGCATAGATTAACCGCTCGTTGCACAACTATGAGTAATCATTTTCTATCACGCAACAGTCTCAAAGAGACCGTTGTTCCCTCTTTTCCCTTTCCCCCTCAACGCCGAGTTGCATAAAACGTAAAACCCTATTTTTCTTTCTCTCTTTCGCGAAACCAGATTTTGCTTTTATCACGATTTTATCGAGAGAGGAAGAGAGGAAGAGAAGGAGAGAAGGAGAGAGCAGAGAAGAATGGTGGTAGCTCGTAGAAAATCGGTCGACTCGGCTGGATAATTCCTTCGGGAGCGAAAGAACCGTGCACGGTAATTGAAATTTGCTCACAACGGTGCACAGCGTAATCGCCGTATACGTTTCACGAACGTAATTGATTATCGACCTCCGCCGTTGCTTTGATTCACCCTCGATTGCGAGGAATTCGAGAACGAGTTCGCTCGTTACGCCAGTCTGTTACCAGGTTTACGTTCCTCGAATCCTCGCGATCATCTGTTCGTCATTTTTCTTACCACGTTTACATAAATTTCGTCAAATTCTCGCTGCTCTCTCGTCTCGAGCTCGCTTTATCGGTTTCCTCTCTGGGCTTAGGTTCCGCAATTATTTCGCAATTAAGGAACGTTAACGATGCCTCGTCGGTCATTAAAGCTGCCTTTACCGGATCGTCTCCGGCGAACAGAGGTCTGAGCAGCTTCGCTCGCTTCCTGACCAAACACGACCGAACAAAGTTGTGTAAAATCTGGATCCACGCTCGTATCGTTCGCGTGTCGTTGCAGAAGCGCAACCAACTGTGATCCGTCCTTTTCCGGGCGTACACCGATTCCCCTCGATCTCTGGGTATCATCATTATGTCCTCTCTCGCAACGAAATTATCGAGTTGTTATTATCCCACTGGCGAATCTAATAAAAGGCCATCTTCCGACTGTAATGCATGTGATACGCGTATCCGCTGGAACGACGGGAACGTTTGTCATTCCCTCCGCGAGCCCCTATGTTCGTTACCAGAGTTTCAGCAAATGGATGCCTCGAAATTCGAAAAGTAATCGTGGAAACGGCGATACATAATAGCGATTAGATGCGAAATCTTTTTACAAGAACAAAAACGACAGATAACGGAGCGCGACGCACACGTTTCTCTCTGAGAAAATCTTCAAGTAGCGAGCAAACGTTAGGAGGGTAGATAATAGCAGAGACGCGCAGATAGAAGCGCAGTACCTATGCAGGCGGATATAGCTACATTTTTGGCATTTCGCCTCGACCTGCCTCTCCCAAGGAATTCAACCTTTTTTCCTCTCCTCCGTGCAGCCTTCCGCGGTCTATAATCGTGTATGCAAATCGTCACACAGCGGCGGGGTGAAGCAATCGTCCCGCAATCGTGCCTTATTAAGTCGTTCCGCTGATTTTCTGTATTCGATCGACGGGAACCCATTGGCGAAGGCCTACCTTGACCCCGAAGCAGCAGGTCGCCGAAGATCATCCATGATCCATAGCCACTGTACCATCAGTCTAACGGATACTTGGAAAAATCTCTCTTAGGTGTGCAGCGTATCGTTCGCTCGATCCATTAAATCGCGAACGATTCTTTCTTCAAACTGGTTTCATACGCCAACGATATCGAAGACATTTCTCGCTAAACACCGGATATAGTTACGAAAGAACGCCGAGTCTTTGACCGATTCGATATCCAGTTATTTTACTTTTACCAAGCAAGTTCCGTGCATTCGTGAAAACGCTGGTACGAGTGTGCGCTGGTTATACGTTATTCTTCGTTTCTATCTCGACGAAGGAATGCTTCCGACGATACTTGACCGTCTATGTTGCACACGATGCACCTGCTTCCGCAAATTACGATTTAGATTGACCTACCCTGAAAACCCGAGTAGGCCTCTCGAGCCAGAGAAAAAACTCGATTTCTAGGCAACTTCTAAGCTACTCCTTTCTCTTCGTCACACCCCATCCATCGCCCTGGCTTCCATCGTAAAACGTTAATTACATCTAATCACGCGGGGAACTGCCGCCACTGATTTTCAGAAGACTAAATCTACGCGGTAATCTACTAAACTTAACGCTAACGATGTACCGTTATTACGTTAATGCGATGAATAGAAATTTGTTTGCATACCCCTCGTATTTTGCTCTCGTTACAGGACAATCTTCTTTTAATGGAACGACTTAACGAAAACTAGCGAATCAAAGTGAGAAAAGTTCCTACAGGTATCGACTTTCTCATCGATAGGACTAATTTAGCCTCGATCGAACTCTGTCCGAGAGATTTTTTGCTGGGAAATCGAATGCTGGGTTCGCTGGATTAGCCCGATGCAACTCAACACCGATCGTTCTTCCATTCTATGGAATATATAGAACGGAAAGGCGGTCTAATAAGCTGTAATCGGAGAAACCCGTGTCCTTTCTATTCGAGTTTCCGTAGAGAATTTTTTTTTTTTACGACCTCCAAAACGAACGAATTAAAAAGTTACGACAATTTGCTGTTGTAGTTGAATTTGCACACACGTTTCGTGCTGCAAACGACGTCACTTTTGACTGTGGATTCGATTGTGAATTAAAGAAGACGGAGTGTTTATTGTGATGCTGTGCCCCTCCGACGTGGGAACCACGGGAGAGGCAGGCTATGGGGAGAGACATGAATCGAGCACCCCCGAGCTAATCGTCCGATCGCCTCTCGCCGTTGACAAATTCGTGAGACGGTGATGGATGTTATTGACTGTTAAGCTATACACCGATCGAGCTGCGATAACTTTTGTTGGAAATTTTTAATCTGATCCCCCTCCACTTCTTGACACTGTAGATTTCTAGATATCGTCTTTGTATCTCGACCCTTGTGTACGCTACTTAATTAATAAGTACTCGAGTGGACGATCGAAAGAGTCACGTGCCCAAAAGTTGTACAGCGAGTGAATTTTTAGACATCCTTCCCCGTAGAACTTCCGGATGACGGAGACAAGAACGAAGAGGCACACGAGAGTCTGGAAACGATTTTCCAGACACGGCCAATCTACTGGGGTGCGAGAGACTGTCACTTTGATATGTAAATACACGCACTACGGGGTGTGTAGCAGCGAACGAACGCGTTGCACACAGAGATATAGATCTGCGCAGCGTGCACGTAGACTGAAACGAGGAAGTATCGAGGCTTCGTATGGACGCGGCAGCCTCGTCGAAGAGCAGCCAATGTGCATTTGCTTCATCGAACATGCCACAATGGGCCCCTGACTATAAAGGCAAATCTAGCGAAACGGGATGGGGTGAAAGAGGGTGTCCCGTTTCTCGAATCCAACGGAAGCATCCAATATCTCCGTTATCTCTATTCAGCATACGTCAATATTGACTGGAAGCGAGTTCTTTCTCGGTGAAACACACCTTTCGCCGCATCTTCGTGCTCGTCGAGGATTTTCATAAGTTTCCAAGGGAAACCGATGAACTAGAAGGAAAGGGTTTACGTGTTTCCCAGTCGAGAGGTTTAAAAAGACACCGAAGGTGCCTCTGTTCGCTGAAATGTGCAATCAACGATGAAAATACCGCAAGGTAGAATCGAGAGTCGAGACTCGAGAATCGAGAATCGAACGGCAAACTGTATGATAGGCGGTCGTTGGGAAAATGATCGCTAAGTAATACACGACTAGATGACTCTCGATCGGTTACGCGGTCGATATTAGACGAAACTACGGTGGCGATGGCAAATAATTACCGTACGCGGTCTAGCCACACGCACCGTGAAAGGATAAGCAAGTTAATGGCGTCGTATTGTGCGGTAATCTCAAAGTAATCGGTTCTCGTTTTCTTTTTTTAAATTACACCCCGAGTCACACCCTTTTCGAATGGAACGGCTTGAAATGATAGCGCTGCCGAGCCGGACTTGTATCGTCGCATGCCAAACAGCAATGTCGTGGAGAGAGAGAGCGTGGTGCGCCGTAGAGACGCCAAGCGTGCATCTACTACGTACACGAGGTTCGAACTTACGTACGCCTCGTTCCTACGTTCCACCGACACCCCTGGGACTCGTAACCGGCTTGTTGCACATGCACGCGACTGTTCATTCGAGCCTGTATTGGTAGCCGCGCATAATGGTGCCCATTTAATGTTAACGACGCCATTTTCTGAATATGGATATCAACCGGCTTTGACTTCAGGCGCTCATGAATTTTCATACGCGTTGGGGTTCCACGCGTTTCTCCGCGCCACGAAACCTTCGCTGAATCAACACCCATTCGCCCTTAATTCCCAAGTTACCCCTAAACTTTTTTCACCACCAGCCAGCTAATAAACGTCCTCCCAACGAAAATCCACGAATCTCATCGTTCGCTCGTCGCGGCAAACCATCGCGTAAAAAATCAGCCGGCCATCGTTCGTCGTTTCTACACTACACCATTACATCTTTCCTTCCTAATGCGTCGCGACATTCGATGCAATCTAGCAACGGATAACAGAAAAATGTCACAAGACCAGATAATCCCTAACAGCGTTTACTCGAGGCAGGAGTAGCGTGACTTCGGTGACGTCAGCCTCAGGTAAGTCTTGCCCCCACCATGAAACGCGTTAGTTGCAGGTGAGCAGGCGTGGTCTTTTCTCAACCAATGGTGTTCACGGGGCAGGACGATACCTGAACAACCTGATAGCTCACCTGAGAGACGCGCGCACCTCTTGCACGTATCGAATCGCGACACGCGATTACACCGCGAATTTTATTAATTTCATAACGCTCATTATCGTCCATTCTTACCACCATGTTGCTGCCTTTACTCACGGGTAAACAAACTTCGCGTCGTCTCTTCGTGATTATGAACGATACTTGATGCACTTTAGCGAAGAGGAACAAAGGGGGAATTCCATTGAAAAGTCGGGAACGCGTCAGCAGGAATTTATCTTTATTCGGCACCGATTACACTCGACGTATTCCCGCCGCGATAATAGGTATACGATAGTAAGTATAACTTTGCGATGTAAGAGTACCAACGTAATAGGAAAATGATAAGGTAGAGAACGTATGGCTGGGGCGCAATCATTTGGACGATATCTTGGAAAATATACAGTCGTACCGTAGTAAACACGTGAAATAATGTTACGGAAAATTGCTGCATTACTTGACTCGTCTAACTCGAGCAAGCAATGGAGCGATGTCCACTTGGGAGGAATTTCAATTACCGACGAATATGATCGATCAAAATCTCGTAGCCTTTGATTCGAGGCACGTGACTCGTTTCCGCATCGAACAATCACAATAATTATTTTATGGATGAGCGGAGAGTAACGTAAACGCGAAAACCTTTTCCCGGACGTCCGTTTAACAAACATATACGAGGCGTGACAACGGCGTCTTTCACGTTTTCACGACGTAATCTCAATGATGGGCGACTTAAATAATAATACAAATTAGAGGAATGGACCTCCTGAGAAGATAATTCCGCGGTAGCGTCCGATATTAGATACGGCTGAGGTGAGGAGAGTAGCAGGACCTCCCAGCTGTCCTCCCACTGCGCGGAGATTACAATAATTACCATTCTTATTTACCTTCGCTGCCTCAGCGAGCCCCTCGGCCTCTCTCGACATCAATTACACCCGTCAAACTTTCTCACTTTAATCTCGAGATTAATCGCGGCCCTCAAACACCGGCCAATTGCAGTTTCGGCACGTGGATATACTCGTTCTACCTGTGGAATCATTTTCCATCCGGTCGCTGACATGAACCGGATGACACTTTTACTTTGCCCACCTAACTACTTTTCGATTATCTCCAAACCAATGAGATACGTTCGAATCGGGGTTTAGTAGAATCGTGCAAACAGAGGATAAAGTACGAGCGTGCAAGGGAAGCGAGGTGTGAATAGCGTACTAGTAAACCGAGCAAACAACGAAGACAATAACTTGGCAAATCTCACGGCGGGACGTTAGCAGGCGGTCGCACGTGCTGAGAGGAAACTCGAGACACCAGCAATCATCGCGGCGCGTCCACCGTTAAGGGGAGCAGAGGAGAGGAAAGGAGAGGAGAGAAGGAAAGGTACAGCACCTCCTGGGACGATAATTCGATGTAGGGGCACCCTGAAGTACCCGGCGTGCCCCATCGGCAGGAGGTCACTGGTTACGCCCCTGAGATATGCGCAAGAACGCTGCACAGCCACCCTTTTGCCGGTTTCGACGCGCTTTTCTCCCGCGTTCCGCTCGCGCTCTTTTCCCTTTCTCTTTGTGTTTCTTTTTTATTTTTATTTTCTCTCTCTCTCTCTCTCTCTCTTTCTCTCTTTTTTTTCATTCATTTCACCCAGCTACAGTAGGACGTCTGCAACTACGCAGGGTAGCTCGTTGCATTTCGGCCGGTACTCAAAGAATCGCGAACCCGTTTTCACGTGAACGCCCACCGGAAACAGCTGAACTCAGGCGCCTGAATGGTCCGTCGATAGAAGATATAAGAGTACTGGGATCCGATTACGAGGACACGGGGAACGTTGGGTGACCGTTTCTCGTTCAACCAACGTTAAATCCTTCTCAGACATTCTTACGCCGCCTTTTTTTTTTACTAGTCGAACCAACGATAATCGATCGCGCGACATATATCCGCAATCTCGAATCGATAGGAAGCTGTTTCTTCTCCAGATATTTGTTTTCAACGTTCAGACTATATTACACGAGGGATCGCGACGTATCAAAGATCGAACGAACGATTCGTTACGGCGTTTAACGAATCGAAGAAATATTGCACTTTTCGAGAGAACCCTCGATCCTTTTTTCGAGCATATTTCGTTTGAGACGCGGCGGATGTCGATAGAACAAAGGAAAATCCCTTGCTGGATGAAACTCCGCCTACTCTACCCTTATTACGACTCCTTTCTCGACGCTTTTGTCGGCAACCTAGCATTCCTCGAGTAACCATCGCGTTTCCAGAAATATATCGATCATTTTTACGCGTGCAAATCGTCTGGAGAAAGTGCACCAATTTTTAACGTCTCTCTGAACCTACATTGCGAGAACTCTGATTAAAGAGGGGCGAAAGGTGTTGGGTTAACCAAAGCTCTGCCACATGGTGTCTCGATTTCCCGTGTCATGTCGACAGGCCGCAAAGGATCGGTCCTCCAGATGTTGGAGATACGCGTTCACCTCGTTACATTTCCTTTGAAAGACACTCTCGTCGTCATCTGGTTGAGAAAGTGTCAGTTGGTCACAAAATATCAACTGTTGAAACACCGTTTCATTTTGTTTCGTTGTACGAAACAATTGTCGATGTGCCAGAGGAGGAATTTCAACCGAGTTAATACTTTTCTAACGAGCACGCTAATCCGTATGCAAAAGGAGGATAAAACAAAAGGGGTTAGGAAGTGGGTGGTATCGAATTATTTAGAATGTATGCGTTTCGAAGGGAGAAGAGAACGCGTGTCGTCGTGACACGCTTTTTCTCCTCAGGCCTGGCGGTACGTCGAATTTTCGGGGGGCCGTCCGGGGGCACGCCCTCGCCCCTACGAGCATAATTCCGATTCTGGCTGGTACATACATGTGCTCCGTAGAGCAACCGACGCAATCTTTATCCATGAGTGAATAACGCTTGTGGATCCTACCGGCTCCAGGGAAGTTCTTATAGCACGCGCAGGGGCGTATCAAGGACGCCTCGAACCAACGCCCCTGTCGACCCCTAGGTGGTCCAGGGCGTCACTGGGTGGTACACGCTTTAATTCCAGACCGGTGGGTCCTTATTTCCACTGGTTGCAAACCCATTTCTTTCCGATTCTGTCGATACACATTCTGCATTGTCCGTCGTAAATATTATCCGGGCGAAACAGATAAGATTTTAATGGCTCGGCATATTAAATGGCAATTCGTTAGGTAGACATGGTGGAAACAGTCTCTGCCTCTCCGTTGCGGCACATATTTTCGAATGAGTTTGAATCAAATGATATTTAATAAATTCTAATTAACTATGGCCGAAGGACCACCAGGATTCGGTAGTCGAATCGCGAATCACATAAACACACACGGCTCATTAGCCACGGGGGAACAGGATCGGTCGTCTTTTATAGTCGGAGGTGGTAGGAGCTACCGCCTTTTACAGGGAGAAGAAAGGTCGCCGGTTTACGACAGGACATAATTGCCAACGTGAATATCTTCTCTGTGCCTTTTCATTTTTTTTGTTTTCTTCTCCTGTTTCACTTCGACTACAATCTCCTCCATGACGAACAGTCTTATCTTTCTGACGTTTCCATGCTCATCGAAAATCACAAGGAAACTAGAACTTGTTTATAAGCGATAACGCATGAACGCAACCAACGAGACGTCGCGTCGTATCGTATCGACGCTAATGAGCGTAATCGTGGGTTTGGATTTCCTAGCCCTCGACTCGGCGATAAATTATGACACCGGTGTAATTTTAGTTTTCGGTACAGACAAGACTACGACTGTACGTTGACAACATCCCTAACAGTGGATAGTCTACAATTCGAAAGGACTGATTGATGGGGAAAGCCGATGTGGCCTGGGCGTACCTTCATGGCGATAATGATACGCTCACGTTTACTACTCCACGACGAAGGGATGCTACCACTTCCTTGTGTATACGATTCGCAAACCTTCGCCCTCTAGTAATGACAGGCTAAAGTAGTATCGATTGCGCGTACAGACGTTCAACTGGGTGTCGTTTTATTTTCCCCTCTAGATTTTAATTAACGACAGGAAAGAATTCTTTCGCAATCCCTATCACCCCGAAGATACCGTAACGTTTGTCGTAACAAGTCTTTTAATCTTTTCTACGCTTTCCACGTATCGATCCTAGAAGGGTAACGAGGTTAGCATGCATTATCCAACAATTTGTATTAACGAGAGAGATGCGTGCCATTTTCGATTCGAATTTTCTGCCGTCGGTCGTCGTATTCTAACTTCGTCCGAACACGTGCATACAATTTCGAACGGTACCTGGGAATCACGAATGCACAGGATAACCGGTAGAAAGACAGTAACGGTAACGGCAATTCAGAAATCAAGGAACGGGTTGTAATTAGTTTGGCATGGAGCAGGAACCAAAGGGTGAGCCAGCGTCGACGGTGGCGCGGCGGCAATTGCGCGTTTGTAATTAATTAAATAACGATATAATTGGCTCATAGAGCAATTAGTTGATTGATACACGAGAGCCTGATGAGCGCGAAGGGAAGAGAATGGGCGAAACGACGAAGAGACGGAGAAAGAGAGAACGCGGGGAGAGCGATGCGAAGCCAGAGGGAAATTGTTTCACAGAAGTTGCATGCTAGTCAAACGACGGGATAGGGGTGTAATTTATTTCTAATTTGCATTCGATTTACGTGCGAAAATTTATCGCGATTCACCCCGGAGCCTCGCTGGCAATAAATTAATCAAATTAAATAAAAGGCACGAAAAATTGCCTTGTACACAATTTACCTGTTCTAAGAATTCTAGTAAGAACCGAAAGAAACTAACGATTTAACGATCACTGTTCTCCCAAGCGCTAACCATCTGAGAAGGAACGATTAATTGAGATCGAAGATAAGACAAGTGTGAGAGATTCGTGGTGTGGAAATAATGCAACGCTGGTAAACACGAAGAGAACAACTCTATCTAAACAATCAATTTGTCGTCGAGGAGATCCTTCCATCGATATATGTATACGCGACAACTCTTTCTTTCACACTTGATACCCTACCTACCTCGGTAGGTAGGAGGGCTCGACTTCTTATCTCGAACAGGATTTTCAGTGTGAAACAAAGGAATAACAACGTGTAAAGTCCGGTGTAAGTCATCGTGTAAGACGTCGATGTGGTTCTTCTTCTGTGGACGCAGGCGGCGCCAACGAATCCTTTGATGCTTCGCCGCATGGTCGCTTTTTCAGGTAGCCAGAGACGCATTAGTCACTCTTCTCGTTCTCTTCGCTTGTCCCTCTTCAAGGGAGAGGATGCCGAACGCACAGGTATCTAAATGAGTTGCTCGGAATCATTAATAGGCGCTGTAGCCGCGAACAACGCGTGTGTCTCATCGCGCTATCTTTTCACCGGAACACACCGATATTTCGCGTATTTTTGCCCGATGCGACCGAACCCTTGTGAATTTCCCAAATGAACCTGCACAAAACTGTTCGTAAGAAAAAGGAGCAACTGGAGGGAGTGGATCGTTTTATTCTTCGCTGAAAAAGTGGTTCATTCAAGGTCCAGCGTCTTTGTTCTTCAGGAAATCAAGTATGAAGCCATCAAGCTGCCAGTAAATCGCGAGCCGCGGCAGCCTCTGTTTTTCTGTGCGTCCAATCTCGGCGCCAGTCGGAAAGCCAAATCATGGCCTCATTATAAAGTAATTAAAACCCATTACTAATGCTATCCTTTATCGAGGGAAGCAAAGGGCAGAAGCCGACACAATGAAGCGGCAGTCAGACCCTCGTCTTCTTGCCGCGCGCGGCTCGAATCTAGAGCCTCGATTTTGGCTGCATAATCCAATATGTAGTAATACGAGCCACGACAGGACACTTCAAAGTCGGACCCTTTCGATCCGTCAATATCCGTCCTACGATGAACTTCCAATAGGGTTTTCGCGTCTTTTAATTCAATTTGCCGTCCGAGATGGACAATAATCGAGCAATATCCAGCGCGACGGATAATACCATGATCGCGTCGATAATAGTTAGAAAAGGAGATGAGTGACTCGAAAAATTAACGCAGGAACTTCTAACACGTAGGTAGATACGTGGATGTAATTACAAAAATCTAACAATCTGGTTTCGGAAAGCGACTGCGATAAAAAGCGGCCTTAACGAAACAAGACTATGACGAAGTCGCTGGCGCCACGGCTCCTCCAACTCATTACACGATTCTCCTCGCTAAGACTACATCAGACTTCGAGACTGAGTTTTAAAATTTACCTCGCGTATCTCTTAATAACGTGAGAGCAAACTTGTTCTGTGTAACTCCTGCGGCAGTTAGACAACACAAATATGTAGCTGGAAACGATTGGGAACGAGGGAAAAACCAATCCTGTGCGCGAGAGAGAAAGCTCGGCTTTCAAGCGTGGAAAAAGGGAACGAAAGGAAGGATCAACAAACGGGATAGTTCATCGATCACGTTAACAACGAGAACGAATTCTTAGCATCTGCCGTTCAAGCAACCAAAATCCCATGCTTTAGACTTTTTAATTAAGGAAACTGATCATTCATGAACGGAACTGGCTTCGTCCAACTTTTTTCCACAGGGATGAACCTTTGTGCTCTTCAAGCTGATAGAACCGTCCATGATCGGAAAGGTGTGACATTTTCGCGATGTTATCGCCAAGTTAAGTATCGCTTTTCGCATTCCGACAAAGCCGGCTCTTGGCAAAGGTACCGTGATGATGGGGGAAAGATACAAATTGGGGTCGGGAGTGTAAAGGTCCAATTGACCGGTAAGAGATCTTATCCATCTAATGGACAGAAGCCACTGAGGTGAAAATCAAGAGTCACTTATTTCTCAGAATCAACGCGTAAGCCTTTTGAAATTCTTTTTAATCGGTCGCTTTCCCTCAACCTTACACGAGAGATAAAGACGAAAAAAAAATGTAGCGGGGAATGGGTAACTAAAGGGAATGAAAAGACAGTTAACTCGATCCAAACCGCTTTCTTTTACCTTTATTTCATCTTATTAATTCGTAAAAAAAAAAAAAAAAAAACATGGAAGGTGCCACTCGTCTAGCGTACGTTTCATTTTAAATGTTACCGATCTCTCTACCTGCCTGAGGCGTGTAACGCAGGTAATTTTACCGAGTTTCCAAAATTCTTCAAAGATCATAAGGAGAGTACAAGAATCCGGGTCAGTCGGCGGATCGTCTCGTTCGAAGATAAATGAAGCTGAAGGTGATTCAGCGTGCGGGTGAAATCCCTCAATCCTTTATAGATTTACTCACGCCCCCGGATCCTTGTTTACGTGGATCCTCATAATCATCCGTCGCTAAACATTTATCGTCTCCTTGAAGAAAACCTCGATAACGTTATTATTACCATTACGCTCTACCCGAGGCGTTCCCTAAGTGCTTTTCGCTCTGAAGTATCGAAAGTGCTTTTTAAGATGAGATCGCGCCTGGATCGAGAAGCATCTCCCGTTGCATCCGGGATCGTCCGTGCGCGGCGGTAATGCTGCAACCGTAAATTGATGGACGTTCACCGTGTACAGTAATTGAAACTCTCGAACTTAGCAAATGAAATCTCGGGCTCGGTGATTGGTATTATTATTCTGGACAAACGTTCGCGCGAGATTATAAGTCTCATGGCGCTTTACTTTATGGAAACTCTGTAAAATTCACCGTCCCCCGGTACGCATATGTAATTCTACGTATTCCTTCCGCCTTTTATTTGCCTTTACTTCACGTCCTGGCTTAATAAAGGCGTACATTCTACAAAACGGTCGTGGACCGGTAGGTATCGTAAAGTTTACCACGTTTGTAATATCCTCGTTCACTCTTGAGATTGGTGTCGAGACGTTGTCGTTGACGAGGTGTTAAGAAACCACCGTCTTCTAGCTATTCACGTGTATATAACGTGATTTACAACGTCGTATTCACACGAGCTAAAGACTCGTAGATCGTATTGATAGAGAGTCGAAGTTTGTAGCATCCTCGAGTTCCACGTTTTAGCAACGTCCACTTTTAACTTCGGCATTCCCGATCTTTTATACGACGGGAGAATCGATGCCGCTCTGGACCCTCGTAAATTGTACACAGGCTGGCGCGTATTGTGCCCGGTGATTTACCGGTGCAAGTCCATTAGTCGTAAAGCAATGCTCCTCTCGCCATTGCTAGATGACGGACGATAAGACAAACTGCGTTTCCAGCGTATATAATACCTAAACCCGAGTGGTGCGGTACGAAAGCACATACACGCGATCGGCTTGTGCCAGCTACGGTTCCAACTTCCCTTTCATCGACAGTCAGAACTCGCTCTCTTTCTCCACGGATCTCCGTTGCACTCTCCGCCGTAATTTACGATCCTGGCCTCGTCATTACGAGCCGAATGCCTCCCGACCTTCGTTACCGGCCCGCGGAGAAGCAAGGGTGAATCCTCCCTGCTCTGTAATGCGCATTATACTCCGCCTATAATGAGCCATTGCCGACTACGAATCGTCCAAAGATTGTAATCGATGGTACCCATGTTTGTTCTGTCCCCCATCTACCGCGGACATTGTCCTTGGCTCCCATGATTTTTCACCATGATACTTGTACACACAGAACACCGATGAAACGAAATGTTTTTCATCCCTTTCCCGAAATAGAAACAGATCGACATTATCGGACGATCACTTTTCGCGTACGGATCGTTTCAATTAAATCTCGACGCTTTTCTTCGTGATCTCGTAATGAAAATGTAGAACGCATCGTTTGTTTGCCATTTCAAAGACGGCGTCTATAATTATCTACCGCTGATTTTAATGATAGCTCGTGATAGACCTCTCGGTACGAAGATTTAAACACATTTTACAACATGATGCGGCAAGAAAACGATCGAGTTCTTTCCACCCTTTCCCGCATGTCTTATATTCATGGAACAGAAGTAGGAGGAGGAGGAGGAGGAGGAGAAGGTACATCTGAACAATGATGCAGGTAACCGGGGCTGTTGCACGCGTACGCATGGTAACCTCGATACAAAATCCTCATTACGCCCTGTAGAACTCTATTTTTGCTCGACAAATAATAATGGTAATTATTCCGGTAGCGGGCGATTAAAGACGCAAATGAGGCAGGATACGCGGGTATTCCGAGCTAGTTTTGCAAGACTTCACCGAGTAAAATCGCGTCCGCGGAAAAACTGGACGATAGCAAAGAGAACCTACGTACTTGGTCGTACGCGTAATAATTGCCGCCTCGCAAGAAACCTAACGAGACGAACATTAATGTACTGGTTGCACGCGCATACACGGGAGGATGCCTACAATTTTATGGGATTTTGCACGCACCACGAGAAATAGCGTTCAATGCCGGTGAGGAACGAGCCCGGCCACGCGGTATCGGCGGGTATAACCGCGGAATACACGAAATACACGATTATCCTGTGATCGTGGGCGGGCCCCTACATAATAAGACTATGATAGACCATGTTCCAGCAAATGAGCGACAGAGATCTATTCGTGTATTATACATCCTTCGTGCACGGTTAATTATACAACCGCGTCGCGGCAACCGCGGCGCAGGGAAACAATGACTGCCACGAAATGACGGTTTTATTATTCAGAAAGGATGTTCATTTGCATGTGACCGTCTTATCAGCGGGAGAATTCAAAATCAAACTCGCGATATTTTTACAGAGGCTCGAACGTTTCGTGACGCTTGGAAATCGGTGTTTCAAAGATTGTCGTTCTTTAAAACGGTAATAGTAACAGTACCATTGAATTGTGGCTACCGGCTTCCTTTGTGATGTTGCATTTCCGTGACCAGCGACAGGGTGAGCTGTCATTGTGGCGGATTTCCTCGGTTTCCTTCTCGAGGAGAGAGTCGTAACAGGCTCCTAACACAAGGTACTACCTTACCGCAGTACCTGGACTAAGAAATATAATAAGATTCTAAGGATACATCGGAAGGGAAGTGTTCGTGGGCGTGTAAAAATCCGTATCCCGCGGGAAGTATATATCACCTTACAAAATCGAACAGATTTCACGGTAATTTTAGGCTCCTTCCTTCGAAATTTCGTAGGCGCCAATTGCTTTCTACGACTATTACTGTTACACGTGGCTTTTTTGGGACACCATCTGCCAGAGCATGGCGAATGTTACGCTCGTGGCCCTTTGGAAAACAACGTGCCCGTTTTTGATTCGATCAGATACCATTGTATCGTTCTTTCGATGATTGCAGTCATTATGTTCCCTACACCGAGGTTCGGGATTGCGAGTAAGCGCTTTCGAAAAGAGATTCGTAGGAAACTCGCATCATATGCCAATTCTTGGAAAGGAAAGAGAATTCCTCGAAAGAAGCGCAAAGTTCAAAGACGGGTAGGTGCCTTAAAGGAGCCGGAAGTCTTCTGAAAACGGAGCACACGCTTTCTCGTTTCGCTCTTCCTGTCACTCGAGACCCTCTTGCCAGCACCCTAAAAACCCGCTCCTCCCTCCGCGGCACGTTAATAGGTGATTCTTTATCTAATGGGGTAGCTGCTGTTGGGCATTCGTTATTCTTCTTTCGGGACTCGTTGCTGAATGGAGGCGCTTATTATTTAGCAACAGAACCATCGGTTCTGGTGGGTGTTGCCTACGGTCATGCCCATCGCACGAGTCTCGATATATTTTTGGGGTGTGCACGTTTCGAACCTTAACTTCTGTGCGTTAATTTGCACGTGTGTGTCACTGTGCCGTCGTGAACGCGTGTCAAAGCCAGAAAAATATCGATCACCGTGCAAATACAATTAGCAAACGGAGAATAATCTTCTTTCGATGCGAATTCATCTAAAAAGCTGAAGGATCCGTGTAAAGCTTGATCGTTAATTTAGTTGCGAATTAATAGACGAATTTCCACGCTCGTATGGTACATACGTACATATATATACCTCGAAACGAGTGATATACTAAACGTATGCAGACCACGAGTGCAGCTGCAACTCTCACGCCTCCGACACACCCCCAGGGATGCTGGGGGTAATAGTACAGCGTTTTCGAATAACGGTATATTCACGTCAACGCGTGTCGTTTTACCACTCCCTCGCCTTTTATGCACACGTATAGTTCCAAACACCGACCGACTGAAGTTTCTCGAATTCGAGGGAACTTTGCAAGTGTTTTAATCGAGGAAGTATCGCGATAACTGTACCAGCGATTCGAAGAAAGAATCGCAGGACAATCGAATCGTCGATGGAAGAGTTTTCCAGGGGATGACGTGAGTCAGTTCTATCTAGCAACGTGGTAGATTATGAATGGGTGGAGAGCCCCAAGGGTCCGCCTTTCGAGTAAACTACTACAACTACCCAATATCGGTACCAGCACTACCACCTCCACCGTGTGCCGTCGCTGCCACCCTCGGGGGCAGTAATCTCGCATGGAGATCCGGCTTAAACGATAGGCCCTGTTTCCAGCGCCGCCCTCATACGCGAGACTCTTAATTTCCAAGCAAAACGAGTACGCCGCAGCCACCACCCGGTCGCTCGGTTTCCACGAAAATACTTTGCGTCCAGTTCTTCGTCGCCGTTTACCGAAAGAACCGCTCGATGCCATGTTATTATACGTGGCTCGGGATATTTCCATATCGCGCGACTAGGCGAGGTTAATGCTACCATCAGACATCAGCCAACCCCTTTTTCGAAGATGGCGCACTATTAAAAAGATTCCCTCTTTCTTTCCTTCTCCCGAGAAAACGGGGTCCAATAATTCTCTAAGACAGAGCAGCGAATCACCGCCATGCTGCGACTCGCCGCGGTGTATCGCTTAATCGTCGATGTTGCACGCGAGTATTTGCCCGTTCCCTCCTCTCGATACATGCCACAGAACTTTTTTTTTTTTCTCTTTTCTTAAGTTCTCTCGTTCCATAATTAACAGGTAAAGGAGTGTCAAAAGTACACGTAGAAGGGAGAAAAGGATGGGATTGAACGCGTTCGCGTGGAAGGGAAGAAGCATCCGTTTCATTGCGTGGGGAAAAAGAACGAAATCGCAAGTAAGATCGAGAGAAAGAAAGGCAGAAAAGTAGACGGCCATGATGGTTTGATATAGCCTCGAGGAATATAAAACGAGGAGAGATATCATCGCGTCGGTGAGTCGGAATAAAACTATAAACCGAAGGAAACAATTACCCCGACTGCTCGGTAGAAGATGCGGCTAATGATAAGTGGTTGGCTGCTCTCGGGCCTTCCATAGTCGCCGTCTTGCCTTCGGTCGTCTCTCCGAGCGCCATTTTCATCGCGCTCGGATAGAAACTTCTCTCTCCCTCTTCCTCATTCTTTTATTTAGTATTCTCGTAATCGTTGCGCAAGATCGCTGAAACTGCGGGACCAATTATTCCTGAGACGGCCGACTGACCGGTTGACGATCTCGCCGAAAGCCAACACGATTTTTCCGCTTTATACTCGGCCGATACACCGAGACTCCCGGTCATTTTCAAGATTACACGGGATTGGTGACACGTACGTAGTAGCTATGTAAAAAGTAAGTACAGGGCGGTCGCATGAAAAATTCATGTCCACGTCCGAGATGGAAAGTAATCTTCTGAACCGCGACTAAGTTATAAACGAGCATATCCGCAATTAGGTATATCGATTACGACACGCTCGATGCTTCAGCGTTTATTCCACTCTGTTGGAGGAAATCCACATGAGCGGTTGGATAGCTCTCGTGCAAATCTTTCAACGCTGAACTGGTGTGTTATCTTGTCTCCAGATTTCCGGTTTTTCTTCAACATTCAGTTGAATATCGCGAGAAAAGGAAATGGACGGCTGATGCTCGCGATGCTGGTGAAACACGAGCAAAGGGATTTTCGTATTTCAATTTTCTCGTCGAACACGCGTAAAGTGTGCGTGGTCTAAAGAGACTCGGGAGGAGCCTTTGCACACGGTCGTTTTCTTTCGCGTGGCGAAGATCACAGTGTTCACAGAAGGCATCTAATTGCCAACCTCTCGCATCTCGCGCTCCCCCATAAACTTAACGACCGCCTCAACGGTTGGCCCTGCCGGTATGCTAAAGAGCGTTTCTTCGGCTATTTCACGAAGTACCCTGTTAAACACTCCGATGGGCCGTTGCAACGTTTGAACGGTGCAAAAGACCGCGTTCTATGCGAGAGATACCCGTTCGTTTCGGCCATGTGCAATCGTAAAATCGTTAAATTAATACGTAACGGACTCATTAACGCAACGAGCTATCGTTTTGTGATGGTGTTTCGCGGAGGGGAAGAAAAATAAGGGTCTACGAAACGAAAAAGATGGACAAAGAGAGACATCTGCCGAATTTCTCTCTCCGAATCTTCCCGTGATCGCAAGGAAGTCGATGATAAGCGCGAAGTGATCGATCGCGCGCGGGCTGCGTGTCCCAACGAAGCCAGACGTTATTGGATTTTTGCACTCGGTTTGCATGATTCTGATTGGAGCGTTTGAGAAAAAGTGTAGGGTTTGGAGGGGGTGCAGACGGCGGAGGGTCCATGATTGGTGGGACATTAGTGTAATGAGAGTCTTGAGTTAAGGGGTAAAACGTGGTAGCAGCTACCGCGGCGTGTATCCGCCATGATTAGAGCCTATCTGCTGCATTTTCGCCGATATCGTGAGTTCGCGAAATCGCTCCTGCAATTTTAATCCGGTCCCGACGGACTCTTCCTTCGTCCAAAGGAAAAAGGAATGTCGGCGGCATGATGGACTCTCCTCTATATAAGCCGGCAAAAAACCAAAGAGAAAGGCAGAACTGTTCGAAGCAGAAGGCATACCCATCTCGTCAATCGACAAGTATACGTTCGGTGGATGTACGTATGTACCTACGCGTACCTGTCAAACTACATTAATCACGAACACTAGCACGCCAGGAAACGTGCGTGAACAATGAAAACGTTGTACGTTGCTATCGATATGATTTATGACTGGAGGAAACGATGTACTTCTGGCATCGAAACACGCGCAACGCGTTCGCTGCCCCCGCGTGTCACGTTAACGGAGAACGTCGCAATTTCTGTATCATTGCATCTTTCCGAGTCCCTACCAGCTAGTTGTGAATATTTCACGACGGTTCCGACGTCGTTTCCCTCCTTCGCGCGTGTTATCATTTTCCAACCTCGTGTTACAATCCACTTTTGTCATTGGACTTTCTCAGTCTGATCCCTATGCACCGATGTTACATCGGTTGCCTGTACTTAGGGGCAAAATCCGGTATCCACGAACTTTATGCTCCGTCCTGCGGAAACTATTTTTCCCCTGTATATTTGCTCTCCTTCCTAAAAATAGTCCACGCTATGGTACGATAAGTAATAAGGAAATGCACGAGGAACATCGGAGAGAAGAATAGCCACGGCCTTAACCATGGTATCAATCCTGGTAAGGGACGATAAGCAGTTCAACTTTTGTAACAATGTTTTCTTCTCGAAGGAGGTTGTACCGAGGCACGAGAGTCGATGTAAGTTGTAGAGTTACCCTCTAATCATAACCGCGAGTCTGACTGCAGTCCGGATGCAAGGAAGCACGTGTTGTGCCGGTTCCGCCAGCAGGGTCGGCCAGTCTCGTCCATGGGCATTACGTATTCAGTGGCCAGCGCCATTTTGCCTCAACCATTTTTGCCGATCAAATCTTAATTGTTGGCTGGCGGCTGTCTAAGGAGGCGTGGCCACTGGTTGGTTCAGTTTCTGCCACGCGATGCACGAACGCATTGGTTTTCTTCTTCTTCTTCTTCTTCTTCTTCTTCTTCTTCTTCTTCTTCTTCGTCTTCTTCTTCCTCCTTCTCTTCTTCTTTTCCTTCTACTACTACTACTTCTTCTTCTTATTCTTCTTCTTCCTCTTGTTGCTGTACAAGGAACACGATACATCGCGACTTTCAAATCGTTTTTGATCCGCTGCTGTTCACTGGTCAAGCCATGGCAACCCATGCTCCAATCAGGCCGAACCGTTCAGGCTATGCAAAATCGAGGATCGATGCATCGTCTGCGTTCTCGCGTAATATCCACAAAAAATATGCCCCGGTATAAAAATCAAAAGATTGCAAACTGGTATCGATGAACATCGAAGACGATTAAGATGCACGTAGCAAAAATGTTTGAATTTCACGAGAAGGAAGAAAGTTGGAATTAAAATGGGGATGTTATTAACCTGAACGGTAGAGGGAAACAATTAACAATTATCCTAAGAAAATCTCGGGTGACACTGGTAGTTTTCACAAATTAATCGATAGCAAGCAGGTAGATTACTCTGAGGACAACAATAGGTGGAGAACATGTTCTCAGACTGCAACACCGGATTTCTGGACTGTAAAGTTCACTGTTATGTCTATCATTATGTGCCCTATCTTAATTAATTTTAAACAAATTGTCCGTTGAAGAGCAACAGTTTAAAGCACGTTAAGGAACAGATTCCTCTCTCTCCTCTCTCTGTGTCTCACTAATTAATTTTAATCATTGTTCAGAGCCACATATAATAATAGGTACGCACAGTTTACACGCGTATTATAGTAATGAGAGAGTACCTTTATAGTTTGTTTTAATTAATAGCAGACAACCTTGGAAAATGATTATCATCCCATTGAGTAATGTCGTTTGCGATGACAGTTTCACTCGTTTAATTTCCGAATTATTTTTCACGACATCTATACCTTCTTATGTCATCGAAACATTTCGCATAAGTAGATTTCGCGAAAAACAATGTAAAGGGATGGCCTAATAATTTGAGTTTGCACGTGTCCAGCACGCACTACCCAATTATCTCGAAATTAATATTGTACGCAGTATAATCAGGTCTGCGCATGGCGTAGTAGTGCGCATTGCTGCTAACCTTCTCGCCATAATGACACGTATTACTCTGATTGGCAACAATTGGTAACAATTGACGGGCGGAACGGAGCCTCGGAGGTTCCGCTACTTTGCCCGCGTTGTTTACGACCAGAACTTTGAAACGTTACACCTTAATTGCCTGGCTACATGCTCGAAGAATTATCAAGGCTCCTTTACATCCCTACGCAATTAGTTATTAGAGATGTACCTGTAGCCTATCTCTCGACACGGTGTTACAATCTGGTTCATCCTGAATGCATATAATTTCGAAGTTTTCGAAGAATGAAGTAGCGATTATTCCCGTATTAACATCCATCGGGGTATCTTTTTCAATTTTATCTCGTACTTCCTTCCAATTTCAGAACCACGAGAAGCAGGAGCAACGTGTTTCAAATTAGACGATAACGTTACTTCTCAACAAAGAAGACCACCTATGTACGTGATTTTCGATAACTTCAAGAACGCGAGAACTTCTCTTAAAATTCTTTCGATCTTCCTTCGTATGACCAAGTCTGTACCGAATATGGATATGCAAAGTGTAGAAGGAAGCAGGCTACTTAAGTTATAATGCTTCTAAACGATGCAGCAACAGCTGAGAAAAGCGAGAACGGTCATTCTATAATCTTTCATTTGCCTCGTAAAAACACGAAACAGCGGATGCTTCGTAGAGGCAGAGAATTGCATTTTATGAGCCCCATAATGCAGCCAATGGACCGCTGCACGCGTACTATATCCGACTTGTCGGGAAGTTATTACAACATCGTTACGTTCTACCTAACCAACTCGTTCCAACCCTTTCCTCGAATCTACCAGTGGAAATTAAAGTCGTAACTCGGTATCGTGTGATTGAATTCAATTGTAAGCAACCTGTTCGCTTCTTCTGTCGCCACTTCGTTGATCTTCGCATCGTCCTTTTTCCTCGTTCGATGTTGGATAAGGAAAATTTCGAAGAAGTTGGCAGTTTCGTTGAGAATTTTTCCGCGCCTTGAAATGCAACGCGAGAGAAGATATCAATTAGCACTGTAGCCGATTAAGTCATCTTTAACGGTGATTGCAGCGTGTGAGCATTACAGCAGACATATGAAGAAAAATTTTACGTGCCGTCTAATTGGCCCGTACTCGATAGTTTCGATGTTATTTCCTCGTAAACGCGAGGTCCCGTCGGTTTCTCATTAAATGATCGTTTCTACATTTATTATCGTCCAATGCAAACTCCGTTCTTATTCCTTCTACCCTGTTATTCGACGCTCCATTTACGATCCATCGTTTATTTTTTTCTACCAATAAAACCACTTGGTATATTCGAAAATACCGCAACAGAAACGACTGGCGAAACGTTACGATGTGCAATCGCCTCTAACAATAAGTAAATGACAGCCCGAGAGGTGTGTAATATTTGAACAAAGACTTAATGCGTTTTCTTTGTTAGAAGTAGGCTCCCTTCCACGGGCTGCTGCATCGATTGTTACACTGAACCAAGAGGGTTATCCATTCTTTGCCAGGCAATCAGTTTTTCACATTTCCCTTCCACGAAAACGCGTAATAAATTGATTACACGTTGATCCTGCAATTAACGAGATTGTTACCTCGTCGTAATCTATCGGTGCAGCGTGCACAAATAAATCTTTAGGCAACGAGGAGCGCGTCGGTGTTTCGTCGGAATTAGTAACGTAATCCTTCAATTCTGAGCATATCTAATCTACGAAAATCCCTATAATTCGACGGCCTTTAATGCGCTTTTGATCGAAATTGTCGGGCAAAAAGAAGAGACGCAGAGAAGAGAAGAGAAGAGTTTCGATACGCCACGCCAGCAAGATGCTCCAGTGCACCAGTGACGTCATCGAGTTTGCGGTCTCCAAATTACAATATCACGAAAACGAGCGAGTCGAGAGGGTATGGACTATGGATCCGAAGGGAGGTAGAGGAAAGGTCCTTTCCGCCAGCCGTGTGCTCGCGGAATAATAGCCTTCTGATTATATGCATTATATGGGCTGAGATTGATACGGTTCGTAATAAAATAATTGAAATAATCACACGCCACAAGGTCGGCGCAACGTTAGAAATCGGTTGACCGAATGAAATGGCTGTTAACGGTGTATCCGACTTGTTAACTATGTCCGGACATAATTGAAATTTTACTTCCACCATTGATTCAATGTATCTTTCTCTACTTTAACTGACTCGGGATAAAGTAAACTTCGAAGTGAAAGGAATATTTTCGATGCTGCCTCTTTCCCGTGAAGAAACGAATAAATTTCTCGGTGGTATATATCAAGTCGCATCTTTTCCTGGTCTGGTCTCACGGCGCCACCGTGGGGCCGACATCAGAGAACACGCACACACATACACACACACACACACACACACACATATACCAACACACTCGATCATTTTCTGTTTTTTCCTTTTTTTCCTTCCATTCTGAGGCAATCTTAATATTATCCTTCGAATTACGGCCCTCCGGTGATCCACGACGTGCGTTCCCATCACATACGCAGACCATCGAATTAGACTCCAATAATCGCGTGCATATTTCGGAGCGCGTCGCTTTCCTTGATTCACGCGTGCACGTACGAATTTTGCATTATATAATGGATTACAAACAGCGAATTAACGTTATCGTCTACACAGTGCCAGTTGCCCCGAACACCGGTGTGATTATAAAGTGGAGAAACGTGTACGTTTATTCTACCAGAATGGAATTACCGTTTTTTGCCGTGATAGCGCCGCGATTTCAATCATGAGCATTTTTTAATTTGTCAAGAGGCTCGAAATTTGTTTGGGAGCTGCGTGCGTGTTTATGGTTTCCGCGAAAGCATTGCAATCAACCCTCTTTGATGGCCCCCTTTTTTCTCCTACAGATTAAAGGCACTGCTTCATTTTCTAAAGCTATTCCTAGAATTACGATCAGCTCGTCTGCGTATAGTCTCTTAACCAGAGGTCAAACGATTGAAATCAACCGTAGTAATCGTTTTACGAAAATTACAAACCAATGAGTAACAAAATGTTGTTATGGAAATAACCGGAATGAACATTAAAATAATTCCATATGGAATGTAGTACTGGTTGGAGGAATGTGAGAACGTTACAACGTTAGAATGTACAGTTTCGTGACTTTTTTAAATTGACTCGTTCAATCGAAGAGTCTCTCAGATGATAATGCAGATCCCTGTTCCGTGACCGAGGGCCGGTCGAACTCATGACGTCACTGTGGTGCTGTGTTCCTTGCCTTGCCACACGTTGTGCAGTGATATTTACACGGGGGAAATTAAGAGAAATATCGGAGATATTTAATCCATACTCGGTTAATCTGACATTTGTGCAGTGAGTGAAAACGGTGGAATTTTGCTAGATTTTCAAGTAACCGTCGCAGAAGGCAGGTAACGTACATGCATGCAAAAATGATGTAACGTTTGTTGCGCTGATAAGAAGGTACACGTGGGTCTCGCGTATACATATACGGGTTGCTCGTATCGGCAGAACATCGGAAAACGTATGATTGAAAATTGTTAAAGTTAGCAATCTATAAATAGCTGCATTTCTTTTGCAAAGTAAGGTTAAGTTACAGTGTGCATCTTGCGGATGGTTCCAAAGTCCAATGCTACGAGGCAGCACCGTGCAATGCACCCAAGGTTCGAAGCTCCCTCGATGAGCCGGGGGAAGGACTAAATCCACGCGGTTCAATTCAAATTCGCAAATTTGCATTCTACGATTCGTAATGATTCGATCGTTGCCGTTGACGAGATATCGCGTTATCTTTATCGAATAGAAATAATAGAGATCGTCACGAAACGAGATTGTTAAAAAAAAAAAAAAAAATAGTGGCAAGCTTGGGTGTCATGGCGCTAAAGCGGCTGTTGAATAGCGTGGCGGGCGGATCCCTTCTCCTTTTCCATTAAAGTAATTCGGAAATCTCCCGGGGACCGTGACGAAGGACGACGACGACGACGACGACGACGATGAGAGATGGCGCGGTTCGCGTTAAACCGTCTCGTAGAAGATGAAAGAGAGACGAAAAGGGAGAGAAAGGACGATGGAACGGTTAAGAGAAAGAGGAGAACGGGGAAAAGAAAGGGAGTGGGTAGAGGGGACGAAGGATGAGAGAAAGAGGAAGAAGAATCGCAAAGTCGGTGGCGGATTGGCGGCCTGAGGCGCGGTTGCAGATTCCCGGCGTGATGCCGGTGATTCGCGGCTCTGGTGCCCAGTAATCGTCGGTCCCCTTACCCGACGTATTCCTCCTCCCTCGCATCTTTCCTCGGTGAATCCACCTCGTCCCTTCTCTCCTCTCATCTCCTCTCATCTCCTCTCATCTCCTCTCCTCACGAATTCGCTTCTCCGCACTTTCGTTCGCTTCCCTTCGCCTCCCGTAGGCGTCTCGTACCTGTTTCGTCCTTTTGATATGGCGCGGGCCGTTGTACACCGTAGGACGAGGAGATAGAAGGGGGGCAATCTCGCGGTAAATACAGCAATCGGTTGATGTGCCGTCCGCATTAATATAATTAGTCACCCCGAGCGGTTGAAAGCGACCCGATGCTGGAGAAGCCGACTCAACTTGACTCGAGTCGTGTCGAGTTGCCTTCATTCTACTTCGAAAGCATCACGAAGCCGGGGGCACTCTCTGCGCGTATAGGTGAAACACGGTGGTGGACTGTTAAAGATTCGAAGAGAGGGTTGAGGGAAGAAGGGCGTGGTCGATCCACGTTGGATCATTTTCATTTCTATCCATGCAAACTGATATCCCCCTCCTTCTATATATGCGTTCATTTTTCCGTACCGTACGTTAGTTTGTAGACAAAGACGGATCAGTACCTCTGGGCATCATGAACCGAGTAGTGTTGCCGTGAAAACGAATGGGGAACAATTGTCCAGAGCACTAAACGCGTACTCGGGGATTTCTTTCCATTCATCGTCGAGCTGCTTTTTTAAGTCGTAAAAGATTGTAGAGTTTGATCAGAACGAGTGGCAAGTAATAATGGAATTGTACTCTTTCGTAGAATGGCGCCAAAGAAAATCGAGGAACCCGAACGGAAACCGCTTATTGGCCGCGTGGGTACCAACTTGAAAATTGGCATTGTAGGCATACCTAACGTAGGGAAATCAACCTTCTTCAATGTTCTCACCAAAAGTCAGGCAGCTGCTGAGAACTTCCCCTTCTGCACCATCGATCCCAATGAAAATAAGTATCCAACTTTCTATTATACACGCTTGAATATCTAATCTGTCATTAACTCGCATGTCGTTTGTTTGCAACTTTGTACATACATATCGAAGAGTTCTAGTAACCTCAAAATGAATCTTTTACGTAAAGGTTTCGCTAAAAGTAGCAGTAGTAATATAGCCGACGATGTGCGATGAAACTTTGCGTAACGGGAAAAACGAAAGTACATATGATCGCGATCAATTTTACGCGAATACGTCCTTCATTGTCAAAAAGAGTTTCTTGAAATTTATCAAAGGGCATCCTCGCGAAGAATACATTCCCCCCTGGCCTGAACCTCACGGATGCGTGTATCCGAAAGCTAGTGCTTCCTATGCTTATCACGAAGATATCAATCCGTTTACTAGATTTCCCGCAAAGTGTACATCGAGAAAGTATGGGAGTATTCAGCCACACTTCGAGTCACCCAAAGAACCTTTCACAATTCGCGATCCTTATAACGAAACGGAGGCAAAAACGAAATATCTGAGAAGTAGACCAACGTGTTTCGTTATCCTGGGGAAACCTGATCTAAATACTACGAAACTTGCAACAATGATTGCAGACATGTGGAACTGCATTTTAATTTCCCCATTGGTACTTATAAATCAGGAGATTGAGAGAGCTAGTGAAAAGGGTAAGCTAATGAGAGATATTTTAAAAACTGGAGAATGCTTAGGTCCCGAAATTGTCATGAATTTAATAGCAAATCGACTTGATAAAAGGGACGTGTTTCACAGAGGATACGTTATAGAAGGTCTTCCATTGGTACCAAACGAGATGCTCGATTATTCCTCCTATTCAACTATTTCTTCGAAAGAATTGAATCCGCAAGTGATCTCTGAGATGACTATGAAATTGTTTGACTCGTCGTTTCATAGGATATGTAGTACAGCAAACGAACTCCAAAAAACCTCGATTTCCTGTGTTCGGGACTCGAAGAACAAAATATGTAAAGCCAGACCTGATTACGAGCGGTTTATCTCTAGTCAAATCGAAGATATTTTTACTACTTGGCCCTTAAAGCCATCGATAATCGTCTACGCGATGTGCCCAGATGCAGATCTCGTGAAAAAACGTGAACTTTTTCGTATAGACCCGATAACCGGTCGCACAATAGACACGAGTCTCACAGACATAAGCACAAATATCGAAACATTGCTCTCTCACGATAGAATGCATAATGGTATAAACGTTTCCTACGAATTATATCAAGAACTCATGACGGAGGAACGAATTTTAGACGAACACCAGAGAAAGTACCTGCTGAAGCGACTCTCTGACAATGTATTCAACGTAGAAGCGCAGTGTGCATTGTACAAACGTCTTGCAATGCCTACAATAGAAAAGTGGATATTATTGCATAATCCGCAAAACGTAATTCGCGTGGATGGTCGTACGGCAGTGACCTTAATGTTTAAAAGTATCGTTGCACGTTTGCGTATATTGGCAGCGCCACGTGTAATTCTTGCAAAGAGATTTATCGATCCCTCCGCGTTAGAATTCAAGGGTGAATCGCCTCTGCCTATCGAAGATTTCGAAGGTAAATCGAACGAAGAGGCGTTTCGAGAACTGTCAAACAGGGAAACCGTTTCGCCTTTATTTCCTTGGAGATTGTCGATTTGGAATTTTCTTTGCCCTGTTGAATTAGCCAGAGGAAGGACGGTAGAAGGGATGGCGAAATATGCTGTTCACTTTATGGACAAGATCTTTTATCTTTCGTCGAACGAAGCAGCCAATTTGTTCGTCGAGAATCCAAGAACTTTCCTCTTTCCTTTTTCTCCCCGGCCAACGTGTAAAGTCGTTGTGTTTGGTCCTCATTACTCAGGCAAATCGGATTTATGCAAAAACTTAGCAAGAGTACTTAGAGGCACGATAATAAACGTAAACGAGATTGAGAATTCTCTCAGAAATATTGATTCGGTTGCTTCCTTTTATTCACCGACTTACATGGACGTAAGCGAAAAGACAAGTATGATTATAAAGGCTATAGAGAATATACCAAAGGAGGAAATAGACATAGATGTATGGAGAGATGGAGGATACATCGTAGATGGCATGTATCCTAACATAGACTGTTGGAAATCAATGGTAGAGGAGTCGGATATTATTTTCGAAGATGCTATTCTTTTGTACGACGAGGATCCTTACGATTTTCTGTTATCCAAATGGCAAAGTATCCACGATATCGACGAATTCGAAGGGGAATATATGCAAGATGAAGTAGGCGACGAAGAAGAAGAGGAAAAGCAAGGATTGGTAGAATATATTAGGCACATTCAGAAATTTGATATGGATTGGAGAGTACTGAGAGAAAAGGTCGAGGAGAGCTGTAGACATTTGATTACTTGTGATATTGGCAAAATTAACGATGTGTCGAAATATATTATTGATCAAATTAAAGATCGTTACGTAGATAAAGCGAGAATTATGACCGAAGAAGAGAAAGAGAGGGAAAAAGATCTCGCAGAGTACATTGCTATGAGTGATACGGAAAATATCGAGGAAGAAGAGGAGGAGGATGATAGGGAAACGACGGGCTTTGATTCTAAAGAGGATAATCGTCGCTTCGGAGACACGAATGTTTATTGTCCAGTGGCCCTATTAAAATATAATATATTTTGGAAGGGTAAAGAAGATTTCAGCGCAATTTTTATGGATAAAATCTATCATCTCTCTAGCGCCGAGGCTGTCGAAGAATTTCTACGTAGTCCGCAGTGTTTAAATCTTCCGTTTAAGAAACCGTTGCTTACGATTCCACCCGTTCGTGTCAGTATCATCGGTCCAACAGGAAGTGGAAAGAGCACGTTAGCAAATGCGATATCTCGAGAGTACGGTCTAGTTCATATTGATTATTTCAACAATTTTACCGTGTATATGAAATCTCGAGCGATGTCAGAAACTTCCCATAAAGATATTCTTATTGCGCCCGAAAATTTGATGGACGAAGTAGAACTGCCGGAAGATTTAAGTAGTATGATGTATAATTACGACACCGCTACAGTCCAAACATTCGTGAAACACTACTGGAAAAGTGGAAACGTTCTCCCCGAGAAAATTCTTAAAGAATGTTTACTCGATTATTTCGAAGGATTGTACAATCTACACGGTATCGTACTCGATCAATTTCCAAGTTGCAAAGAAGATGTAGAAGTCGCGATAAGAAAATACACCGTGCCCGATATAATAATAGAACTTCGCTGTGATAAAGACACTGCATTCGAAAGGGCGATACCTGGTCTTATTTCATCCTGGCGTACCCAATTAGAAGAGAAAAAGCGTAACGAAGAATCACGGTACAAAGAAGCACTCGAAGAATACGAGATTAATCGAGAAATTTGGATACTGAAAATGTTGCATAGAAAGCCCAGCTATTTAAGAGAAAACGACGAAGAGGAAGAATATTACGATTATATAGACGACGATGATTTCGAAGAAACAGATCTTAAAAGATTCGAAGCGGAAGAAATGTGGGCTCAAGAAAATCCCGAGCCTGTGCTGTTTACGGATTGGGAAGATTTACAGACAGCACAGCAAAGAATTGAGCAAGAGTTTCAGAACAGGTACGAGACTGATTCTCAGAAAATAGACGACATACGAATTGCCTTAGAAAATGAAACAATACCGTATGTCACTGTGGATGCAGTGCAGAATGCAAGAGATCTACTCCTCCGAGTTATGATGATTCTCGATCCTTACATTCGACGAGACGTTTCTATTCTAGAGAAAATGTATACCGTCGATCCTGAAACAGCTGATGCTCTTCTAGATCGTGGCTATTATTTTCTAAGTTCCTTTGGCCGCTGGTGTCCCGTGCAATTGCACCGAAATAAAATCCCGCTACAGATGTTTCTACCATTGGAAGCTCAGCAGGAGATTTATCCGGTCGTACATCGGCAGTTCGTTTATTTCCTCGGCAGCAAAGATGCTCAATTGAAATTTATAAAAACTCCATTCAAGTATCTCGAGCAAGATTCCTCTGTCCCTGCTATTCCATTTCGAATTTCTATTATAGGTCCACCGAAATGCGGGAAAACGACCCTTGCGCGTCAATTTGCAAGAAAATACGGACTGAAGGTGGTAACACGAGGCTCGGCTCTTCGTCACATCGTGAAATCTTTTCCTTGGACGGAATCAGCGCGATCGGCGGAATCTCGTCTTCGAGCGGGTCATATTGCCCCTGTAGAATGCGTATACCGCGCTGTTGAAATGTATTCTATCGATCCTACTTCGATATCGCAAGGTTTCGTGCTAGATGGTTTCCCTTTGAACCGCAAAGAATACGAGGAACTGACTTTCCTAGGTCTTCAACCAATGATCACGTTTGATCTGAAAGCGAATCTAGATTTTTGCTTGAACTGTTTGTCGCTCGAGTCTAACGAAGAGAAATATCCACTGAATTTTTCGAATAATTTCTTTATGCGTCGTTATGCCGTTTGGGAATTGGATCAAGAAAGTTTTCGACGTTGGTTAAACAATTTTTCGCAAAGTCTCGTCGAATTGGATGCAACTAAATGCAAATGGTACGTTTGGACACGAGCCGACGAAGAAGTATGTTCAAGATACACAATTATCCGAGAGTATTTTCGCCAAAGCGACTACGATAAAGTTCATAGCTTGAAATATATGAACGTTTCACCCTACGAATTCAAAAGGCGACAGACTCGATTCGAATCGTATTGCCCTCTTTGCTTGTACCACGAGAATACCATGAAACTTTCAGGACCTCCGCCGGAACACGAAGGAATGGTTCAATTCAGGGAACATTTCTACTGGATTTGTCCGAGACATATGAACGATTTTATTCGAGATCCTGAAAAGCATCTTCCACCGATAAATACCGCCCATCTTCCACAAGATCGTCCACGTATTTTGACTGAAACAATCGACTTTGAGCATCCCTGTTTCACCAGACGTTTGCAAGTCAAAGGATTTTGTCTAACAACATACGTGGATAATTTACCGCGTCGCAAACTCGTACCTGGGAAACGAACAATAGGGATAGAATACGAAGAAAATATATATCTGTTTTGCACCGAGGAATGCCGCGATCGATTTCTCGCGCAGCCTGAAAAATACGCGAGCGTGAAAATCAAATTTTTGCGCACGCTATCTCCGGTAAACGTAGACAGTTTGCCAGACCTTGGTTTCTTAGAGCAAACGGTTGTCAAGTTAATAATCAAGGCTGTAAATCAGATCTGCGTAATTCGACCAAAAATACCTGGTTTATCGGCCTCCGGTACCGCCGCAATTTATATCGGCGTTTACTTAAAGGTCCATAACGCGCGTTGCGCTTTAAACGAAGCAGAGATCTATAAAACGGTCAGCGAAAGGATTTACAGTCGTGAAAAAATAATCAGAGTGGCGAGCCGTGCTATAAAGAAAAAGCTAAATCCTTTTGTTCATATGCCCCTGTATAAAGAACAGCCTAACCCTCGGTATAAATTGAGCGAACAAATCTCCATGTTATCGCGCATATTTTCACATCAGTCAACCTCCATTGTATTTCGTCGAACATCGCCAACTCAACTTTTGGTCGATCCCAGCGATGAATCGGACGATTGAATCGAAAGATTCGGTGTTTCGCAAACGTTGGAAAATATCTCAAGAAAATATGATATCTCGGTGTAATAAATAATTTGTAAATAGACAGTGTATATTCTTGTTTCGTTTATTTCAAGTCTAACAACGTTTTATTTTCCAGCACGTCGCGTACCTGTCCCCGACGAAAGATTCGATTACCTGTGCGAGTATTTCAAGCCGGTTAGGTAAGCATCACCGTAAATATCGTACGATCCTGGTGATCAAATATCCGAATTGCGTAGCGGTGTTATCGAAAGAAAGCGGCGAGTCTATCTGATCCTGCACCCCCGTAATGGGAAACGAGTTGGAATAACCATTGAGACATTTCCTCCATCCTTCTTCGCTTTTATTTTCGCGTACCGGGGGGTCTGGGGTACGGGATAAAACGGGACGTGATCTGCAATGCAGATTCGACTAAATTCGTCTACGCGACACATAGTCCATGTTGAACATCGGCCGACTTTACATATCTCGTTCTTTTCTTTGCTCTACGATATATATGGTATACGACGATACATCTTCAAGACAGAATTTCTACCGTTTGTCGGTAGAAATTTTAGTAGAGATTAATTAAGAATCCGTGTCGCATTTGAAATCGACGAAGCGCGATAATGGAAGTTTCGCCGGGACACGTGGAGACCACTATGCGTGCTGTGGTATACAGCAACGTGGGTAACCGTGGATGAAAGCCGTGTTTACCGTGGCTCCGCGTCATCACGTTGGCTCGTTGACACGATGAGATTGAATGTACAAAGCAGCAGAATGATGGGAGGGTTGAAACGCAAAGCGTACCGTTCATTGCGTTAGGTTAAATATTTTTTAACCTAGGTATTGCAACCTGGTAAACAGTTAACGAGAGGGCAAGAGAATAGCGTCGACTCGGCGAACTGTAAACCGTGAAAAAGGGTAAAGAATTAACGAGCAATTATCGAAGAGGATGACGAGACCGATGGAGTTTACTTTGTGACACGTGCTTGCTCGCGATTCGACCAATTCGAGGAGATTAAAATGTGAAACGGTGCTAGATCAAAGGGCATCATCTCTCTTCCATCATGGTCACCGAACGTTCCATCGAACGGTGGAACTCTCTCGCCAACGACGCTATACCGTCACGTGTCAGATGATTCAACGATCCCTAATGAAAGCCACCTAACACGCCGTTCCCCCTTCTTGTTCATTTTACCAACGCCTCTCTTCAAAGGCTAATTGTTTAATGAGGCTACTCGCATTAGCATTTAAATACAGCTCGTTGTCAGTGCGACACCCTCGTTTCAATTCTAGACGCGTGCTCGTGACAATGGTGCCGGTAATCCCTGTTCGGACTCGTCGCGCTCCTCGAGCCAGTCCCATCGAGAAATATCTTTGCCTGTGCTTTCAGCAAAGTTCCAGCCTTCTTAAATGTCGTGGACATCGCTGGATTGGTTAAAGGCGCTGCCGAGGGACAGGGCCTGGGAAACAGTTTTCTCTCGCACATCAACGCATGCGACGGAATTTTTCATCTTTGTCGTAAGTACTTTTGCACATGCGTACGATTCGATAAGTAGGAAGAAGTACAGCTCCCTTGGACAACTACTTTAATATTTAAAAAAGAAAACAAAAGGATTAATCTTGTATTTTTCAACAATCAGGAGCGTTCGACGACGACGACGTCACCCACGTAGAAGGAGATGTAAATCCCGTGAGGGATCTTGAGATTATTAACGAGGAATTGCGACTGAAAGATATCGAGTTCTTGAATGTTCATCTCGAGAAGCTGGAAAAACTCGTTGTTCGCGGAAACGACAAGAAACTGAAGCCTGAATACGTAAGGACCGATTTACCTCTGAACGTTTGATTACCCCTCAACAAGGTGTTCGTCTTTTTTTTTTTGTTTTTTTTTTTTGTCTCTTTCTTTCGGCACTAATATCGAGTAACGAAGGAAATCGCAGCAAATGCAAGTATATTGCAAAGGTGAACGAAATCAGCGAGAAAATTAAGAGAACGCGGTCGGTACACACACACTCTACTTCCTAGAACGAATCAATCGAATTACCCTCTTTCCGTGGATTGACCCACGGCAATTTCCGATCTCTCCCTCGTTCTAGACTTTGCAATTTGCTAAAACTTTTCGAGAGTTCGAAACTACCTCTTCGCCCTCCTCCTCTTCCTCCTCTTCCTCCACCCATCCGGCCTCCCTCTCTCTCTCTGTTTCTCTCGGCTAAACTAATGGAGCGACGTTTCGCTAGTGTACAGTCCTCTAATCACGGCTCGATCACGGAATTATTCCACTCGATCGCGTACTAAACGGTACATTGCCTTCTTCGGCACGATAATGAAACGCGTTTGCACGAGACTGCTAGAGTTTAACGAAAGAAATCGAATTCACGCGTTCGTTTTCCTACACAGGATACATTATTGAAAGTGAAGGGTGTAATGGTGGATGAGAAGAGGCATATCAGGTTTGCCGATTGGAGTGCCACCGACGTAAGTCACACGACGTTTCGCATGTGATCAACTTTAATACCGTCTTAACGTATTGTAATATCGTTGCAGATCGAAGTCCTGAACAAATATTTATTCCTCACGTCCAAGCCGGTTATTTATTTAATTAATATGTCTAAACAAGATTACATCCGTAAGAAGAATAAATGGTAGGTGGGGATTATCTGGGTTCAGACGGCAAGTCTGTTTCGAAGTGAAACGATTAACGTTGAAATAATTGTGTAAAATTCAGGTTGGGCAAAATAAAGGAGTGGGTCGACAAAAACGATCCTGGAGCTGTTATAATCCCGTTCAGTGGAGTTTTCGAAAATGCTCTTATCGATATGGACGACCCAGAGCGCGCAAAGTATCTAGAAGAAAGCAAGGCAACTAGGTGCGTACTATTCTCTGTAATTTACAACGATATCGTCTCTCTTATACTTGCAAATGATAGCAACCAGATCCCTCGAAATAGAAAAAGAGGCGAAAGTTCGTAAAATTTGGAATTCCAAGAGCTAACGTCGAGAAAGTTCAGTTCCCACATTTAACTATACTCGGAGTTATCTACTAACGGTAATAATAATGGAGGGCTCGGTCTAAACGTCTAGACCAGCCCTACTTCTCGTGGCGTGTAGGGTGACTAATAAAAACTGCGGCATCTTTGCTGCACCGCATTATATTTTTACGAACAGCTATTCAAATTCTTGCAAAATTGCATAAAAACCCCTCCTACCCTCCCGGGCACACCGGTATAAGGTACCAGGGAGACGAGTGGAATGAGGATCAACCGGTTCAGTTGGCTAGTGGGTCATTCGCTAACAAAACCAATTCATGTTCTATAGGGTAAACTCGACCGAGTTTGCGCGCGTTTTAAACATTTTTACGTACATATTTTACGATGCATCGTAAAAATTCTAACCAGCACCGCGTACAAAAAGAGAAAAGAAAGAAAGAAAAATCTTTCCTGTACGCAGATTTTTATACAGGATTCGTTTCGAACTAAAACATATCGTCTAATTGACGTTTCAACGTGGAAAATATGAAATCGCGGAGAGAAATAATGCCCGTAATCAGAGAGTCGATGGTTAGAAAGAAATCTAAATTCGTCGGCAAATCTTGTCGATCCCTCGAAATGATCGTCTAAGATAGGTTCACTCGGTAATGACAGGGGACAAACGGAAGATTTCTAGATACCGCGATTTTATTTCGAGACCGCAGATAACCGAGGCGCCGAAGTAGGTCTCGGACAGAGTTAGAGTGATAAAATTGCGGTATTAAGTCGTTCAGCTTTATGTGTATTCTCTGAAGTCTCGAAGTTCGTCGGGCCCGTGGAACAGAATGGCTTCCCTTCCTGTACCCTGTCATTAGACGATATTCGGTTCGAGACAATCATATTCCACAGTCCTCTTTTTCGACCACCCCTTCTTTCAACCTTTTGGATTCCTTTCTTTCTTTTTCCTCGTCTCTTTTTTTCTAATACAACGTATTAATGAAAAAGAAAAATATATATATATTCCTGGACATTTCAGTATCCTCGACAGGATCATCGTTAAAGGATACCAAGCGTTGCAGTTGCAATACTTCTTCACGGCGGGACACGACGAAGTTAAAGCATGGACCATCCAGGTAAGTCAAAAACGGAACTTCCCTAACGATCCTTTCGTATCGTTCCCCGTGAATTTGTCGAATTCTAGAAAGGTACGAAAGCACCACAAGCTGCAGGCAGAATTCACACGGATTTCGAAAAAGGGTTCATCATGGCGGAGGTTATGAAATTCGACGATTTCAAAAACGAGGGATCGGAAGCTGCAGTAAAAGTGAATATCACGCGAACGAGGTATATTTCAGGTTTTGCATCTCTTTTTAACGTTCGAATATTCTCTTTTTCCATCAGGCTGCTGGAAAATACAGGCAGCAGGGGAGAAACTACGTGGTAGAGGACGGTGACATAATTTTCTTTAAGTTTAACGCGGGTGCTGGATTGAAAGACCCGAAGAAAAAGTGATGGCAGGCGTTTCTCATGTTGCTGCTAGTCCATTTCTACATCAACATGATATTTATGTTTTGTTGTACGCGTGACACACGTACGAAACAATCGAAATCGCTTTCTGATCCTCCCTAATTTTATTTCTTTCCTACGGCTGAACGAAAAACACACACCATCGTTGATAACGATAGTAGCATTTTTATATCGACAACATGATACTTCACACGAATAAATATTTTTCTATGTTTTATTATGCAACAAAAGCAAAATGCCTTGTGTTTCTATTAGTAACTAAACTTGTCAATTCTATCGTATCAATGTTGGGAAATATTTCCGGAATATTCTCCGTTTCTTCCTTTTATACTGTAAAACAGTCTCAATTATTGGAAAACTTGCATTTCGAGTATTCCAAAATGTAAATAAATAGTAAGAGCTTCGTAATATAGTAGTTAATCGATCTTTATCATCCTAAATAACCGTCAGAAACGAGCTGAACACAGATATTCTTGAATGTTTCTACGTTCCCATGTATTTAGGTTGCAAGCGTATTTTCTCGAAGAAACGAAACTTTTATTTTCCGTTATATTGTTATTTCAATGTTAATTTCTCGAGCAGGAACGAAATCGCGTTGTTCGATACCAATTTCTAATAATTCTTATAATTTTGACCCCTTTTCTATTTGTTGTATAACAATTGAAAACAATTTTTAAAAATTTGAGAGATATAAACACATCGTGGTGCCTCTAGCGGCTATTTCGGGAACTAAATCTGGGGGTAAAAACCGGAGAAATATGTGGCGCCATCTAGCGTAGAGGTGCTATTACTACTCTTGAAAAATCAACTCTCGAATTACCTTGTTGCGTAGTACCGGTACTCTCCGCTAGGCGGAAGCACCTACTGGGCAGTAATTGTGGCGGCATCTAGCGGTGAGTTTTGGTACTACCGGTGGGGGCTAAATCGAGAGTTGATTTTCCAGAAGTAGTAATAGCACCTCTACGCTAGATGGCGCCACATATTTTTCCGGCTTTTACCCCCAGATTTAGTTCCCAAAATCGCCGCTAGATGGTGCTACGATGTCCTTAGCACGGTGGAACTTCCAAAAATTGCTTCTAATTAATGCACAGCATCTGAAATTTATTCAAGAATTATTGTAAATTACTATAAACAACCAGCAACCGTATAAAATGGTACAAATAGTATGTCAATCTTCATTTTCCCATTATTTTCCCGGTACCGTCGGTATCCTAAACTTATTCTATGCTGAATCGTTAATGGTGGTAAGATGATCAATTTTACCATCCTCGATGGGCCGATTGAACATAATTCATAAATTTGCCGCTCTAAGTGGTAGACGGCACAGTCTGGGAATTTTTTGTACGATCGGTATTAAGGAATCCTGCAGCCTGTCTGTGCTATGAGTAACAGTGATAGAAAGGATAAATAATCTTCGCGTTTCTTTCTTTAGAGACTTTTTTTAATCGAATTTCATGCGGTATAAAATTATTATTATAGAGAAATATTGAATACAATCGTCTTTGGCATATTTTGAAACTAGATTATGATCAGGACATGGCAATCTTTTCGTTTCAGGTATAATAATTTTCCCCAAGGTCGATCAACGTTTCGTTGAAAAGTCGTGCTTTTATCCACTGATAAAATTCCATCTCGTCCTCGAAATATTTAAACAGCGTATCTCTTTGTCGAGATTTTAATGCAACTGCAGCATCGCCGAAATTTTTCTGTCGTGGGTCTAAATAAAACAGAGTAAATCTTAAGGAATCTGCACGAATACACTAAATTCTACCATCTTCGTGTTTACTTACGAATTTTTTCGTAAATCTGCTTAGCCCCGCGAAAAAAATATGGAAACTTGTGTTCCAGTAAGTCTATCGATTGCTCCAAACAATCTAACACCCCAACCACGGGATACCATTCGATAATATTCAGTTTAGCTCGTTGCAATGCCCATTTGTTGTTCACCTGTCTATATATTCGTGCGTAACGCAGAGAGACAAGGAAATAAAGTAACGTTTTCTAAATGAAATTCGATTCGTTAATTATTACTCACGTGCACCGTGGATCTTGTCCACAGAACGTAGGTATAGCTCTACCTTCCGAAGTATTTTTTCGTCTTTGACGATACCTTAAAGCGAAAAAGTGAAGTTCTCAGATAACAATCGATTCTACGGGGCGCGCTGTTCAACCTGTATCAGTTTCTTCGACAAGGGGAATATCTCTTTACCTCTGCAAATTGTGCGCACCTAGAGGATTCCTCACTAGAGAGATAAACGAAGGAGGCTGTCGTCCGAACTTTGAGAAATTGAAAAACCTAACATCTCCGTCGAAACTCAAGGGAACAGCTTCCTGCCTTATGATATTGGTAATTTCTTCGACTAGCAGTTCCTACAAAACATCGCCCGAGTTATTTATAACCGAGCAACCCCTATTTTCTGCATCGTCGTACACACAATAAGCGTGCAACCTAACGAAATAGCCGAGAATACTTGTGCACGATAGAAACCGTCAGAATGATTGATCACCATACTCGAAATATGTTGAATCTTTGAATATTTATCGACTCTCGTGCCCCGTTTCGCGCACGCGTGCTGCCCTCCCTAGGTTTCATCTAGACATGCTCCAAATAGGAATTTCTCGACCTGGCTACTTTAATTGGAAAGACGAAAGTGGCACAACTTCGATTGCAACACTGAAAACCGAGTCTGACGTGAACGCAAAGGGCAACGACCGCCGTGTGATCACATTTTGCCCAGATTTATCCGATCAATGAATCACCTGCTGATTCACGTTTCTCGCGTTATTGTTCACCGTTCGATCAATGCTGCGTTGTTAACGCGATTTCTCGTTTAATCGTTCAGTTTCGCAAAGAATGTTACGATAAATTTAACGAAGGAAGTGGTAACTTTGAAACGGCTGCATTTTTCGAGAATCAACGCCGCCTAAACGACTATTTCGCGGCGATAGAATTCGGAAGGATCACGTTACCTCTTGCAAAGTTGATAAGAGCCCATGATCACCAGGTGGCAATCGTATGTGTTTGAACGCATTGTAACCTTGCAAACGCTGCAGAATCAAAACCAACAACTCGGCCCCAGCTTCAGGTACACGTGTTAACATTAAAATATGCCTGTTCGATTTCGGTAAATTTCCACGGGCAGCCAGTTCCGCAAGAGAAGGTGTAACGTATCGATATTTCTGCATAGGAAATCATATTAAACGGTCATTGAGTTTTGCAACGATACCAAGGCATAAATTGGTAATACTGCTTGTAATTCGAAAACTTTTCAAGCCTCTACCGCGAATCCGTTTGTATGTCGTAAACGGGAAAGATTACTTTCCAATAATTACATCGTTCGTTGACGCACTTTCACTACGATGCGTTCCGAACTGGACCGGTGCGCGTTACGTAATATTTTTTACTCGAAATATCGCAAATATCGCACAAATATCTCGCGGTAGATTTAAATATTTTATTCGAGAAAAATTGATTGGATAGAAAATTCACCTGCTCTCTACGAATGTCCTGCCCTCGAACGTAAGGCTTTTCTATGCCACTTCCTGAATCGTTAGCGATCTCTATCGTTGATTTCGAATTGAAAACGATGAAGAAAACTGTCAAGCAACCAACGACACTTGTCAGCAAACCACGATTCAGCCGCATCTCAAAACGAGATTCGACAAGTGGCGAGCTAACGAGGGGACGGCTGGCTACCTTACCTTCTTTCCTCGAACTGAATTTTACCAGCAATCCTGATTACCGACATCGAAACTCCGACTCTCAGAGATTATCGACGTTTGCGTCTACCAAGTAACTGAAGAGAATGTCAGTGGGTCAGAGACTCTGTACCGCTTGATCCCCACATCTTCGCTTAAACTCCCACCAAACGTGGATCTCGCGAAAAGCGAAACTTGGCTTTTCCATTTACCCACTCGCTGCATTATGAATCAGACATTGTTTCGAAGCTAATAAACCACCTTCCCTCGGCATTGAAAATGCAAATCCGTTGCTCAAGAATTTATGCTTCTCTTCGACATTGCTGCAACAAACCGTAACAAATTTTATCGATGTGCGATAGAACCGTTGATAGGAGGAAAGCAAATGCGGTGAAAGGTAGCTCGATGCTTTGTTGCTCGGTGATGATTCTGTACCTTCGTTGGTTATTCAAACATTTCGATCGACCTTCGTAGCATCGTTGATGTTGGTTCGATACCGTTGCATTCGCTTAAACGGCAGGAACGTGTATGTATATCCACGTACGTTCGATGAAAGTTGGAAGATGTTGAAAGAAACAGAGGAAACGTGTCGCAAGATCGATAGGTTTGCTTCGGTCTAACGGAAAGTAAAGCGATCCTCTGAGATTTAGAGAGAAAGTATCGTTTCAAGCGGACATCGGGGGGGGCTTTTTTCCAAAGCTGGTATTTAACGGGTAATAGAAAAAATGGCGCGAACGCCATTAGACGTTTCGAAGTTCCGTGTTCGACCGCTATTCAACCGGCCGGCGTAGTGGCGCGACCATCCACGTGGTATAGCATTTCGCGATCATTCTACATACGAGTTTATTTGTAAACATCATTTCGTAAGATGGACGCATACGAATCGCGTAGAAAAAATTGGGAAGATTTGGAGGTGACCAAGGAAGAGTTGAAGAATTTAACCGAGTGTCTGAAGAAGGAAGAGTTCCGTAAATTGCTGATCGAATACGCCGAGGAGGTGACTGATCCGGAAAATAGAAAGATTTACGAGAAAGAGATCACGCAGTTAGAGAAAGAACGGGGCGTCGACGTTACGTTTGTAAACCCAGAGCCTGGTTACGTCATTAAAACGAGCGTAAATGGAGAGAGAAAATGTTTCCTGAACATTAGCAAAAGCGACATTGTTACACGGCCAACCAGTCAACCTTTGTCCGAACAAGGTCATCGTGGACTCCAATGGTCAATTCCTTATACGTTGATACCACCTCGCGATGACCTTGACAAAAAAAATGTGCGATGTATGGTCTTCGATATAGTCTTTCATCCAGACACCATCTACCTGTCGTCGAAGAATGCGCAGTTTCGCGAAATTGTTAACAACACGGCCATGGACGGCGTGGAAAGTAATTTTAAGGTGAGTATCGTATAATCGTTTATCATAGAGCCTGCCTGCCTGCCTGCCTGCCTACCTGCCTGCTGAACCTTTTGACTTTTGCATCATGCTAGGTCAAGCTTGACAGGAAGAATCTCAAGTTTCCAAAGATGAATTACAAGGGAGTGTGTCATCCTACTGTGATCAGAAAGCCATCCAAGGAACCAGCTAAGAAAGAATTAGACATGGACCCAGAGATCTATCAAAAACTGATGTCCAGTTATGACCAAAACAGAGAGCAACAGTTCAAGTGTATGGAAAAAATGTCCAAACGTCCTACACCACCTACAACATACTATAAAGAGAAAGTAGAAGAGAATGGGGAATACACAAATAGCAGATATGTCACACCGAAATTCTCTATAAAGTATCAGTCAGATGTAGAACTGGAAGATTTTAGCAATAGTAGAAATGCACGGATGAATGCTACAGTACCTAAGAAATTAATCATAACTGTAGACCTGCCCCTGTTAAAGACACCCACTGATGCTTCTTTAGATGTGCGAGAATGTTTTCTTAGCATAAAAAGTGAGAAACCAGCAAAGTATTTATTGGAACTTCCCCTGCCTTATCGCGTGGATGCAGATTGGGGTAATGCCAGGTTTGATCCAAGATACAAGAAACTGATTGTGACCCTACCAGTTATTAGACCAGTGGTCACAGGGTGTGATGCCAGAGAAGATAGTGGAGTTGACAGTGGACATGGTAGTCCAGTACCATTGCTGTCAGAAGAGTCTGCAATCTGCCCCAAGCATCTGGATTCTACACCAAGCCTAGTTGAAGAATGTGAAACAGTGCAAGCTAGAAAATTAGGGATTGAAAGTGAACATCTAGATGATTCTAGTGACACAGCACTACGGACTAGCAAAGAAAATATAGACACATTTCTAGATCCTAGCATTAAGTATTCACTGCCAACGTTTATTTGTAATATTTATAATAATCAGTTAGCAATTACCGTAAATGTAAAAAATGTCGACCCAAATTCCATTCGCCATAGAATTTTACAGAACGGTTTAGGGATACACGTTTTACTAGCATCAATAGGTGCAGGATTTTTCCCACAGCATTATTCGTTATGCTTAAAAATCTACGAGCATTCTGTAGAATCGGATTCCCTGACGGTCGAACCGTGGGATAATAATGTTGTATTTACCGTAACGTTAAAAAATACGGAAAACTTGGCGCGATACTCGATTGGTATAGACGAAGAATTCATGGAGGAAAAGGATTTCCCCACTGCCGTGTCTTTCAAGAATCAGTTGGACGAATTAACGGTAAGTTTTTTTTTAAACGGTCACAGAGAGTAGAAATTATTTTACACATTGCCGATACCAATACTATACGCAGGCCGTGGAAGAGAACGACTTGGAAGTAGATCGAAGAATCGATGTACAAGCCGAGGACGATGGTGGTGTTGCCATTAACATTACTCCGAATCAATTAGATTCGGACGACGATGCTGAACAGCAAAGTACAGACGCCATAAACGGCCGGTCAAATTTATGTCACCCTATGTCAAAGACTAGATCTGTTTCAGAAAGCAGCGGTGATGAGCAAACAAGTAATAGTACAATGACGGGTTCATATTCGAAAGGTATATTGAAATCGCGACGTAACCAGAATTTTTCACGTTCAGTATCCGAATCTAGCGCGGATGATAACGGAATGGTTGCATCGTCTATCGATTGCCATTACGATTCGGAGCAAGATGTAAATTTTCAATCAGATTGTTCCAGCCTGAAGAAGACAGTACGGTTCAACGATGTAGTGTCGCGGCAATTATTTAGGTATCGTTGCCTTTGCAAATCCACTGGTAATTTCTCGATAATTATCAACATGCGTCGGTTAACTTAATTGAATTCTTCTAGGTCTAATTCTAGTATACTTGGTCAACGTAAGAAGAACCAACGTAAGTTGCGAAATAAACGGCGAGCTCATGAGCGCAGAATGAGCGAAAGCGAGAACTCCGAAACGGAGGAACGCGACAAGTACAAAACTAATCAAAAAGACACAGAAGTCTCTGAGACTGTAAAACCTATACTTAATAAGGAGAAACAAACGGCTCAACAGAAAACTGCCAATATCGAAATCAGGAAAGGAGTAAGCGACAATAGTCATTCCTTGCCGAAGAGAACCTCGAATATCGAGGAAGAAATCGCAAACGAAATTCATTCGATTAGTCTTAATGAAACTGCGAAGGATACGATTAAGGCTGAATTTAAGAACGATTTGATATTCGACCTAGATATGTAGATTTTCGTAGGTTATCAGCCACGGCATTTGGTAACGTGTATGTGATAATTTTTTAAAGTTCAGCAAGTTGCGACGGTTTATTGACCGTCTTAGAAAAAATTATTATTCGAAAAATTGGTTACTAAAGGGAAGGAAATATCAAATCTACTTAGAACAATGTGATAATTTCTTAGTAATTAACCGGTATAAGTATTAGAAGAGAAGTGGGGCTACGCGGTAAAATGATCTGGAATTGATGAAATTGTAGATTCCTCCTATCGTCGAGGACCTTGCGAAAAGCATCAGTCCTAAACGATAGGAACGTTCTTTAGTTCGATAGTTCAAACTACTGATCTTGTTCTACAACATTTTACCTACGATATTTATAAAATACAACGCGAAATGAGAATCTCGTAAATACTTCTCACACGAGCTATTTTGAATTTTAACTATTTCTTATAGCGGATAAAAATTTGTCACGTTTCTTAAAATGTTTTGTCAAGGAAGTTTGCATAAACGGATACGAAAGTGCACACTCTATTTTATAAAGTGAAATTCTTAAAAAGAAGAAAAAAAAAAAGAAATGAATTTTTACATACATTTATAAAGATTATCATGGGATTATTTACACATAGAATGCACTTAACGGACATGTCCTTCCAATAATCACGATCCTATAGTGTGTCACGATTATAAATTGTGACTCCACTTCGAAGCAAGTAGCGCACTTGCTTTCCTAACGAAACGTTTGCCATATCAATATGCACGCAATACAACACTAGCGTATTTCACACACACACACACACACACAATAAAAAAAAAAAAAGAAAAGCAGAAGAATGGAAGTAGATAAGTTTACAATATTGTCGGTCAACTTGGATTACTTCATCGGTATGATAATGACACCTAGAGATCAAGAGAACGTACTACTACTATATGAAAATCGTTTACAATATATTTTAAGCAACCTATGTGTTTATCTTTCATTTACCCTAAATTGTAACAACCGCGCTATTTTCCTACGGTTGAACACTTTAATAAAAGATCCCTCTCGATTTGATCTATTTCGAAATGGCCTCGGCTGGTTCGGCATTGTCTGCAGTGTCGAAACGGAACACCGTTTCAAATAGAAGCAACGTTAAGTTCGCTTATCGTCGGCAAGCAGTGGTTGTAAGGTGCGAAGCAACGTGTGCAGCTACCATCGTAGTAGTGTAAAACGCGATAGAAAAGTGGGGCAGGCCAACACGGTGGAAGCAGTCGGGCCGCGGTACGAGGCTGTGGATGAGAGGTTGGCTCCCAGTTGGAGCCCATCGATCCCGCTACCTGCGGGGGTGTAAGGTCGTTACACTCGCGTCTACCTATGTACGGGCTACATTGCATAGTTCCTCGTATTATTCCTATTGATGCCCCGCCACGGGAGGGAGACAGCGACGACCCTCACGAATGCAATGTTCTAATTTCGCGGTGCAACCCCCTGCACAACACCACTACCACAGCCTCGCGTGGTTCACGACGACGACGCGGGGTCGCGGCCTGATTCGCAAACACTCTAGAAGTCGACCTAGAAGGACAAGGGCCTCTCGTCAAACACTGTGAAGGTACTCCCCCACCTCCTACCTCTTCTTCAGGATACTGGCTAAAGAGTAGAATACACTCTGCGATTTTTCCAACACTCTTTTCACCTTTACTTATCTTCCCCTATCGATAAATGTCCTACCACGTTCGATAAAAATTATTCGGTTCATTTGCGAAAAGGAAGATGGGTACACCGTTCGAAATAAAATTCAAGATCAAAGAGAAGGCTGAACGAATGAGATCGTTTCATTCTTTTCCGATTCGATTCGAAGTTGATCTAGGAATATGATACCGCGATCGAACAGTCACGTGGCAAATTATCCTAATCGAGTACCGGTGAGACGAAGGTGGTAGGCCTGGCTAGCACCAGGTCGATAAGTCGTCCACCCCTTGAGCGAGTCAGAGGTCGGCGTGGGTGCACGAGGGTACACGTACCCCAGGTAGTTACGTGGAGCAGGCACGACATCGGCAATGCGGCAGCCGTTTACGTCGTTTTACCGCCCGGCCATCGCACCTGGCACCACTGGGGAACACAAACCGGTATCTAATGCGGGATTACAGATGTTAGACGTCACCAGGCTATTTGCCACAACGACGATACAAACAACCTTGTTTCTACGATACGATAAAGATACTGCTGAATCACGTGGAGTCAAGCAGCTTCTCTTAATAGATGTTTACAATTTAATCTTCTAAGATTCTGTGATCAGTCGATCGATGGAATTCGATACGTTAGATCGGATAGATATTACCCGAGCTCTGTCTACTATATTCCTGGAGAATTATTAGAAATGTTTAATGTCGCAGTTATCTTCGCAATAGGAAACTCTTGCCGGTATAAAGATCGTACTGTTTGCACAAAGACGTAATAAGTTCTTCAGCCTTCGAAGAGCTTTAACCTCAAAGCAATTTCACCGCGACCCAGAAGTGCAGTCGGAGGCTCGTGCGATGCATTGAATGTTGAAATTAAAATAAGCGTTTCGAGTAGGTGAGACTTTATCGTATGAAAAATGGAATGAACGTATAATTTTCTATAGCCCTTTTTGCTCGGGGTAGTTTAAACGCTTTCCAGTGCAGTATAATTTAAAGATTTTTATTGCACGGAAAGGAAATGTTTTCTACGATGTTTCTTTTGCGAAAAAATAGAAAAGTTTGAGTAAAACGCGAAGCGGTGACGCTTAGGGACGAACTCGTTAATTTTCCCACCAAAGTCGTTCGCACAGGCGAACGTACGACTTTTTATTATTCCGGTGTTCCTTGGGGAGGAAAAGGAAGGAGAGCGTTCGATAAAGCAGGAGGGAAAGGAACATTGTAGGTACCCTTAGAACCTTCCTGCCTCTTTTTTATCTCAATCCGTCTCCTTTTCTCCATCCCTTCCTAACGGAGTCAGGTACTCGAAGTAGTGGAGTATCGATTATATGGACCCTGCTTCGTGACCACGCGCCGTCTGTACACCGCGCCGTGCTGCCCGGATAACCCACTGACACTGACAATTTTCATGCAACACAGACATTTTTTTATCGATTATTTCATTGTTCAGCTCATCGATATCACGCTTCTTGCTACGTGTTCTTCGACGCCACTTTTCTATTTTTTTTTTTCTCACGCCCGATAGAACAAGTGCTCATTTATATTAAAACGTGACGTTATTCCCGATACAGGGAATTCCTGTTAGTTAGACCGCGGATTCGATTTCTCGTTCGCATAAAATAGAAAAATAAATACACTTTACGATTTGCCAAAGGTTTCGATCTCGCATGATTTATACGAACCTTTCTCGCAGAGAAACCTCACTTGTATTCCAGAAAACGTATCGAACATATTCGACCGGGATAAAGTGGGCTTTGAAACGTAGGTTGAAATCGTTGGCAGAAAAAAAAAAAAAAAGAAATTGGAAGGAAATCGAAATGAACTTTTGACCGAAAGGAATATCGACACAGAGTCATCCCGATATGTGTGTAGAAATCTTTTCTGGAAAATGGAAGACGGCTAACAAAAGCTGATATTACGTCTAAGCGAGATCTGCTCTGGCGAGCACATTGACGTGGCTGCTTGATTCGTGCTTGAAAAATAGGCCGACATGTCGGATTTGCCCTTTACATACATCACGGGCAAGGAAGCTCGTTTCTCATCCGAGTAAAAGGTACCTGCCTCTACGCCCTGTGAGCAGCATCGCGAAACAATGTTTAACTCGTCGACTTGCTGATCATAAATAAGCGTGCATTCCCAATAATTCAGTATAAAGTCTAAGAATTCTTTGAATAAACCAACTCGGCGGAAGCTGAGCCAGGTCATGAAGGAAGTTTTATTCTAGGATGAGACAGTGACGCAATACGCATCTTAAGGATGATCTTGAATAGCAGTAAACATCCTTTCCGAGAAGGTGGAGACACCATCTTTCTTCATTAATCACGACCCCTCTGATTCTCGTTGCGTCTGACATGTTACACGCTGCTTCTACTGTTCGCGTGGTTTCGTCAAACACACACCTGACCATCGAAAGGGAACAGTCTACGGGGCTGTTCCTTTTTTCTTTTATTTTTATTATTTTTTTTTAACAACGATCTATATCGGGAACGCCTACAGATTGCATGGCCTGTTCACGAGGGACTAACACGCGAATACAGTCATCGACCCCCTTCGGTGCGGCCACATTATACAATACTACGTAACTGACCTGAGTCAACGTTTCATTCAATATATATTTATATACGCGGTCGCCAGGAATATATCAAGTCGGGAAAAAGTCGATTAAACGGCTCACGACATTGTCCCAATGGTATTTTTTCGAGCTTTTTCTATCCACGATGCCGTTTCGTTTATTGCGGCACTTACTACTTAGTATATTCCGCACGAGCGACCCGACTAGCAAAAAGAAATGACTTTCAGCGAAATATATCTATGCGAGGGTGTTTTATTCTAACTATTTGTCAACGGCAAAACCTGTCCACGATAACTGTTTAAGTGAGATCAAAGTCTCGCGTAGCCGACCAACGCTGGTAGAAAATCTCCGATACTGTGACAAGAAGCAAATTCGCGTACTCTCTTTCTAGCAGCGCAGCTTCCAAAGGAACAATGAATTCCTTTACAAAAGCTATATATATGGCAGTATGTCTTTGCATATCTACTCAGCAGACGTGGATATCAAATATCCTTGGATATCACCACTTTCATAACGTTCAGAATATTACGTCTACGATATTTCATTTCATCTTCTGATCTTCAATACCTTTCTAAAATAGATGCTAACGAAACGGAACAATTCTTTTTATCGCCACCTCGAGCAAAACCACGAAATATTCCAGATCCACTTGTATTACAGTGACTACAAAAGAATCTCGCTGAAATAAACGAAACGTTTTCAAAAGCGTGCGAATCTTTGAAGCGCCTCTTAAACGGTTTGCCGAGGATTTTGTATTCTCCTGTCTATAAAGCGGCACAGAGTTTAACACTTATAATAATCTTCTACGGAGGCTTGCTTCTGCTTGAAAAGCTGGTATTACGCGATAATGTTACATCCCACTTTTCTCCGCTAAAAGCTAAACTAAACTAAACGAATGAATTAGTCCCTCGTAAATGAAGCACCGAAATTTTTTCGCATTTTATACCACGCCGTTTTACGTGTAGAAGAATTATCAAGAATCGACTACAACTCGATTGACCACCCATGACATTATAATTTATCTTAAAGGAAAGCTTCAGGAGTTATCTACAATTCTTCGTTCTAAACGCTACGATTCGTCTGATGTATATTTAGAGGTATCGGTAAGAATTGGAGTCGAATAGAAAACCTTCAGGTACAGTTAGAAAGGGCGATTGAATTTTTCATCGAGCTATGGACAAACCATCGATCATACGGGTTGAAATAATTATCGAAGACTGTGCACCAACATGTTTGATCCTCGCTCGGAGTCTTGACCCTGTTTCACAGCTCGCGGTACACACGCGTTTGGAAACGATCAGCGCGCGTGCGTATGCAGGTTACACAGTTTTGCGTTAGTGTACTTATCAGAGTACACCCGTGTATGTGGCTACACATACAGAAAATTCTGGATGTGTTGGTGTATACCTTCAACGGTTTACCACATGTTGCGCCTTGGTGCGCGGAGCGCAAGTCAGCCAGGAGCCCGGGCCATCAGGATAGAGAGAATCTCTCCCCTCGGCTCGGTCAGTAACGCGAGTACCAGCGAACGTTCCACGTGTTTCCCATTTCCATCGGTGATGTCGCGATAAACCTCGAATCTACTCGCAACGGGAAAAATACGCGGCTACCTTCCAACGTGTTCAGTGTAGAATTCAGTGAGACATCGAAACCGGAGGATACGAATATAAGTGTAGTGTTCTCGATACCATGCATAACATGTCCTGCCAGTGAGGTGGAACTTTTATTCTCGATAAGGTCTGTATCGGCAGCTGATTCTACCGATAGTATTAATGCCCGAATATTTGTATGCAACATTTGGTGGAAACACTTGCCCCGCATAAACGTGCTGCTAAATGAATCACACCATAGCTACTCCATGTTCTTTCAGCCTGTACATAATTCTATCACGCGTAACATGCTTTTCATCACGACTAAAATGCTCCTTCTAAAGATGTAACTGCTTCCCTCTCCCAGAAACAGAGACGATATTATGCAATTTTGCACCAGCAGTGTAATAATTATGGTGTTAAATTTCGTAGGACAAGATTTTGTATAGATACATGAAGAAATACTATATAACTAAAATTATTAAAGCGATTGATCTTAGAGCGTAGCTGAATCTGTTTGTTGAAAGCACTGTACTTAAATTTCCTTAGGAGGTAAATGCGGTTTTACTCAAGAGGATAAGCACGTAATGAATCTGTATCCTTGTACTCTATCCTGCTCTCACACCTGTTACATTGCTGGAATCGCTATACATACAGTGATGCTGATTTGTCTCCTAGTCATCGTAGGAAACATGTAAAATCTTTAGAGGGATAAATAAATTTACCTGAGCTTTGAGAATAAGTAGGATTTTATTTCCCACTTCCTCTGCATTTTCAGCAAAAAGAAGCAAATAAATTAAATTGCACGTTAATCTTTCAACGAGTCCTTTTATAAAAAAATGTACGAGTTAATTGCATTTGCTGGGACATGAATTAAAATGAACGTTGGAGACTGACAAAAGACCCAAGAATGAACAAGAATTCCTAATTGTTTCGTGCATTTAATACGTTTAAATATCTTTACTATCGCACGCAGGTAAATTGTTTTTTAATCCGTGACAGTTTTCATTTACGAAAATTGTAATATTTTCTATTTATACGTTACACCGATGACTTACCATTAACGTTCAACCTCGTTCCACATTTCTTCTCGTTCAACTGGTCGAATATTATATTTTGTTGCCAAAAATAGTCGATGATTGATCGATTTTACAGCAAAACTTTGATCTAATATCGAATATGTCCTATCCAGAAGTGATATTCGTATTTGAATATTAATACGGTATCGTATTCATTTTATATCGCAATAATACGAATGAGTAATTTTATGCAAAATTGTGTTATCACGATTACTGTATACAAGCACGTATAATATACATGTAACAACATATAAGCAAACATAATTCGAATGAAAGAAAAGAATAACTTCAGTTGGATTAATTCCAGAAATCACAAATACCATTGAACAACGTGAAGTAACAATAGAACTGTCCAATAATGAAAAGCTATGAATATCACCGACTTCCAACCTTCTGAACGAGACCCCTGTTTCTGCAAATGCATTTCTGCCTACTCGCAAGCTTACACGAAGAAAGAATGCACGAAATTCGCTGTACAAATAATAAAACTAACACTCGACTCGAGGAATGCAAGCTAAATATATACTTGATATGAATAAATGGTAAAGAAATTATGATAACGAGAAACAGAATCGTAAAAATTTCACGTGTGAAGGTGAAAATGAAATTTAAATACAATTCAAGAACGAGTCAAATTAAAACTCTCGGCTAAAAATAGACACATTCTACTTTGCTTAGACTACAATCATCTATCACTGTGTACAACTACCGTCCTACACGCAATCCTTTATTTTCATTAAACCAGTAATCTACCTATCGAAATTTTAAACACTTTTTCTCCTGCATGCATTTTCAAGTCTTGAATACGTCTATGCACACCTCAGCTTTTATACTTGAATATGCGAATCTATTATATATATGAAATCGAATACCAAATCACCTGCGATATTTCTTCTCCTTTCTTTTACAGATTCGAGCGCCTGACAGCGCGGCGGGGCGGCCCCAATGCCGGTCAGGAAGGGCCTCCTCGCCCCACAAAACACTTTCTTAGATACTATCGCTACTCGTTTCGATGGAACCCGTAAGTATATTTACGAAAAATCAATCTATCAGCTGAAAAAGAGAAATGATCAAACGAGCACGATTTATCTGAACAGCAATCCTTGTTAAAAAGTACAGAAATATGTAACAAGTTAACTAAGGTATAACCAATAGTATTCCGATCACGCCGTGAAAGCTATACGCGTAAACTTCCCAGGGGTGTAAAGGAACGAACCGTAGTATCACGTCGTCCGATTAGCCTCGATCTCGACGTTTCAAAACGACCCTCATTTACGCGTCTTCAAGATAGAACGGGACGATTTGTCAATACAAAAAGTCTTGAACAAATTCCTCAAGTTTACCAAGAGAAATACGATTCAACGTAAACGATGGTACCATCGTTCGATAGATTGACTCCACCCTTCTATCAAGATATTTTATCGAAGGAAAGTTTGAAATTTAGTTTGAAACAAAATTTCATAAAATTCCATACTCCTATTTGTTTTCAGCCTTTCACTTCCGCGACACCCTGTCTAATATAATTCAGAGCATCGACGCGTATCTCTATTTACCAATCGCTCGATCAACCTGTAAATTAATACCGAAGCGTTGTCTCTCAATACGCGCCGCGCCCGTTGACGTTGCCTCAACTAATTCGTATGGCCAACACAACGTTAACAACGCGTGAAACCAAATTGTCTCGAGGGTGATAGAACCCCGGTGGATTTATCCTGTTCGAAATAATTACTGACGCGTGAGATACATGTCGCTTAATGGTATTTCGCAAAATAGTGGAAAGAACGTTCAAACGAGATCATCTCTCGTAACATCGGCCATTTCGGCATCTTCCCTTGGGTACTAGGTACCTTGGGGTAGTTATCTTCAACCTTTTCCCCTTATATCACAGAGGCAGAGTTTTCAACTCGAGGAAAAAAAAAAAATAATCTGAACTGAAATTCTCGCAAACAGCCTGACTGAAACCATTTCCTTTAATATCTGATAAAAGTGATACGCAACAGACCAAGCAAAATACCAAGCATTCAAAAGTTGCATATACGAGTGCTGCTGACTATGGAAAATTCCGAGTTCAAACAAGCTGAGATTAGCCGTGCATTGAATTCAGCACGTGTCCACATGTTTGAACAGCAGCATCGAAGCGATCTTGTGGGACGAATTTTGCATTTAATGTTATCCGCTCGAATCCATCAGAGGAAGAGCGATTTCGGGGAACAATTCGTGCGACAGATACGAAGTTAACAGACCACCGATATCACCGTGATAAACTTCGGGCCTAGAAATCGAGAAATCTAATTACGCGAAAGAGGCTGCGAATCGTCGTCGTCGTCGTCGTCGTCGTAAAAGAATTACAGGAAAGTTACGTTCGCGGAAAGTAATGGAATCGCATCTTTCTCCCTCTGTCGAGATGCTGACAAAATTGCATTCGTGTCGATCCAACTAATCTCCGCCAGTCCACTTTTCATTTAATTGGAGGATTTAAATCGGAAACGTTTATATTTAACTGGTTAATTTATATTACATACATTTGCATAAGCTCCTTTTTTTTTTTTTTTTTTTTTTTTTTCAAAGTTAGAACGTGCCTTGCATAACGAGGGACATCGTTCATCCGTACACCACGGCGACACTTGCGTAATATTGTATTAGCATTTACGTAAGAATGAATTTTACAGCGACACTTGGCCTACAGTTTTAAGACGCTTAAAGCTGCTTAGCTCTAACGTATATACCCGGCAACGGAGTCTTTTAATGTTCACTCTGACACCTGTTTCACGCTGTAGAAATAAACGAAGAGAACTCTTATGAAGAAACTTTGTCGATCCCCTGAACAATTATTGATATATCTTCCATGGTTTATCCTTCAGAATTTCGGAATTATCGATATACATATATTCCACGAACTAAACGCGATTTGTTTGATTGCATGTAAAACTATGTTTGCATTAGGCCAAGTTACTCAGAGTACCGATCAAGTACCGAGTACTTGCTTGTTTACCACACTTGCAAGGCAATCACATCGTTATAGCATGATGTCCCGTCGCTTCGAGAGGATACGACGACCCTAGAATTATGCTATTACGCTCGATCTTGGTGTTCCATCAAATACTCCACTTTCTCGACCAACTCAGTTGCTCTTCAGAAAATACAAACTTCCTTTCCACATAATATCATTTGGCCCGAACAAACGTTGCTAACGTAGTGTTTGCTAATCCAATGTCCTTCGCTCATAGTCTCGCGAAGAAGAATGTTTCACGCGTGATATCGACTGAACTCGCTTTCATTGTGGTGAAACATTTCATAGATGAAAGATGAAACGCGTGTGCATTGAAGTTCGCGACCTTTCCATTGTGAACACTCGGATTTCGCTGGGAGAAAAGGGAAATAATTGCTCGTTAACGAGGTTCGAAGTACCTATCGGTGGATATTTTTGGCACTCTCTTTCTTTCTCCGAGCGTGTTTGGCGCATCGCCAACTGGGCTAAAGGATGGTTGACGACTGTTCAAACACTGGTTTGTCTTTGCTGACCAAGACTCATGGAGGACCAATTGGAATATTCGTTTTAGCGAAGTTTTTTACACGCCTAGCGGTGGCTTTTTTTATCGATTCGACGCCGGGGGAACACTTTGATAAAAGAATCAACCAACGACAAAAAAAATATCGATCGATTATACAGGTCTGTTTGGTGTTGCAAATAAATAGAATTTTATTTGCTAAAAACCAACATAAATCTACTCAGTTTGGTAACTGTATATTCGTGTTCCCGCAAGCTTCTATTTCTTTTTTTTTTTTTTTTTTTCTTTTGATATTTTCACATTGGTGACGCGTTGCCACTCCCGAGAATATTAAAAGCTTTAAATTAGAGGATTCGTTGTGATTCATCTTATTAGAAGAGAAAGTAATTTTCCAACTGGACAAAAACGTATCGTAGAACTTCGCTGCAAGTTCAAATAAAGCAAACTTCGTAGCGACGTCGTATTTCTATAGAAAGCCTGCAGAGATGCACAACCCCCTTGGCCGTGGGGTATGAATTCCAAGTAATATGCCCTCCAGTTTTATTACCGAGTCCGTCGACCCCAGACGGAGCATAGAATATTAATCTAACATCGACGTTGTGAAAATCGACTTTATTCTACCTGTCTACGTACTTGGGGTGCAATTCTGATAAATTCAACGACGATATACGAACACCTAGCGAAGATTATTTCACTTTTCTTAAAAAAAAAAAAAAAAAAAAATGCATACAGTTGAACCAGGGCAATTTCGTAATGCAGCAAACACGTGCCGTACAGAATTATCTCCGGTGAAACGTAAACATCTCTTGTTTCGCGACCTTAATTCAAGATCGTTAATTTCTTCTTAATGAACGATCAAGGAGCTTTCCCGAATGTTCTCCTTCGACATTTGTCTAAACGTATTCGTACCACGTTTCCCCTATTATAATAAACGAGAACTGTGCGTAGGTCTAGCAAATGGTAAAGGGTAGATACGTATCGCTTTGGGGAATATTATATGAATTGGCAAACAGAGCTACAGTAATCACGCGTATCGCTCGGCTATACATTCTACGAAGAATTTTGCTAAACAATATAGCAGATTCTATCGTGAAAGATGATTAATTTCCTGTCCGTACACCTATTATACCCAGTAATTTGAGATTTATGGTCTTCTCCTATTACTGTAAATATAACAGGAATTGAAATGAATTTTCTAGCATCGTATATCTGTATACGTGCCCAAAAACGAGCACAAAATATTCCAGATTTTCCATTCGAGTTTTATGCAACCTGTAGTACAAAGCTACTTTGTTTTACGAAACAAAATAGCCTACTGAAAGCGGCCAGGTAGCAGTGGATGTTGAGTGGCCGAGTAAGAGGTGTGCCAGAGAGGTCAAGAAATCTCTTTGCATATGCCGAATGACCTATTTATTACCCGTGGTTACTGTTTAGTTTTATCTTTGCTAGAAGAATATCGACAATTATCGAGAAACTTTTCCGAAGGGAAACAGACGAGAGACTTGTTGGAAGAAAAGCAAAACACTCCTGTCGAGAAATGTCTGATTTATCCGTCAGTGCGTCTGGTTTTAACATTTTCGAGTATAACCGTACTGAAATTCAATATATACCATGACTGAATTCAAATATTAAATTTTCAACGTTTTAACATCGAATAATTTAAATTTCATTGGCTGTATTTGAATTTTAAATGGCTAGAATTTGTTTGGCTGAACTTAAATAATTCAGTTCTTGCATTGAATATTCAAAATTTACGAAGAAACCAATTCTAAAGAATTTTATTCTGGATGATCTATGCACATTAAGATATAATACAGTTTCACGGGGTCGTTTCGAATCACTGTACACGCTGTTAGCAAAACCTATTTCTCTCAAGTAGTAACGATCAAGCAAACGCCAGACAAGAAATCGACTTCCCTATACCAGACGGTATCTAAGCGATATAGGATTACAGGAAAGGATGAAAAATGAATACAAAAGTCAGGAAGAAGAATTCCCCTAAAATATGGGGAAATTAGACGCGAAACATTGTCCAACATCCGCCTGACAGTTTGAAATTTCCAGTTGAACACCAGTTCTCGGTTCGTATATTTCGAATCGCTATACCTGTCACGACGTTTGCAGGTATATAAGTATATTTAACACCGATACAACTTCCTATACACTTTCAACGTATTCAATACTGCGTATCACTGTGTAGCCTCAGAACTTCCACTAATAGTTTTCATCCACCGCAAATGATTGCCACGACGACAAACACTTGCAACAGACTTGTGTGCTATCCGTGAATATTATTGCCAATGAAAATTATAATATTAACGAGTTGATTCCTTAAAAACGTGATCACTTCTATTTCTAACGTTTACACAGGGAATGAATGCATAGTGAATTAATTGCAACGCAACGTCACGTTGAGGTAAATTTCACAAGCGTTGCAAGTGAATAGACGTGTAGCCTATCCAGAAATTACATTCAAAGTTAGGATTGATATATGACATCGAATAAAGGTAAACTTGTACGAACGCATACATCCCACCATGGATCAGTTTCTGAAAACAGAACCAGCTAGAGCATAGAGAACCTCGTGCGTTTGCAATGAAAATATACCCTCGGATAGATTACGAGCGACACGTGAGCAAACATCGTACTGCATCTTTAATTTTCTGTCAGGTTAATTGCATGAAATTGGTATTGATTGGAAGATACGACAGACTGAAAAGAAGCATTGGAAAAAATGCATCGAACCTATCGAAGATTCAGGTATTGATCGGCGCAGTGGCACCTAATGATTGCTCGATATCAATGACACTTATCTTATCGTGACAATCAACATTGTGACGAAAAGTAATGACGCAGTTCGCTCCCGGGAAAGATACATACACTTATCGATTGAAGTCACAAGCTTTATTCCTTCACTCTTTCCCTGCATAATGGAAACACTATGCATATGGTAAAGTGTGAACTGGTTCCAACAGGAACAAATCGGTTTACGACTCGCTGCAATGACACGATGTTGCATAGGAAATGAAACAACTAAAATACAATTGCAAGAGATTTTTCGAGCAACGAAGAAATAGTCAATTACCGTTTTATTCCTCCCGATCAAACGCATTCGCTCTGCTCAGCGAATGAAAATCCGTTCGTAGTGGTTTTAAATGGGGGAAATGGTGGACGAATTTTTTTTCTTTCTTTTTTTTTTTGTGAAAGGGTACGGCTAAGTTACTCAATAGCAAAAAGGAGAGACAGTATGGGTTCCCTTAGGCAGCAGGCTTAATCTCTTCATATTCCGGTCTAAGGGAGGCATTCTCGAGCAAAGGGAGACATAATTTGCCGAGGTGAAAGAGGAGATTCCAGGCATCATCGAGTGAATAGAAATCGCCCTTTATTTCAACCAGCTTTTTAAGAAAAAGCTCAAACTTTCTTTCTTTGCTTACGTTAAATACCTATGTAGACGAGGGGGGGAAAAGTACCTATACTTAAATCCGTAAAAAAGAAAAACGCGTCCAATTAAATTCTATTCGACGATAGAAAGGTAAACGTGTTTTGAATTGCTTATTCAATTGCTATTTTCATGGTACACAGACAAAATAGGTATTGAAGAAGATAGGTTCCGGTAAATGGCCCAATTCTTTGCGCCGTTCTAACAGCAGGCGGTTTGCAGAATGTTGGACTTTTGTGTTCTTCTATTCCGTGGAAAAGTTGCTCATTCCACCGGAGACTTTTGTGGAATGAACTAATTTAAACCACGGAACCAGAACTCAACCGTTCCATTTCACAATTCCACGTACTCGAAATTTTGTAGAAATCCGATTAGGGAAAACGCTATACTGCGACCTCCCTGGAAATTGCTAAGTTATCATCGTCACCGACCTCAATCATGGGTGATAAAGTTCCGCTGGTAATGAGTCCCTCAGCCTTCCTCTTTAAATTGCATAAACGAACGAGGATTATAAATATGAAATGTCTTGTCGTGTAAAATTTTTCCTCGAAAAAATCTCGACTACAAGCCGTCGGTAAAGAACGTCGAAGGAAACGACATTACAAGAATGCTAAGGTTCGAGTAACTCGAATAGAAGCTTAACATTTGACAAAAAAAAAAAAAAAAGAAAAAAGAAAAAAGGAAATAACCACGAAGATGTTCAAGCAAGTGCTAGAAACGGGATAAAATGTTTCCGTACCAGGGGAGAATATTTTCGGTTACAGAATGTAAAAGGAGACCGCGGGGCTCGTCTTGCAATGGAGGTCAACTTTTGTTTGCGATCCTTTCAAGAGTATTACATCCACGACAATATTCACGGTAGAAAAATCGCGACTTCGATACGCAATTAACTTTCCTAGGGAAAAAATGTTTCGATCGCGTACACCAGATCGAGTATTATTTCCTTTATTGTTAATTCCGTAAGAATTATGTAATTGAATATGCTCCGGTGATTTGAAATCTTGACTTGGGTAATACAAGAATAGTCTGATATACTACTGCAAGTAGAATTTACTCACGAGAAACTTTCGACTGCAGCTGAAAACGAGTCGATACAATTTACTACTAGATTTTCTCTCCTTTGCTCGATCCGCACGGCAGTTTCAAGTTTGATTAAGCCACTTTCCTGTATTTTCTACAATTAACGTCCTATCGGAGAGTTGTATCGGATTCATTCATTAAGCGTGCGACTACGATCCTCTCGGTCTGATTACTGAAGAAACTGTCTTCGAGAGTGTACACGTAAATTTTAATCCACCGGACGAAAGATTAGAAGCGAAACGTTCCTGAGGGGGAAAAAATATAAGGCAGCAGCGCTCCCTTTATTTACACGAACTTTAACAAAGTCCACGATACGTGATGAAAAGCGCAAGGTCGACATGTATGGATAATACCAACTTTTAATCCATAATGGCCACGATATCCTCATCGTTAATACGAGATTTTCATTACCACGCGAACTATAAACCACTTTCAACGCGTTCGAAAATATCTAACAAAGTATCACGTTTTCTTAATCCTTTCGTACACCGTGCCAAGAACAACGAGGACGAAATCCTTGCGTTTTCATCAACGTGTAAGTGACATCGTAAACGCACGTCGAAATAAATCGAGCTCGAAAGATACACATCAATTTTGCATACATAGAAGATGAAAATAGAATCGGCAAATACAACTGGTCAATGGATCCAGCAGGATATAAATTCAATCGCGTTAACCACAATAGCTAGGACGACACACCGTCGTAAATATCCACTTAATTATATTGAGGTTAGTGGGAAATATGGATAGAAACTTATGACGTAGTTATCGCTTTTTCAATTAACGGCCGGAAACATGAAAATCTGCTTGGCCTCTCCCTGAATACGCTTACATTGCCGAAAATATTCTCTAATTGAACGAAACTAGATTACGGTTGAATTTTATCTAATTATCCCGGTCTCGTATCATATCGTTCTTCGTGAGCCGAAAAGCGCAGAGGGAAATGAATCGTTTAAACTGCTCGATGGGCGATATACTGCCATTTGATCACTTTAAAATAACACCATATTTGAAAGTAATTAGCCAGTGCTACGTGCATTCTTTTTAAACCTACGTTACACGTGCCGGAAAATTGAAACGTTAGCCGAGCTTAATTAATAAAGCCACGTTTCTTATTTCATGACCGTATAATTATACGTTCCAGTAAAATATTTCAATCTCATGTTTAAAGTTTAATTAAAATTTTTTGTGTACTAGAAACGCACAGGTTTATGCATAAATCTGTGTAAAATGTACGAGCAGAAAGTTAGCAATAAACAAATCGGTCGCGATATTCGCACAGTCAAGGAACGTGACTTTCGTATACCCGGCAAGAGCTAGTAAACCTTCTCTCCCTGTTTATTTTCCTTCATGCAGATTTTCTCCCATGCATAGAGCAACCATCATAAAATCTATATTTGTTGAAGATGCGCTTTTCACGATCTACAGCTATTTTAGCCATTTACTAGCCTCCATCATTATTTACATCGTACGCGGCTTACTTATCAAATTTCGGGTTTTCCTCGCGCAAATTTAGACGATTGCAACAAAAACCTATTTGCGTATTCATGTATCGTATCGACCAATATCTTTCAGCGATCTCTTTCGTTACACGGATTCGTGAAAGAACTTGAAAGTTTTCCCTCTTTATAACAAAGTTTTCGGGATTCAACTTACGTTAGACGCGTATTTGTGCATGTGATATACACACGACACAATAGATTCCATTAGTCTTCGTCAAGATACAACTGTGAAACTGTAGCCGAAACTTTACGCCGCTTTTAGCCGGTGATGCGATAAACCTAAACGCTGCCGTTGTGTGGCCACTAGTTTATACATGTTAGCGCACCTAAGTGCAGCGAAATTGGAAATTCGAACGATGATTTCACACATATACTTATCGAAAATGAATAAATGTACGGGAAGGGAAAGGTGTACAGATATCTCGAAATAGGACGTCTTTTAATTGAAATGAAACACCGTGGAATTCTATTCGATGCATAGAGCTAAAATTAATCTTTTGCCATTTCACGACCGCATCTTACCTCACCTCAATGACAAGTGCTTAATTATGTTTTTCACAAACCGAGGCAACATTCGCTCCACGATCTACCTCTAAACGTCGTTCGAATATTTGGAATGAAATTACAGTCAACTCGTTCATTAAGTAGAAAATAGCCAATAAATAAAGAGTCGATCAGTGCTCGAACATTATCCCTAAATTATATTTTTAACTTACAACCCTTCGCAGACAAACTCCCTACCGAACGAACATGCGACGATCACTATTTTCCGCACAGTATAAAGGGTGGCTCAATGATCAGTCACCATGATCCGTTCTACAAACTGCAAAAAAAGTTCCGTGATATTGTTTAGATGTGCTCGTTCACCGAAAAAAAAAAGGAGCATATGCTGCGCCTTTATTTCAAGGAAAATCTCAAGTGCCTTTTCGTTTACGCGTTATCTCAACATTCGGTCGAGAAATTAACGACGACTGAAAAAATGTACTGTTTGCTCGAACAGTACCCCTTTGATATACGGAGTCGTGGATTTTTTTTTCCAAGAACAGGAAGCATCGAGAAGTTGGAGTCTCACAAAGCTGAGAAAAGATGAAAGTGTTTCAGGGATGGCCGTAAAATTAAAAATAGTACCGTCGTTACCCTGAGAGAGATTATGAGTGACGTCAGCCACGTTGACAAAGCTATCACCAATGAACTGTAGTATACGATGCAGTCATGCATCAGCTTCTTAGATCACGCATTATGCGCGTGTAATTATCAAAATCTTGTTTACTTTCCTATTGCATCTACCAAGGAGTAAACACAGTAGTACCTTTCTTCTAACAAAGGAGGAAAGAACTTTACAGAGTTAACAGAATTTCATCAGGAAGGTTCATATCGTAGGTATCGTAGTCACACAGAATTCGGCTTACCATGACCATGAAATTGCTAAATCAACAGTAATTGAAAGCAGATGCAATCCACGCGGAACTAACTAATTGGTGAAATTTGCGGCCGCGCTACCGCGAAATTACATAATTAATGACAAGTACCTAAATGTACTATCTATTGTGGACTTTTAATGTACTTAAAGAATACTTGAATAGGGTAATTCATGCTATAGAAACGACGATATATTTCTTCCGTTTAAAGAGAGCCATTGGTTTTTGTTGGCAGACAGCAACTTTGTGCTGGGAAATGCGCAGGTTCCGGCGCTCTACCCGATCGTTTATTGCTCCGACGGTTTCTGCGAGCTGACAGGATTCGCGCGAGCGCAAATCATGCAGAAAGGTTGCGCTTGCAAGTTCCTCTATGGCGCGGAAACGAAAGAAGAGAAAAGAGCAATGATTGACAAGAGCCTCGAGAGCAAGACGGAACTGAAGATGGAAGTTGTGTTTTATAAGAAGGACGGTACGCTTTTATGCAATAGATATACCAAGATCTATCCGAACTGAATCAGAAATCTCCACCCCTATGGGCGTACCTCGTCTAATTAGTTCGACCTGATTCCTTCAAGACTAACTTTCATATATATAAATATACGTACCTACGTACCTACAATTTCTATCGTTTCACAACCATTGAAAGCTTTTTTATCAATAGAAAAATTAGCGGAATATAACTTTGTAAATTTGATCTGCTATCATTTATTGCTCGCGTTTCACTTATATTAATTTTATGATTTATAACGCGATAAGAATAGAATCCACGATTTAACGTTATTAGTCAGAGTGATTCGATGTAAACGCGTGCACGAAGAGCACAGGTGCAACAGAATATCTATACCTACATTTAATCAAGATAATCGATTCGATCAAGTTCTATTATATTTGCACAACACCAACTGCCGATATTTTCAATACCAGTCTTTGCTATCCCCTTCGTTCGATCCTTTAAAGATAAAAACGAAATCGTACCCCTATCTGAAATTGACAGAAACGAAAAGAAAAGAAAAGAAAAAGAGCATTCTGATTACGAATTTGAAATGATCATGCAGCAGGTATACATAGTTTCTATGAAATTTAGGATCTGTCTTTGATCGTAGGAAATAAGTTCGATTGCTTGCTCGATATTGTTCCGATCAAAAACGAAAAGGGCGACGTCGTTCTGTTTCTGGCATCGCATAAGGATATCACCGACACGAAGAATCTTCAGCTGTGTGAGTTGCACGATAGTGGTGAGTTCTAGCCAAGCTTCGCTGCTGAACCCAGTCTGACGAAACGATTTTCTCTGGAATGCATTTCGATCGACGTCATTGATGAATTGCATTCCAAAGTATCCGAGCACGGACCATACATCGGGTATGGATTAAACGTTCCCACTGTACATACTTTTTCTCAACGTATCTAACGTTTCGTGCTTTCTACACCGCGATCACGCAACACGCTGCACGTATAAACCTAATGCAACATTATTCTCAAAAGCAAAACACTAAAAGGCACAAATGAAAAACCAGCCAGCCAACCAGCTTCCGGTAGTTTGCTTTTCTTGTAGAATTTACGCGTCATACCATTGCACGTGTTAGTCATTTACAAAATTGACCTAGAAATGCTACGTAAATATAGATATTTCATTCAGAATGAAAGATACTTTTACGGTATGTGCTATTTTTTTTCTTTTTTTCTTTTTTTTTTTTGTAAAATAAATATCAAAAATGAAAGGAGAAGCTAACCGACACAACGTTCACGCTTACATTCAATCATTGAGTATAAATATACATTTACTACCCTTCCTCCCCTTGTTTGCACTTGACGTACAGTTTTAACCAGCACAGAAGGAGAAATGTATACGACAACGGCGACGACGACGGTACAATTATATTTCAGATGCAAATGGTAGCCTCGATCCGGAGGCACCGCCGGCTAATTATGGCAGAAGAAGAAGTCGCGCCGTCCTTTATCAATTATCAGGCCATTACAAACAGGACAATAAGCACAAAATAAAGTTGAACAATGTAAGTGACTCGTCCCAATTTAAGGCTCTTCCTGTTTCTCTTATTATCTACTAGAACCACTTCTAACAGCAGCTGAAACTTTCTCAATTATTCGATAAACAAGTATGTACATTCTTCGTATGAAAATTTTAGAACCTTCTGCATTCCACTGCAGCACCTTTACCAGAATACAAAACAACGGGAATCAAAAAGTCGCAATTCGTCCTGAGCCATTACGGCGGCTTTAAATCTTGCTGGGATTGGTTAATACTTCTCGCGACGTTTTACGTGGCAATCGTAGTCCCTTTTAACGCGAGTTTCATCAACATCGATAGGCCTACGATGGTCAGTGACGTTGTCGTCGAAGCTCTCTTTATAATCGGTAGGTATCCTCTCTTTTTTTTTCTCTTTTCTCTTTCCTCTTTCCTCTATTCTCTTCGCTCGATTTCGTTCCACTGCATGTGACTACCCATAAAAATCTAGGCCTGACGCGGAACGAACTTACACCCCAACCAGCCTAATATAATTAATTCTCGAATATTCGATACATCGATTGGTGTACTTTTAAAATCGTTCAACCGGGAAGAAACGAGGAGGGTGTTCTTTTTATCCTATTGGTGATCCGAGGAGTTCCTTAACTTGGAAAGCAACGATACACCCCCTACCCTCTAACCAATCCGCATAGTCGCTGGCTTTCTCAACTACCGCCACGCTCAAAGAAGTTTTCCCCCGGCGCGAGCACACCGGAATTTACTTTGGTTTTCGTTGCATTTATTTCTATCTTAGAGACGAAACCAATAGCGGAAAAAGGAAAAGCTATCACGATATAATAGGTTTACGTCACACAGAATAACCTTCTCGAGTCACACGCCCTGAATGATGTGACATTTTATTCGCTCTAGGTACAAACTCCGAATCGATTTATCTTTGTGAATATCGAGTAACGATGTTTCATGCAAGTACCCTTTTCACGGGTATTCAACAAGATTGTGTCTCTTTGAGAAGAGAAATCATCATCATTTCATTCGCGAGTACAATAGAAGTATAAAATGAATTCTAGTTCCTTGCAAAGACCTCCTTTGTATCCTTCTTGTTAAATCTGTTTCCACATGAAAACCCCGGTATTAGTAAGCGTAACTTCCTACGAAACTATTCCGGCTGGTCAGTGCGTAAAGTGAGCGTGACGGGCGAATTTACACGTAGAAGTCCAGTTTGCAAACGAGATTAAAAGCAGTTTAACGCATAGAGATGACGTTCCTTAACGTGATGTATTTCCACGTTACTCGAAACTCGAAAGGGCAAGCGACTATGCAAGAGTAGTTTGTCTCTTTGACCGTAACACGAACTGTACGCGTTTCTAATCGTAACATTTCTAACTGGTTGCACTCGTGCCCGGTACCGTGTCAATCATAAATCTACAATGGTAATTGGTGGAAACAGGGGAAAACAATGAAATGATCTTTTCGCAGATATCGTTCTGAACTTCAGAACGACGTACGTTAGCAGAAAAGGTGAAGTGGTCAGTAACAGCAAAAGCATTGCTGTGAACTATGTAAAGGGTTGGTTTTTCGTCGATCTAGTTGCAGCTTTACCCTTCGATTTTCTTTACGCATCGGACGTTTACAGTGGCGAGGTGAGTAACTGGAGTTTATCGGAAAAATATTCAACCGAATCGGGAGTGTAGGTTCGAAAAGGTAAGATTGATCGACGTACGCGAATTGATTGCTGCAAGCTTTCAGTTTGCTCGAAGATAAGATACCCTACCGGATTCGTATCTCGGTTGCGAATAGTTTCTTCTACGAATCAAAGAAAACTGAATGTCGCGTCGAGAGAAACGTAAGGAGGATACCTTGCCTGTACATACGTACATGCAAGATCTGGAAGCGAGTGATGAATAGAGTTCGTTTAGCAAAGATTGATGTATTATTAAGTTGAACGACATACCGATTCCTCGCGTTCGTGTTTTCTTCGAAACACGGTTATCTATGATACAGACGCGCATCGAACGACATATCGCAACTACGATGAATGGTACAATCTAGTCGTCGTAAAGTCGTGACGTACGAGAATTTCTGATTACATTGATTGTTTTCAAGTCGGATATTCAAAATACGAAGCGTTATAGAGTTATAGAGTTATAGAGTAATGAATTAGTTCCGAGTCAATCCCGTGACACGTGTTATTAATAGCATGTTTTTATCACAGGAATCGGGACACGGTAACATTCATTTAGTAAAATTAACAAGATTACTAAGGCTCGCGCGGTTACTTCAAAAGATGGACAGATATTCGCAGTACAGTGCCGTAATTTTGACGATGTTAATGCTATTTTTTATCCTGGTGGCACATTGGTTGGCTTGCATTTGGTTCGTTATCGCAGAGAAAGAAAGATTAAGAAACGATAATGATTGGGATCTCGGTAAGTTCGATTTTCTTACACACAAGACAGCATTTCTATAAAATACAAGTCAATTTCGCGAGATACTTGAATGCCAACAAGTCAACAAAATCACGCGAGTTCTTTGTCTCCTTTTCCATTTTATACGGATATCCATGTTGAGAAGAGAACCCTTGGTGTGCAGTTGCCTATCGTGTATCTATACATATACCATCTACGTATATATGTATATGCTTAGATATTCGAAATGGTCTCTCGTGGCTCACTTCAAAGAACTTTATTTCGGAGAGGTTTCGAATCTACGTGGAAACGTTGCACGGTAAAGTTACAACTGCATCCTCTTAGCGATGGAAAGTAGAATCGTATAATAATTGAACTGCTGAGACGTTTGCCGTCAAGCTTCCTTCCACCTAACCGATACATACCTACCGATTGCTGCTTAATCTCTGTTCGCGTAAATTAATTAACGTCTCGTTAAAAAGCACGAAAAATGGATAGAACGCCGGATTGCATCTAGACGCGATTACATCAGGTACCTCCCAGGCAGACCTCTTCATCAGCTTCATAGAGATTCGATCTGTTATTCACCTTCTAACGGTGCACGTTAGAGTATCCTACTTGGACGTAAATGGAGAGACTCGCGTCTCCTAACAATTTTATCGACTTTGGCATACTTGTGAACGACATATTCACGATAACACGTTGAATTTTGATATAAATAATGAATTTAGTAATATCCCGACTTTGTATTTGATAGAGGACAAGAGATCGAAATCTGAATCGACTCTGATCGGCTGAATTTTTCAGGTTGGATTCACACGTTGGCAGAAAGATTAAAAATTTCCGTAGAAAATGTAACGCACGCGGAAAGCTACATCACAGCATTGTATTTCACTTGCAGTAGCTTAACGTCAGTAGGATTTGGAAACGTGTCTGCCAATACATTCTCCGAAAAGTTCTTCTCCATTTGCACGATGCTCATAGGTGGTTAGTAATCACCATCGATCAATATGTTATACATTATTCCGTAAGGATTATCAATTAATTACACGGTAATCGACTGACGGTCGCTGCACGCTTGTTTGCATACTAAGAATTTGCATACAGGTGTATTAGGGGCAAATGATGTTAATTAATACCGAATAAATTTGATGGAAATTTACAATAGGAAATATTTCCACATTGTATATCGTGTATGCTACAGCTCTGATGCATGCCGTGGTGTTTGGTAACGTGACGGCGATTATACAAAGAATTTACTCTAGAAGATCGTTATACCAAACGAAACTAAGGGATCTCAAGGACTTTTTCGTATTACATCAGATCCCCGAAGAATTGAAACAACGGATGCAAGACTATTTCCAAACTATGTGGTCCTTAAATCACGGTATCGATATACACGAGGTAAAGTATGATATAAAGTGTGCTCTGTCGATAAATGATGTGCCACCCTGGAACACCATGTTAAACGCGTTACAACGTATAATCGTAATTACGCGAGGTTAATGTACAGGTAATGAGGCATAATGCGTTGATCCTTTCAGACACTCAAACAATTTCCCGAGGAACTCAGGGGAGATGTTTCGATGCACCTGCATCGCGAAATATTAAATTTACCGATATTCGAGGCTGCCTCTCAGGGTTGTCTCAAACTGCTTTCTCTCCGCATTAGGAATAATTTTTGTGCACCAGGGGAATTTCTCATTCACAAGGGGGATGCACTTTCCTACATCTATTATTTATGCAACGGCTCCATGGAAGTCGTGCAGAATAACATGGTCGTTGCGATTTTAGGTACGATTTTATACACGAACCTTCCTTATTTCCCTTTCATTTTCAGAACAGACATTCAAATCACAAAACACCCTCTCGTTTCGTTTCGTTTAAAGGCAAAGGCGATTTAGTAGGCTGTGACATAAACGTCCACCTACAGCACAGTGGTAACGGGAGTGCACCAGGTGGTACAGGTGTAGACGTCATAGTCAAATCGAGTTGCGACGTTAAAGCGTTAACCTATTGCGACTTGAAGTGTATAAATATGCAAGGATTAGTCGATGTGCTTCGACTGTATCCCGAATATCAGCATGAATTTGCACACGATATACAACACGATCTCACTTACAATTTACGAGAGGGATACGAAGCTGAGGTAACTTTCGACCCTCTACACGGTATCTAAAGAGAAATTGCAACACGAATTCATTGAAAAATTGTTTCAATTCACCAACAGCAAGAGTCGGACATGAACGGACCATCGTTGACGTTACCCTCGATTAGCGAAGATGACGAGAATGTGCCTGACGAGGGTGAAACGTCACCTCTATCACCACCGAACAAATCACCCTTACATACATCTTCGAGTCCAAGACACGCAAAGTTTAGGTGAGTTCGTCAAACTTTCTCCTCTTTTACCTATACACCTATCTTATGTTACACAATAGGGAAGAATATCGAGACGCGAGAAGACCTGGAAGAGGAGTTCTAGTCAGAGGAAGCAGGGCAGCTCAAGTAATCGCTCAAGAATCGATGGAGGAACACACTCGAGGGTCTGTGGAAAGATTCGATACACAATTTTCTACGTTACATCACGACGTAGCTACCCTGAGTTACGAGGTAAGGTGTACACGCGTTACAGGAAAAGTGTAACTTATTCGATAAAATTACAACCACCTTTTACTAACATTTCTCATTGTAACAAAAACAAAAAAAAACAAAAAACCAGGTCCGAAATGCCATTCAAGCTCTGCAAATACTAGCATGTTCGCCTCAAAGTAATCCGAATTTACCTACGCCCGCGAGTCGTGGAAGTTGTGTTTTGGCGAGAAGTTCATCTCACCCTCCAGATGCTATTTGTTGGGATCCTCCTACGAGATTATCAGACGCGTCAACGCAAACCGACTGGCCTGTGGACTTGTTCGAATTCTGGGTTCGAGAAAATCCTCAAAGAGTTCTGAGAATTCTCGAACTCGATCCAAATACTCTTACGAGGCAACCGCCATCCCCGACACCGTCTCCGTCTTCTCCTCCGCCACCACCGTACGAACCCCTATCCCCTGTTGTAGGGACACCGCCGCAATCACCGACCCCATCGCAAGGTAATTATTCGAATCGCCTGATTTTAATCAACAGCGTATCTTTAACATCGAAAGCTATTCCCTTCCAGGAAATAATAATTTCGTATTCGGCAACAATCACGGAGAACGACACATTCCTCGTTTGTATAAACCGACAAACTCTAACTGGGATCCCGACAACAAATTATCGCACCGATTTAGCGCCGGTGACGCTGATAACGCATCTCTGTATCAAGCATTTACCACTCTACGCCGACTTCCAGAATCACGGTCGTTGAAATTCGATCCCTTCGATAGCTGAACCTTTCCAGAAACATATCACGGTGACAAACCATAGAGAGAAACGTAGAAGGTAAGATGCTTACTTAGACAGGGGCTGAAAGAAATGCCGAAAGAAGGAAGAATTCGATGGCTAAAAAAAAAAAAAAAAAAAAAAACAGAGCAACGAGAAGCAAAACCACTCATTTTAAGTGTTCAGATATGTTCTTATATTTTATCACCTGTATTCTAACCCTACGAAACATAGACATATCTTCAGTTTTTTACACACGCACACCAGATAGAAATTGTCTTAATTCCGATATAACGATCCCCCGATAATCGTCGAATATATCGATACATACAGTATCGTGTTCATAGGTGTAGTAACTTTGTTACAATGTGAAACATTTGAAAAGAAAGAAAAATGTATAGCTCGACAACGACTGTACCCACTAACCGTGTCCTTGCTCATTTTAAAAGACTTACAATTTATTTGAATATTCGATTCGAATTTCTAGAATGAAACACGTGTACAATCATAAATTTTAATCCCAAAAAGAGAAAAAAGAAAAATAAAGTGAAAGTGAATCGCATGCGAAGTTGTTTATAATGTAATTTACTTGAAATAATCGATCGCGATCGATCGAAAGGTGATTTTAACTAAAAGATATTTTTTAATCGACTCTTATACCGCGGATCTGTGGAATTCGGATGACGATGTAAATATATTATGTATTGGAAACCCATTTTCCTTTGGAGAATGTTTTGCTTTTGTCATTCCATACACATACATACAGTTACTCCCACTCGTATTCGTACATCGTACGGTCATTTAATATAAATAAAAAGATCCACTTTCCTTAAAGTTATTCTTTTATTTATGTTTAGCAAAATTCATTACTACACTATCTTACTTCTATTTACAAAGCAGATTTACTTTTAATTATTTAAAAATACAGTAAATAGGAAAGGAGTGTCCCTATCAATAAAAATCATCTCTCAGCTATATTCGTATAGCTATATTTCAACAACTATACAATAATATGCATCGTAGGAAATGTTTATATTGTATCAGGAATTTCCTGTTTATTATGCATGAAATAAAAGACAACGGGCAGTTACTCTTTCGTCTAAATATCTCTAGGAAAGGTGTATATATATATATATATTTTTTTTTTTATTTGTACCAAACGTCTGCATGGCGTACGAGTACAAGTGAATGTAACTGTACATACGTGTTGCTGTAATTGATTAAATCTATTAATAGGTAGCAAAAATTGTTTCGTTTAATTAACAAATATTCGTTTGCGTGAAGTTTGCTGTAAATAAATCAGCAAAACGTATTATTTAAGAACGTTCGCATTGTTTTCGCGTATAGAAATGAAAAACGTTCAACGTTTCATATCGCGAAGTCTTGTTTCCAGGCGAAGAGACTTTAAAAAGAAAAAGAAAGAAATACCGGGAACGGAAATTTTAAACTCTAGCGTAGCAATAATGTGCACAAGAAATTTCGATGTATCCGCCGACGTCCAAATTAGCTGGTAGATATTGTAAAGTAGCTATAATTCGAGCATTAACTGTCGCATTAAAGAACGATGTTAAACTTCAAAATAAGTGACACACGACACATTATAGAAAGATATCACCTGGTTGATCAAAGCAAAAAACAAAAAAAAGAGAAAAAAATAATTAATGTATAATATAAAATGATTAATGCGCGAGATGTATCCAATTGTAAGTATTTCTTGAACGGATTTAATGTAAATAATATATCGCTATAAAAAATATGTGATAAGGCACGGCTTTGGCCATGCACAACAATTATATTCGTTCACCTTTCATCGTCATTTGTGAAACATTAATAAAAAAAAAAAAAAAGAAAAAAAAATTATCCGTATACATGTATCTATTCACGCCATCGATGAAAACTTCATTTCAATCAATGCAAACTGCGAAATGGAATTCCAACTACATATATACATACACATATTCTCCTTCTCGAAAACACAAAAAAGAACGCAATACAAACACTTTTTAAACCGTCATTCTATTCGGCATTTATATATACATATATAAAGACCAAAAATTGTAAAACACATCAATCTAATATAACGTATTAGACGAGGAAACAAATATTTAGATTTATTATGATATCACAATTTCACAAATGTCAATGAAAGCGGCTGTTTTATAAATATTTCATATATTTTGTTATACTGTTTCTATGCTCCTCACCTTATAATTCAAGCTAAAACATATTGTAATACTATCTAACCTACTTCACCTATTCTACTGTAATACTTTTTACACTCTTCGAATAATTACGAAGAAAGCATTCGTCATTTTAACGTGTACGAAAATGTCAGTAAGCACAAAACACAATTATTTCTTCACGCACGCGAATGTGTGCTCGGAGGTGACAAATTTTGAAAAAGGAATGTTCAAAAACGTGCAATTACAATTCGATATACTAATTTCATTTCACCATTAGATTAAACGAAGAAAAAAAGAAAATATTGTTATTCATGTTAAATATGAAAAAGAAAAATACAAATATATACATGTATTTATACATGTACGTGTACATGTGCATATACTTACATTTTTCCCTGTATGAATTTATATAGTTAATAAGTTTACGCCAAGATGCAGAGGAGATATCAAATTATCGAAAACTTAGCAGAACTTGATGAAATTTTTTATCGTACATTTTTTAAAACCGAACTACGTAGAAAACTTTGAACGAACGGCCTTAAAATAAAAATTTACTTTTCTTACTTCTTTCATACTTCGTGAATATCGCGGAGAATAATTTAAGGGTACGATTTCTACGATACCTGCGCCCATGGTTTTCCGTTAAATCTACGCTGGGTATCAGGTTACAAAACACTTGGAAACGCGTTATTCTGACCTTAAATCCGGTAAAAGTATATCAACGAATGAATTAAATTGCGAAGCTTATTCCTTATTAAATAAAAAGATGGACTTTTCCAAAAGCGTTTATTTATTAAAATAAAAGCATTTAATTATCTTCTATTCGCTGCAGATATAAATATTGTACAAATGCGCAAAGAAAAGCGTGTTATTCTAAAGAAACAAAATATATTTATAATTATATTATCTGAGAGTGACGGAATCGTGAAAATATCAATGGTTGCAAATGAGTTAAGGAATGTTGAGCAATGTTTTTGCGGCTAAAATACGCCTACTAACTCTTCACCAATAATTTAAACGGGAAAATTATCATTTGAATGCCTATAATATACTTTCTAGTACCGCAGGAAATTGAGTAATGAACAATCGATAAAAAAAAAAATTTGGACTTCAGGCGTTTGTATATATTCTTAACTGCTTACTGTACAGTGTACATCGTATAATTGGCATCCTTTGTCGACTCGTTTCATTATAAAAAACAGAACAAATAAAAATATTTACCGAAACATTTAATTAGAATTTTCTTTTATTCTATCTTATCCGTATATCCCTTTGAAAAATCCCTTTGCAATCGTATTACTTTGAAATAATTCGATAAGACATGCGAAAGTGAAGGTAACGTTAAAAAATAGACTAAATTTGTGAAACGATGTAATTTTTACGATAAAAAATGATTGAAATGTGATGTAAAATTTTTAATATCGGTTTCATTTTCTATGAAGATGAATGTCTCTACCTTTCGCCACATTTGTGCATTTTAAATTAAACGATTTCGAACATTCACTGTCACGATTAAAATATATTTCGAAATAAAATCTTCGTTAAATTGCCAGATATAGATATGAAATAAAATATGAAAAAAAGGTGAAATACTTACCTTTACCAGATGATTTTCATGAAAATGACGAATATTCGTGATGACTTCGATCGTAAATCGAACTTGTGCTCACGTTTCTTTAGCAATCGTCAAGTTTTTCGCTATTATGCTTAAAACACTGAATCTACATACACACTATACGAATGTGTCAAATAAAGCGTTTTATAATTTAAAAAAATGATCGAAAAAACAAAATAACGTTCATTGCGTTCGCGCGCGGTTTGTAATATTCTACTTTGTGATCGATATTTCAACTTTCCCTCTTTTTAAACTGTTTTACGAATACTTTGTGTATGTTGTGCAACTGTATTTAACACACTTCTTCGTAAAAAGTTTTCTTTGCATTGTTCATACATTCTCTCGCAGCATCCCGGCGTCCGTTCTTTCCAATGACACGCACGGAACACAACTAGCAGGATGTGTCGGGAAGAAACTACGTTAGTTTAGAACGATCTACTATCTCATATATAATTTGATTAAATTTATAAAAAATTTAATGAATAAAGTAATGATAAAAATATAAATTCCTTTATTATCAATTTTAATCAAATATAAACTTTACACTTTATTTTATTTCTATGCTATCTATATACAATCTGAGATATTTGTATTCTTTTTAGCTTACCTTTTTAAGCGTTTTATATAAAAAAAATCGTATTTTAAATTTTGAAAATTATTTCTACAATTAAATATTTTCAATTGTTTTAATTTATAATTGTTCAATAATTTTGAATTTGCGCGAATTTTCAAGAGTCGTACGTAGTGATCATGTGACCCCCACTTTTCAGTTGCTAATTTCTTGTCGACGGTGTTTGTTGCGTCCGGAAGTTTTCAACAATTTCTTTAAAAATAGGGCAAATTAGTGTTGTGAAGTGTGAAACAAAGCGTGTACGACGCCTGAGGAAAGTATATATGGTAAGTTTTCTTAAATAAATTAGATAAAACAATAGATATTTAAGTATAATTTGATCGTGACCGATACGCGGGTTGCATCAATTCTTGGCGTGGGTATCGGTAGCAAATATTTTTCTCAATTCTACATAGTTCCACTCATTTTCTCCTTAAATATGACTTTAATTCTTTTCAAATAATAAGTTAGTATGAAAATATTGATAATTTAACGACTATTCCTTCTTTTTTTTTGCAGATTTTCAACATTCATCCGTTCGAATTCAAACCGTCATGGCTTCCAACATTTGCAACCAAAGCATAAGAAGCACCCAGCAATGGTGAGTTTTTTATTTTTATTTTTCCAATTTTTTTTCGACGACGAAAAATAAGTCAACGGGATTTTTTAATTTTTTAACGTTTGGATACTTTTTAAATATTTAAAAATATAATTTAAAATCACGATGTGATAATTATGAATATTTTTTAATTCCCCATAATGGCCACTTATAATAAAAAATGCAAAATCAAATTGTCGTTTAAATTAAGCACACAATGATACTTTTTGTTTTGCGTATCACGTCCTGTGGAATATGTTAATACGTATGTTTATGTATATTAAAAATATAAAATTAAATCTCTATTTTTAATTTAATTAATAGAGAAAAATTTTCAATATTCTTACAAAAGAATTCTGTATTGCCGATATTTTCATTATCCATAGTTTACCCGTTGCAATCAAATCTATATAGTTCGCGTTGAATTTGCCGTTCTTTATCAGATGTGGTATTCCAAGTTATTTTATGCTACAAGATGTCGCTGAATACTCAAACTATAGAATTTAGTATCGAGGGACGAAGGATGAAATGTCTCGAGAATGTGATAATCTTTCATTTAGATTATTTTAGTGCTCTAGACCAGTCTATGTTAAGCTGTGACTTCTTTTCCTTCTTTAAAATTTCGTGAAAATTGTACATCTTTTCGAATCGTTTTAAACCAATTGTAACCTAAGAATTATCATTTGAGTGTCCATTTGTGTCATACAATATTGTCAAAATGAGCAACCAAAAAACAGTGCCAAATTCAATAAAGTTCCTTTTTGGGGGAACAGCTGGGTTTGTGTTTTCAATCATTTCGTAGATATATTTTTCGAATTAACATTTAAATATTAAGAACCACAAATAAAATGTTAATTAATTAAACACTTGTTTTCTTTCAAGTATTAATTTAAATAATTATAAAGACATACATATGTATATATTGATACATATTTTTTTGTTGAATGCAAAGTTAATTTAGAAGATTAGAAAGGTTGTATTCAACTGATTACTTTATTCTAGAATGGCTGCAACATGTTTTGTTCAACCATTAGATTTAATAAAGAATCGGATGCAATTAAGTGGCACAAGGGTATCAACAATAAGTGTAGTATCTTCAATTATAAAAAATGAAGGTTTTTTAGCTTTCTATTCTGGCTTATCTGCCGGCTTATTACGTCAGGGTACATATACAACTACTAGACTAGGTATATATACGTGGCTATCTGAGATTTGTTCGTGAGTACATGTTTCTTGAAGCAAAAGTATTAAAAAATGTCACATGTACCTATACTCTACAAATTGTCTGATATTTCTTGTATTCAGAAAAGACAGTCAGCCAAACTTCTTTGTAAAAGCATTGATAGGTAGTACAGCTGGTTGTATAGGAGCATTTGTAGGTACTCCTGCTGAAGTTGCTTTAATTAGAATGACTGCTGATGGTAGATTACCTGTTGGTATGGGCATTGATAGTTGAACATTTAGTAGGGAGTTTACAATGCTGAGCAATATTATATTTTTAGCTGAAAGACGCAATTATAAGAATGCATTTAATGCATTGATTCGTATAGCAAGAGAGGAAGGATTTTTAGCATTATGGAGAGGTACTGTTCCAACTATGGGAAGAGCAATGGTTGTAAATGCTGCTCAATTGGCATCCTATTCTCAATCTAAAGAAATGTTATTTAACACTGGTTTGTACATATGCAAATAATTAATTATCAAAGTGAGTAACATTGGGATAACATCCTTTCTTTATTTATTTTGGGTAGGATATTTTGCTGATAATATTACATTGCACTTTGTAAGTTCAATGATATCAGGTTTAATAACAACTGCTACTTCTATGCCAGTTGATATAGCTAAAACAAGGTAAATATTATTCAAGACTAAATCAGTAAAGTGGTTGTGAAAATACTTTCACCCTTTGCATTATTAATGGCTTGCAGGATTCAGAACATGAAAATTGTGGATGGTAAACCAGAATTTAAGGGTGCAGTAGATGTCATAATTCAAGTGTGTCGAAATGAAGGAATATTTTCATTGTGGAAAGGTTTCTTTCCGTATTACGCGCGTTTAGGGCCACATACTGTCTTAACATTCATTTTCCTTGAACAAATGTTCAGTTCTTATAAAGCGTATATCGCGTAACGCTTAACTTTATATCAAAATATAACGAATTTACATCTCTAAATAATTGTCGTCAAATGCCCTTCATTATTGTACACTTTATTTCCTATTTATGTATGCCTGAAAAGGAAAAAACTCGTTCTTTCGATATAGTGTACCATTACATATTACATATAATGCGCGCGCACACAACGGTAAAATAACAGTTTGCTTATTGGATGTTAATTTTGTGACAATTATTTTGTTTTTCAAATGTTGGATAGCTTGAAATTTCACATACATTTCGGTCCAAAGTTCGTTGTAAATTAGGTTACCGTGCATGTTTAAGTAATTCATGTGTAGTTTACATCGGTAAATGTAACTTGTTTTTTCTTCTTTTTAATTACTATACAAACACGATACATTCTATGAACATTCTTTGTAGATAAGGAACCGTTTGATACGATTACCATTTTTTATTTACTATTGCTACAAAAGATATACATATATTTTATTTTATTTTTTTTTTTTGCCATATTTTGTATACGGAGATCTGCTGTAACGATATAAATCAACCTTGATGGTAAATATAATTTTGTGGATTTTGTACGAATGAGATATTAAAATGTATAAATAATTAGTAAAATATGTAATTGCTCTCTGCTTCGTGTATATATTATGTACTACGTACATTGTACGATATAAACAATTATTGAATAAAAGAAAGACAGTTATTTTTCTGTACCTGTATCATATATCTACTCTTTAGATTAAGCAGAGTATTTAAAGCATTCTTTGAAATGCACCATATGGTTCATGTATTCAGTAAACTGCATCTGTATATAGCTAATAAAGCTAAAGTGAAGTGGCCTTGCGTCACGCACTGCGTTGACCGCGATAGTTGTGTCCAGCATTGAGAATCAATTAACATGAATAATTTCTGTTTTATACATTGACAACAGGTTTCAAGATGTTTAAATATTCCGTTCACATGATTAAATAGAATTTCGAAATCGTATAAATGTTCAGCGAGATACTTCGTTTTCATAAGGTTACGTAGGAATGAGTTCTTTTATTTAACAAAAATTATCGGTATATTTTAATCGATATGATAATTACACAATTGCACATTAGAACATTTTTATTCTACTTAAAATTTTGAATAATGTCGAAGAAGAAAAAAAGTGAAAATTGGGGGGAAAATGGATTTGAAGATTGGGTATGTAAAAAAAAACAGCTTATATTTTTTTTAACGGAATTAAAAAGAATTCGATGTAGGTATAACGGGGTGATTTTAGGGTGGGTATATGGCTGCTAAACAAGCGAAATTAGAAGAGCAATTTTTAATTGAAGCAAATAATGAGGTTAAATTATCAAACATATTTCAAGGGATTGCAATTTTTGTAAATGGTTATACTGATCCAACCGCAGATGAACTTCGTCGTTTAATGATGGAACATGGAGGCATATATCATAATTATATGAGGCCAAGGGTTACAACTCATATCATTGCATCCAATTTACCATATTCTAAGATAGTAATGTATAGAAAAAGTCAGAACCCAGTTCCCATATGTAAGCCTGAATGGATTACAGATAGTATAAAGGCTGGTAGAGTTTTAAATTTTCAGAATTATTTACTTTATTCACAATGTACAAATATACAGCCTCAGTTAATGTACACAGTAAAAAATAAAGAAAGTAAAACAAGTAGCATTGTTCAAGAGCACAATAATATACAAATAGATGAAGTACACATTCCAAATAGTGATGATAACAAAGTTGAACAAGTAGAATATTCTCCAGTGACTGAAGTTACTTCAAACCCTACAACATCAGTTAGTTCAAGAGATGCTCATTCAACAAAAAATTCAGAATTTATATCAGAGTTTTATAGTCACTCTCGACTACACCATATTGCAACTATGGGGGCAACATTCAAAGATTATGTTAATGATCTGAGAGACAAGAGTAATGGGAAATTTCCTGGTGTTACCAAGTTGAAAGAGTTGAGATATAAAAAAGTAAACCCATTGTTGCCTGATTCTCAATTGAATCTCAGTCTTGAAAATGATTTTTTAGAAGAAAATAAGACAGAAGTTATTCAAGGCCCTGTCACAATGCACATAGATATGGACTGCTTTTTTGTCTCTGTTGGTCTTAGAGATAAACCAGAATTAAGAGGCTTACCTGTTGCAGTGACACACGCGAAAGGCAATAAAAATCCTGCAAATAACAAGCAAAATTTAGATAGTAATGCAAATAGAGATGAAAAGCATGGTTCAATGTCAGAGATAGCATCTTGTTCCTATGAGGCAAGAAAAGCAGGTGTAAAGAATGGCATGTTTTTAGGAGAAGCACTAAAAATATGTCCTAACTTAAAGCCAATATCATATGACTTTGAAGGGTACACAGAAGTTTCTTACACATTATATGATACAGTAGCATCATACACATTAGACATTGAAGCAGTTAGTTGTGATGAAATGTATGCAGATTGTACAAAAATATTGGAGGAATCTTGTTTGACACCATTAGAATTTGCAACTGTAATTAGAAACGAAATAAAAAATAAAACAGGTTGTCCTGTGTCAACAGGATTTGGCAGCAACAAATTATTAGCAAGATTAGCAACAAGAAAAGCAAAGCCTAATGGCCAATTTTATATACAACAGGAGCACATTAATGATTGTATTAATACCTTTAATGTAGAGGATTTACCAGGTAGGATAATGGTGGTTGGGCTGTTTAAGATATTAACTGATAGGGTAGTGTGTTTAATTTTATTGATAATAACCTTGATTATCGAAACTAGGGGTTGGATGGACAACAGCACACAAATTAAATAATATGAATGTGCGAACGTGTGCAGAATTGCAAGCAATTTCATTGGCGACGTTACAGAAGGAATTTGGTAAAAAGATGGGTGAAATGTTGTACAACATGTGTCGCGGTAAAGATAATTCGAAGCTTAATTTAGACCATGTTAGGAAATCGGTCTCTGCCGATGTCAATTACGGGATAAGATTTCAGAGCAACGAAGATGCGATAGATTTTCTAAAAAAATTGTCTCGCGAAATATGTAATCGGTTGAATAAAGCTAACGCGAAGGGTAGGTGTATTACATTAAAACTTTTAGTTAGGGCTAAAGAAGCGCCTAAAGAAACTGAAAAATTTATGGGACACGGATTATGCGATTATATAACAAAGTCGAAAAATTTCATCTCACCTATCAACGATGTTGATATTATAACAAAGTAAGTTGGAGGATTATCGTAATACTTCTGCGCAAAGTATCGGTATCACTTGTGATATTTAAGAAGCAATAATTTATTCGTGTTTAATTTAGGGAGATAATTACACTTTGGAATCAGATGCAAAAAGTACCTGAAGATGTAAGAGGCATCGGTATACAAATAACTAGATTAGAGATATTAAAAAATAAATCGCGGGGTACAACCTTAATGAGTTTCGTTAACAGGGACAAAGAAACCAGCACTTCTTGCCGATTTATCGAAGCAAACGCAAATGAAACTGAATCTTTGGCAAATATAAATGCTGTCGGGTCTGTTTGTAAAAATGCAGTTGTTAATAATCAAAAGACATTGGATATTCCATCTAGGATCAATGAATCAGTTCTTGCAGAACTTCCAGATGATATACGAAATGAATTATTAGGCGTTAACAAAATTGACGAACAATTGATACAGCAGGAAAAGGAGCAGAGGACAGTTAGCGCAGAAAATAAATTGCAAAAAAATACGCAAACGCGTCATGAGAATTTTTTCAAACAAATAAAACCTGGAGTTTCAAGACCAGCCAAGGTGGAGATGCCACCCATTCAAGAAATCGATATGTCCGTCCTTATAGAACTACCTGAAGATATACGAAACGAAATCCTTAATGAATACAGTTCTAAGAAGAAACAAGCTGGAACGAATGTTAACAGAAATGAAAATAATATCCAAACGTGTATATCTTCATCAAGTAGAACATCTTCCACAGAATGTAATCGCGACGAAGAAAATATATCTTTTTCGCAAGTGGATCCAGAATTTTTAGCTGCATTGTCGGATGATTTGAGACGCGATGTTCAAATGTATTGCACAGCCAAGAAGGCAGAATATTCGTCAAAAGTGAAGACAGATGAGATAAATCGTAATATTGGTTTGACGAAGAATGAGAACGTAAGACAAAATAGAAAGGTAGAAGGTAACTCGAAAAGTAAAAATGCTGGTAAAAATAGCAAAACAACACTTGCTAAAAATAGAAAGAAAAATGTACAGGCAGCGTTGAAAACGGCGACGAAAAATGCGAATGAACCCAAGAATGTATCGGACAACAAGACCAATAATGGCATTGCGAAATTCATAATACCCTCTGCGGAAGAAATCAAATCTGTTAGGAATGAAATAACCGAGGATGAAGCTGAGGCTATCCTTTCCCACAATCGTACTATCTCGCAAACTAATGGCAGTGTAAATCAACATGAAAATATTCTAATCGAACTTGTAAATCGTTTACTCAATTTACCTCTAGAACAGGTAGCGCTTCCTATATGTAATTCCTATATTTATCTATCGTTGTATTTCTTTTTCATAAAGTTTCCAATTTCGTTGGAGAGCTTAAAAAATGTTCTAGCGATAAGACATTGGTTAATTTCGATAAAGTTATCTCCTAATGAAGGGACGAAGGGATGCATGCTCGATAATCGATAATTCATCGCCGCGTATTATCCTTTAGAATTACTTTCTGTAAGATTAATACAAATATGAAATACACGGTTGCAGGTGAAAATGCAAATACAAATATGGATCGCTAATTCTAAAATCGTGAACGAAGTAGACTTTTTATCGCTTGCAACATTTCTTAGCATGCTTCCAGAGAAGAAACGCATCGAAGACTTACACGTCTTGTTGAAAACCATGCATAGGTAATCTATATTGTATGCAAGATTCATACATACATCCTTATAATAGATGAATATTGAGTAATATAACACAGAGGATTCAGGGAATAGATATCATTTTACTCATTTACGATTGATAAATAAAAATGATATTAAAGACAATACATTAACTTATTTATGTTCGTATTTTTAGATGTATGACAAAAACTGGAAATTGCATTTGGCATAGGACATATAGGAAAACAGTAAAATACGTTCAACATTATATGCAAATTGAATATAACAGCAACCTAATGGTACCACCAATCAAATGCAACCTTTTGCAGTGTAACAGTGATGTAATGTAAATTTTTCGGAATTTAATAAATTAATATTTTTACAATGAGGTTAATAAGAAACCTATTTACAAGCAAACATGATACTTACCTTCAATTTCATTGAACACAGTATCAGTATTCTTTAGGTAACATATTAATTTACAATCGAGAACATATATTTCTTTTTTTTGTCGTTTTTTTGTTTTGAAAGAACTTTGCTCAAAGGTTTCATATAAATCGGTAAGAAGTCATAAACCTCGAATTCGTACGTATTTTTGTAATATATATATATATATATTTTTAAATATATTTTTTACTTTGTTGTTGTTACGCGCTGGGAAGGTGAAAAAATAGAAAGGGGTGAGTCAGAGATGAGCGTTTACTACTCCCATTCGGTAGTTCCTGGCGGTTTAGATGTTAAGTCGTATAAAACACGCGAGATACCGGGTATTGCAGATATTTCGATCACCAATTTCTTCACCACCTATGTAAAAAAAAAGAAAAAAAAAGAAAAAAAAAAGAAAAGACAGAGAAACCTCGTTAATTTTTTGCAACGAAATAAACACCGTCGTGTCTATAGATTCAAAGATCGAACTTACGTGTAATGGTAACTCCTTCCCAGGAATAGCCGGAGTACCGGTCATAAAATCATTAGTAACAAATGGCCTAAGAACAACTGAACGTTGGCATGAGGGTATTCGAGAAGCAGCATCGCGATCGAAGTGTATGGGAATTAAAACTACTGGCATTTGACTGATTGCTCCCATACAGCCATTGGTTGCTAGCACTAAGTTTGCTACATGATCCGCTTGTCGGAGTGTAGCTATCACATTCGACGTAAGATGAGTCGGCGTGATATCCGTAACAGGGTGATGTAATTGAGGACCAAAAATGAAGCATACGCGATTTACATTATGACATACACGTGGAATTAATTTCGCGAGGAACAATAGATCCTTCCACTCTATTCCTTCGGATAAGTTTTCTTCGCTAGATAAGCCTACTACATAGCTGTAACTTCTTCGATCTCCCTAATAAAATGGTACAATAAAATCTTTAATTATCCCATCGACGATCGTACTTTGCGAATATTCGTATAGAAGAAAAAATGATTACCTGTACTCCTACGCTGCGTATAGGCAAAAGTGTCGCAGAAATATGACGATAACTCGAAAGTTGTCGTAAATACTGACGTTCTGATTCACTAGTTGCACCTTCTACACGATTTAGCAGTCCATGTTTCTTTTGAAGCATCTGTTCATACTCTGCCATTATTTTAACTATCACCTTCGTTCCAATGAAGAATCGTTGGTTAATTTCAGAGGCATGGGAGATTATTTATTTCTTTGTTTGATCGACATATCAAAAGAAAGTACCTGTGTTTCCGAGAAATCTTTATCCATATAAGGTTCATCTGCACATAGAATACGCACAGCAAGTCCAGGTCCGGGAAACGGATGACGGGCGACCAGCGGTGCCGGTAATCCAAGATCGCATCCTAATTGTCTTACTTCGTCCTTGTGAAAATCTTTTAAAGGTTCTACTACACGACCTTGTGCTCTTAATGCTCTAACGAGTTCACTATCATTGTGATGCGTTTTAATCGCATCCGCTTTACCTGATAGAAGTGTTTATATTTTATGTGAATACAATTTGATACTTCTAACCAGACGAGATATGAAAGAACAATGCATTTACAACTATCAATTTACCACTAGCTAATGCACTCGCACTTTCGATAAGGTCAGGCCTGAGAGTGCCTTGCCCAAGAAACACTTCTTCAGGTTTCAAACCCATCTCTGCCATTGCTTCATTTGCTACTTTTACAAAAACGTCTCCTATGATCTTTCGTTTCTCTTCCGGGTTGGTTGTTGCACACAACATTTTAGTTAATCTAGTTCTTGGGCTAGCTGCTACTTCGCATATTCCCTTATTGTTAATAGTATTTGCATTGGCTACCGGAGTTACATTATCCAAGGGGACAGACGTAGTTCCTTGCATAAAGCAGCATCCAGCGTTGATGACTCTTAATCGGATTCCCAATTGTGCCAGACTTTGTTCGACAAATTGCGTCTCTCCTTTCCGCATAAACCCGTTATTGATATGCAGAGCTATGACTTGTTCTTTATTTAAAGCTTTGTGTAACAGTGCTGCGCATACTGTGGAATCCACACCTCCGCTCACTAACAACTATGATCGTTTTTTGCTATTTTAATCGACAATCACATTTTGTCATACCTTATACTATTTTTTTTTAATTATTTTCCGAAATAGATTGCAACAATATCGTGAATCTTTTTGAAGATCAAAGGTTAAAAGTTTTATACATTTTAGTAATTATCTAAATGCTAAGTATTAATTAGTTTCTTACCAAAACTTTCTTGTTGCCAACGGTATCCCTGATATACTGAATACACTGTGCTTCCCGACCACGAAGTGTATAGTTACCAGTAAGGCCGGCAATGCCGAACAAAAAATTGTGCAACATCGTTTTTCCATTAGGAGTAAGGTCTACCTCTGGGTGAAATTGTACACCATACAAATTCATTTTATCACTTGCTATCCCTGTTACAAAGTTTGAAGATCTGGCAGTAATGTGAAAACTATCAGCCACCCTATCTATACTGTCTCCATGTGTTAACAGGACCATCTGTTCCTTCTCCAAGCCCCTAATTATTCCATAATTAAATAAACAATTACTTTCCTTTTATCATAGATTCAAAAAATATGGTGTAGGACATATTTGAAATTCACTTACTTAAATAACAGGCACTTGGAATCTATTTCAATTGGAAACTGGCCATCTTCTCTGCCTTCCTTACTGATTACCGTACCACCAAATTCCTTGTTCATCATTTGCATCCCATAACAGATACCTAGTACTGGAATTCCTATTCTAAAAATGTCTGCATCATATTTAGGTGCATCTTCTGCATATACTGAACTTGGCCCTCCAGAAATTATAATAGCTCTAAAATATACATCATTAAAATAATATTAAAACTATTCTTAAATATTATTAGTTTTAACAGGAGAATAATGTGACATATGTATATGTATATATATATATATAAATATATAGTCTTACTTATAGCCCTTTTCTTGAAGGGTAAATGCAGATGTATCAAGGGGCAAAATTTCACTGTGAACATTTAGTTCACGAATCTTTCGATCTATCACTTTACCATATTGTGCTCCTGCATCCAAAACAGCCACTTTTTCATCAACACATCCCATACCCATTGCTCCTTCATTAGCCCCATTATTTCTCTCTGCGCGAAACAATAATCCGTCCGCGCTCTTTTCCATTTCAAAATTTCTTGTATTGCTATTGCTATTGCTGTGATTTCAATAATCCTATAAGGATTTTATAAATTCAATGAAAAACATAATATTAATAGGAGGATACTTGCAGTTTCTATGAACTTAATATCATTTAGCTGTATCATAGCTTAATAGAGAATAAAATAAAACATAAATATATTATTTGTTGAAATTAAAAAAAATATTAAAATAAAACGATGACAAGACAATAGGGTTATTAACATTTATATAAATTTTCATTCACATTAGTTAATAAACAAATTATTTGAAAAAATAAAAATAATATCTTATATTGTTATTTCAAGTTGAATAATCACTTTATTAAGAAAGGATTATAAAAAATCGTGTATACTACTCTGATATCGTTGTGTATTAGTTACTTAAAGTTTCACATCGTTTTAATCTTATTGAAAACAGATGAGCAAAATCAGATGATACATTATATTTACAAATATAGCTTACCAATGAATAAAAACGATGTTACGTGCTTATTTCTTGAACGAATGGAAAAATTACAAGAACTCCGTCATCTTAAATAATAACTAAAGATATTGCTGCGTGTAAATATAAGAAGCTATTATAGTGTGTCACAATCCAGTATAAATTCTGACAACTACTGTACCTTATAGATATTTCGTTTAATTTCAACATATACCTGTGAGAATATAGACGCGAATTTCATATAATTTAGGGAACAACTTAAACGACGTTTAGAAAAAAACCATTGAATACGATGTTTAGCAAAAAATAAATAACCGGCCGTAAATTTTACGAGCACGTTTCTCAGAAAAGAATGTATTACAGTAGTCCACCTACTATATGAATCATCTTTTTAAAGAGAAGTAAAATGTACCGAAAGACTTACCAAACTATACGAGGCAGAGAATATTTCACGTGTAAATCACCAAGTAACGTAAAATTAATTACAGCAAAACAGAATGTGCACTCTTTGGACGAGGCAGCCATTCAATCGCCTGCAATAGCCACAATGCAGTGACTGCCTTCAGCTTGAAAGTAACGTTGATGTCCAACGTTACGATCTAAAAGTTCCTAGCGAATGCCAATATTAATTAGATTGTCAGACCAATTTTATGAAAAATATCGCGTCATCGATTTATTTCGCTTCGTTCTTTTCCGTACGTTTCACATTTCACGATTCAAAACCTTTATTTCGACGATCTTTTCTCCGATTATCAAAGCTCGTTTGAAATCCTTCTAGATCTTTTTTGAAATAGGAATAACATGAAGCTAGCAAAATGTGGGCATTTATCGAGCAATATTTTTTAGACGTGAGGATTATGTTTATTGTTTCTTATGTATTTATATAATATAGATGCAAATTAATAAAACAAGGTTAGCGTTTTTTGCTTCTACGATTTCTAGTAAAACGTGTAATTAAGATTTCATATCGTATAAAATTACAACGACGACAGTACACGAATCAAAGAAGAGAATTATCTTATCGGGAATGTCTTGTTTCACGGCTATGTATTATTTTAAGAAATGTTTCGAAATTCTCGTTTCATGGTATCCTCAAATATGTAGCACGCAATACGTGGAACACATTCAACTGAATATCGTCCAAAACAAATTTCAGAAAGAGGAAACATCGATTCCAATTAAAATGTCATCTGCGAATCAATGTTTTTGTTCCGGGAGAGAAAATTATTACGATACTATTACCAATTACAAAAATGGTACTTGTAAAACAGTCGATTTTTTTTTACCAACGGAGGTTGTAGTACATAATAAGCCAACAGATTGTTGGGTTTCGTATAACGGCGGAGTCTATGATTTAACCGATCTTTGTAAAATTTGGGCAGATAGGAAAGAAATCAAGCCATTATTAGCCTACGCTGGTAAAGATATAAGTCACTGGTTTGATCATGAAACGAACGATATTAAACATCATATACATCCTGTTACGGGGGTAATGGTACCGTATTGCCCTCATGGACCGATTCCGGATGTATCAACTTCGGTAGTACCTTCTTCTACCTGGCGACCACTAGACAAATGTCCATGGTGGCTCGATGAAAAATATAAAAAGGGATACTTAACCAAAAATCCACGGCCATGTAGAATTTTAAACGTCCTTACTGGAACACAAGCCGTTATAATGGTAACATTTGTTATTCCGTTCGAATCGAGAAAGAAAAATCTGCTACAGTTTAACATCGATCGAATTTTATAAAGGTTTGCGAGGAGGATTCCATTAAACGTATTCAAGAACGCGCTCTTATCTATATTGCGAACGGAATATCATCTTACACGTGGAGATTCGAGGGAAAAGAAATAAATCTTTATTTAACTTTAACAGAAAATGGTATTCCGGACGAACGAGACCGTTTTACCGCTTCCGGTCTTCCCGACGATTATTACATTCCATGTCTCATGTGTTATTACAACGAAAGATAATTCTAATTTGTTTCGATAATATATAGTTTATAATTCGGCGGGGAAGGGTAATAAAAATTTCGAGAAAGCCTGTTGCAAATTGAATCGACATGAATCACGATTGAAAGAAAAGTTTCCTACGATATCGTCGTAGACGAGAAGACTTGGAGCGAATGCAAAAGATGGCACCACGACCTCACTGTACAATACGAGGTAGATTTTCATTTAAACAAACAAGAACTTTATCTTGTTTATAAAATGTAACGACAATATGTTCGCACCTATTACAATTCGTATATTTGGAAATTTGTCTTGGCGTATTTTTTACGACAAATTTCCTTCCCTTCCAATTACGCGAAATGTTTTTGAAATAACTGGAACGCATATTAAGCTGTTCTCGTCGAAATCTATGAAAGTATCTATTCTGGGTGCTGCTAGTAAGACTGGTAAAATTAATTTAGGTTACAATTTAGTTTATCGGTTTTTGCATATCGGATATATTTTGTCGTACTCTCCCTTCATAGGAAATTGTCTCTCGCTATTTTTAAAACAGTCACCGTTGATCGACGAGGTGACAGTGTTTGATAAGAAAAATACTTACGGTCTTGCATTGGATTTGAATTATGTCGACACGAAATGTAAGGTTAGCACCTTTACGCGCCCCGGAAGAAGTCTCGAGCAGACACTCGAAGGGGCGAAAATAGTAATGATCGTCGGAGATGAAACGGTGAAAGATGAATCAAACTTATCTAACGCCCTGAAATGTAACGCTAACGTGTTGTCAGATCTACTACCAAATATTATTAAATTTTGCCCCCAGGTAACGATATTATAACATACTACAGCAAAGCCTTTTAAAACTGTTTATTATGCAAAGTACATTCGGTATATTTTACACGTACACATGTACACTTATCGTTACATTCGTGAAAATGTACACGCGACAACGAAAGTGCGTTATGAATTCGAATAATGGCTTGACACCATGCTTTATACATGGTTCGCCGTCCTTTTTTACGCGTGGTAGTTGGCCTCGGCTTTTAACGCCCTCGCAGCTTCATTAATTACGAGGCAGGTTGTTTTCGACATTCTTCGTGACAATCTCGGCAAGGACAAGCGGTGTTTGTCTTTGGTCTGTCATCTTCCATCTCTCTTACTAGCAATGCGTCTCTTTTTCTTTTCTTCTTTTTGCCTTTCATCTATTTGTAGTAAGTATATACATATGTATATTCGACAGGTTTCGCCTCGTAAAATTTGGCCAAGTGTGCTTCGCGTAGCACTAATTCCAATTCGGGTTTCAGTTTCGTACTTTTTCTTTTTTTTTCGCTTCAGGCTATGGTCGCTGTCGTAATGAATCCGATAAACAGTTTAATACCTCTGGCAATGGAAATGTATAAAAAGGCTGGGGTTTACGAGCCTAATCGCCTTTTCGGCGTAATTAGCCTTCACTGTGTTAGAGCAAATACTTTCGCTGCAGAAGTTGTTGGTTGTGAACCAGAATGCATGATGGTGCCTATAATTGGTGGGAGTTGCTCAAACACGTGCATTCCACTTTTCTCTCAAGCGAAACCTTGCAACCAAATATCCCAGGTTAATAACTTTTCACGAATTCTTTCACATCAGTTTACCCGCTGTAACGCTGTAACAGTTAAATTGATAAATTCGTTAACTCATCAGATAGAAGCTAGTAGATTGACACAAGCTGTAAGAACGTCCAACGAAGAGTTGTCAAAGGCTAGCAAAGGTAAAGAAAGAACATCTTTTGCAATGGCTTTTGGGGCAGCCAGATTTTGCATATCCCTTTGTAAAGGTATTCGAAACATCCAACGTGTGATATTTCTTTCAGTTACATATAAATTGACATTTTCTTGTTAATATCCGTTTAGCTTTGCGACATCAGAGTAATGTCGTGGAACACGCTTACGTTCGATCTTGCGTGATACCAGAAGTAACATATTTCGCTGCTCCGTTGGAATTAGGTCCGAATGGAATTCAGAGACATTTAGGTATTCCACCTTTGAACGATTACGAGTGTAAACTCCTTCAGACAGCCATACCCTATATAAAAAAAGCTATCACTCTCGGAGAGGTAATGAGATATATTTTCAGGACGAAGAGAAAAAGCGAAATATGGTTGTCGTTTTATCGTTCACAGACTCTTGCTCTTGGCGAGAAGAATGTTTCTTCCGAGGTCTGCCTGCAACCAACCTCTTTGTGTGACCCGGTCGATTCACCTGGTGCATCTTTGTCGAAATAGCGTTACCTGTACGTTTCCTCTCCGTTTTCTATTATATTCTCTAACGATGGCAGAGAGGAAAAGAAGAAAAGGGAAAGGGGAGGGACTTACGAACGAATTCGGTGACATAGTTGTCATATTGTTTCACACCAAAAGTTATACTGCTACTTCTGGTAACACTGTAAAAATAGAAAGAAACAATGGCTCGTAAAGCACAGGAGACCGTGAAGCATCGTGTCGAAGCGAAACGCGGTACTCGAGATCAAGCCACGATAAACCTGTAAAATAGTTAATGGCGATCGTAATAGTGGCAGCGATCCGTTCTATAGACCATTGCTTTACGAGCAACCTGAACGTCTGCAATGGGGATCGGACGCATTTATTTTCGCGTAAATCGACGAGTGCCGCGCATAAACGTTCGACCAAGTTTTCGAACGAACCGCGAATGCTAACTACGAAACTGAACCGATAAAGATACCCGCGTACAATTGAAGATACAACTACCGAAGATGTCCGAGTAAATGCTTTCCAACTTTCGACAAGATTGTTGGAGAGAAAGAGAAAAAAGAAAAAATGGCTAGTCGAGTCAGCCATTTGAACGCCTATTATATCGAAATTCCTGCTCCCTGTTATAACGGTGATGCTCTAATTATAACAAGTCCACCGGTTTGGTCGTGTGCCTCGTTTATTATGTATGTATGTATGTATGTATAGATATGTATGTATACGTATATAAGTAAGTACGCGTATAGGAGCAGGCAAGCAACTTAACTAGAGTCGCCTGGCCAAGGAAGTCTTTGGATCTGATAAGAACAAATACAATCTAGTCTGAAAGATTCTAGAAGCGGACGCGGTTTTCGAAGAGCCACCGCATCACCGAGTCTCAGGTTACCGAGTCTCAGGTAGATACGTGCAACAAAAGTAGAAGAAACTCGTCCTTTCCGCATTCCCGACACGCCATGGTGTTCCCAAGTGTGCGCCGCGACTGTAGACAAGATACGGACGACTGCAGCTGGCAACTCTTTGGCAGAAGGGATTATTGCGAGGTGCAGTAGAGAGAGAAGGCGCGGGTGTTGCCTATCGCAAATCCTCTCTAAGCGAGCCTTAAACTCTCGACATTCCAATGCGATTCAACCTTAGCCACGGTGAACAGTATAATAATACCAGCTGCATAAGCGCCACCTTCTTCTCCTATAACCATCTTGCCTTATGAGTTATTCACTTAACATTGCTATTCACCGAATCTTCCACGCTAATTCGTTCTCATCATGTACCACGTCCATTTCTTCCACCGCACTCGTCCTGGAAATCATATCAACCTTTTCCTTCCTTTTCCTTCCTTTTCCTTCCTTTTCCTTTTCTTCTTCAAGAGTCGCATGTTTCTTCGAGATTTCATCACGAAGCATAACTCGATGCTTTTAATGAGGCATCAATCCTGGCTAATGTACGGCTTAAATAGTTTCGTGCAACGATCCATCTTTTTGCCGTGAACACCAGTCGGCCTTGATAGTATGGAAGTACATATATGTACGTGTAGTATATAAACGACGAGGATCGTTTCGATGGTAACGATCAGTTTCAGCGTAATATCGACGGGCGTTCGCAAGATGCAGAAATACGATAGAGTTGCGGAATAATCGGGTAAGTGGGAAAGGATTGTCTCTACCGCTCTCTAGATAAAAATCGAGGATTACGTAGCAGTCTTAAGCGATGTAAACAGTCGAATTTTTTTTTCTTTCTTTCCTACGACGGAATGCCTTTGGCGGAAGTTTGAAAACCGGATACTCCTTCGAGTTGTCTTTGCTGGAACATCATCCAGTATCTGGACGCGTTTACGTGGTTCTTGCCAGTGCAACTTATACGTCGGTAGCGCCGGTAACTCGCGGAGCAGGAAATTAATCGCATAGTTTCTCACGACATAATAGTGGCGATACCCACCTGCCTGTCCCCTGTCTCCGCGATCCTCTGCCACTCAACACCAGAAACCTGGTGTCTATCGATAATTGCTTTAATTACACCGATATTAACAGCTTCAGAAATGTTAAGAATATAAACGTTCGACCGGGTAACGACGGTGAACTGACGTTAAATGGTACATTTAACGAGCACTGGCTCTAAATGCAATCAGTGGTTGGTCAATAGAAATTGAATCCGAGGTATATAGAATTCGTATTAGAAATTCTTCTCACAGAATCCTGTCTGGATAATGTATTTTCGACGTATCCCCTCCTCCCCGCCCCTCCGACGATCCCAGGATCGTGGATATTTTTACGACGTAAGTTGCAACGGCAAAATCTTTTAATCGACGTGCCCAGACGCGTTCGTATAACTGTCAACATCGATCGAACGAACGAACGGTGTTGTACCATCTAGAAATACATAAGCTCGTTGGTATTCGAGCATTAGAACGCCTCACACGACCGCTTTTTCTCAGCAACCGCTGGCGCCGTCTGGCTTTTTCTTCTTGAATTCTTCTAATCAAAGAGGTTATCGAGGATTGCGTAGTATCGATCGTGCGTTCTTCTGCTCAAGGACGTAGAGACTGGAGGACATACGTTGCGATTAAGAGGAGAAATCGCGGCGAGCGTAGTGGAACGTCAAGGAAGAACTCGTCCTGATGCGTGAGAAAATCTACTGAATCCTTCCATACCTTCCGACCGACGCGTTTTCACGCCTCGTTGCTTTTATTATATTATCCCCGTGCTATTACTTTCATCGCGAACACGTAAATAGGTGAGCAAATGACCGAAAAAGGCTCCTCGTATTTCGAGTTTAACGTCGGTGATACGAATTTATTAGCGCAACTGTAATTTTTAATCGTCGCTAATTCGTCACCCTAGGCGCTCGGCTGAACGATCAACGCGTTCTAAGGACCGGTTATGAGGATGCGTTAGGAAGATAAGAGGATACAAGAGGACAAATGGGCGGGAGGTGAACGTCCCAGCTAAGACCATTTGCTGATATACCGAGTATGAAAGCGTTAAGACGCTAATCGTATCAGCTGACAGCCATTGTAAATGTACCTATTTTACCCCCGCCTATCTCGAGCCTTTAAATCGACTCTGCTATAGTTTCGTATATCTCTACCACCTTCCACCTTCCTTTATCGCCCCTCTACGTACATACATGCACTACGCCTGTATTTTTCTTTTCCAAGCTTTCCTTCTTTGTCGATCGAACGAAAGGTCAAGGTATGAACAGCTTTCGTGCAAGTTCGTAGGAAAGATGGGGTCGCTTTCCACCAGGTGGACTGTGTACTTAGCCGGACGTACATAAATAGTATATATGTGGTAACAATGGCGGGTATCGGCTATACTTGAGATAGGTAGGGAAAAGAAGAAGAAGAAGAAGAAGAAGAAGAAGAAGAAGAAGAAGAAGAAGAAGAAGGAGCAGAAGAAGGAGCAGTAGAAGAAGAAGAAGACGAGGAAGACGAAGAAGAAGAAGAAGAAGAGGAGAAGAAGGAGAAGAGGAGGGGAAGGGCAGAAAAAGAAAGGGATGACGGGTGAACGGCCGCTGAATGGCACGACCTTCCGAGGAGGCCGGCCGACCAGTCGACCGACCGTACGACGACGCGATCCTGCATGTGCACTCCCCCGCAACAAGCTTCCGCGTTCGAAGAAGCACTTGAGGCTAGATGCGCAGGAATATCGCGAGGAGCTTACGGTGCTTCGATGCGCAGGATAGGGCAAACACAGAGCAACGTACCTTTGCCCGACATCGGGAAACTTTGTTCCACGAACGCCTCCATCCACCACCTTACGGATACTTTGGCGTTAAGGGAACACGATCCCGTACGTACAGTATGTACGCGTATACACCTTTCGTTTCCGTTCCTCTCCGTGATAAAGCGAAACCGAAGCCAAACTGTGCATCGAAGAGAAATCGATAGATCGCAAGGCAGTTATTGGTGTGCTTCGAGGCGATATTAAGTCGATTCGTTACGGCGTTACTCGCGCAGAGTTATCTACCTTGAGTTGCATAGCGGTGGCGGCGGTGGCGGCGGCGGCAGAAGATAGCGTGCCGTCAGCGCGCATACCTGTCCCTCTACAATCCACATAATCTTATTTAAGTACGGTTCTAATAATAGTTCGAGCAAACTTTTTACCAAGTCGGTATTAGCGGACGGGGTATGTATATACTATTTTCTCTCATTGTCAATGAAAAATACCTCGAGCCAGCAAACCGGCTGCACTCGGCTCTCCAATACGGTTGCGCAGGGCTCTCTCGCAGCGGTGCGCAACGGGGCATAGGAGTGCACTGACTTTGCGCCGCCTAAGCTCGCGCTGATCGTCCACTAGTTTCCTCTCTTTTCTCCTTTCACTATTTTCCTCCCTCTTCCTATCCTGCATTCAGATCCACCTACATCATCGCCATTGGCGCCTCTGCGATCCTCCATGGAGATCCTGCTCGGGCCAAGGCGAAGAGCATTGTTGCCAGGAGCCCTTTAGGGCAAAGGCGTATAGTTCATGCGTTGGAATTGCAACGAGGTCGACTTCTTTATGCTATCGTTCTAACGAGATTCATATCCCCCCCGCCGACCTTTCCATTCTCTTGGAAATCATCACCGTACACATCACCATGGCTTATCGAGAATGCTTATCGACCTATTTCAATTATCCCTCCGTACATCGAACCGAACCGAACCGAACCGAACCGAACCGAACCAACGATTCTTTATCGATCGATGTCTCTTCTATCGTATTAACAGCCAGGCCATCCCTCGTTTCCTCTCCCCCACGGTTTGCCTTCGATCACGATTCGTTTCTTACTCGATTCGTGCACTCTTTATTCCCGCATTCTTCATCGTTAATTCGAGGCAACAGTAATCTCGAGAGCAATCTCTCTCACGAGCAATCTGTAGCAGGTGTTAGCCTGTTTCTCAACCTCGATGGATTGGCAACCACTTTCGAGTCTCGTTTCCTCGAAGAATTTACAGCCGCTTTACGTCAAGGAATGTACGAGTTCCTATTTTTCCAAAGTATTTAGTATTATCTAGTCGTACGCCGTTCGAGTCTACCCTAGTAATTGTACGTACGTTGATGCTACCATAAAGTTGCATACTCTTTGCGAAAGGTAGTACTCTGGTAACTCAACGATAGGGCAGGGTTGTTTAAAACTGACGCGATAAATATCATTATCAAGATCCTCCACGATTATTCGGTATAGATACGAGAAAATTATGCTTATCCTTGGCTAAAAATATTGTTTCAAAGTATCTTCTTTCGAATAATTTCACTTTCGATAGCTCGATCTAACGTAATTATAAAAACGAGTAATAAAGAGCGAAAGTGATCAGGACGATGCGTGCGTGTCCTCCGAGACATTCTTGAACTTGACGATCGTCGAGGGTAGAGGCAGACTAACATCGTGCCGATATATGTACATACGTATGGGTGCATGTATCTACGTATCTACGTATGTGTGTAGTATTCGAACGGTGTGGATCGTAGAAAAGTTAGCAAACATCGAGCAAGAGGATTCCTACCGCGGCCTTGCCTTTACTGAAACGCATTTCATCGTTTACTACGCACGTAGCCAGGCAATGTACTATGCACTTTTAAAACAATCTGCGTATCTGCTTGAGGCATCGCTGCTCGAATCCTTAGATACGAGAGTGGAACTGAAAGGGGAGAATCTCTTTCTTTCGTACTGCTGCACGGTTGTCTCTAGTGAACCTAGACCTCGAGGGCATCCTTGAACTTGACGATGCCTTGGTGAGGGTTCAGGGGAGAGAAGCTACACGTCGCACTCAACCCACTTGTATCCAATTCTGCATAATTCCTTCCTTCGAACGTTGCTTGGTAAACTTCAATTTTTCAACAAAAGCCGCAATCTCCTTGTATCAAAAATAGAAAGAAGAAAAAAGGACAAAGGAGACAAGGGAAATGATCGAATGAAAGAAGTCGGTCTATTGTTTACTCTTCTTGAAAATTCTTTACGACTGCGCGAGCTTGTAGCAAACAGAGTATAAAATATTAGTCCGTGGAACAACTGTTGCATACAAGTCGGATACTAATGAAACGAAATAATACGCGTATTGTGATGTCAAGGATTTCGTTGTATAACGTACCTACATCTCAGAAATCTTTTATCTTCTCCCAGTAGGATAAAAAAGATCCAAGAATAATTATAAGTTATGATAGTCGCGGGTGTCCCTCCGTCAAGAAGCCGCGTAATTTAAGATCAACACAAGAAACCCCACCGCGAATACCAATTTTGCATAATCGTGTATTCCACTCGGCTCTTTGCTATATCGCGGCAGGGATTCACGCGCGCTCATCTTAGAACACCTAGGCAATATCTCTAAGGTGCAGGTACATAGAACCGTAATTGTGCAGGTTTTAATGTAAATATAAACAATGCCGCGAGGATGCTAATTCAGAAACATGGTAGCTCCATGACTTGTATATACTTAACTTATGGTTGTACTTTTAGTTTCTGCCACGAGATTGTTTTTTTCCAAGTATCGCGTTCGCTGGTTTAAACGATCGTATAATTAAACACGAAAGTGCTTGTACTTTCGTCGAAACTGGACTAACGAAACTACAAACTTTCCTTTCCTTGCATAATACATACTGCAAGATAGCATAGTTTTACCGATAATTTTCCTCAACTGACAAATCGCTCCGTACGATTCTCGGTCAGTAGAAGCCCCCTCGAATCAGGAAGCAGACTCTGCCAGGGACGAAAAACCATCGCGTGACTAGGCGAGATACTACATACTGGGTTCCCTGTGAACATTTAACGAAATATACACCGGTGGTTACGCAATGCGTTCCTCGGTAACGTGGAAAGTGTTGCGTTTCGCGACCAGACGTTTTCCACCGTTATCCTTCTGCAGCTATAGATCAGCCGCTAATGAGGTCTCTGTAACGGTATGTATTCGTTGCCTCGACGTTGGTGTTACATTACACGAGACAACAATTACCGTCGATCGAGGGATTTGTTAGGCCGCGTAAAACACGACGCATACCGGGAATCGTACAGAAATCGTCGCGTTCAGGATATTTAGGAATCGGAGCAAAATCCTCGGCGACTTTCGTAGGATTTTACGAGATTAGAGTTACGACACGTCGTTTCGATAAGTTTAGGTTGCATCACCTGACATTACGACTACTGATATAGGCTGTTAATGAGTCGGAGCGCACGGTACTTTGCGGCTTACCGCATGGCTACCTTCATCAACTTTTTGATTACTCTTGAGGTTCGCTATAATAACAACGATGATGACGATAATAATAATAATAATACTAATACTAATACTAATAATAATAATAATAATAACAGTAACGATTATATCTGATCATAACAGAAGTAATGTTTTTCAGCAATAAACTTTCCAATCGTTTGTTAAACGCGTTCATCTTACATACATACATATATACATAGATGCACAGGTACATCACGAAACTACGAGCAATTTTTCTATCAGCTTTTAAACGGCCATCGACTTACATGTGGAAGCGATATTCTTCCCTCGTGATTACTAGTGAATGGAAATATGCGGAGGAATGTAAATCTCGTTTTATTCTTTATCCTATCGTCGGCTTTCGTAGACGAGGGACACTATTTTGTTTTACGAGAATTCAGAATGATATTTACGCTCGCAAAATTGATCGCGCAATAAACGCACATTACGTAAGACTAGAAAACGCCGTTACGGCGACCAATCCAGCACGCTCTAATTTATATACATATTTTCACGGAGCGGATTAGAGTGCGTCGTGCACGTCGAGGACAATCTATACGGATCTCTGGGTGACCGCTCTTGCGTATAAAGCGACAGATGAAGACACGCGAATGTGGTTAGACACCTAGCTGAAATTCGAGATCCGCGCGCGCGCGCGCGTTTTCCTGGATTATAAATTATTCCGTATATCGACGCGAAAGAGAAGCCAGGTTTCTGCGATCGCGTACCTTTCGAAAGATTCGAAAGTGCTCGAGATTCATCTCTTGTCCGTTCGCCGTAAAAGTTACATTAAACGTAAAAACTTGGATCACTCGAGGAAATGTTTGACTGGGGTCACGTTGGGTGAAACGTAACAGTACGCGGTAACCGCTCCTCGACGACAATGGTCTCAGTCATTTACCATAATGTCACATTGTTCCCGAGTAGCATACTCGAGGAACACACCCACGATTCTGTTTTGCTGTATGGTAGGAGACGGATACAGCGTGCGGCCTTTGATGATTATTATAAAATCATTTTCCTTTCTACCATGCCATTGCACGAATCTTGATGTAAAGGAGCATTGTTGGTCTTCAGTTGTGCCTGTCATTCCAGGGTGCTCGCACACACGTCGAGTTCGTGAAACGTAAACGAAGTCAGATCCCTCGTTATACTTTTTACCGATCGATCGCATCGAAATACGGTCGCAGCTGTTTCACTTTTGGAAACAGCAATTTTGCGAATGAGAAGCGAGAAAGGGTCGAGCTAGAGAACGACAAGATTTCTACCTCTCGTTGTTTGGGCGTGCCGGAGGGTGTGAAATCCCAACGAGATTTATCTTCGACTCTACAATTTGCTCTTTCCAACTCCGACCAACAAACGAACTGCATCACGAACTGCATGCCCTTTTTTCACTCGTTTCATCGTGTACTCGTTTCCACTCGGTGTCGTAAATCTTAAAAAGGAATACATCGGTCTACGAAGCTCGCGTTATAACGAGAGAAACGATCGCGCCGGCATCTTTTCCACCGAGATTTTCTACGGGCGATAACAGCTTCGACCACTCTCGAACGGAACTTTTTTCACCAACGAAACGAAACTCGATTTTACCGAGCAACGTGAAATCCAGAGCAAATTGTACGATCATGATGTTCTTTCGTTGTTGTCTTCCAGCCGGATCGTTCATCTTGTTAACCGCCTCCACGCGCTACCGTGGTGGTATCGCGGATATATCCACTTGTGGAATTGCCAGGCGTAAAGATCGCGAAGAAGGAGGAGGGAAGCGAACTCATCGTTAAACTCTAACGGTTCCTCTGGATCTTGCTAGCCTCGTCTATGATCTTACGAGCAGCGCGATCCTTGCTCTTCCTTGCTCTCGAGAACGCTTCTGCCTTCCGTAGTGCTGCTCGAGTCTCTCTATATTTCTCGGTCGATTATTTCCTTCTTTTCGAGGATATTCAAACTCCGACAAAATTGATTATCGATTTGTCGATAGAACGTCGGTATTTACCTATGTATATAGGTCCAGGGTGGGATCGAGTTCATTTATCCTTTTTTATCTTATAAATATATTTCTATAGGGTTTTCTCGTTCTCCAGCAGGTCTTACACCTTCTCTTTGGTTATTTTTCCTCTCGCTAGGCTTCTCGGTGTTTTACACGGTACGTAATCAGAGTCGTGACTACCGTTCGTTCGCACGATAGAGCCACACGAGGGATTTCGTTCGAGGCTGTTATGGATGGAGCGAGGCTTAACTCGCGATCAACTATCAACCAAGATCATAGGTTAGTTGGGGTCGATACTCGTTTAACGCTCTTACCTTTGGATAGATGTGTTAGCGGATACCGAACACATCAGCTTATTGGGAAAATCGTCCTCATCTTGCGATTATTCACAGACTTTTTAATGTACTCCCCTCCTGGCATTCTCGCCGAGAGGAAAACGAAAGGAAGCGTCCTAACGGCTCGCCAATTCCATCCTCCTCTTAACGAATAGCGAATAATTTCGATTTACAGCTACGTAACCGTCGTAGAAATGAATACCACGAACACTGTCAGCGTGCCGATATTAATGGCGTAATAACGTCTATGAGCGTTGTTTTATGATGTCATCCATATCGATTCCCCCGCCAGATTACAGAAGCATGAAGCGATCACGAAGATGAAGCACACATCGGTTTCTTTATCTCTTCTATTTCCCTTTGCCGCGCGAAAGGGAATCTCTCGAGTGTTTCCGGTGGACAGCTGTGTATTTATCACCGTCATGGAATCGCTTTACGCGCGTGTTGATCTCGCGGGGCTCACCCGATGGCGTCGATTTAACAGTCCCATTCGTCATTCGTTCTCGTCGCGACATCGTGGGGCAGCCGATCGATATCTCGAAGAAACTTCTAATTAAAAGATATTTAACAAATAAATTCATTCATCCCGCGATAAAGGCACTACAACTGGTCGCCGGTTCGATCGTGGAATAAAACGATCAGCCGTGTCTAGATTCAGAGCCTGGTGAACTCGGCGGGCGAAATCTACAGGCAACACTGTCTCCTTTGTGATATCGTTCTATGGGTGTGCAGGTATACCAGTTACCGCGATGTTTATCGGCACTCCCTCGAACCAGCGAAAGATTTGCCGCTGCATTTGTTGTGGGAATGGAAAGATCGACTTGTGCTCGACACGATTCACGAAGAAAACTGAACAGTGAACTCGACACTGCGCTTCTCCGGAATTAGCTGCGTTTTATTCTGCACAAGGACATTTATGTTACGAGTCACACAATTTGTTACGGTCAGAAATGTAGGACGATAATGAAAAGAGGATATTGTGGTGGCGACCCTGTGCGACAAGTATTATTCACGTTCGATAAATCACGGACAATCTCGAGGAACGTTGAAACACAAACGCGGGTAAATAGGCACGCACAGGCGTACGCGTCGGGCATATATTTGTCGGTAAATGGTTAATAATTTTATCGCGTCCGACAACTGGTTCCTAGTAAACTCGTTCCACTGGAAAGATCGTAACGCGCCTGATCTTTTATATTCACGAACGATCTTTGTTTTCATTTGACCAGCTAGGAAAAGTTCCATGGTGAAATTCGTACAATCGAAATTGTTACGATATCGGTCTGTGCAATACATCGACCGGTCCTAGATATTAATGCGCGATAGTATTGGTTGCACGCCGTAAAAAGTACTCGACGTTTTATCTGGCAAAGTAGGTTATGCTATTACGCGGTGGAAAAAAAAGTCGATGGAGCGAGTGGTGACTGCAGGTCGGGTGGTGCAATCTCGCCGAAGTAAAAATCCCGCACAGCCTGTCTGCGTTCCCTTCCTCGGCACGAAGTTTAAATGTTAGCTACAATAGCGTGCCATGTCAGCTGAATCGTGTCGAAACAAACGGGCGAGAGGTACGATCGACGGACCTTCTACTCGACTTCAACTCGAGCGTTCTGCAGCTTGCGTTAATGTACTTTGGAAAACTATACCGACGAGTCGCCGGAGAGGGAGGTAGAATGTTATAAATCGCGAGGATTCGATGAAAATAAACGGAAGCAACATCGAGTTTTCCACTTTTCGACCGAGTTACGCGAACGAAACCGCCTTCCCTATTCCTGCTGCTGCTTCTCCGACTCGAGATCACGAATTTTATCGTAGTTCTGCAACGTTTCGTACAAGATGATGTAATTGTCACGAAGCTGAACTAAACGATGCCACAAGTTGGCGTGTATCACGTCGCCAGGTTTCAACTCCGTCTCGGCTATTACCTAACGGAAAATAGAGAGTTTCATTAACAAGGTTGAAAGTACGATTGAAAATTGTTGTTGCGCTCGCGTTCATTCGAAAGGGAAATGAGAGGTTCGCATTCTCTAGGAGAGGTACGCAAGAGGCGTAATTAGCTTTAAGGATTACTTTGTCGGTGGTCCGTCGTGCGCGATTCACTTGAAGGTACTTGAGATGAAAGAACAGCTCGTAAGCCCAACAGTCGATGGTCTCGGTGTTGCGAGTCGCGTTCGTTAGTTCGATCGGAGGTGATTCAGTGGTTAAAGTGACTGCTTGCAGCCAACGTTTCAGCTGTACCAAAAGGAACTGATTTCACCGACCGAGGGGAAGGAAAAAAGGTGCAATTGAAAGTGTAAGGAATTGGAGAACTCTTTACGTTCGTAGTGTCGGTAATGAGCTTTACTACGGCTGGCCTCATGATATCGATAAGCCTTCCTATAACCGTCGTGTCTTTCTTTACCGTAGTCACATAAGTGGAGAGAGAGCTGTTCCAATTTGGCGAAGGTCCGCATTGGGCGTTTTTCAACTCTCGCCTTCATCCAGGGGAGGGGAATAACATACGCAATCATTTTTTCCCTCCTTTTTGCTCTCGCTTATTTGGTCTTACCGATGGCAGAGCGTTGAAATTATGTTCTCCATAATGTACTGGGATGGAGCAATGACGATTTTCTTCGTACATGTCGCCAAGCTGCTCACTATAAATGCTAAAAGTTGTCCAAGCGGTCCGGGCCTTCGACGTATATTGCAACCAGTTATGCCTCGCGATCGATAGTATCTTCTCTTGCAAACTCCGTGTCGCGGCGACCGACTGCGATCACACATCGACAAAGAGTAGTAACTTGAAACTGGAGGGATCGAAATGAAGGAGAAATCTGTCCATTACGCGCACACCTACCACCGCGTCAATTCTTTATTCATAATTACCACCGTAGTCCGATATGCTATTCAGGTCACATGTTTTCGAGGTGGAAAGTGTCGATTGACACTTGGTCTTTCGATCGACCAGATTCTCGTTGTACTTGTTGTTTCGAACCGAGTCTGGCATGTACTCGTTGACAAAGTCGTTCAACTCGATTATTTTATTCGGAAACGTTTCCAAACAATTAATTGCCTGCACGAACACAGAGAGATTAAGGCGGGTGGTGCGAAGGTTAGGTGGAATCGTAGTATGATATTTCGTACTTCTCGATGAAGACGCTCGAGACACGGGGCCTCGCCATTTGTCTCAGAAGTCATCACGATACGTTCGCAAACAGATCACTAGGAAACGTAATTGAATATCCCACGTAAATTTGGACCAACGCGCATCTTGGCATCCCCGTAGGGTGAAAACCGAACAGCAACGATTCTCGACTAGGCCGTTCAGAGTTGCGTGAAATTTCGACAACGGACGATCGTGGCTAGTAATCTGAATTTTTCCTCACGACGAGCAACGTGAAATTATCCAATTTTCCGTTAAACGTAATTTCCATTAATCACGATGGATTAACCTGTTCGCGGAATCAAAAGGAAAGAGCTGTAACGGTGTGTTCTACTAGCGAATAAAGTACGTGTCCTTTCGGCGTTTTGTCCGTGCGATGAAAAAATGGTGTCCTAGATGAACGACGTTTAATAGGGGTATTTATAAGCCAGTAGGTATATTGAAAAGGTGCCTGATAGATTCTGTACACAAGTAGCACACGTGCATATGTATGCGGTCGTATTATTACGAACACAGGCCCGTTTTCTACGAAACAGAGGCTCGAGATAAATAGTGTAACGAGCGATTCGCCGTGCGCGGTGTATAGGATGCATTCAAAAGCAGACGGTTAATGAGAATGCAATGGCCGCCTTAACTCCACCTAGGATCGGCGAGCTGGAAACGGATGTGCTTCCAGATTTTTCCTAATTAAGATGTGGCCGGTGCAACTCCATTACGTAAAGCAACCCATCTTGATTTACCGTTCGACTCGACAGCGATCCAGCTGCAACAAAACCTTTATGGTCACGAGAGAATTGGAAGGACTCGAAAAGAGAGACGAAACCAAGGGCTGCTGCTCCTGCTTCTCCTCCTCTTCCTCCTCTTCCTCCTCTTCTTCTTCGTCTTGCTTCACCTCGTGTCCGCGAGTTTTGCAGAGGTGCCGAGGTGAGATCTTCTCAAAGATCTACCTACGATGCACGACCACTATTACTGGCAATGCCAAGGGCTGGCTGGAATGCGATGCAAATTTTATACGAATCGGTTACACCACGACCCGTCGAATACCTCTCTACGAATCTGAACCTTTGATAGACTCGGTGAGATCGTTGAATGCCAAGTGGCGACCTTCGTTGCAAAAGCTACGCGAACGTCCACTATTACCTTTATGCACTTTTCAAACACAGCATGAAATACGGGCACAAAGATTTATATAGAACATTATAGAGATCCTAGATAGATAAATTGATGGAAAAATTGAACAATACGTTGTACAATAAGATACACGCGACAAAGTCGCCGAAAAGAGCCGAGCAACGTTGATTGCAAAGACTGATACGGATGCCGGCGGCTGACAGTACAACCAAAGACGGCCTCGAGCAGAATGAGAAGGGGGAGGTAGCAAGAGAAAAAGAAGGAAGAGAGTCGGGAGAAGAAGAAGAAGAAGAAGAAGAAGAAGAAGAAGGAAAGGAAGGAAGAGGAGGAAGAGGAGGAGAAGAAGCAGAAGCAGAAGAAGAAGAAGAAGAAGAAGAAGTCAGGAGGTATCACGGTCGAAGACATTTCTATGCGCGCCCACTGTCAGCGAAGATAACTTACGACTTGGTGGAATGGTAATGGCCGTGGCAGACATTCCGTCCTGTTGCAGATTTAATAGACTCGTCCTGATAGGGGGCTACAGAACATGTCAACGCTCGTGACCAACTGAGTGGAGCCAATGATTTACCGATGGACATGTCTTGTCAACACCGCCGCCACGATTTTGACCCTCTTCTAACTCGATGCAAAATCGATAAATAGCGATCGATAAACAACGAAGAGAGTCCATCAAAGGAATACCCCAAATCATCGTAAACTCGACATATTTTATGATTACACCAGAGTACTTTGCCTCGACCGTTTACTCTCCGTAATTCAAGGTTGAAACTAGCAGTCTATTTGGTCTGATCAGCCTCGACTCGATCTCCTTGCGATCTAGTGGAATTAAGCTCTTAAGAACGCCCGTCCTTTTTCAATACGGCTAATCTTGCTCGTACGTTTAGTGCCTGTTTACGCGGGGCATTTTATTATTCGTGAAATAAATTAGACAAACCGAAGGTGATTCGACGGTAACATTTGTGCAAAGTCCCTACGTGTTGTTACCCAGGCGAAGCGACAGCTCCGACGCGTTGCAGCGTGCCAGCTTACCGGGGCACGCGATCCTGTTTTATCTATGCTCGCGCGCGATTATGCTACTACGCACCTATACCCCTTATTTCACGTAATCTCATGCAGCTTACCTGCATTTACATACACGTGCGCGAAAACGCGCTTAAATGCAGATACCGAGTGACCCTTTTTGCGAAACCAGATAATAAAGGTGCGCTTGCTGTTCACCGATGTGCATTCTTGTAATGCCCTTCGAGGAAGAAATTCAAAGACACCGTCCGAGTCTTAGCGTCCGTCCGTCGCTATAGCTACGTTTTCGAGATTAGTACCGAGAGTATTAATAAAAATACAAAGCGTACAGCGACGATTTACTTCGTTCAGGGGTAACGAACCCTCGATTCCATCCGCATAGGGCAATCAAGGTAATTATTTACGATAAAAAATCAAGTGAACAGCGTGTACGTGGTAAGAGCACGAGCAAGTCACTGTGTAAAGCATCGAGGTCGACTCGAACCAGCATAAACCTCAATAAAGATAAACTTAGCCCGGCTGCTGGCTATATTTAAACTCGCCCCTCTTTGTTCGTAAGTTTGTCGCACTCGCTTAATCGGATTGTTCCAAATGCTACAGCATCATGCAAATCGTGCTACGATCGTAGACATGTTTCATACTGGAAGAAGTGATTTCTTTGAACGGTAGTTGTTCAATGAGATTAAAAGAAGTTGCGTTGTTCGCATTTTTCCTCGTGCGTACGTAAGTATATGGTGTACACATTCTCAGGATTATCAATTTCAATTGTATAGAACGTATTCGAAGAAGACAGAAAGAAGAGGTGGCAGAAAAGAAGTAAAACGATTTATCGCGTTCGCGATCGCGTTAATTGAGTTGGCATCGTACGCGTTACGTTCGCTCTCGATGAGGAACACGTCGTTGTCGTTGTTGCCGTTGTCGGGTCGTCGATCACAGAGATAACCTACGAACCTTTTGCGTAGCAACAATTGCCCGGTTTTCCATGAAATCTAGCGACGTTACGTTTGATCGTCGAGCTCGTAGAATGACGCAACGTGAACGTGAGGTGCAGCCTGATAGAGGCTGGCCTTTGAAAACGACGGAAGTTCGATACCGTCGAACATTGACAGCCGGTCGTGCGTCGATACTATTCCGTAAGAGTGGGTGGGAGTGGGCAGAAGGAGGAGAACAGGATGTATAGGTTGCGGGACATCTTTGTAGGGAGTAACAGGTGTACGGCGAAGGAGAATATCGACGGGAAGGATTTTAACAGAGTTAGTTGTTTATAGTCGGGTGATTATAGTTACCCGAGGCAACTGGTAGCGCGTGTTTCAGAATAATCTTTGCCCGGCCATCTATCAGCAGCACATCTGCCCTTAGCGAACGATTAGATCATTCCTCGATACCTTTCCATCGTGCAATTACCTTTGCGCTCTCTTCTCTTACCCACGTTTTCTATACCCCGGTAAAGATTTATCGACGCGTCGAATCATGAATCTCTAAATAGGAAAATCGTTAACACTGTTTTCGTTTCTATCGCGGTGCCGATAAGCAGCCGCATGACTTATTAGAGGAGGAGCGTTAATACGATGTAAAAGCCAGCCACGGATGAATAACTGGAGGCAGAGCAAGGCGAAGATTGGTATGTCGTGAGCTTGCCGTAAAGTTGCAGCACTCTCGCACTCTGTAACGCTGCGCCGCGCCGTGGCGAATCTGCTAGCACCTATCTGAAATGGCATCTGGATTTTTACAGACATCCGTGTCCTGCGAGCCGCGATATCGCGCGTTCACGCTACGTTAGAGGCTCTGCTTCCACGCAGTGTCTTGCACGCTAATTACAACGTATCCGCGGCTGAGATTGAATGCGGCCGATATTTCATATAGGACAGACCGCTCTCGCTTGCGCAACAACGTCTAATAATGATTGCGAAAGCGATACGTAAGCGAGGTTCCCGCAAGGGGATCGAGGCCGAAGAAAGTACATGCAGTCTGCTTCGCTGCTTTGCAGAGAAAAAGGAGGTGCAGAGATAGAGAGTCGTGCTATATGAAAACGTACCTATATACATTGCTATTTATATATATATATATATATATATATATTAGACCGATGAACAATTTCGAAGAATAGAGCAAAATGATGTTCTATAAAAATCTCTTTGCTCTCCTTATATTATGGATCGTGTATCGTTCGTCTTTGCGTAATTTTCTGTTCAATTCGATTCGCTCCTTTAATTAAGGAATCATAAGACGCGAACAACTGTCTTACACAAGAGAGCAAACAGCGAGACGACGCGCCGTACATACATATGAAACGAACATACAGAGTTTCCTTGCGAGTGAGAACCGAGGCGCGATCGCAATTGGTAGTGCAAGTGCCTTTCTAATTTTCGCGTGGCGCAACCCGCGATTCTTCCTTTCAAGACCGAGTCAATTAGCATTTCTAGTTAATCACGTTCCTGCAAATCTACCTTAAGCGCGATCAGCCCTCGAATCCAATCTAGAAAAGTTCTCATCCAGAGATGCCGCGAAATTCTTCCGTGGTCTCTCAGTTTGTCGAGTGCTTCACGGTACTACAGGTCGTCTTGAACTCGTCCCTATTATATCCAGAGCTCCAGTTTTCTTCTCTAGTTTATCGTTGGCCAACCATCTAAATGTCGTTGTCACGTAAGAACCATAGGGTAGACCATCCACTTACGACGGATGCGCAACCTCGTCCGAACAGTTGTGCACATCGTGCAGGATAACCTGGACCCTTCTACACGAGTCTGATTCTAACTCGAGGAACCTTCTTATTATTAGCTAGCAAAACTGCGTTATGCTTTTGCCCAGACATAATCGTGATTCGCTTTCGTGCTCGGCTCTGTGTTTTATCATCGATATCTCGAAATGGTCGAGGCTTGATTTATCATTACGATCGTTTCGATATCAACGACACACGGCTGGCGAATGTCGGGAAGTTGTTTCTTTTCGATAGATAACTCTAGTGTATTTGGTGTTATCTCAGGAAAGAAATTAAGGTTAACGCGCGAAGCATCCTCCGTTCCGCATTCCACGTTCTGAATTCACGGGTTCGAATCGTTCGAAGGTTAAAGTTTGGAGCAAGGAAATAAGAGGAGGTTCGTTCGTTTCTGTCGAAAGGGATGTATCCGCAGAAAATGCTCGCCCAGAAGCAGGAACATCGTGTTCCTGCCATTAGGGTTATTGCGAGCCGTGACAGAGGCATTTAGATTCAGCTGGAATGCAGCCCTGTAGCTACAATAACAGGTAGACGTAAGGCAGTAACCGGTAGGAATCTCGCTTAAGGGGGTCGATGTCTTTCCCTGTCTTTTCTTTTACTCTCTTTCTACCTGGAATCCTCGTAATTCGCGTGATTCACTTTCTACAACAATTATAGCAATGCGCCCCTTCCGTTCGCCTAGCATTTTCGATCGAGCAGATATAGAAACGCGAATTAAAATAGGATGAACTCCTCTCGATACACATAGGTAGGTATATACATATGTGTATAACCAACATGATACGACGTAAATGATGAATGCACTCGATGCAACGCGCGGGTCGCTAATTATGCAGATTGGCACCTAACGTAATGCTCGTTAATTAACCGCAATGCCCGTTTTATATGTCCAGGTGGGACGGAAGGACGGCCAGGCACGGCGCCATATTGCCACACCAGAACTACCCACGCTTACAGCAACGTCGTGTGAAACGGTGAGTCGTTTACGATTTATTGCAAAACTACACGCGAGTCTCTTGCAATGGTTATCGACGAAAAAAGAATGGGGAAGGGGGAGAGAAAAAAGAAGGTAAAGGCAGGAGAAAATAATTTTCGACTATCGTACACGTCGCTCGATAATAATTTTCGAAGATTATTTCGAAACTGTGGAGGGAACGCTTCGCTGCAAGGATCTATGGCGCAGCCATGAATTCATTGTCCTCGAAGGATCGAAAGGTTGGACACGAAGGTCTCCTCTCGATACCGTGATGACCTCTTCGATCGTGGCTCGTCGTCTACGGAGGTCGAACAGTTCGTGGGCGTTCCTGGAATTCGCCATGATGCTTCGAAGCCTATGGATATATCCCTTCGACGCTCGAATCGCGCCTCACCTATGGTAGATAAAACCCCATGTTCCTGTGACGTTTAACGTCGATGCATAAGCCTCTAAGCACATACGCGTGTATCCTACGATAGAGGAGTTTGCGCTACCATCGTCATCATCCTACCCTACCATCGGTAATTTATACTCTATTGTTGGCCCGTCAAACCCTGACGTCTTCATCCGCGAAGGGTGCCTTCGATAATCGCGGCACCTACGCCTTCTATCTTTTTATATTTCGCGGTACACAACCAACCAACAACGTCTTTCCCTTTCATTCTCGAAGAAATGTTACTCAGCAGAGAAATTTTATTTTTCGAGGATTAACACGGTTTCTCTTTTTCTTTTCTTTTTCTTTTCTTTTTTCGATAAAAACTTTTTATCAAAGAGTATCGGTCTCGTCGATGCAGGCGGTCGTTCAATTCCTATAGGACTCATCTCGTACAGTGGCCCCCTCTAAAGGTTATGTTTAATAATCCAACCCGTCCGGTCTGTCACATAATTTACCCAGTCATTTGTCATCATTACACGCGAAGCGTCCAGCACTTACAGAGGACCGAGTAGAGCCCGCCGCTCTTCAGATTTTTCACCGGCCCACACGTATGAGATTGCGTGCGCCGAAACGTTACGAAGATCCTCGACATTCTATCCTTTCGATCTCTAAACTTCTTCGACCTCTTGGAAATTGTTTTATCCTTCGATTCGAATCTCGAGATTCTGTAGAAATCACCCATTTTTCAATCCAATTAAACAGGCATAGGTGCTCGAGGAGGCAAATGAACGAACGGCATGGATGTTTAGCAGCGAATTCGTAGCGTTGCTCGCAGCCCGGCACGCTTTTGTCTCTCCTCTCTTTTTCCAAGAACGCTGGTTCGTGTTATGCCGGACGTGGTTCAGGGCGTGCCGTTCGCGACGTGGATGCCTTAAACGCGACTACAGGTTCGTTGTGAACAGAATTCACAGCCCATTGTGCACAAAATGAAATAGAAAAGTTCGAAGAGTTTGTTGTTCGCGCGGCGCGAACACGAAACGCGTATTTTCTTTTCACCGGAACATCTTCATTCCCCGCGGTAACATCGATTGCCTCGAAAACGTTTTATTATGGGCATGATTGTTCAACGAAGGGACAATACTCCGAGAAGCGAAGAAAAAGACGAAGCGTTTGCCTTTCGTCGACACGGAGTCACGTGCTGAGATAAGTGCTCCTCAATTTGGAGACAATCGAATTCCTCCTCTGCATACAATTCTCGGCGTAACGGTGAGATACAACACGTGACATCACGTATCCCAGCTGAATGACCGAGCCAGCTTGCTAAACAGGTGACCATTTATTTTCTTCTCTCGCGTCTTCTGTTTACCTTCCATTGTTGCTCTCGTGGTCGAAGTTATCAGCGTCGAGGAAAAAAAGCCGCACCCCTTTCCCTTTCCTCCGCGAGAAACCGATAAATTCCCACGAATGTTCTTTTTGCCACGAACGTTCTAACGTTACGTTACGAACGATACGTGTATAATCGTTGCCCTCCCCCTATAACTCAGGTTAGAGAAGGTAAGCAGGCGTGCGTGGTCGTTTTAGGATCCCGGGGTGGTGTTCGCGAAAGGAACAGCCACCCTCGTGAAGAACGTCGATTCGCAGGCATAACGTGCGGCAAAGCCTCGTGCAGGGTTTTAATTACTTTAGACAAATTCGAAACCGGAGACTCTCGCGACGCTGGTGGCCCTCTCGTGTTACCTTAGCTCGAAGACTCGTGCTTGTTAGGTCCTCGCCACGCGGTGGTATGCACTGTTACGCTGCTGTCGGGACGTTGACTGGTTTATTTGGTGGTATCTTAAGTCTTTGCCTGCTGGCGAAATTGAAAATCGAGGATGCGCTTCTATACACCCTGGTAACGCGTTACCATGGATCATATTTCTTCCTCCTCTTCCTCTTTTTCTTCTCATTTCGATCCTCGCAGCAATTCAAGATTAATTATCGATCCTATCGGACGAGCATCAGCTCATTCGCGTTAGCTCATTTGCGTATTACAGCATTCGCGTAAAGACAGAGGCTTGCATTACTCATTCGATCGTTGCATCATAAAACCGTGAGTCGCGATGATGACTCTAGCAAAGTTGCAACAACGAGCAGCCAGTTAATACTTGATATGACGTAACGTAACGTATCGGGATTTAGGGATGTAACGTAAGATTCCGTGGACACGTGGCTCGAGTTCATCCTGCGCAAGACTACGGTGATGTTACACCATGGAATATCGCGTACGATTATTCTCACGTTACGCTTCCTCCGATATTCATTCGCGCCATAGGTAAAAGGCTTTCTTGCCTCGAAGTATCCAGGCTCGATCCTTGGAATCGGCGATTTAAATTGTTGCGTGTTTATATCGCTTTCTTCTTCTTTTTTCCCTTCTTCTCTTTTTTCGCTTTTTGCGAAAAATCCGATACTCCGGAGAAGTTGATCGTACCTTTGTTTTCAAATACCCTTCGGGTAAAGTCACTCGTTCACTTTCAAATATGCAAATCACCGTGCACGTTATGCGTCAGTGCGCAGAGGAATTTCGAGCGGAAGGCCTGCGAATGAAATATGTTACCTTGCTGTAACGATATAATTAGCACCAGATACTCGGTAAGTATACAACGTTCCCGACGTTTCAGAGATTCGTACTTACTTTTCCGTACAGTTTCGACAATTAATTTGATAATTATTCCAAGATTAATAGCTCGGGAACTCTCTTTCTCTCTTTCCCTTTCTCGAACGAGATAGCAATTTGTTTTGAAAGTACGAATGCCGTGCATCGAGCGATGCTTAGGGTGTACAGGCTAATGGTTCGGAAGTAACGCCCGCGAACTCTGGGTCCTGATAGTCATAAAGTAGCGAGCAACAGGGCCCAGGGTTGTTCTACGACTTCTATTTGTAGGTGTTGCTCAACCGGTGTACACACCCGACGTGCATTATGGTGCACCGCCACTGTCGAGGCAAGTTAATGCTCTATCGTTACTTATTGGCTGACCGTTGTTGCTGCTGTTGTTGCGTTGCGGTTTCGTCCCTTTGCTGTTCCATCTACGTGTACGTACGAGAACGAGATTCACTGGATAAACGGAGAGGAATGCGAGATATCCGTCTTAAATACCGGACAGCGATTTGTAGGGAGAAAAGTTAATAGCCTTTCGTTCCCCATATAATCGGATACGTTCTCTGGCACGGTCGTGGTACGCGCGGGAATCAACGCGAATAATCTAGAATCGTACGATCGAAATCTCCCAATTCTCTCTCTTTCTCTCTGGTAAAATGAAACTAAACGAAAGTCTATAGGACAATAATACAATACGCTCGTGTTTTGCAAGCTGCACACACACCAGGTTTGCATACCTTAAGCCAGAGTCGCGTTCAATTTCATTCCAGTGGCAAGTAGCGAAGCAATCGCAATGGCGATGTCGTTCCTCGCTACAAATTATATTGTACTCGAATCGTTTAGATTTTTCGTTCGAGCGAGGTATCGAGAGTCCCCCTCGAGGCTGGAATTTCGCACGATTCACCGGCGATTCGAAGAATACTCGTTCTTTGCAAGGACGAGCCGAGGCGATGCGTCTCTGCCACATGCCACGGCTCGATCTGTCTTGTAATTTACTAGCCTCTTCGCGACTATCATAGCGAGACCCTCTGATAACAGCGAACCGTCACTCTCTCTTAAGAGATTCTCGATCTGCTGCCGGTTAACCACTCGCATCTTGAATGGCAGATCAATGGTGCCGACTTGACGCGATATATCGAGCCACCGTCATTAAATCATTCATTTCGCGCCTTCGCGTCAACCCGTGCAAACCCGTTTCTAGCTTTTGTTCCATTTTTCCCTACTCTTTAATCGAGAGAAACCGATCGATCGTACCCCGACGATTTCGAGATCTTCTCGAGGCACACGCGTTTCACCTTCCTTCGTTCGATCGTTTTCTTCTCATAATCGAACAACGAGTCCAGAGTATAGCTCAGACTCCGGTCACGTTTCTACGTTAGATCCTATCTATCGGTGACCTTGCGGTGTGGCCGACATGTAACGCGAGATCCGTGTCCCATATGCGGGTGTAACATATTTTACTTGACACGGCTTACTATACTCGAAAGGACACGTATATCGGTCGCCGAAGACCTCGCGGTGTTTCTATTATATTGTATAGCAAGGTGAGGCGTACATAGCCTTCAGATGCTGCGTGCATCCACGTGACAAATATCATATCTGATTCACCTGAGTTAACTTGATTATTTCCAACGATTTCAAAATACATAGAAAGTCGCCTGCATCGACATCCTTAAAAAACTATCAAGAAATCAAGACTCGCGAAAGCAAAGAATCTCGAAATCTCGCTTCTCCTGTGAGAAACTCGATACGAACGAAACCGTATTATGCGCAGCTGCATTCGACGATTCCCGTACAGTGTATATAGTGTTTTCGTTGCTTCTCTTAAGAAAGAGCAGATTTCGTTACAGCGCGCAAAAAATATTTGCCCGTTCCTAGTATAAGAAAACTCTTCTATATACCGAACTTTTAACTTAGACAGTTTTTCACGATATTTTCACGTTCTCTTAATTATCAAAGATTCAAAACCTTTCATACGAAAAGCCATGTTCTTTCTCGAACACGAGATTCTCCTTTTGAGATTCTCTTTGTTTCCCTGCCGCCATGTAACTCGGCAAGATGGAGGAGATGAAGGAGTAGGAGAGAGAAGAGGAACGAGGATCGTCTCTGAAAAAAGTTTCAGGTTCATCCCGTGTACACCGGCACGAGAACACGGAACCTTGGGAAAAAGAGTTTTATGGATGGAGTCTGATGGTAGGCTGAGAATCTCTGCTTGCTGAAACCGTGAATGTTGAAAAGGAAAGACGGTTTCGATCGTTAACGTGGCATGGATCATGGTAGACCATCCTGAATTCCTACATTTAAAAAATTCGAAAGAAACACCCTTTGGCCTCCTCTACAATTCCACGCGATTGACATCGGTATCTACGATCGGAAAACGATCGACGCAAACGTCGACCAGGAGATATCTGTCTGTTGGATTCTAAATAATTAGAGGATCTGTTGGAATTCGCTGAATCGTAGATACCGGCTCGAATCTTTATGCGGCAATCGTCAGATAAAATGTAGTCCTTTGTAAAGGAACGTATATGTATATCCGAACGTGTGAATCGAGTAACGGTTTCGCGACAAGCGACGCATCACCGGAATACAAGGAGATAAGGAGAATGAAGCGCCATTCTGTAAATGCATTACGTAGAGAACGAGATTTCCTGAACCGTTTCCAATAGCAATAAACTGCAGGAAGAACTCTGGGTGTGCACGAAGCAGTCGCTTTTATAGCATCCTGACCGTAAACGTGGGCAGCCTTTGTCCGAGTAACAGTACTTTTGCTCATTCTTCCTCTTTCTCTCTCTTCTCCCTGCGTTTCTACAATAAACATTACACTTACTCTTCCTCTTACTTCTTTCCCCGCTCTAATCTAAGCGCACATACGTAACGTGAATAATATTTTTCGTGAATTAATAGCGACCGTAAAGGACGAATACATTTCGAACTTTTTCCCCATTCTTCATTAACCGAGAAATAATTGTGCAACTTGTAAAGTCTCGCGAAATTCTCGCTCCAGGCGGAATATAGTCACACGTGAATATCTAACGTAGCTGTAGGTCGGTCGGTAGGTAGGTAGGTAGGTAGGTAGGTAGGTTGGTAGGTAGGTTGGTAGGTAGGTTGGTAGGTAGGAATCGTCGCGGCAGCTCGAGATATCGCAGTAATTTGCAATCTACGTTCGTTCCACGTCCCGCATGTTCGAAAGGGGAGGTTTAGAGAGCCCTCGCAGCGTTAACGTACCACATTTCCTTGCTCCCAGCTTCCTTACTGCCGATACGTTACTAAGCTTTATCCTATTACTGTATATATATACACGTGTGTAGTATATCATTGGAGTGTTGCATCCTTTGGACATCTTTAAGTTATTATCTCGGCGAAAAATGTTTCTTTACGACGGCCACGACTAATTTCAGCGCGTCAGATCACGAGGCTTCCCCCGAGCCTCCGTGAGCAAATCAGGATTTTGTTCCGGCTGCGAGAATAAATCTCTTCTTGGGGGGGAGGGTTAGGGGGGGAAGAATTACCGTACACGCTTATTTTCCTTCTCACTTTCAACACTCACTCGTCTTTTAGTCCGCTGCGATCATTCGGAATTTTACGAGCACCATTGAGACTACATTTTACGTTTGATCGTGCGTAAAGGGATATTCGATTAGAAAGGAATGTGGTTCCATTCAGATTCGAAACTCAACGGATTAAAGTCCCCGCGTAATCGTGGAATGTCGGTTTTTTAGTATCAGAACTCGTCTCTCGGCTCGCTGTAATTTTTACTTCCTATTATACGGGATGTTTCTGGGCCTATGGTAAAATATACCTGTCCCTTGTTGCAAAGATAAGAGCGGCAGATCTATCGATCGATCGAGATGAAATTTGCGATGGGAACGAAGAGGAACGTAAACTGCACGAAATCCAAAGCCGCGTTGCGTGAGAAACATCGGTGACAGGAAGAATTGATTGCAAATGCGATGCTCGTAGAAGTCACGCGAGTGAGTAGCAAAGTGCATAAAGCTAATGAGACGTATGAATGATGTTTATAAATATAGTTGCGCTGGCAAACATCTAGTCAAAAGCGTAACGAGACAGTAACATCCTAAAGAGTCGAATGCAGTAAAATGCCATTCGTAAATCTCGTTTAAGGAAACACGAGAAAGTTATGTAAATGAACATCGCGTGATAAGCGTCTTCCTTCCTGAATTACATACACACTTGACGAATATTCTACGTCGAGAAGCAGGAAAACGTATCCCTGCCGATTAAAGCAGGTCATTATATCACGGGACGGGGAAATTTAATTAACATACACGTTTGTTGCTCAAGTTTATTGTACGATCAAGAAGAAGCATCAGAAATACAAAATTACAATAAGCAAGAATTCAATCTTCGATCGTCTGATTGAATTCCAGAGCGGTCTGCTACTTTAACGCAAAATTACGATCGAATTGTGACAGGTTAAGGCCCACGCTTCGATCACTGCTCCACTCGACCTCGATAAATACCACCGAGACGTGGGTTGTGCAAAGCTTTAATAGATCAGCGAGAGAGTCGTGCAGCGATTCGATTGTTCATTGGGCCACTCGATTCGATTACCCACCGCACCAGGTGCAATTCACTTTTTCCAGCGTTTTTGGGTATCTCGTTGAATTCCATGTAAACTCGATTCGAAGAGAATATCAGAATCGGCCGTGTTGTATCCAGGACACCGAGCCGTAAGGCTACGTAACGCGATACGCGCTCTCCTGTTAAGCAGACCACACGTGTGCATCGTCTCAAGATCCAGTGGTGGTTGTCGATCTCAGCCTGTCTTCCTTGGCAAGCCACAGATCATTGGGCTATCTTAAGTATAGATCGATCAACCGCTACATTCCGTTGTTCTGGTGCAAATCTTTAGTCGATTTGTGTCCTATCGTCGCGAAAAAGAAAATCAGCTTAATCGGTTCGTCCTTTTAAAACGATTCTTTTCTCAATTCGATCCGATCGAAGATGTCTAACTTTCGACTGGTAATTTCTCGATGAACGTGGATCAATTGATAGCCGATGCTAACACGTTAACACGGCTGAATATAAATCAATTTGGTGTTGACTGAATTTATCGAGCCATTCTGACAGATAGCTTTTATTGATTCGAGTTTATGCGAGTGCTACTGACCGTTCGTGACAAAATCCTTTTAAGCATCATCACGTGAGATCACGCAGATTACAATAAACTGAATCACTTGAGTTTATTCGACGATCTGTCGTTGCGTTCGTATAAAACTATTTCAATTCGTAGTTCTGTACTTTAGAGTATCGGATAATTGAAGTGGAACGATGAAACATACGTGTGACTTAATTTTCGAGGATTGTTATCTGTGAGTCAGCAACGGAAATCAACTATAAATAAGGAAAGAAGTATTTGCTTCGTCGAATTTTGCTATCTTATCCGTGGGTGATCGCTCATAACGAGGGGAGATTATTTCTACACGTAGACCAATAGATTAGTAATATGCTAGAACAGTGGATGAGCTTCTCCGAGCTGTGAATTTTTCATCACTTGTATCTTGATTTGTTATCGGAGTGTAAAATCTTATCGCAACGACTTTCGCATAATTTGCTAAACTATATAATCCCTCTTACCGCGATAAACAACTAGCAAGAAACATATCACCGTCTCGTGTCACTTTATTTTTTACCCTTGCGTAGAAATTTGTTAATTCTAATTTGAATTCAGCCGAGCTTTTAACGCAGCGTTCATCTCGAATATATCCCGTGGCGTGGTACGAAACAAATCGGCTGACTATTATTCATTTGCCGATGAAAAAATTCCCACAGATACGGTCAATGATATCGCCGACAATAAAAGTCATCTCGGTCTGGGCACGCCCTTAGATACCTGATTCTCAGCCCCAAGGCTTTCAGAGCACCTACACGTAACACTTTCGTTACGTGCCGTAATTACAGAGCGTATCGAACCTCGAGCTGCTTGAAGATTTATCAGGTCGCGAAGATGCCTATCCGGATGATTTTTCTTCGTATTAACGCATTCCATTCTATTCGATTTCATACCTAACCCACTGCCGAGGTGTCTGGAGTTTAGCCGGTTCATATTTTACACATTTCTTTCGAACCGCCCGATATCGATTAATAAACGTAACGATACGTCACATTTCATTTCGAATAGGTTTCGAAATTATCAGGAATAAGTTAGTACGTTGCCGTGCACAGTCTCGTAGAAACGTTCGTATGCAAAATTGCATTTGAAAGTATCGAAAGTATAGTGCATTTGCTCGTACCGATTTTATGCATCGCTGGCTGCAAAAGTCGCTGCAACGCGTATAACGTTCACGGGGAACGAACTGTCTCCTGTATTCCTGTCCGATACTCGAATACCTGGCAAGGTTGCTGCGGCACGAGTTAAATTAATATCATTATCGACGTGCGATCTAACGATGTTACGTCTTCGAAAGGGCATTTGACAAGCGAATTAATGTGTATCATCGATATCGGCTCCACGATGGGCCCAGCAATTAACGTGATCAATAATACAGTAATGATGGTTAAAAAGGACGAATACGTTGCAGAGGGGGAAAAAAAAGGCTGTGTCGATGTCTCGATGTGAAATTACTTTTGCCACACTGGCTGTGCAGCAACGCGTAAAATATTAATCCGCGCCACGTATTAAACACCAGTTTGCCTATTTATAAAAGCACGATTCATGCGAATGACAACGGTATACGTATAGCCGATCGATCAGGATCGACGCCCACACTTTCGAGAGTAGCCAAGCACTGCGCAACCAGCCGCAAGTGCACATGCACATTTCTGCCAGCGATGAAGCACGAAGTGGGCCGCATGAGCGAGTGCATTGCGTGGCGTTTGCATTCATAGATTTGCGCCTACTTGCAGCCGTGCAAACCCATTTTACGCGTCTCTCTCACACACCCACGAAAACTCGCGATACTCTCTCGACGATCGGGCACACAGCCCCCTATCTCGGAAAAGTTTCTCATTCACTGAATCATTGCGCGCGTTATTGCGTTCGTACTTGAAACGGCCTCGATGCGAATCGGCCTCTCAACCGGCAACATTTATTTTTTTTGTTTTTTTTTTTTCGAGAAAGTTGCGCAACCGATGGATAAAAGCCCGAGGAATTTGGTAACGGAGAACGTTGTACCGCGATCGACACGTAATAGCCACGGGTAAAAAAAGGTATTGCCAGGTGATAGAGGGAGAGAGGGGTATCGACGATGACGATGGATAAATAACGCAGTCCCCTTAAAAGACGTTTCGACCATGTACGCGAAAACCTGATCGGCACCACTGCGACGCACGTCAATACGTGACACGCATATAACCTGCCATTTTACGCGGCCGGACGATTTTGGAACAACCCGTGCACACAACGACGAGGGTCATTGACTTTTGTTTAACGCTCTGTGGCGAACGAATCGTGTTAAACAAAGGAGCAAACACCTCTTCTCAGGCTGATGTCTCGTAAATTAACGTTCATCATCCTTCCAAGAAGATGAATAACCGTTCGAAGACCGTTCTCACGAAACTTACGGTGTACTTGAATTTCGCAGCATGGCTATAATAGACGCAGCAGATATCTATAATACGTATTTATAGGTATTATAGGTATTATAGGTATTATACACGTGTTTGTAAAAGTGCGTAAGGTATTCCCTAAAACTGAAAGGAGCCATTCACGGGCCTAACCGGTGCTCGAGAATGGGCGTGAATGTCTTATTCAACCCTCCGTTGAATATACGCGGTGCGTATTTATAGGAACACCGTAGTCGGTGAAGTTATCTCGCAGCGAAGTGGAACCGAGGTCGGGCGCCCACGGGTCATTTTTTCACCAGCGACAGGAACACAGATATACCGGAGAGTTTATTCGCAGACTCTCGCCGTTTGGCCACATTATCGTCCGGGGGTTCAACAAAGGAACGAGTCGCGACGCAAACCAGTCGAGAACGATCCCAGAAAGATCGCCCATCCGAATTCCAGAAAGATTTCCCTCAAGGTAGAAAATCTTTTCGAGATGTCTCCGTGGTGGATGGTTGGTCGCGTGAGAAATAGTCGTATAGAGATTCGATAGGAGAGGCTGAAGCTTCCACGAACTCGGTACCTAGTCATTGTCAAACGAATTAACTCGATCCCCCGGTTTTCTCACGCGATCTCGACTCCTATCCCGACCTCGGTGCATCGGAATGCAGGATGCACGTTGGTAACTACACCCGGATAGGTGAGACGACAGTTTTCTATATGTATAAGCAAGCAGGATGGTGGAATGGATGTTACATAGCCGCGTGTAACTGGCGAACAGTGCAAGGTGGCGGGGCAGTGGAAGGATTGGAGGGACCGGATGGATATGTGTATAGACGGGGATCGAGAGAGGGATCGCGAGCAACGCCGAGCAAAGCATAGCGGAGCAGAGCAAAGCAGAGAAGAGAAGAGAAGAGAAGCGAGGCGAGGCGAAGAGCAGAGAAGTAAGCGAAGCGAAGCGAAACGAAGGAACGAACCAGCAGGCGAAAGAGGAAGAGAGGCTGGCGAAGGAGAGGGAAAGAGAAGCGAAGCGAAAGAGAGTGGCTTGGCTTGACTCTCGGGCGTCGGCGGCCGGCCTTGCAAGGACGTTCTCCTTTACTTCTTGCTCGTGCCTGGGCACGACCGTCTTCGCAGTTGCCGTATTGCCGTGTTGCCGAGCAGGCAACTAACCCACCAGACCAGCCCAGCAAATAAACCAACTGCTAACCGACGAATAACTCGACAGCCGACCGGCTAACGAAATCTTGCGTAACGCTTGATCACCGGTTCTCCGGTCCTGCATTTTCTCCTTGGTGCCGTTGCTTTACTTTGCCTCCTCCTTTTCCAATTAGCGAACCCTCTTCTCTCGAGGCATCGATACCGGCTATTGAAAATCTATCCTTGCTCGAATAGTCAGATGGAAGGACGGAGAAGCAGAGAGTCGTCTTAACGCGGTATCCGTGGTATTCCGGGGTTAGTTTCGTCGTTAACCCCGGGGAACTCTCCCGACTTGTAAGCTCATCCGCCGCGTAATTACCAGACACCGGCTATTATCTAGCTAGGCTTCTTCTTCGCGTAGTAGTTACGCCAGAATTAAAAGGAATTAAAAGAAACACTTATTAGAAATTAACGAATATTTATGGAACGACTCGAGTCAGCGCGTCCGAGCGTCCGCAGCCTGCCAGGTAGCCAAGGAAGCGAGTGCTGGCTTGGAATTCCTGTTTTGTAAACGATAACGACGCTCGAAAAAATCACCAGACGATTCTTCGACGCGGCGCGACGGGACTCGTTCAATTTGAAATCCAATTAACCTTGATGGTAGACGCGATTCTCGTTTTGCCACGACCAAATTGAACCGTGGCTGACAGATGTCTCGACGAAACGTAATTATTCATCCACCTACGTCGATTACGCGATTCATCGACGCGCGTGTATACAGTCACGCGGCGGCAATTCGCGTACACGTATCTCTGGGTATCGGGCCGCTTCTCGAGGACGTCGATCGGCCTTGCGAGCGTCACCAACCGATAAGGAAACCCGATAAGCCGCCTCGGCTCGGTATTGCGATTACGTGAATTGCATTTGCTCACCTTTATCTACCTGTTCGTTTATCTCTACATATCGTGCGATCCTCGAGAATGATATCTACTCGCGTTAAACTTGATAAATCTTACTCTAGCTGCAAAATGTCTACGCGACGAGCTGATAGAACCAGTAGGATTTCATTCGATTGAGAAACTTATATCGGAATGTAATTCTTTTTCAAATCTCGGTGTTCTTCAGATCGATTTCGAGCCCGTAAGACTAGACGTATAGCAGATCCTGTAGAAAAATTTCATAGGCTTTCTCCGTATCGTATCTCACAGGCGAGATCCAGTCCGTAGAAGCAGCGGCAGCAGCCAGCAGCAGCTCGAGACGGTCCGGAGGTAAGCGTGGCGGCCTTGCAAGGTTCTTTTCAAGGTCGACTCTAATGCCCTCATCTCTTTCCCTTCTTCCTCCTCCTCTTTCTTTTTTAACTCTTTTTCGCGGCCCTCGTCGTCACGCGGTCCTCTCCCTCTTCCTTTGCCCTACTATAGAGAGTACTCTCTTTCTCTCTCTCTCTCCCTTTCGAACTGCCTCTCTCTGCCTTTCGTTAGCCCTCTTTCTCCTGTTGCCACGTGAAAGTCCGGGTGTATATGCATCGTCTTCGGTCCGTGTGCAGTCGGGAGCTCGAGCAATTACGAGAAATCGAAAGGTATTCGCGTTTACGAATATCTCGTTGACGTACGAAACGAGAAAGACGTAATCGGCGTAAACACGTTCGTTTCGATAGATCTCTATCGTTGGTAGCAAATCGTTGGTTAGCATCGAGCAAGATCCGGAGTACAGAGGCAAGTCGATATGAAAAGGGGTCGGCGATCTTTTGCAATCGCCGATCACAATACCTATAAGGCATTGCCCACGCGATCGAGAGTTATGCCAGTTCGAGAGAAATGCTGTGTGCTGTGTACACGCGGCTGCACGTGCCCTGACATGTGTGAAATCAGTTCACGTGTAAAACTATTCTCGTTCCTTTTCTCTGCGCACCTGCATCCTACCTATTCTGCGGCAGGTGTTAGCCCCTGGCAGGATTAAGGCGAAAATTGGCCAGAATAGTCCCCGTTGCGGCTTCAAATTCACGCAACGTGACTTGGAGCATTTCTTAATTACACTCGACGATTTTATGTTTACCGAGTTCTTATCGGTTTCTTATTTCAAGTATGAAATCACGTGTACCTGTACTTTGAGCTTACCATTGCGAAATAGAAAGTTTATCCACAAATGACAAGCTTCTTTTTATTTTCTTATCGATCGATCGATGTTTGCTTCCAACAGCCGTGCGATATCGACAATTACGTATCGGAATAAGCGAGAGATTGTTGGTAAATTTACCAACAATTTATTGCGACGAGGTCGTATGTCGAGACTTTGATTAATAAGGTCGTCATTAGCGTCGAACGATGCCAAGCAGTCTGGAAACGAAGCAAGTATCGTCGAACCAGCACCTTTCGGTGAAAAGGTCAGATAAAAGCTGGGGGAAATGATAGATTTAAAGAATTGCAAAGAGGATTCAGTCGTTTCGCTATCTTTTGCGCGGTTGGTTTTTATTCATGCCCGATGCCACGTTTGAAAGCTACTCGAGTTGGGTGAATGCCCTGCAAAAAGTCAAACGTTGCAGCTCGCCAGCACCGAGAGAAAAAGTCTGGCGTGTGGGAAATTCCAGGTCGAAATAGGAAGTCGAGCAGCCAAAGGAGGAAGGCTCCGTCGACCGTGTGGCCCCGTGAACCAACCGGGAACAATTAATTAATTAGAAAACTCGGCTATGTGTACGAAACAAAAGGCGCTCTCGTCACGATGCGAATTGAATATTTATCGTCACGGTGTTGTCACATCGTGCAGAAGGGAAAGGCGGGTCACAGGTCAGCGATACGGAATCTACCTCTTTGCCAGCGAAAGTGATACCGCTCGACGAGTCGGCCTACAAAGGTTGCGGATCCTGTCACCTTTAACCGTTTCGCGGATCCGCGCGAGAGTCGAATTCGTGACAGCGTGACAAAGCCGGTCTTTCCTTTCCGTTCTAGCTTTCGCCGAAAGAACGACAAATTTTCCTAGCAAGCTTCTCCTTTCTTGTTAGCTCTCTCTCTCTCTCTCTCTCTCTCCCTGCAGAAGATAGGCTAGAATCTAATCTAAAAGTTAGCGGTCGGTGTAATTCGCGAGACATGGTTTCCTTCCCACGAGTGAAACACGCGCATAACGGATAACCGTAATTGCCGTTGAAATGAAATATTTTATAAGGCCACCGCCGCCGCCGCCGCCGCGATGAAGATTATTACACGTTCGAAAGGAATGTTCAAAACCGACAACTACTCGTTCTAGCCTTGTAAATTTGAAGCGGTAAATTCCATCGGTCGTTATCGGTGGTGTGGTAACAAATCGCGAGCAATCTAATTTCGCTAATTGCGTCTACTCCGAGAAGTCGTCTACATTCTTAGCCGGGTCACCGAGCAACGTCAAGCATTTTGTCGCTCGCCTCGCGATAACATCGTCCCAGAAAGCGTGGAACGCGAGGCTAGAGCCTAGTTAATTGCAGGATACGAGAGGAGTGTTAGTTTAATATAATCGAGCCGCGCGACGATGTCTTATTTTCCGCGAAACCGCCACGTCCTCTCTTTCGCGATTAATCGATCGGCGCATTTGCATCCTACGTACCAGTCCAGAACCGGCACATAAATTATTCCCAACGATTCAGATCCAGGAAGTGCGACGGGACCGTGTACCCGGTTAAAACAGCGCACGATGTCCTTGGCATGGGAATAACGCTCGTTCCCTATGCGAAGGTAGCTTTACAGAGAGCCCATGGGACAGGTCATTTGTCATAGTCATAGGGGAAAGAATGGAATGAATCGCATAAAGTAATGCCGCTATTACCGAGATCGCTTCTCTCTTTCTCTACTTCTCTCGCGTTGGACGGCTTTGTGATTACGCGCGGAGGAATAGCTACGAACGGATTCTAACGCGAAACACCGGGACTAACGAATTTGGGAAAGTGTCGAGGCTGATGGAGCAACGCGAGACACCGGTGGAAACAAAGAACCAGTCGGTCGAGTTGGTCGTTTCTACCAGGAAGAGGAAGAGAGGACCGCGGTCCTGAAATAAATCACGTCTAATGATGGAACGGGAATAGTCGTACGAACGGTTTATACTGTAACACGAGAGCTTTCGTTCTGCGGACGTGAATTGTTTGCGATAAGCCGCCTTTCTCGTTCGAGCCTTGGATTACGCGTATAAAAACGGGTATAATGGAACGTGCTGTATCAGAGAATTACCGGTACCGGAATGACTTTTCTTCCAAGCCCGTTCATAAAGTACTTATACGAAGAAGCGACACTTTCGCCCCTGATTATAACGCGATTATACACGCCTCCGCTTTCACCGACACGCGAATGGCCCGATATAAAGAGTCGTCGAAGCAGCAAGGTCTTTCGAAAAGTTTGCGGCTTCAGAACCAGCTGAGTACGACCGTTTGCTCGAGCAGTAACTCGATCCCTTTAAAAAATAAGTGCTTTCTCTCCCCCCACGCCCTCGCCCTCGCCTCTCGAGATTTCTACAAAAGGCGCAAACACTTTTCTCACCAGCTAGGAATGAAGCTGCATGTCATATAGCGGAAACAATCTCTACGATGGCTAGATACGTTCTAACGAGATTAGATAACGCATTGTATCTGTCGAGTTAGCAGGAAGCGAGGCTACAAAGTACAAACTAAGTATTATACGGAGGAGAAGAATTCCCTATTCGGTTAGGTAAACGCGGAGCACGTCTTGGATGATCTTGGTGCTGTAATTGCAGCTACGTGACAGGCGGCCAGCTTCGAACACGACAGGCCACGACGAAGACAAATATTTACCGGTGTTAATGGCGGACTGAGGCCTAGGCAAATCCGCGTATACCAACTCCGAGAGAAAAAAATATCCCGACTTCTTTCGATCACCGCGCCTCCATCGTCGTGGCGAAGGAAGAAAGGAACGAATTGTCTGTTTCGAAGAATGCGTAAGCGCGTAACCCGACGGATTATTCGTTGATTCGTTGGAGCAGCAGCGCGCAATCAACGACGAGGGAAGGAAAATAAACGATTCCACGGGGAACGAATCAATCCACGAGACGAAATGGAACAGCTTCGTTAAACCGACGAGCAATTTGCCGGGGGCAGGCTCGTGTTGCCTCCGCGGCACCCGAACAGCCAGATTCCATGGAAATTGCTCGATAAGTTATTACCACGAGCACCGGCATGCGCACCGAGTATCTGGTTCTACGAGAATTTCTGAAACCAGGGTTACTAGTTCGAGACTCTCGATTCCGTAGCTCCGTAGCGGTTATTTCATCCTTCGATGACCAGTTTCTCCTTCGAAGTTGATCGTTCAGGAAAGGGGGAGAAAGTCCCGGAAAGGGAGAGGACAGGATGACGTGTTGCGCGTTCATTTCGAACCATTCGCCCCTGTGTATACAGGGGGACGGTTGTGCGAGAGAGTGACTCTGGGTGTGTGTTCAACAGAGCAATTATCGAGCGAGACTGCGGGACTTCGATCGAGGACGATCAACATCTCTTATCTCTGCTTCGATTCATGCGAATTAATTGGCCGATACCGAGATGCGATACACACCATATGGTCCCGCTATACTATTCCTCGGTCTACACACGCTTGGTAGAAACGTCAAGCGTGGACCAGATGTCGTAACGCGGTTCATCTGCGTCGAACGAGGTTAAATCTCGATGTATTATTACGTAAATGCTCGTTGAAGGAGCGTGTGTACTTTGTAAAGTGGGGATCGATACGCGGAAACGTTGATTCTTTGTAGCGAGCTAGTTGCGTCGAACGAAACCGAGTAGCAACTATCAATTAGAGAATAAGTACGTCCATCCATGTTTGCTTGCGAAATCGCTCGGAGTAAAGCACGGACATGCAGAATTAAAATGATCTGAATAAGTCAAGGCGTATTAATTAATGGCAATTAAACGAATCGCTCCGAGAAGCGAAGCGAGCAGGCGGCCAACGATGGCCGATCAGCTCGTCACAGTCAGGGTAATTGTCATCCTCGTAGAAAGTTGAGATACATGCGTACATAGATTACGCCTTGTCTGCGCATCTTCTCTGAATTGATGGAACGTCTTCGAACCGCGAACGTCCGTCGATCTTCCTCTCCGCGCGAATAATAAAACGCTGCTGCGTCAAAGGATCGTTCCGGTACCGTACGATATCGGTGTTCGTTCGCGATTTGTAAGATGCAAGCAACTCCTTTGATCGGGTGCAACGTTCGACTGTGCAACCATAAGCGCGTTCCTCTCTCTTTCCCTCTCACCGTGCACCGATTGCCAGGAAAGAATGCGAGTTGTTCCGCGTGTTTTCCTATTAGGTCGGGCACAATGCCGGGCCCCGGAGTCCTTTCGCGTAACACAAGCGGCCGCAAACAGACGGCGACTCGCACGCCAGACAGAGTTACGCTTTGTTTTCGCCCTAACAATAGCTGGCTGTGCAATTTTTGGCGGTGTATCGATATATTTACTACTCGCAGAAACAATCGTGTGCAAACCGTGCCGGCTTTCTATACCGGCGGGACCACTTCAAACTTTCACATAGCCTCTTTCTCGAGCTACGTGGCTAACGATTCGAGAAAAAATACCGGTAATCGTATTATGCAACGGATGCAGTGCCCGATAGATGTTCGTGCGATTCGCAAATAAGGCTGAACGCAAACCCGATCTGTAATCTGCGCCGCGGGGTCTTGGGAGAAACGTCACCCAAGCTCCAACCAACTTTTCCACCTCGTGCTCCACAGCCTCTCACTTACCAACCGCTGCGAACTCGATCGGGTGAATGACGAACGATCGGAGTTCACGTGCGCCTTGCCATTTATTCGCGTGTCGAATCTTGTACGCAACACGTGGAAATCTCCCCGTCCTCGTCAACGTGTGCATCGTATTGTATATAGCTGCATCGGATGCATTTACCATATTGTAGAGAAAAAGGAAGATCGCCGTCGCGGCGTGCTGTGTGAATTTTTTAAGCCACCGGCATTTACGGCATTTACGGCATTTACGGCATTTACGGCATTTAGGGGTACAGGAATCACGTGTAATCGTAAAAAAAAGTATCGCGAGAAAAAGGTTTCGCCAGGTACACACCAACACCGACAATAGGCAGCGACCAGAAAAGAGACAAGACAACGTTTTAGGACTCCGGAGGTTTTGTCGGTGAATTCAATTAGCTCCATTAGCTAGCTACATACATACTTCTGTGTGAGTAGCAGATTTAACGTGATCTCTACGCGTTCGTTACGTGAGCATTCGACGTTTTCCAGCTTGATTCTGCAACGTATCCAACGAATAGATTGGTACGCAACCGAAACACGATTACAGGATCTAATGAAAGTAACGCGTTAAGTTGGAGGAAATTTATGCTACGAGGCGAACAAATGGCGAGATTGACGGCAATCGATGCTGAATCGGGTAGCAAATGTTGAGCGTTTATTTAGACGAGTAGCAATCTATCGGCGATCTCGCGGATAGGTAAGCTCTTTCCACGCAAAAGTCTTACGCAATTGAGCGTCAGTCTATGAGAAGGTCCGATATCTACCGGCGAAAGTTAAGTATCTCGGTAATTCTATATTTTATCGGAACGGTGGTCTGCTCGGCGTTCACCTGGTCGATTGCAGAAAATAGAAGGTGCAAATTTGAATTGGTTTATTCGAGCCTACGAAGCATAGATACCCGCAGATTATGTGGCTCCGCGTGTCGTCTCGTTCTCCCGACACTGTCGAACGTTTAACGTCCGTGTCGCACGCGCTGGTATTTCATCGTTACATAATGCAACCAAGCAACATTACGTTAACGGCGAACGCAATCGTATCAAAGTTGTCGCGTTTACTAGTTTCAGACTGATTCAGAAGCGACACGCGCGTCCGTATGGGCGGTAAATCAATCGTGACCAATTTAAGCGGTTTAATTATGGTAAAATACGTCCGCGAGATACTGAAAGACGTAAATACGTACGTACGGTGCATGCGCCGTTTACGTGAACGTGTCTCGTATATATGTACATGCATAGGACACAGATCTCACGCGGATGAAAAAAGTTGTTGAATGTTTTCCGTGCACGATTATTCGTTAAATCCATGGAAAAATTCTGAATATATCAGCCAGAGTCCCCCCTTTCCTAAAAAGGGTCTTTTCTCCTTTCACGAAATATATTTTCCGAGTAGCGGCGTTTCAACTTTGTACACGGCTCGCTAATGTCTCGCGCATAACAATTACGAACGAATGCACGAATGTCGTGCGGGCAACGACCTTCCGTCTAACCGGCATTCTTTGGCATTCAGCCTGAAACATTGTCATTATCCAGAGGGCGCCATTGTACATCCGCTCGGCATTGTCATTGCTTCTTCTTATTCCGTAAAAAACCTCCTACGGGGGCGTTGAAAGGTCGCGCCTTCTGCCTACTTTCCGACGACGCTCCTTTTACCGTCGAACAAGTATCGAGGATAAATTGTCATCGGTATCCCGATTCGCTTTTGCTTCTTATCCTCTCCGAGGATAAGATTTATTCAAAAGTTTCTCGTTGCAAATGCGAAAGAGCTCGGAGTAAAAGTTCGAAAATAACTTGGAAATTGTCGACGATTCCCTTGTAACCTCTCCGAGGAACGAACTACTTAACAAAAGCAGTAAAGCGTAAAGAGGCATCCTTGGCGGATCGGATCGTTTACGCGGAAAAAATGGAAAGCGTCATTCGGCGACCTCGAATCCGCCTGTTCCTCCACCGCGTTCACCGTGGAAAATATTCAAAGGGTCACAGTTATATTATACGCTCGCGATAACCTTGGTACAAAACCGTTCGTGCCAGTATGGTAGTTACTTTTAATGTGAACGACTCGCGAAGCATCTTCTCTTGAGGATACTTAGAAGGAAGACTGAGATATCTGCATTACTCGACGACCAGAGATCGTCCTTGGAACAACGATACGGATGCATAGGAATGTCCGTATGATTTTACATACACGCTTCCCTCTTTTCTCCACCTTTGCGTTCTCCATTTGAAAATCACCAGAGAGGATATTTTCCATCTGTACTTTCCCGGGTACAGTTCCTTTCTAAACGCAAATTCACCCGCTACTGTTCTAAGCTTTCGGATAGAGTTCCGGCCAGAAGAATGGGAATTCAGCATCGATCGGTCGTGGGGGGTTCATCGTGATCATGTTTTATTTATCAGGATGCCTCGGAGTTGGGGGCCGTTCGTTCCTGAGCGTGAACGACACCGCTTGAAAAAGGGATTCCTCGCTTTGATCTGTCGAATTAATTCCTTTGCGATACCCGCTAACAATTTTCAACAAAGTTCTGACCGTAACACCGCACGATACCGCAAATTAATCAGGTCCCAGAAAAGTTGGTACACGTGAGCAACGTCTATCGGTAATTTCGAGGGGCACGATCAATTCTCAGAATCCTCCAGATCCTCTAATAACAGTAGTAACATTTTGTTCGGCCGGTTAATTTATCGGCCTACTTTATCCACGTACGTCGAAATGGAAAACTCGACGCGGGGTTTTCTTATGCAAAAGCGAGGAACAATAACACCTTCTCGAGGCAGGGTATAGACGGTGGATGGTGGAACTTGAGCGTAACCACCGGCGATTTAATCGGCCGCAATTCGTCATCCGTGTCTCGTCATAATTCTCGTCTCCCCTACCCTCCGCCGTGATTTTTCCCTTTCCACCCTCTTTTATCGTTTTTCTCCCCGTTTATCTCGGCGTAAACCGCGGTGCAGTTCAAGGGGCAGCTGTCTGACAACTCAATCCCACATTGGGAGAGGCATTTCTATTTTTATTCACGGCCGGACAGAGGATTCTATCCGAGGCTCATAAACCGGATTGGTATCTTGGAATCTGAAGGGATAGCATCGATGCGGATGGCACATACGCACACCTACTCGTGCTCGCGAGTGTACACGATCGCGCATTCCGCGCGTTCAGATTATTTCCAACGTGCAAACGCCATATCTCACCTTGCTCGCGGTAGTAAATGCCCGGCCACTGTGGTCCAATCGCAAAAACCAACATCCACGAGTGCGCTTCGATTCCCGAAAGCGTGTGTTGCAAAGGTTGCCTCTGGAATCTCGCGAAAGGGCTTTCTATCCGTGAACAATCACCGAGGAAGAAGTTTAATTAAAGGCAAGGAATGCGAAACATCGATATCCGAGCGCGTTCCCGAGGACAATGCGCTTAATCACCTAGTCGGACGCGCTTTCCTATCTGACTAAGCGAACGATAAATGATAAGCGGATGATTAAACAAAGGTGTACAGGTAGAAAAGAGGTGGTCTCATCAATCTCTATTCTGACCGCAGTTCATTTCATCGTTCACATTTGCCCACTTATGTACGTACACCCATTATCGTAAACTGGACTCTGGCATGTTCGTATTTACGAGCGTTAAACGCGACTCGCGACGATTACGGCAACACGGTGTATCTTTTATAATTAAATTCACTTTCTACGAATACCAGGCTCCCCCACACGCGCACACGCACACTCTCTCTCTCTTTTCCTCCGTGGATCTAGAAGAAATACGGGCACGTTCGAAATTATTCATACGAGCTCCATTTTTTCGAAAGCTAAAGCGATAATTGATACACACACGGGCACACATATAGAGTGCGGGCATAGTTGTCAACCTTCAACCATCGAGGGTTCCCTTTCTGGTAGAAAGTTCATCCCGTTACTACCAATCAAGCGGACGTTTAACGCGTCGGGTTCCAGTTGGGAACCCCTTTTGGCGCCAGACGTCACCTGGAATGCGGTTTCAACTCCTCCGGGTGGACTTTTCATACCACGTGTGTCTCCCACGCGGCACACGTGCCTCTTAGCCGATGATACTTTTAATATTCAGCCGCGATCGAGCAAAAGAATCGAGCGGAGGAGAAAAGGAGGAGAAAGATGGACGGGGACAGTGTTCCCTGTCTCGAGCGTTCGACCGATTTTCACTTTCGAGAGAGGGTCGCGTCGAAGAAGTTAATAGCGGAGGACTTAATAAGTACTTACTATGTTGGACCGGTCGCGGGTATTATCCGCGCGGACCGTAAATACGGTTCAGCCGCGTGACACTCAACTTTACCAAGAGTAATATTCACGGGGATAATGCCGGGGTCGAAAGCAAACGTAGAGAAGTTTGACTCGTAATCATTATCCGGCTAGAGGTACCCCGAGACTATTAAGCATCCGTTTATAGAGGCCGCGGACCCTCGGGTGTTACGCGTCGTAAAAGAATCAGTCCCGCGACGATAAATTAATAGACGAGGGAGAAGCAGACGTACGGTGCGCGGCGTGCTGTACGAAGTCGAACGGTAATAACATAATAATACCATAGATGCCACCCGACTAATTTATTCGCGATTCGAGTGCGCCGGGTAAAAAGTTAAACACCGGCTTAAGGTTGAGCTCGAGCGATCTAGACGAGTCTGCGCATGTCGCGTCTCTCGCTACCATTGCCAGACCGACGAGCACTCCTACCTATGTACACATATATAAAATATATTCTTTTCTCTCGGTTTTATTCCTGAGCATTAGTCGATGTAGTCGAGGTGGAGAATGGTCGCGATTCGAAGAAGAAGGAGCGCACGAGGCTCGCGAAAGAAGTTACGCGTTCCTTCGCGGTGCCCCGAGAGGGAAGAAGCGCGAGGAAGAAGGCGAAAAAGAAAGCGAATCGGCAACGAAACATAATTTAGGTGTCTGCCCTGCCGCAGCTCGAGAGCGGGATTCGACGCACCTCTTCTCTGTAGGACCGGCTTCATGAATGGAGCAAATTGCATTTTGTGCTGGAACCGTCCGAGCAATTTATTTTCACTTTCGTTTACGACCGGACCGATGGACCGAGCTCCATCGAGATGCCGACGACGCGCGCGCGTATTTATGTACATATGTATATCCACCGAGAGTATGCCTAATAACGAGAATAACGTTCTCGTGAAAAAGCGCGCGATTCTTTCGTCATTTTTCGAAATGCTCGTTTAACGCTCAAGGTAAATACGTATCTATTCTCGATGATTCACCTCGTGAGCCCAAATGAACACGGAGAAACCAGAGAGGAACGACGTATGCGAATAATAATGAGATTCTATGAATATGGTAATGGACTTTTGGTCGCGATTAGGTGTCACTCAGAACGAATGACGTGTCTCGAGGTACGGCGAACGACGATGAAATTGCCATTACCCGAAGTAAAGTGCCGCCGCCGCCGCCGCCGCCGCCCCTACGTTCTACTGCGTTCACCAATAACACATTATACCTCACCAATAACACACAATACTCGAGCACACCGGCTGCTCCACTAACGAAGGAGCTTTGCATTCTAAATTGGATCCCTCGAAAGAGCACATCGAAGCTGACATTCTAAATGTTCGTTTCAGCCGCGCGCGTTCCGGCGCATCGAACAATCTATTTAAAGGTCCGCCTCGTCTAATTATCGTTGCAAATCCACCCGGTGCTTTTATCTATCTAATTGCACCGTTCCCCGGGATTTTTACCGAGACGCACGAGGTAAAAACCTACTTATTAATCCATCAACTTCAATTACCATTCCATTCCCCCTCGGGCGTTTTTAATTGATACTTTATCTAAATGTACCACCGCGAACCGTACCTCGCTCTCTATGAGACAGCCGTCAAACGGATAACGATACGATAGATTATCGAATAACGATGCAATTAACTTTCCCGAGACGTTCCTCCGACGCGATAAATGTCTCACGAGGATGTGAAAAATATCACCGGTGTGTTTGTTCGAGGGAAAAATGAACCCTCGATCTCGATCCACCGCGGTATAACCGGTAAATAAAGTTCTCGTGGAATTGACAGAGAATCACGGTCGGTAGTTACTTGTGGAACACGCAAACTAAAACCCAGCTCGGATAATTGGCAAATAACGCGTCCTACTCGGTGTTTACTGTTCGCGGTGTCGTTGGCCCCCTCGATAATTTCCCTCGATAATTTCCCTCGATAAAATCGGATACGAGACCGGGTGTAATGTTTCCGGGGAAATGTAATGTTCGCTCTACTCTCTACCGACGAGGACTCCTCTACTTCCGGATAGATCGCGTTTTACGACGAATTCTCGTGTTACCGTGGCTTGTGACCGATCGCACTGCCACCGGTATTACCGAATTCGAGAGGAGGATACGAACGCGGTGTATCTTTCGGATAATCGTGGACCGTGGGATTGCCGTGTGTCTCTATCCGGGAGTTCTGACCTCTTCTTCCACGGTTTAACCGTCTTTCACGGAGAATTCCCGATAGCCGAACGATTCTCATCGATTTCCATATGCAGCCGCAACTACATACGATCCACTCCGCCGCGAAGCAGGAAGCAACGTGCTCGAGCAGAGGAATGCCAGAATCGTGTGGGAAATCCGTACCGTTATTGGGGCCAACATCTACATACTTGGCCAACCTCTTATCTAGTTATCGCTGTTACCGCGGCCTATCCGGCATCTCGACTTTTACGACAAAAGAGATGCCTATGCTCTCTTCCGAGAACGAAATTGCGTGGGTCGGTTCCTCCGACGTTCCTTTGTCTCTTTCCTCTGTTAAGGTGAGCCCGGACGAACCGGAAGGGAGATCGGGAATCGACCGAACGCGCAACGGTTATTCGTGACGAACGTTACGCCAGGGAATATCGCTCCGTACCGTTGTTGCGGAAACTCTGCTGCGAACGGGCACGATACGGCGGAAGAAAAATCGTAGTCGTAGGTTTCTCTGCAGGTTCGATGAGAGATCTCGGTTTGATTAGCCGGTGGTATTGAACTTTCTTCAACGTCTATACGGCTGGACGCGTACGCCGGAGGAAGTGGTTTTTGTTAAACACGATCTTTCGAGCGTGATGCTCTGCAGCTTGACCGTTTAACGACGCGGAGGACCTTTGTCGTGCATAACGGAATCGCATTCATTATCGACACGCGATCGAAGTCGACGCCACTTCTCAGAGAGACTCGACGGTTGGTTCGATCAAGATCAGGAACGTTCGCTCGAGGAGAAACGGTCGTTGACGTTGAGTTTCTTCGACGATCTCTTCTCGACTGTCCGGAAGGATCGCTTCGACACGACGATATCGAGTATCTGGGATCGGGAGTGAAATTTCCTTAGAGCTTATCGGTCCGTAGAAGACAAGTGGCGGCTGTTCTCGCGACGCGGCCGCGCCGCGAACTTCCTTCTTCAGGCCACGACCCAGACCTACCTATGCAAAATTTATCTCGCTCCTCTATTTTTACCTTTCCGTTTCTCTAAATCTTCCTGCAGCTATCTACCCTAGAATTATCCTAATGGTAATCGCGAAATCTGTAATATTGCCGGTCTGCTAGCAAGTATCGGCGCATGCCTGGCGCATCGTCGCGATTTATCAGCGAGCCAGTCCCAACCCCGGGGGATATTACCATCGATGACTGGCAAATCTCTCAAATATTCCGCACAGAATGAGATCTTTGCGGGGTGTAGCGGAGAGCGAATGCCTCGAATTCCACAGATACCAGGAACCACCGATGTTCCCCGCGATCATCTCCAAGGGGTGCAATTAAGTTTTATCCAGAGATACGTAACGAGGCAGGAATAAAATTCGACTGAATGCGATTTGGATGCGGTCTGTTCGCTTCGACGAGGGGTGACGACTAGCTAGGACGAGCAACGACGTGCAACGACGCGCGATCCTCGAGCGAGGGGAGGCCTCGGCCAGGCTATGATAGTAATTGGACGCGACACCGTGCGTTCCGTGTGCTCATCGAAGTGTCCTTGGCCTTGCTCGGTCTCTCGTCGAATTTCAAGAATGCTGGCTGGCAGGTAAGAAGAGAATCTGAAAAAGCGCGTTAACATGGCAGCCACACGAGCCACGAAACGCATTATCGCGGACATCTGGCTCGCTCTAGGCCACGGATTCGCGTAATCTCGTATGCGTGCCGCAACATTTCCGCCGCGGAGAAAAAGAAAGGTTATCGCTTACTAGGCTCGCGGTTATACATACTCGATTTAATAAGCATCATCGCGAGGCAATCGCGTTGCAACCGTGTTCAAAGGTTACCAGCTACGCCGGACTCGGTCGCGCGTATAAAATACTCGACATTATGGCGGCTATATTTCACTGCCTGGTATTACACGCTAGCGTTCGCTTGAAACCTCGCGATAAATAGGGGATACCTCGGGGAGAAAGAGGCTTATATTAATTATCCCAGCGGGGCAGACGCATCAACCTCCCTCGAGATCGAGCTCGAACCTCCCGAGGCACCCTGACCTTAACCTACCCTCCCCCTCCTCCTCCTCCTCCTCCTCATCTTCCGCCGCCCTCCCAAGCCGGAAAAATCTCTGCTTCGTAACTGTTGCGTAACGTTATTAACGCCTGGGGGTCCTTTGCAATTCTACCCTTTCGAACTACCTGCAGGCGAATGCCCCTGTCGTACGAGAAGAGCGGAGAGATTTCGCGGATAGGGAAAAATCGTGGTTGTTTAAAAGCGCGATTCGATGAAATAGAGAGGAATACGCAGAACGTGTACGTGTGTATACGGTCAGGATCGTGCGCTTTACCATACGCGTTTAAAATATCATTATCGCATCGCTTACATTACCACGGATGCCGGCATTTATCAGCCAGCATGGTAAATATTTTATCGCAAATTGGACCGCTGTATAGTAACATAGTATCGCGAGCGGGACAATAAATTCCTTCGCGTGCAGCGGCATCGGTAAATGGCCGGTTAAGTAGGTGTCTACGCAGACCTTTAACGATCCTCTATTAGATCGTACGAAATTGCTTCTTGGGCTGTTAAAACCCAATTGAACGGCCTCTCTTATTAATAGTTCGTCCAGCGGGGAAGTTATTTCTCGGCGTGCGAGCGTAGTCGCGGTTGCCGGCCACCACTTTCGTTCCCGACGTACATACGTAGGTACTGCTCTGCGACCTGCGTTTCCAAGACCTTGACGAGAAAGTAATCATCGGCGAAAGAAGCGAACGGACGGGAACGGTTCCTTCTTTTTCTTCGATTCGACACGTAACGACACCAGCCCGCATTTTTGCCAAGGAGAACGTGTTCTCCTTTCAAATTCGTACAATGTAATTCCCGCAGGCCACGGTAGAAACATCTGTTTCGTACGCGCCGATAATAAAATCGCAACAACGACAGTTGCTACAGGGTAACTCGTACGACTGTTCCTTAAACCGTTGAAAAAAAAAATAGTCGCGGTAGCGCTCTGTAATTATCCGGGTAATCGGCTGGAAAATACGGGGCGAAGGTATTAAGCGAAGAGTTTAGCGGTACGGCAAGAAAGGGACAGAGATTTCCTCCGAGGAATAATCATAACAGTCTGGTTATATTGCCATCTAGTCGGTCGCGTAAAAAACGATCGTTTGCAGGCTTGGCAGCCGATTGAAATTTGTCGGTAGGCGCGTAATCAAAGGCCCGGCGTATCGTTAGCCTTCGTCGTTACGCGAGTAATTATATGTATAAACTCGCGAACAATAAAGGAGGGAACGAAAGCGTAAATTGCGCGAGGGCAAAAATGAATCGGAGTTACAGCGGGAAAATAACAAGGACGACGTATGAAGAGATGCGACGATCGACCGTAGTCGATAGCGTAAGAAGTAGCCTCTCTTCGTCCCTTCGTTGGTTTAATAAAGAAACGAGTAATTGCCTCGAAACGCTTCGAATCGTTGCGCAGCTCAACATCCCCCTATGGACTCCTCTTGTCACCCCATCTGTTCTCGATTAAAGGACTAACTAAGCAAAGAGTGCTCCCTACGACGAAGTCCTCGACCACCTGCACAAACGTACAGTGTGCACGCGTCGAAGGCACTTGCAGCAGACAGGTGCTCGAATCTATCTAATCGTCGTCTCCTCTCGATACTTGTTCGGATGAAAGTTTAGCAGGAAAGATTTAGAAAGGGCTTCGTATTTCGAAAACGTGGCATTTGAAAACGCAGCTGGCTCCTTTTTTCGTCTGTTTGGTTCGACAGATGCGCGCCTCGTGCGATTTTCGTTCGAATTTCAGGGAAGCCTGTCTGATTGGCTAACCCGGGACCGCATAGTTGCACAGCCGTGCCACCTGCACCAGGTGCGTTAAAGGATTGCCTCGAACGTACGAGTTCGCGGTGCATTCGTTCGACCGCAACAGCCTCCGTCTCGTGCCACAGAAATTCCACCAGTGTTTTTCGCTAAATGCAGACCTACGGTGCAAAAATAATTAGCGTCTTGAATTACCTCGACTCGATTCGAACCTGATGGAAACTCTTCCTCCCGTGGTTTCCTCTTTTCGCGTTGGAAACGAGAATGGTTTTAGCACGTTGACTCGCTGTTGAGAAAATTCTAACGGATTTGTCATGCCGCATCCGTGACCGATCTTCGTAATTACTCGGCAACGGTGCGCGTAGAAACGCGTCGTAGGCTTGGCTCTCTTGAATCACCGCGGTTAAGCGATTCGCATAAAATAAATATTTATCAGCCGGTGAATCATGTGCCGAGCATGCAAAATGCCGTCCCTTTATCGAGAAAAGTGTGAACGGTACGCGTAAGCAACACCTCGATCGAACGCAATTTTTTCCAACCGATTTGTCCAATTGAAATTCAACGAGGCTGCCCACTCCACTCCACTCTACTCCCCTCCACTCCACTCCACTCCACTCCCTTCCCCTCTATTCGAAAATATCGTTTCACGGGGATCCGTAGGGCTCGATCGAGATTTCGTACAGTGATTTACACGTTTACTGGACGTCCTAAAAGCTACGTAGGCTTTAAAGTGGTTAGCAATCACCGGAAACGCGGCGCGTGATCGGTGTTACCAATATGGCGTAGAGAAACCACCCAGGAAACCGGAAGTTGGCGTCGTTCGTTGTTTCGGTGTTTCAACTTCCAAGAATTTTTTTCTATCGCCATTCATAAAACACTCGTACCGTGGTTCGATCGATCGGCGATGATACCTCTTGTTGCTACCCAAAAAGGACTCGAGTACGCGAGACGATCGTATAAGTAGAAGAAGGTGACATTTATGTAATAGATATAGGCTACTTCGACGCGAAACACGAGGTTAATAGAACTTGGAAAATACTTGGCAAGTACGTGGCCTGCCAAATAGTCGACCGAAATAACCTCTGCTCGTGCCGAATCTTCAACGATTCGCTACAGTCTCTAGGATTCTCTCTCTCTCTCTCTCTCTCTCGATATCGCGGCAATGGCCGAAACCATTGAAAAATTCTCGTGAACAGAATTTTACTTTCCTCGTTCGTATACGGGACTTCCTTATGAAAGTTAAGAGCTACCGCGCATCCCGTCGTTAGAATTTAATCAGACGTTGTACTCGCGTTTTTATTGCGCTTTTCCGTTCGGTAACACGCGATACGTGCCACAAGAATGGCAAACGTTAGTTCGATCTTGTGTGAGAATCAATCACGTAGCAAAAAAATGGTAGCTGGAATATCGGTTGCGAAGGAATGTAAGAATACTTGTGGCCATTAGGCGAAGAAATATTCGAACCGTTCCTCTCGCTGACCAATCACTCTGGAATCTAAATTCGCGTTTTCAAACCCACCATTTTCTATTTTCACTCGGAATCGGTGAAAGCTCCGGTCGAAATAAGATACGCGGTGACGTATCGGAGGATCTCGTCTAATAGCGAGAGAACGATCACGGAGGAACCGCGGTCGAGCCGAATTTAACGCATAAAGGCAAATATGTATTCGGTCTGATTGGTCCGGGTTGCAGTGAGTAAGCGTGTCGAGAGAGAGAGAGAGAGGGAGAATTTCGGCAGAGGAACACGAACCTGGCTCGCGAGTCTCTTTCTATTAGCGGTCACAAACAGACCGAATGGACACGATGGTTCGCCCGAAATAGAAATAGAACGGTTCTCTAACGGACAGCCGCGGTTAGGTCGTGTTTCTCGCGTTCCGCGGCGTGAGTCACTAGGCGAGAGCGCGTGCACGCTCGTGTCCCGAGACTGTGTACGTTTTCTCGAGGCTTCCATTGCGTTTCTACGGCACACGGTGCATCCATCCCGTGTAACGCACTCGAGTATAGTCGGCCCACGTATAGGTAGGCAGAGGAGGAGGCTAGAGAGGTAGGTAGCTCCCCAGCGAGCTCTCTCGCCTTTGGCTCTGGCCCTACGGTTGAATCACCTCGCTAAATACGGTTGCGTAATTTTAGGTGGGACGATGAGTACGTCCTCTCAAATTCTACCAGTTGCTGAAATCGGCTCGGGCGCGACCGCGGCCGTGGACGCGGACCGTCATCGTCCAGCGTCTCGACGCACTTCCTATTTAGGTTGCGTCGCCGATCTCTCTCCCTCTCTTTTCTTATCTCCTTCTACTTCCTTTCTTTGAAATCTCTCGCTTCGTGGCCTACTCCGGGAAGACATTTCCACGGTGTAATCCGCGCTAAACGCTTCCGTCAGGAGTAACAAACGGAATCAATCGTGCAAATAGACAACCGCGGCAAGATAAGCGCGCATCGAAGAAAGTGACGTCCTTAAAGCACGAACCGGATGATTCAGACGCGAGATATTCCCGACGATGCATGGCGCTAGTGATGGGACCGAGACCTGTTTCGATACCATCGGTACACACATGTATAACGCTGTATCGACGCGTATCAACTACCTGGGTATATATGTACACTGCCGCTCAAAAGTATGTGGACACTTCCTTAATTCTTATAACTACCTGAAAAATGTTATGATATCTTTGGTAAATTTGATTACTTTGTATATATTCCAGTTCGTACAGTATTACAGAACATATTTTAATAATAATTTATTAAATATCTCACCCATAATGATAAAAAATAATTATATCTTGTTTTCATCTACATATCCACCGCGCGCTTTTATGACTGCGTTTACTAGTCGTGGCATCCTGGCTATTAATTTTTTCATTATTTCGGTATCAGTTAAGTTCCACTCAGATTCTAAGATTTCCCATAAATGTTTTTCGGACTTGGGACATCGTTTTCGAACTTGTCTATCTATCTGATCCCACAGTTTTTCTATGGGATTCAAATCGGGTGATTGGGGTGGCCATTCCATTATTTTCACTTGAGAATTCTCTTGCAATTGTAGTAAATAGTTTCTACATATTGCAGAAGTGTGCTTCGGGTCATTGTCGTGCATAAATGTGAAGTTATTACCAATAACTCGATGTCCAGATGGAATTGCATTTTCTCTCAGGATGTTCAAATATCCTTCTTTTCTTAAAATTCCATTTATTTTGATTAAATCTCCCGTCATATTATTTCCAAAGCATCCCCATACCATGACAGAACGACCCCCATGTTTAACTGTGGGCACTACACAATTGTCGTTTAATATTTCAGCAACTTTTCGGCGCACAAAAACACGTCGCTTGGAGCCAAACACTTCAAACTTCGATTCATCAGACCATAATACTTTTTTCCAGTCTTCCAGCGTCCAATTTTTATGGCATTTAGCCCACTGAAGCCTCTTTTTTTTATTTTGTTTCCTTAACAATGGTTTTTTCACTGCAACACAGCCTCTAAGACCGCCCTCCTTAAGACGCCTTTTTATTGTTGAAACCGAAATTGTTTCCTCCCTAGATTTATTAACTTCTGCAGCTATTTCGGTAGCTGTATCCCTTCTATTTCTTTTGCTTATTGTTATAATATGGCGATCTTCTGCCTGAGTTGTTTTTCTAGGTCTTCCAGTCCTTTTCACAGAGGAACAAATTCCTGTAGCACCGTACTTTTTGATGCTGTAACTCACACAGGACTTTGAAACTCCTACTTTTTCTGCAATACTCCTTATAGAATACCCTTCTTTCGATAGAGTGATTATTTGCGAACGCATTTCTACGCTTAATTCAATTTTTTTCGTGCCCATCGTGCTCTCACAAGTATTCAAAATGAACTGATCTAGACAGAGCACTAGAGTGATCCCTACGCTCTTATCTAAGATTTTTCCACTTCGAATCATGTTTCTAAATATTTAAGTTACTCTTGAGAAGGCGACAGACCTCACTCAAGTGATGCAGTCATCGTAAACTGCAAAAGAAAAGTCTTACAAACTGTACGCACGCAACGATGTATAACGCAGTCTTCCACCCACCGGATAGACTTTTATTTATTTAAGAAAATTGAATAACTAAATTGTTAATTTAGTACTATTAGAATACATTACATACATATTCATAATATAATTTAGCAACAAATGTGGTTTAATAATAGAAATATACATTATATATCACAAATTTCATGAACGCGGTAGGTGTCCACATACTTTTGAGCGGTAGTGTATATATCTGGTTTGGTAGCGGTTTCGTTACAATATTCGCAACTGATCAGAAACGAAGAAAGAGGATACGGTTAACGACGAGGAAGAAGTCGTGCTTCGTTCTCCCTTTCTCCCGTTCTCCCTCTCTCCCTCTCTCCCTTTCTCGATTCGTTCAATAGGTAGTTGGTGCAATGAAATAATGGCAGGATGGTAGGATGGTAGGATGCGCGATCCGAGTATAGCAATTGAACGTTCCTTAAATTGGTTGTTATTGTGCGTTTTCACTGAATCGTTGGATTAGTCCCATCGTTTTACATGGCGCCACATATCCGACTCCGGCGCACTTCCTTTGCGAGCCGTGCGGAATTAATAGGAAAACGAGCCGTATGACAGGGGAGTTGCATCGCACACACCGGCACACATGCTGCATGTCCTCGGCCAAAGTCAGTAACCGATCACTAGCAAGGCATAGACGAACGTGGAATGCCTAATGTCTGGCGCCTGTGGCTCGTGCGGCCGGAAATAGATTGCGTCGGTTATCGAGAACACGTTGCAGACCCTCTTAAAGATCCTGACGCGCTACTTGGGACGCTACCCTGTGTTTCATGCTCGATCGCGATTTACCACGAGACAAACCTCGTCAGATTTCCAAACACGATCGGTTTCGATCGCTGTGGAACGAGTTGACGGCAGAGTCGTTAACGTCCGCCTGACCGCGACGATGACGAATCCTTATTCATAAATTTGTGGTAATCGGTGATTAAATAACGCGCCTAAATTTCTCTTCGTGGAAAGCCGATTACTCGGATAGCTGTGTCGACGCAGTCGGTGAAATTTAGCCCCACTCGACTCGAACCTCGCGATAAGTGGAAAACGTGTCGTCTTGTGTAATCTCGAGTCGAACTACACTCCCGATTATATCGGCAAAGAGATCCTCTTACGGACACGTGGAACGGATTACGCTGCGCCAGACGGAGCGGAGGCTCTTTTTATTGTCCAGGCAACAGTCGGCCTCGAGCTATGCATTCGCACGGGCAACATCTGCCGTCTTCTCTAATATCTACACGGGTTATATACTTTGGCTGGTTATTTTAAGGGCGGACACGGTTTAAAAATACTTTCACCGTGTGTACGCCAACACTTCGTAACGATATTTGCCACAGGAGGACCCTCGTGGGTCGAGCACACACCACGTGACCGGAGCAATTACGATCTTCGATGTAGCACGAATCTTTCGTTCCTCGGTTTCACTTCCGGTAAATCTAATAACGACTCTTAAACCGAGTTACGTATGCACGCGTATTGTTCGACCGATTTCTTTCATTGCGTCATGTCGTAACTGGGCGGTACGAGAAATCATTTGGCCGTTAGAGAAGCCAGTAGAGAAAGAGGGACAGTTTAACCACCGTTTTACGTGAATAGGGAAATTCTAAAGGGGATATTAACGTAGTCGATATTTTCGAAGCGGGTTTGATAACCTCTGCATTCGGTATCGAGCAAATGTGTATTCATGTGTCTGTAAAAGCTACCGACAAAGAGGCAGGCATGTCTTTGATACAAAAATATCGGGATAAACGCATTTCCCTTGCTTTGACGAGAGATATCGTGCTCCGTCTGGGGCGCGTCGCGGGGGTTCGACAAAGAGGATCGCAACGTTCGCGGCAGGCATTTTTTCAACGAAAGAACGAAATTGACACGGAGCAGTTCCTTTGTCTCCGCCTGCCTTTCAACTCTACGAGCAATTCTTCGAACGGAAAGCTCTGTCCTTGCGTGACAAAATTGCAATTAACACGGAACTGGCCCGAATGGAAAGGTGGCGGTAAATATCAGAATTTCCCCTAGCTGTGCAGACAGCACGTTCGCCAAAGTAATCGTCAATGAGAACGAATGGTTGTAATACGGATTCCCTAGAGACAAACGAAATATTTCCACGCGTATTCTAACGATAGGAGTAAACCATTTCCAGGCCGTCGACCGTGTAAACCGTGCGAGTCACCGGACAATACAATTAAGTCCTTTGTGTAGTTGCATTTCCACCCTCTTCCTGGCTTCTGATACACGTCCACACGCGCGTATTTATAAATATAGGCATCTGTGATCCAGTTGCACGAGCACGAGTTCACTTCCATTACACTCGTGCTCCCTTTTTCACACCCTCGCGAGGGTCGTTTCGCCATGGCCGTGTGCACACGTCTGGAAACGTTAACACGCGATAGAATTTCAACCCCGACCAGACGTATACTTCTCCATCGGGTTAAAACGTTCCGATCGATTCTGGCATAGTTTCGCATACATGGCGTAGATGCAATTATACTCGATGGACGCGAGGCATACCCGAGAGAAACTCTAATTTCGTCTACTCGACTGTGTGCCGTACAGACCCTCCCACGGTATCTCTCTGCTTCCGAAGGAAACAGATTGTAATCACGAGCTTCCTGCCGGAATTTACCTTCGACCGAGGGATGTCTTGAATACAGATAATGCGGTGTGACGTATGCCGGAGGAAATAGGAATTTCTCTCCCGCAGACGAAACATCGAAGAGAGACGAGAATGTAAATCGATGGTGTTCAAACAGTGACTCGTCCGAAACGGAAAAAAACACGTGACGATTTTGCACGGTTCCACGTGGACAGAACGAGAGACGACAAAAAGATTTCCTCGTGGTCCTTGGCCGACGAATCGCCTGAGTATGCTGCATGTGCGTTTATCGAGTGTTTACGAACACGTGGGGAACTTACAAAGCCCCATGGGAACAATAACTTTTGCCACGAATGGCAGCATAAATCTCCTGCGAGGGTGGAGGGGTAAACCCGTGCTCCTGCTTTACGAACGCAACGCAGACACGCATTAATCCTGACTTCCTTTTGTGGTCCCGTCTAGTCGAGGATGATGTGTTTGACGTGCTTTTGCGATTTTCAACGATTTCCAGGGTTAACAGAACCACGAGAAAAAACCCTTCAACAATGTGCAATAATGTTCCAGCATCTGGATCCTTATCGGCGGTTCGCAAATCCGGAAAGGAAGTTGGTTGCGGGGAACGTCGAACAAAGGATTCGGAACAGATTCCCGCGAGACCTCTGTTTTCCAAACAGTTTGCACGCAATTATCGAACGAGGTGGTCGAAAGAGCAGGTCTCGTTAGAGAATTTCGGCAGAAGATGTATACAACGCGCGATCTCTCTCGTTTCCTCGCCAGTTCCAGTGATAAGCGATGATAATGTGTGCCACGAATCTGGGCCGTCCGAGCGTATCTGTTCTTTGTTCGAAATTATAATATCCTCGTTTACCTACAATGTTACATCGTGCTCTTGAACTCTTTCCAAGAAACAAGCACGTGGGAAAGGATATCCCGGTGATTTCTGACGCGTCTTCTACCTTCTTTTATATACATCCTTTGGTTCCAGAATCGATGGAAAATTTCATCGCCGCTTTGGACAGAAACGTCCGTCTCTCTGTCTATTTCGTATCTAAGTTGGCGTTTGGATTAGGTTGCGTAGAAGAAGGTAGAGAAGCGTGGAGACAATAGTGGCCAGGCAGTTGTCAGTGCTAGTCGATCGGCTTCCTCTCTTTCTTTCTCCAACTTGACTTCCTGCCATGTTGCCGAGCATGGTCGGCCTCGGCCGTCCTTGCCCCTTCTGCTAGGCAGCACTCCGTTACCATCTACTAGCTGGTACGAAAACATCACCTCCGTGGACGGATTAGAAAGGCTCTCTCGCATGCCGGTACCTTCTCTCTCTCTCTCTCTCTCCTCTCCTTTCCTCAAAGCCTGTGTTCGAAGCGTAGGAGGGAAAGTTACTCCAGGATCCCCTCTGCATCGCGACCTCCTTGTCGTCGAAGGGAAGCTGCGTGTCCTCGAACGATCCACATCTGTTTGGAAGAAGAAAGAAAGCCTAACACGAAACGAGTCCTACCGTGTAAGTACTTAGAGACGCGTATACGAGCCGTTGGATCGAAGGAGGAACAGCTGCAGGAACAGATATAATTTCCAACGTTTCCGAGCGCTTTCGTTGTCTTTTCGAGGCACGCGATCCCACGCGTGCCAAATTATCCCCGTTTTATTTGTGAAAAAAACACAGGGGAAATCGTATTGGTCGTAAACGAGGAATTAGAGGGGTGTGGGTGGATCCCCATTGATCGCGCCTTTGTATCCGATCGTGTGTCAGAGTTGGATCGTTTCCTAGGAGGAGAGAAGCACGTCCTTCTCTCGTTCTAAAAACGGATATCGATGAGTTACGAGGAGAACGAAAGAAACCTCTCCTCGAACGCTCGATCATTAACCGGTACATTCAATTTCAATCAGCCGTGTTCCGCGACGAAAGGGAAAAATATGGTTCTTTTTCTCTCGAGATTTATTTTTCTTTATTTTTGCCTGGTAGAAACATTATTTCCTACGAAGCGCAACACCGGTCGATAGATCAACTCGGAATAGCCTCTTTGCCTCGATTACCGGCGCTGATTTCAGGTTAAAGCTAATCATCGTTGCGCACAGACGTCACTGGTTGTTGCCGATGGTATTAATGGACTCGAATGTCCGTGAAATCGGCGTCGGGAAGGAAACTGCGTTTCATTCGCTCGACTCGATGATACAGCGTGTGCCGCAACGCTTCGCAGGATCATCGATTACGACTGCTATCCTAGAAAACTGGTTGTGCGTGGATTACTCGTCGCGTAGATGATTCAGCCGCGCATCAGCGGCAACCGATGTACGCGAAACGGGCTGATCGGTTTGCCCGTCTCTCTCTCTCTCTCTCTCTCTACGTATTTGTTATCCTGGACGTTATCTTTTCGAAAGCCCTTCCAACGCGATACGCTGTATACATATGCGTCCGGTGGGTTTGCAATGCTTCGTCGCTCACGAGATAAGTTCTTAACCCCTCCAGTCGACCTCGCGTAACGTCTCCTCACCGTATCCCAACTTTTCGGTCTTTTCCTTTCGTTACGTTTTCCTTCTGCTCGCGCGGAGGTTGCGAAATTTTCTGCCGCGGTTCTGATCAAAGAAAGAAAAAAAAAAACGGGAACGCGTTCGAAATGGGTAGTGAACGTTTAGAGAAGGTGAGAAAACTTGAGGGAAACCAGCTCTCACCACCGAAAGTCTATTAAACAGCTCAAACTCGCTTCTCTCACTTATCTCTAACCTAGTTGAATCTGGTATTACCAGATATTCGCGGCGCATCGTAGGAGCCGTAGTTTGCAAATCAATTTAATTCAAACGGAAATATTATCTGGACGGTATGCGTTAATTGCGTCAGGTAGGCTCATCGGAAGCGCTAGATAACTCGATTAGGAAACTCGTCCGCGTGTTTTGCAAGATCCTGTTAAGAAACGCGCTCGATAAATTGTTCGCCCAACCGGTGAAATTTCTTAATAGGATGTTACGCACAGGGCGTACACTTTGGTGGAAATAATTCCTCCTGTTATCGTTAGAGGGAAAAGGATTTTCTCGCGGGACGAATCGATTCCAATTCCGCGACGTGTCTCGCCTCGTGTCACGAAACGAGGATAACTACGTGATAGTTAACGCGTCGAGACAACGGTTATCCTTATCGAGATTAGCTGATTTATCTCGGCATTGGAAGCTGCGCCGACTTATTAGGAGATCTATAATGCAGAGGCGCGCATTGCTGCGAGCCGGGACCCCTCTCTTTCTCTGGCTCGCGCTCTGCTGCTCTTTCGCCGCGAAATCGATAAATTATGCATTCAATTATTCATGCTCGCTCGCCATAATCATGTACGCTGGTTGACAAGATCCCGGCACGGTTTACAAGCCCTCCTGGCTCTCCGCGTTTCTTCGGCTAGACCAAGGTTCGAGTTCCGTTTACTCGACCGATCGTGAGCTATTCGATTTACTCGTTCTCCATACTTTACTGGCTTGTTATTAGACGGTTTAATACCTGCAGATAATGGTCGCGCGCGCGCGCGTGACTATTATCGTACACGGAAATTTGGCGCGTTTCGAAAGACACGCGCACGGGCTGCATCGTGTCCTGCTCGAAAAGCGCGGCATTGAAATCTCCGGGTCAGCTTGGCAAAAATGGAGCAGGTTGCGGTGTTCGAGATCTCGTTACCGAAACGCGTGTCCGCGATATTATTTATTAATCGTAAGATCGGTTCGCGCGGCTTGATATACGCGGAGAGAGCACGTGAAGTGTGTGTGTGTGTGTGTGTGTGTAAGAAAGAGGGAGAGCGAGAAAGAAAGAGAAGGGTAGACAAAGTACAGGCGAATGGAGGAAGAGAGAAAAGGAAGTGGCGGTCGGTCGGTCGGTCGGTCGGTCGGTGCATGCCTGTCGCGCCGCGGTATCTCTGTTGCGTTCAAAGTTGGTGCAAGCGTAAGCCGGTTCGGCCGGTTTCGTAGCCGTTCGGATCTGTTCGGTTCGGTTAGGTACTGTCGCCGAGTAACCAAGAGGGGATGTACTTTCCCCTCCATGTTGGAGATAGCGAAGGCGCTCGAGAACGACGAGAGTGGGGACGCGCAAAGTCGCGGCGGAAGGTTCAATTGTTGGTCAACCGTCGCGAGGAGTGGTTGCGCGTGATAAGGCTCGCACGATAGAAACGCGTGCCTCGTTTCGCGATCGGTGCGTGCACTGTTATTCGACCACCGTGGCGAAACGTGTAGCAAAAGCAGCAACAGAGGAGGATTCTCGATTCGGAGATGCGTGCCTCTAATCGCGACAGTGACGTGGTGATTCGTTCGCCGTTCCGTTGTCGGCGTGAGTAAATCGTAGCCCCGTGTTGAAACGCAGTGACCGAAGCAGAGAAAACACCTTCCCTTTTTTTGCCACTTCCTTTCTAACGCTCGTTCGTGTGCACACGGATATTTACACGAGAGAGTAGTTTGCCGGCTGTGATCAAGCTAGCCAAGTGAAATACGTAGTCCTCTCTCTTCCTTTTCTTCGTCTTCTGCTTCTCTCTTCTTGTGTGACTCGTACTCGGAGACTCGTGTGACCGGCCAGCCTATCACCCAGGAATTTTTCGGATTATTCGTGCACCTTTTGCTTTTCCTCGTTCAGTTGACACACCGTCGACCCCGCAGCGGCCATGACTGCGGACAGCCTGTTCGAGACTACCAGCATCCCAGGGCATCTCGCTCCCACGCCCCAGAGACTGGAGAGGCTTCTCTCGAAACAGACCCTCGAGGAGCTGTACGAGGTCGAGGAACAACCTTTCGCACGGTGAGTCCACCTTTGCTTCTCTCTTCTCTTCTCTTCTCTTCTCTTGCATCCTACGCGCTTCGCCTAGCTCAACTGAACATCCCATCTCTCCTCTTTGTGTAACGAGGTTACTCGCATCTGTGCTTCCGACTCTGGAGGATACCGGCGTGCGTTTTTTCGACGACCTCGCGAGGTCGCCGATCCATCCCGTGCTTTGTACTCTGTTAATTAAAATTCTCCCCCCTCTCTTTTTTTCCCTTATTTTCTTTCCACGTCGAATCGTTTTCGTTCTGTAGAAGCGTAAAAATGCTCCAAATAGAGTTCGAGCAGCGAGACAAAAAAATGGGTCTACTAGGAGAAGAAGGTTTGGGTAGGGCCTGGGGCACCCTTAACTCGGCCCTGGACCCTCCTGGAGAAAGAAAGTGCCCCTACCGCGAGAGATCGAGGTCGAGACTTTGCGCGCCGATACTCTTTTACGACCTCAGTCTACAGCCGTCTTTCCTCCACCTCCTCCTTCCCTCTCTCGCTCTCTCTCTCTCGCTCTCGCTCTCTTTCCTTCTCAAGAATTCCGTTGCTTCTTAGCAGAGAGGCAAAGGAAGGTGGAAGGGAGAAAATTGTTGTGAACGGTTCGAAACCTTCCTCCGAAACTGTGCAAGGTCGTGGACCATCTGCAAATACGCTTCTCCGGGTGTCCTGAATGACTCTTCGATCGTAAGAGATCGTCGAAGAGAAATCATCGAATCGGGTCGCGCGTCGCTCGTACGACACAGTTCATTCGCAAACGCTAACGTTAATCGTTTCGCAAAACGAACCTCTCGATTGTTTCTCGTATCCTTTGCGAACTAATCAGCGATAAAGCCACTCCAGAAGAAACGGCGGCACTGCGTAGATTAGCCATTATCGCGATGCTTCGGCTGTCACCAAGGTTAAAAGATTTTACAAAATCGCGTAGTAACAAGAGTCACGCGCGCTAGGCGAATATTGATATCGAAAAACAATGTTTCCGAGCGAGCAGCTACAAAGGACACGTGATTCGAATTCCTTTGCGAAAGGAAAAGTTGTGCTCGCAACGCGGGCAAGTGTTATATTATATATATATATATATAGGTATGTGGGTACATAGAGGGACGTGCACAGCCACGATGCGTTTTTGTACGCAAAGAATTTTTCGAGCATAATAAAATTTGGTCGAAAAAGTCGGGAGAGACTCCATTACGGTCACGAGCAATCGCGCATTCATCCCCGATTTGCTCCACTGCTATTTCCATTTGCGGTCCTTTTGTTTGTCGATTACTGGAAGTAGGTAGCGAACTGCTGCAAACGATATTCTCGTTGCACTCTTTCACAATGTAGGCCATCCGACTACGATATTTGTTGTCGTTACACGTATCAACAGCGTTCTCGTTATTCGCGTTTAATCCAGTTGCGACGATATCGATTGCAGACATCGCGATAGAACGCTACTAAGCCTTGGCGATTTTCAATTGATAAATTATGAAGCGTCGTTAATATTTATCATCGAACGCGTCGATTCGTGCTTTAACGACCAAACCTGACGGTTCTTCTCGCGACGATACACTCTATTAGTATTCTCCCAACGACCGGATACGTTCGAGTTATTTCTCAAAGGTGCTAACCGTCGCAAAGATTTATGCAGCCGTCAATCAGGATCGTCGGTCGTTAGGCGTTTGCTACGAATGCGAAATAACAGCTGCTTACTAAACACCTGCTGCATTCGAGATTTATAACGCTTAGCCGTATGCAACGCGGTTTCGTATTAAACGGCAGAGACTTTAATCGGATAGAGAAGAGGCGCGTGCACATTTCCTCCGGGCCATATTTTCGAAACCACGGGAAGTATTCCCGGCGTGGATGTGGCAAAAATTGTAATTAATTGCGCGTACGTGCGATTCGAGGAAACGGATCGTTCAGATTGTTTGACCAACTGCGATGTATTCGCAACCTCGATATTAATTCGCGCGTGTTATTAAGGAATGGAATGCAAACAACCGACGATTCTTCGAAAAAGTCTCGATTGCGTAACGTTCGAGTGAGAGAATCACATGCAAACTGGCTGACACTGGAATTACCGAGGTCATTTTCCACTGGCGATTTCTCTTCCATGGGGAACTCGGGTCTACAGGAATCTATCGCTCGTCGAACGGAAATCTCTAGCGAAGAGTCGTCGAAGAGACGCCATAAACGTTCCCGAGATATAAATATTATGGCTTATCTATCGGCTCTATAGGCTCTATCGGCCTCTATAAGGGTGTTATTCGTAAATGTAAATAAACCGTGAGAGGAACGCACGCGCGCGCGTCATTTCGTTCCCACCAATTAAGAGATTTCGCGCGTGTAATCGATACTTACTCGCGGTATATGCTAGCGCTTTATTGCTTACAACATTTGCCCTGCTGGTTCTTCATCGTTCCTCGTATTCGTCACGGTCTTGGCATTTAAAGTCGATTTACTTTTGCCTTGCTCGCCGCGGAGAGATGATGCGCTACTCCACCTTCGACGAATCAAGTATACATCTCCTCTCGTCGAAGATTGGCTCGCTCGTTTAGAACAAAGAAAACTCTTACGATTCTCCTATCTGAATGGTTGGTTAACGCGATCTTCGCGAAGGTCAATCACTTTTTACTCCTCGCGATGATTCAGCCGTAAGATTATTAATGATTCGTCCGACTCTGCTCGATTCTCGTGATCCATCTAACGCTATCTTGTACGCACGGAAATTCCAGGCATTTCGCCGCGTTAGAAACGTGCTCTGGCTTTCCACCATTCGCCAATAAACTCGCACACAGTTCGCAACCAGCTACATATGAATCACCAACGCGGTATTTTCTCGTGTAAACATATCGTTCTGTTGATTAGAGAAACAGTGTCGCGAGAGAGAAAGAGAGGGAAGCTGGAGGTATACGTGCCAGCTCGCTTTAGGACATGGATAAATTCGTTACCGAAGCGTGACTCAGAGAGTAAAACGGATTTCTTGCGTGTACGGGAAGGATCGCGACAATATCTTATTTAAATATTACCGGCTAGGCAAAACAAAGCAAAAGAAAAGAAAACAAAAAGGGGGGAAAAAAAAGAGAAAAAGGAAGGAAAGAAACAGCCGATAGAAATACCGCAAGTATATACGTTCGTAGTAGGTCTGTGGGTAGACGTAACGGATTTTCCTCGTCGATGTATCGCAAGAATCGTCAGGTGGTAGCATATGATGCAGAGGTGAGTGCAGCAGCAGCAGAGGATGTTACGCGGAGAACGGAGAAATCGCGAGGCCGTGGAGCAAATTGAATCCGTAGAAAGATGTTTCGCAGGTCTTTCGAGGTAAGAGGGATGGCAGGACAGGTGCTTTTTATGGTATCGGGGGGTCGCGTCTTAGAATACACCGAGATAAGTGGGGATATCGCAGCAAAGCGGAGGAGAGCGAGAGAGCGAGAGAGTTTAGCGTGGGTTGAAAATAGCTTGTGGCCGGACTGAGAATGCAGAGACCGTCCGCTATGCACTTGCCACTCGATATTTATACCCTTATAATAGGTGGATACGTTACACAGCGTATCTACCTCGTTTGCCAAACGAACGCGTTCGTTTGCCACCGAGCGTTTGCCTGGAACGACGGATATGTCCTTCTATAATTACGCTGGAGCCGGCCTACTTCTTTCTCGTCGCGAGAGGAATTCGAATTTTGTAACCTGGTAATTTCGTAAATCGAAACTAGTCTGGGGGAGGAGGGTAGAGGGATTCGCGAAGGAAAAGCCAAGGATTCTCCTCCGGTTACGTTCACGGGGGAACGCGCTCCGATTGGATTGGAGCGGACGAGGCGACGCGACGCGCCGCGCCGCGACAGAAACGGGCATGCCATCTGGAAAGTAACGGTAACGGCACCTGCAATTAGTGCGACAGCCGGGCTGCCTACTTGTTCGTGGCTTGCTCGCGATCCGGTCGTCGATGACCTTCCGTCGAGGGGGGAAAACGAGATCTCTCTCGGGGTGCATCGCGGTCGCTGCTGCATCTCCTAGGTAAAAGGATCGCGCGTATCCGGTTTGTCGTATTCCTCGTGGCCTTTGTTCGTAAACGGTTAAGGACGTCGTGTTCTCGATACGCGCGCGCCGAACTCTCATGCACGATCCGTTTCACTTTTTACGATAGGAATCTCGAAAATCGTGGCGCGAGATCGTGCCAGCTAACTCGAGAGAGCTGCTACCTCGTAAAAAATTTCTTCCACCACGTTGGACTTGTATAGCTAAACGCCTCGAAGAGTATCCGCTCGAGGCCTTCGATCTTCTCAACAGATTCCCGTTTCGAACTGATGCCCCACGACACACGATTCTTTCACAATTTTTCTTCGCCTTCAAAAGGATTTCGGCCCGTCGCAGCTGCCTCCAGACGAACAACAGCTGTTCCCCACCGGGGCCATGCCTCTGTTGGCTCGAGCCCTTCCCGTGGACGCTCCTTTGCTATCCAGGACACCGCTTCCCCTGCTTCGCTCTGCTGCTGCTGTCTTTTCACTTAGCATAACAATGCTCCTCTTTCGTACAGAAAGATGCGAGGGAATGCCAGTTCTCGAACGCTCCTCTCTCTCTCTGTCCCTCGTCTCTCCTTCCGCTCGTGCGTTTCCTCGAAACGTCCTCGGCGGTCAAAAGATATTTCTCGTCGAACGAACATCTCCCGTGTTTTGACAATCGTACGGACACGGGTGATCGTTAGTCCTGTCCCGAACGAGGGAACATCGCGCGTCGTGACTCGACCAAGTTCCTTCCACGCGCACGACATCTTATTAACAATCCCTTCTCCGCGATGACGGTGATTATCGGCGATACAGATACAGCGAATGATAAAGCGGTCATGGCGTTCCGTGTCGAGGGCTCTTCAGCTTCCCGTCTCCTTAATTATATTTATCGGGTCGGTCGATCGGAACGGTCGTCACGGCGATCTCCTGTTGGATCGTCGCGAACTCTCTTTCTCTCCTCTCTAACTCTCCTCATCCTGTTCTCTGGCTGGTGAAAAAAAGCGCGGTGGCTGGGGATCTTCACGGGTGAGAAAATACGATGGTATGCCGGGCGCGCGCGTTGCATCGACGAACAAACGTTGCCTTCTCCTCAAGGTCGCCGTGATCATTGTCCGTTCACCAGCGCGCTGTTCGCTCATCCGATCGATAACTCTCCTCCCGAAGGATCGTGTTCTACGAGCCGGAGGAAGCCACCCAGTGTTAGAGACGACGGGTCCGCGTGACTCTTGAGAAATAACGAGAAATTCCTGCGATCGTTATTCACCGGTACCGTATTTAGACAAGCTGTTACTCGTGCCCGTTACAAAGGAACGATCCACCAGACCACGCAGGTGTTTCGCGGGCTTGTTCTCCTTCGACCAGCCGTCGAATAAAGATATCGCGCGTCTCTCGTCGAGTGGAAAAAACATATTCCACACGAGTTCGATTTCTAGCTCGCCGCGGCGAAACACCGGTGATCTCGATCTCGTTCTGGATCCGTGCGTTCAGACGAGACTCGTTCGTAGACTCTCTCGATCTTGCTACATATCTGGATAGAACGGAAAATCAGCAAATCTCAATCGAGCGAGAAACGTCCTACCGGAATGATCTATGGAGCGAGATCGATCACGAGCGGAGAACTGGTACCGAAGGTGGAAGTATAGTTGTCGCGATATTACGACACAGACTGCAAAAAGGATTCCTGCCAAGGAATCGAACGAGCGACCGAGATGATCTATGGGTCACGATCTCCTTCCCAGGTTACCACGACACTTTGACTCCGTATCCTGTTTATCGATCGTCTCGAAATACGCGATGGTTGATTGTTTCTCAGCCTCGTGAAAGCAATCGAACGGTTGGAAAAATTGGCGAACATTCTGGCGAACGCCCACGCGTGTTTTCCTCCTTTTCTCTTTCGGAGGAACACGAGATGGTTCGAGCAGCGCCTCCATTCATGGCTGCTATTAGGGTTAACGATACGCGAAACGCGTGTTCTCCTCTCATCTTGCCTCCTCTTAATCTTCCTCGTCGGAAGGAATCGCGTGCGTCCCTGACAGTTTTTCGTTTCCTTTCAAACGACTCGGCGTCGTTCAGTGGTCGTAAACGATATAACGAACCGAACGTCGAAGAAATCCCTCGGCCGATTACAACCTAACTAATTATCCCCGATGTCTCGAGAAATCTCGAGTTAATGCACAGTCCTCCTCTGTGTAAAAGCTGCACGAGAAAAGGTGCACGAGACGCGAATTTGTACTTTGTACGATGGAAAGGGGCAAGAAAAGGGGAAAAAGATGGAGAAAGAGTCGTAGTTTGTTCGTTAAGACCCTATACGCGATGACCTCGTTACTACACGCGGTCGCTCCCCTTCGGTTTCCGTTCGGTTAACCGTAAATTACAACCGCGACCGGTGTGTAACGAGCATAATGGCGACGGTAGCAGGCCGGGTGAAGGTCGGCCAACTCGAACGAGCGACTCGAACCACGATACGGCATTTCGTTTCTTGCCATGGTAAAAAAACAAAGAAAAAAAAAAAAAAGAAAAATAAAAATAAAAAAAGAATAAAAAAGAATCATTCCTATCCGTGGAGAGAACCCGTCTAGAAATCGAGCATCGGAATCGAAAAACCGATACCGAGGCGTTTTCTTGTCGGGTATCTCGAGTGTTCGATCGAAGATGGTCAACCTTGTCCTTATGCGGCGTCCTCGTCGAAAGATGAAACCTCGATCGAGGGTAACGATATGCAGATTCGATTTATCCCTCGAGCGTTCCTTCGTACGTCCGGTTCTCGTTTAATTTCGCTTTCTTTCGCGATCGAGAAATTGCCGGTAACAGCTCAAAGACGTATTTGCCCGGTGGAAGCTATCCGAAGTTGTTCTGGTGCAGCGTTCAGAAATCGTTCGAAAGTAACCTCTTGGTCTAACCATCCCGCTCGAAGGTGTCCTACTTCGCAAGCTGTACCGGCGATCGTTGCGGTTCCGTGTATCCATTGTGGCGTACATTGGAAAGGGAATAACCTTGCCCGCATTTTCTATCGTGTCGCAACGAGAGACCCACCCCTATCTCTCTCGACTCCAGACTAGACAAGCCCCACCATCGTCCCGTCTGTTATCCTCAAACGGATACGATATCTCCTGTTCCGGAGCGAAACAATTAAACAAAGTTCCAGAGAACGGTCTCGGCAACGTCTGCCCACGAAATACGATGGCCACGCGACGACGTAGACCAGGATAACCAGATGGTTCTCGATGAGTCACGAGTAATTTTCAAGCTTTCGAATCGTCGAATCGATCCTCGACTAGCATCGAGGTCTCGAGTTCGCTCCAGACTACCCCCGATAAAAGGGATGCAATTAGACGAATTCTCGGCACGCGTAGTTTATGCATTTGCCTGGCAAAAAACATCTACGTACATATATACGTATGTATATACGTATTGTGTGTACACATAGTCTCTGTAGTTATGGATTATTGCGGTTGATATCGCGTGATCTGGAAACGCAAGGCCAAACCGGGCGGAATTACGCGAATCAATTTTACAAATTCGCTTATACACCATTCCACCATCACCCTTCCACCTGTTAGAGGAACAACGAATCCACTCTGGTCTCGGTGTTGTTCTTTTCCTCTTTGTGCAACTGCGCGTTCTGTTTACTCGGAGAGAAACGCAGTTATCGTAGCAAGATATTTATTACCAGCAACCAGCCTCATCTTCGCAACCTACTATTCCCCCGTTTTCAAGGCACACATCGATTCATAGAACGCATCGCTTATTCTGCCGGCCTTTTCTCCTCCTATCGTACATCTGCCTTTGGGAACCTGCGTTTCCTTTTTCCTCGAGGAACAGACTCGAGACACGGTGAAATCTCGATCGGCAGTGACGACCGAGGACTCGCCGTTCTTCTCGAAAAGGCCGATCAGCACCCACGCCTCGCAGGAATCCCAAGGGCGAATTCGTGCCTCTCGAGCCACTTATACCAACCGTTCGATCGATATACTCGGACGATATCGTTTTACCGGCGTCTCCTCTCATCTCTCTCTCCCTGTCCCAGATTCGACGCTATACGATGCACGGTATACATGCCTGGAAAGACCAGGGCCAGCTGTGTGCGGAATGGCCCTTGTAACGTAATGCGGGTCAATCGATCGGGAACGTTCGATCGGTGGTCTCTCGACACCGGGTCAATTCGTCCTTTCTTCGGTGTACCATTCTCCCCCCGCCCCTCGTCTTTCCTGACCCGCGCTAATTTCCGAGAACGATCGCGTGCAGTTTTTCTCAGTTTGTTCGAGGCCCCGAAATTACGGCCCGCGAGATTAGCATGCTCCTAGTGACGACGACAGGGGCACGAATTCGTGATTCACGAGGTACATATGTAGGCCAGGTTTGGTTCGTGGAAGATTATGAGTAGCCCGGTGACGAATGCAATCTTACGAACGATAACGACACGGCGGAATCCTGAGGAGCTTCGTTCAAGGATCCACGTTTCGACGTTACGCCAATGACGTCAGCCGCGTGAAAGTTTCGCGTGTAACTCGTATCGCAATTGAATCGCGTTTGCCACGAAGCGGTAAATACGTAGTTACGTATGTATATCGAAAGAGCAACGGGTCGTGTAAGACGGCAATCAGCGAAGGTCTTTTCCGGAGGAAAGGCGGAAGAAAGAAGCTCGCGAATCCTTCGCGGATATACATATATCGTTTGAAAGTGTTGCGCGATTTCTCGACGTTCTCGACGTTCTCGCCGAAAGGTTTGCGCACCCCTGGCGCGCGTGATTTCTTTGCGCGAAATCGCCGGGAGATACAAAGCGCTGGCAATGCTATATTTGGTAGCGGTTGCAGGGATTTTCGCAATATCCCCTCGATACGCGTGGCTACGGTGCCGCACGCGAAAGGTGCGCCGTGAAAAGTTTACTCGTTGTTCGAGGTCCGGCCTTTTCAAGCTTAGCAACAGAAACACCGGTCGTCAGCTGAAACACGAGAATTCGTTCCCCTCGACACGCACATTCTTCGTTCCAGGGGCTGACAGCTGACGAGACTGCCGGCTTGTGTGCGTTTCTCGCACGCAATCACTCGCCCGCGCGATTTTCTCCGCTCCGTTTGCAGTCGGAGGCAGGGGCGGCCCTGCTCGCACTCTGCGGCTGCCTATAATTTCAATGAAACGGTGGGATAGGTTGTTAGGCCCAGTTCGAGAATCGGAAAAGAAACGGATCGACACGGAACGACGTGGCGACCACGTCTGGATTCTTTTCTCCGGAAGAATGTAAGGTGAAACGTAAAAATTGCAGTCACACCTGCGGTGTCTGCTACGCTGACACGGGATATGACATTCCGTCGTAAGTACACCGCATTCCAAGAGAAAGGACGTGAAACAAGGAGGAAATAAACGTCGTGGATATAGTGCCCGACGAGTAGGTGGGCAGAGAGCAGTTGTCGCAAGAGGGTGGATTTCCTCTATATTTTCTCGGGATTTTTCAACACCGCTGGCCAGTCTCGCACGTGAAACACAGTTTTGCAGAAGTTCCACGCGAACGCGCCGAGTCACTTTTACGTGCCCACCTAGCGCTCGTACCCGTGCACAGGTGTGGCCGGTTATTCCGCTCGATTTATCGCCCTCTTCGTTTATTGCTGCCTAGCGAAAGATATACATTGGCGCAGTGCCGTAACGACAGCTTCTCGTCCCACGCCGGCCGAGATTTTTCGATTCGTCTCTAACGAAATCACCATACGAAATCGCGATACGTTTTTCGGTGCTCCTATCCAAGTGTATCGACGGCTCGAGAAACCGATTCGATCGTGAATTTCTGCGGTTGTTGTACCTCTCGAACCGATGGATAAAAGGGTTGGAACCGTCGAACTGTGCACGCTCTCTCACCCCCTTCACTTCTTTTTTTTTTTTTTCTTTGTTTGCAACGGCGAAATAATTTAACCACTAGGAATGCCGACCGATTAGCCGAACGTTGAACTTTGGAGAAAAAGATGGCAGAAAGAAAGGAGAAAATGACAGAGCTAGGCGAGTCACGAAAGTAGATCGGAAGTGGACACTCGACCCGTTAAGACGAGAGGTCTACGTAGGTACTTGTATACTTACATATATATACCTACCGAACACGGTGACACGAGCTGCCTAACTGTCGCTTCCCCGTTCGGTAAGCCGCACGCTTTGGCGTTCTCGTTTACGAGGTTGGGACGTGTCCTCGTTTCTCGCCGTCTCCTTCCTTGAAATCGAACGATCTTGCCGTTTCCTCTTCCGATAGCTCGTCGAATGCTTTTGCATATACTGTAATACTAACGAGCGAAGGTGCAACCTCGTTTCCGCGCGAAATCGTATTAAACTCGTAGGCAGCCAGCCATTTCTTTTTTTCTTTCTTTCTCTTTCTTTTTCTCACCTCGAGCCACGATCAACTTCTCCTATCCTAGTTTAACGCGAGAATTGCCAGACCGGCGAAAATTCGTTTCTCCTCGTTCGGTATTTTTCTAGCAGGCAGGTTTGCCTCGACGCTACTTCTCGAACGAATTAACAGCGAGTTCCCGGTCACGTGGGCGTCCGTGCAGACGCGTCCAACTTCCACGCGTATACGGAATATTTTCACGTGGGACGGTTAGTCAGTCGGTGATGACCCGAATGCCGTGAAATCGTCGTGTGGGACGCGCGTCGCTCGCGGGCCTTTCGACCACGATTCCACGCACTCGGATAATTACGATTCCGTATAATTATTCCTCTCCCCATCCAATGGCACATCGTTTGGCGCTAACCGAGGCGTCGATCCACTCGATATGCTTTCCACTCGAAGCCTGCAATCTTTTCACCTCTTACGCACCTGTCGTCTGCAGTTTTCACTTTTTCACTCGTCCGCGCCTCTGTTCCCAGATTTCCCTTATTCCGTTACTTATTGTTCCTGTCTCTCTTGTTACAGGTAAGTACAGGCAGATACGCGGTACCTCGCTGTGCGCGGCACGTCTCAGTTTGGAAAACGACCCATCGCGATGGTTGGTCATCCATTCGAGTAAGTTCAAACCGGGAAATGGAAACCCCCCTTACGACCTTTGTGTGCACACCCTCTCGGTCCCTCGACCGAGGTTTTCAACTGGTCTAACGAGACGCGTAAGCGTGTTCAACGAGAAGAAACTTGTCGCCTCTAAGCTACTCCACAGTTTTCTGTCTCGGTAATCAAAATTACCCGTTAATGCTGCACAATTCTTGCACGTTCTTCCCAAAGTTTCGATATTTCTCAACGTCCATTTGACGCTCGGCCGAGCGAAATAACAGCCGATTCTTCCATGTTCGCGAGCATGTTCGAACATCGATTCCGACCCCAGTTTTGTCGCGGCACGCGTTTCCGCCATTCGCGGTGTAAAACGCGAACGTATATACACACATACACACGCGCGGAAACAGTCGGCCAGGCGAGAGCACACGAGCGAACCGCCGCTGGGTTACATTTAGTTTTCTCTCCGGGGCGGTGAACGTCGTCGAGGCCCCGCAGACGTGGCGCCGATTTAAGCGTTCCTTCGTTCCGCTCGGTCTGAACGGCGTGCACCGCCGCCTCGGCAACGTCTCGATCTCTCGTGCTTCGTTGCAAAATAAACGGGCTGGCCAGGTGGAAATTTGCTCCTATCCATCGAGAATTCGAACCGCATAGAATCGCGCGACTCGATCGAATCGCCTCCTCTTACCTTCCACGCGTCCTTGCGTAAGCGGCACGACGACGGCCTTTGTCGTTGTTGTTATTGTGTCATCGCGAGTAATGGGTACGAGTGGCAGGCAGGCCGCGCGAGGCGAGAGCGGGTGTCGGAGAGGAAACGCCGTTAAAAGGCAGCCTCGAAAGCGCCACGTGGGCGCTCACCTTCGATCGCGTCGCGTCGCGCCGCGCCGGTCTTTCTCGTACGTGCAAGTGTATTCGCTTGAGAAAATTTCGCGGTGGTTCGGTGTGTAGAAATACGCGTCGAGAGTTTCGCGTTATCGATCGCGCGTAGGTTTTAATTCGGCTGTGTATATGCGCGGCTTGCTCCACACGCCTCACGTAGGTGAAACGGTCCACCTTTCCCGTCTCCACACCGTCACTCGACGACTGCGTCCCGCGTTTATCTTGGTCGTTTCGACGCTAGTCGCAACACGGTCGCTTCGTTTTCTCTCTACCGGTTGTTCGATTAGGAACGAAAGTGGACAGAGGGCTGTAGACGGTCAACCCTGTCTCGACCGTCTTCGTCGCAGCTCTACAAACCTAGATTCCAACCAAGACGCGACGCCGAGCAGATCGAGTGGATTAAAAAGCGAAGCCAAACCAGTCCCTGTTGTTGACGTGAAACTCTTCTCTCGGTTCGGTCTGAACGCCGCGAAATCGGCGTATAAACGCCTTGGACGATCGATCGCGGGGGAGGAGGGGAAGAGGGAATTCTCAAACGAATCGAGGAGTGAAATTTTACCGCCTTTCACCGTTTGCATGCCTCTTCGATCGAACCTGCCACCGTACTGGCTGTCTCCGTATCCTACGCCGTTTACGTCCAGTCTGACACGGGTGAATCGTTGAATTGTTAGCGGTCGCGACGGAGGATCGATCCGCGAACCACGCGAGGGAGAAAAACGGTCGACGACCTTCGATTTTTGCTCGTTCCTTTCGGTAGCCTCGTAACGGATGCGTCAGAGCTCCGAAGCTGGTGGTGGCACGCGTTCTAACGTCACGATCGCAAAAACTGCCCCGGATACTCGCAGAGTTCTCTTATGCGCGAAAGTCCAGACCACGAACCACCGAAAGAGTAACGTTAATAGCAGAAGGGAACGAACCGAACGGCGCGGCGCGGTCTATTTTTAGGGACGTTTGCTTATTCTCGTCTCTGGCATTTTAATCGAATATCCTGTTTGATGAGCAAACATCGCCCCCTGGATATTCTCCACTCTTTGTTCGTGCAGTTTCCAAGAACGAACCCTGCGCCTCTAGCAGTCTAGTTAGTCAGCGGAAATTCCAACGCTTCATCGAAGGAGGCGAAAATTTTCGCGTGTAATAGAGATGAGAGAGAGAGAGAGAGAGGGGGGGGGGCGGGGGGAGAGGTGAACAGGCAAAGAAAGGTAGTCGCGATTCGGAGCTAAATTTAAAGATCGAGAGGTTCGTACAGTGGCTGTTGGACGAGGCTCCACCTCGGCTCGCTTCCAGATTCGTCGATCGCCGGGCGAATGCACGCGTATACAAATATATCGCAGACGCGTGCACACACGCATTCCCCCGGCTGCGACAGCGGTGCATTCCTGAGGAGTGAGCGCTGCATTAGCACTGGCGCCAGCGCTCTTTCAGCTCGAGGGAACTCGGAGAGCCACCCTTGACGGAAAAACGGTTTTTGCGGTTTTGTACCGACTGCCTTTCTGCCAGAGCATTTCCGTTTCTCCTCAACGCTGCCCTTCTTTTCTTTCTCCACTTCCTCTCACGCTCGTCGCGCCGGCCGAACGGCGAGGTGGAATTTTCTAATCGCGTCCAAATCAATTGGGTCGTCAGCTACGAAGAGTCTGCCTTATCGGAAGACAGCTGTCGAACCTGCAGAGACGAGTTTCTTTTCGACGGACCTTGAACCGCGCTCGGTAGGCTTATCGAGTTAGCGACAACTCGATAACCAGTCGTAGCTACTTAACAGACGATAACGCGGCGCAGTTCGCCAAGGCGATCGACGAAAAATTCTTTCGCCGTTAGTCACCGCCAGTGATGATTGCCCTCTCGAAACGTCATCGACGGCCGAAAGACCGTTAGACGAGTAAACACGGCTCGGTATAAAGGGCGGGACAGTTTGAAAAATATGTCGTGGGGGAGTTGTCAGCGTAGGAAAGGATCGAGATTCGCGAAAGGCAGATCGAAGGAGGATATAAAAGACGTTTTGTGGCGAGCGCGGTGCAGGAAGTAGGCGATGGATGCGGGGCATTCGACGCGCGGTTGTAATAAAACGAAACTCGTTTTGTGACCTCTGCCCATCTGACGGCACAGTAAATTTTGCCTTCGGCAGAGGACCTGTTTACCAGCCGCGTCGGGACCGTTGAAAACCCTGGACTCGCGCGTTCAATCTCGCCACGACGAATTATCAGGCATTCGTTTTACGAGGATACCTTCCTCGGGAGAATTTCCTCGTCGAGCAGTTTCAGGAAGCTCGAAACGAGTTTTACGCGTGGACGTGCATCGTTTCGTCGTGGCAAACTGCACGGAAGCGAACGCAACGAGGGCAAAACGAAAGGGAATGAGTTTTTAACGGATGCAGCAAAAGCAGCGTGGCGGGCGCGCCCTTTCTCTGTTCGAGGAAGCCGTATTCCCTCCTTGTCGAGGGTTTCACCTTTTGTCGGTGAGAGATTCCCTCGTCTCGATGGAACGTTGTTTTCGACGCTCTCTACCTGAAAGAACCGCAGCCTCTGGGCCTTTTACTCGCGTAGTCCGGTTGTCGTGGCGGCGCGAGTGAGTAATCCCTCCGGAATTTCGCTCGAAAAGTACCTTTGCTGTGAAACAGGCCAGCATCCTTCTGACTCGACGGCTGCTAAAGCCTCTCCCTCTCTCTTCCTCTCTTCCTCTCTTCCTCTCTCCGTCTGTGTGCGCGTGCGTGCGCTCTCTTTCTTCCACCAGCCCTGCTGCTGCAGCGTTTACTGGAACGCCGCCAGAAAAGAAAACCACCCTCCCTTTTATCCGCTTTCAAAGTCTCGTAATATTCGTCCGTGCGGACTTTTACGGCGGGCCAAAAATTTTTGGCTCTGAATCGACGCTCGTCTTCGAGCCTGGCAAGATTAAAGAGCAGTCTGGGGTGTATCCGATGGCTCTGTAAATTTCTGTAACGAGCCAGGGCTCTCCGAGACGAATCTTTCGATCCTCGGTAGATACACCTTAGATATCCTGCTGATCTTGCGTCGATCTTGGTCAGAGAAACAACGGGCTGTGGATAATGCGAGTAACCTGCATCCGTGGACCGTTACTCTGCCCTGCCGGGCCCCCGCCGGCTACGGCTATTCAGGTCTCTGGGTCCCCGATCGTCGCGACACAGAGGTGAGGACACGACGTCTCGCGTGAGACGAGTCAGCCTCCTTCTCCGCCCTCTTTCAGACTCAGAACACACACACACACACGCACACACGCACACATACTCCTCGACGCCGATAATCACCGCAAGAACGACTGTTCGCGGCTTCAAAGGGCGAGCTTTCCTACCCGAAGACGAATCGAACGAAGAAAAATATCAAGCGCGCTTCCGATTCGGTTCGAGGTCAAAGCCGATTCGTCGACTCGAGACGCGTGTGTCGGCTGAATGGCTCTTCGCGTGACCGACGGTCTTCCGCAAGTAGGCCACGTGCAAAGTAGGCCTCCTCGTGAACCAGCCTGGTGAACGAAGAGACGCGTCGTCTCTCGCGCGAAGCCGTGTCTCTTCTCCATCGTGTGTCGTCCACCGACAAAACACGAAGCTACGTTGTAAAAGGCGTTCCTTTCCAAGACAGAGACAAACAGACAAACGAACGGACGGACGGAATACCTGAGATCTCGCTAATGGGATCAAGGAGCAGAGTTGAAAAGGCGTGCGCCCTCTGTCTCCGTCTCTTTCTTTTTTCGTATTATCCGTGAGAGGCCTCGAAGCCCTCTCTGCCACCGAGCAACGTCCAACGATAAATCTTGGTGTTATTCTTTAAACGTTTCCGGGAGAACGGACCGCGAGAAGCTGGCGTAAGAACGCCCCGCTCGCGTCGCACCATCCGACCACGATAAATCATGCGTAGGTTAGAACGTAGCGGATGCGATCTCGCGCGCGTTTACCAGCTGACGCGTTTCGAGGTTCGCGGAGAAGCGTGTACTTCGATAAGGGACAATTTAACCCCTCCGGTTTTCCCATCTTTCTACCGGTGTCACCAGACAACGGGTGAAATACGAGCATCGAAGCGCATAGTAGATCGCAATGTTCGAGAAGTAACGTGCGGTCGTATCGAGTGACGGCCACGGTTCTCGAAGAGGGAGCGACTCTACGCGACAACCACCTTTCCCGGTTTCGTCACACCGTCCGAGGCACGATATCGTTACCGTGCACCACGACAACGGCCGACCTCTCATGTCACGATTCAGGATACGCGGATTCGTGCGTGGGTTCCGCGATACCGACCGAAAGCTGTCCATCATACCGCTAAGGACTGTCCAATTACCGTGACCGAAGCGTGGTATTAATGAGAGCATGTTCGCGGCGTGTAACCAGTTTTGAAAGCTGCTTGATTTATAGCCTTGGTTTCCTTCGAAACGTGATTAGGTATCTATCCGATAGAAACCGGCGAATAATCGCCCTTCTACCGGCTGGATCGCGGCGTCGCGTACACGCCGCTCCTTGGACGACCTTATTTCCCCATAGAAAATTGCGACACTTTTCGTCGTCAGGCCTTTCTACGAAATACCCTGCCGAACGTAAATCACTCGTTGCTTCTGTAATTTGCGTAGTAACCGCACAGGTCTGTCCCCGTGATCGTAAGCTGTCCTCTCTCTCTCTCTCTCTCTCTCTCTCTCCCTTGGAACTTTGGATAGCTATCGTTTTGCCGTTGAATGCGCAAACAATTGCTGGCAACCGTTGTGACAGACAACGCGATACACCAGCGACAAATTGTCCCCGCCTCTCCTAATCGATGGGTTTCCACGAAGGATCGTGGTTCACGGATTAGTCGGTTCTCACGAGCAGCCCGCCCCTTTTGTATGCAGAACCGAGCGAAGGCACGCGGAGAGGAATTTCGACCGGGCCCAGGCGACGTTGAATCACGCGGACGTTAACTCACCTCGACGCGTACCTACCGATCGCGACGTGACTCACGCTCCTCGCGTACCGGGCCCCTTGTCAAAACACCGTACACACCGGAGAAAGGAACGCGGCTTTACTTTCGTAATCTCGGGGATGGATGCGACGGTGTACGATCGAGGTTACGTCAGGCTGTGCAAAATCATAAACTGGGATCGGGGGGAGGACACTTCCTGGAAGTTTCTAGACACTCGCAGGCACGTTCAGGGCGAAGGGAACGACGCGATTGGTTGGCGAGAGTCGGTCGAGGAACGAGGGAAAATTGAAAAAGGCGCGAGGGACAGGTTGAGTCACGAGCCACGGGGCCCGTTGAAACGTCGACGTTCGCCACGCATTGTGCGTGCAGGTTGGACGCGGAGGGCTCACGAACGATGCGTATCTATGCTCGACCGAGCGGCTGAGTCACGTGGGAAGCATGCGTGAAGCTATTCCTCCGGCAGGTTCGGCGCTCGCCCTTCCTTTTTACCTCTTTCGTCTTTCTTCTCTTCCCTTCTCTCTCTCTCTCTCTCTCTGTCTCTCTGTTTCCTCTCGTTGTTTCCAAGCGAACGAGCGAGCCGAGTGGCTGGCGAGCCACTCGCCGTCGCGTCAATTCAGTAACCGCAAATTGATTCGAATGTATCGATCGCACGCGTAATCCGCGCTACGAACGCGAGACGTTGATCGATCCTAGCGGTTAAGCCGCGTTCATTAGCAGCCAACGAGAGGTTAGAGACCCGGTCTCGTCTCGCGGAGGCTGCATGAAATTCCATCGTTATCTGTATCCGCGATTTAATGCGCAACGGTCGCTGGGTATCGCGGCGTCATTACCGGAGATGGGGGAAAAAATTCGATCGATTCCCATGGCTCGCGTACCGCTTCCGCAACACTCGAGATCGACCGGAGAATTCCAAGTAGCTGTAACGCGATTTTCACGGTGCACGCGAAACGCTGTGCTCTATACACGGTGATGTGGAGGACAGGGAGGAGGCGAGTCTCCGTAATCGGTGGTTCAAACGATCGGGAAATCGGAATAATACCGATAGGTTGAACCGAGGTATCGATACACTCTGGAAAGGCAACAGGAACAATCGGTTGAACGACGCAAGTAGCGCGCGGCGCGCGGCGCGCCTTCGTTTGTCTAAGCGGGCGGATCGCTTCGGGCTGCTCGAGGAGATTTCTCAGTGCAGCCAACTGAAATTACAAACTAAGGCTGCGGGGTCTACGATCGAACGGTCAATTGCCGGCATTATGTAAATATTTTGCTAGGAAGATGGCGAGATTGAACCCCGGCGCAATAATGGAGCCAAGAGTATTCCAATTAAGCCGCCGCCGCCGCCGCCTCCTCCTCCTCCTCCTCCGCTGGCTCGTACGGAAGAATGCGGTCTTGAGCTTAAAATAATAAACGTCGTGCATCGTCGCGACCGTTGCGACGATTAATTCCGTAATAGAAAGAAAATTTGTCTGGTTACTATATAAAGGGCACAGTGGCGGCGGAGCTTAATTTAATCGAAACGATGCATAATTCATCCGGCTGAAACGCACCTGGTCGTCGCCGGTACAACACGCTTACCGGCAGTTATCGCGTTCGTAGATTGTCGTACCTACTTGAGAGGCGTACAACACCGAGATCGAGGCGAGAGAAGAGCTGGCTGGGCTGACCGTTAATAATAAAAAAGTGTGTCGAGCGGGATTTCTGAGGACAGCAGGGCGTCGAGAGTCCCTTGGAAGGCTCGCGGTCGGTGGCAGGAGAACGACTTTGCCATTACCACGGCCTCGAGGTCCCGAGCACAATGCTGCGAAACGATTTAAAACGATTTACACTTGAATACCAAGTCTCATCCGTTTTCAGGCCGGATGTAGGTCCCGCTTTGCGCCGGATGCGGTCCCTTTGCTCGATCGCCGCTCACGTCCCTCTCGTCCGTCTCCGTTCTGCCGTCGAACTACCTTCTCCCGAGTACACCGATCCTCCATCGAGACCAATTAAGAGGAACACCATAAATTCGCGGGGAACCAGATACGCGATCGAATATTCGTTCGCGTTGCTTTTTTCGTTCACCGTACGACCGGCCATTCGCTTCCTCGTAACCATGGAGAGAACGCCCACGCGTCCCACCGAGCGAACGATACGTCTTTCTCAATTTTTTAATACCGGCTATAAATCACGGCCACGTCGGTTTCTCGAGTTAACCGTTCATTCGGAAAACTCATTAAGTCTCCTGGTGAACGGTGCTCGCCTTGGTCGACGTTAATAACCTTGCCCCTTTATTGTTTGCCTTCTCTCGCGAAACACGGCTCGTATTTGCACCAGGATGAAATATTCCTCCGGAACGTCACCCCTTGCCTCACCAACGGGTGAGTGCCCGTCGCGAATTAAATTAATCCGAAATTCCCGGCTCGATCGCGATTTATTAACAACTCTGCCGTGTTGTACGAGCCTTTGTTCGCGGCGGTGTAGAAGAAGAAAGAGATAGATCGGCCCTAATTTCGCAAAGGGAGCCGACTCCTAACGGGGAACGAACGAGAAGGGGAGCAGTTTCATCAAAGAAGATGCGAACGAGAGGGAGAAAGTTTGTATCGCTCGTATTATACATATGTACATATATATCCTGGCGTTATCGTTCGAACCTGTCCTGGGAATGAACACGGAGTACCGGCCATTACGGCCGCTCGCCTATCCTGCCGCGGACGTTACGCAGAACGAGGAAGTACCGTTGCTTAATCGATAATGCATTGTGTGTCCCTACGAATGCGTAATACGAAGGCTGCGAGCGGTCGTTGGAAAGCGTGGTAATAACACGGTGGAACCGATGCTCTACCCGTTGCTTCGCTGGGTAGATTAAAACTCAGCGATCTTCGAACCGTTTCGTCGTTTGCTCGCTGGTATCGTTCGATTCATCGAGACGGTTAAGACCGCGAAGCATCGATCTTTAGACCGGTTTCACGCTTTTTCCACGATCGTCCGTTAGGCTCGTCGAACGTCTGATCCAGTTCCTCGAAACCCTCGTTATATTCGATGCTTTCGATACAATAGTACGTTCCCAGTTTCTTCGTTTCCTTCGTGTCCAAGTGAGCGCAGCAACACCAGCACACTTGGAGCGATTAAAGTAGAATGAATTTCGTTAAATCGCGGCAAACTATCGGGGAGAGAGAGGGATTCGTCGGGAACGAAGGCATCGCGCGACTAACGGACTAGACAGATCCAGCTTCCGAGAACAGAGCGTCCTTAAGGAGGCTAACCTCACCTGGAATGCTACCTTCTGCTTTTCATCCTGGTTTCTCATCGACCGTTTCTCGGCCAACGAGAACGTGTGAAAAAGCCGCTTCTCACGTGCGCTAGCTACCGAAGCATCGAAAAACGAAAACCGAACGACTCTATCGTAACGATATCTGAGTTTTGCGAGGCATCGTTACAGTTGCGGTCCATCTTACAGGTATTTCGTTATCTCGCGCGTGGTGCGGTATCGACTCGAGACCCGGCGTTAGATCGCACACTCTCCGTCAGACGAATTATCGGTCGAATAACACCGCAACTGCGGTTGAGCAATTCGTGATAACCTAGATCTTTGTCAGCATCTCCCGCGAAACGGGAATGATCGGTGAGAATTGCCCGATAGAAACAGGTATCGAACTCGTTTCGACTACTTTGTCGAAGGTGCGAATACGTATTCGTTTAATGAATCTTAATTACGCGTAACGAATGGCTGCGAATAACCTGGCGAATCGTCGATTAAGTCGCGTTTCGACGCGTGACCAGCACCGTCTGGATTTTTGGCGATTGTTTTGCCAGCGGCCTCGAATCGCCGCGACCGGTGTAAGTGATAACCGGTTCTCGACCGTGGGCATTCGCTTAAAACGTGCTCCTTCTTAATGAACTCACTCGACCTAACTATCTTTCATCACGCGAACGCCCGAAAATGTTCGTCTTCTTCTCCACCTCGAGCGAAGAAGAACGATCGAACGAAGTGCGTGTTACGCAGTAGTTGCTCGACTCTAACTCCGCTCCACTCCGCTCCACTCCGCTCCGCTGGCGGGTACGTGCCTCGAATACGGCCGCGTTCGTGTTTAGAACAATAAAGAAAATGGTAAAGCGCGCGCGATACAAAAGCGAGTAGCGGATCCGCGGCAAAGTGTCGTCCGAGTAATTGCGACACGCTTTAGCGCTTGTCACAATTTCACGTGGTCGCCTGGCTTTCGCTGGCAACGGCGAAGGCAACCGACTCCAGAAGAGGGGAAGGTAATAATCGTTAGTCTCGAGCAAACCGACGTTACGTCACACGACCGAGTTTCTAGCATCCGTTTAACGCGGACGATTGCTCCGAGCATTCCGCGATCGATGCCCCTTCGTCGACGGACACGAAATCGAGTTAATTTCGCTGCGTCGCTACAGAACAGTAGTCGTTGCCGCTCCTTTCGGAACTACGAATTAATAAACGTGCGGGGGATTAACTGGCCCGACGACGCGACGTCACGGTCCAGACACGATCGTTCAGAGACAATTTTGGACCCTTTCGATCACGCTGAGCGCACAATTGGACCACTTGCTTCGAAATATCCGCCGCGTGACAGTCCCTTTTAGAGAATGAACTTCATACCGGTCCGTATTGGAGCATTCTCACGGAAATCCTCGCCAGGTTGATTTTTCTTTTCCTTTTCGACCTTTCGCACCCTTGGATGCAACGCGGGAGGGGCAAATGGCGGCGGCGGTGGTTGTCGAAGCGGATTCTAGCGAAACGTTTCGAGGCGAAAGACACCTGGAGCTCTCGTCGCGTTTCTCTCGCATACGACTACCTGCGGCGGCCGCTATCGCGAATATATATCCGTCGCACGTAAAGAAGAAATAAATTCCCAGCGGGCCGTAAAGAAATCCGTACCGAAGGCGTGCACCATCGCCTTGGTAGCTCGCCAACGAGGTTAGTGGGATTTGAGATTTTCGATAGCTCCTTCCTACACGTACACGCGGCGGTAACGTGTCGAGGATAACCGGCGTTCTCTTCTCGCGTGAACGCGTTCCTCCTCTGCACGAGAGAATGCTCGACCGTGTCTCCTCTCCGTGGCCAGGCCAGCGGAGATCGTTTCTCTCCTCCCCCCACCTCTCTTCCCTTCTCTTCTCTTCTCTTCTCTTCTTCGGGGTAATTTGCATGTGACTCGCGCAACTCGAGTTCGATGCACCAAACGTTCACCCTTTCGCGGATGCTTTATCGCTCGAAGCAGAAAACGCGACGCGCCAGGGCTGTTTCTTTTTTCTCCTTCTCATTTTTTCCTCCGCGTCTGCACGACACCGAACCAACCAGAAATTTTTCTCCGTCTGTCCCAGGTATGTATCGCGCTCGGGCTTATTTGCCGAAGATACCGCAACAGGGCTCCCCATTGTGAGAAAGTACCTACGATTAGTCGAGCCTGATAATTCGTTATCGTTGCGCGGAAGGCGTCGGGAGATTGCCTCACGATTATCTCTTTCGCTCCCTCGCTCCCTACCCAGCCTAACCGAGTGAAAGGTTACAAACGAGTTTTCGTCGCTCTGACGCAATTCCGGTGGGTGTTAATTTATATCGTTAGTCACCGATTTCTGGCAACGGTATCTCGCAAGGACGCTGAATCGACGAAACACCTCCGTCCACTTTTCCTGAGCTGTGTTTCGAAAACAGCCCGTAGGGTTCTCCCTCGCGGGAGAGAGAGGGAGAGAGAGGGAGACGCAAAAGTCGCGAAATTAGCGAGGTTGTCCCGACGAAACGAAGAGCGCGCGGAGGCAGTGGCCTTTCGCGAGGACGCTTCCATTTGGTCGCCCACGTTTCGCGTCGGTAACCACGCGTCGTAAAGCGTGGTACACGCGCGTGACTCACGCGACTTGATTTGGTTTTCATGCGGGAGGGTCCCCGCGACGGCGCACCTTGATTTAACGCAACATCTTCTCCGCGGCTAATTATGATTCATCGACAGCAGCTATCGATAGCTGCGACGTTTATGGAAATTCTTCCCACCCCCTTCACCTAGAGCTAACGTAAGAGTAGTTTCGTTTATTTCTCGCATCGATCGCGCGTGCCAGCCGGCCAGCGTTTCGTTCCGCTCGAGAGAAACGATATTAATAGTCGACGGGTTCACCGCCAAGGGAGTTTCGGTACGCGGTACCGGCCCGTCAACCGGTTGGTTGATTTTGGCCCGATCAGGCCCCTCTTCCCTCCCCGCCCCGCCCCGCCCCCAGGTGTCCCGAACGGCATCGATTTTTGCTCTTTTCGAACCGGGTCACCAAACTGTGGCGACCGACGAAGGACGCCAAGGGTCCTCAAGTCTCTCCTCTTTGCCCTGGGGCTTCCTCCGCACTTTTTCATCGTCCTCGCGAAATTTGGAAGTCGACGTCCGTCCCTCCGTTCGTTCGTGACGAGCATTAATCCTGACAACAACCAAAGTATCCTCTTATTGGCGTTTTGCGCCGCTCCGTGGCTAAATCGGGACCCTCGACGAAACGATCGGTGAATTCGAAACGGTATTAAACCGACGCAACGCCCTACGCCACTCCATCCGCACACGATCCCCTTTCTTTCGTCATTTCTTTGCACGACTGACGGTGCAACACTCGCGCAATGAAATCTGCAACATTGATGACAGGTTTTCACGGCGTGCCGCGGAGTAAGTCAGACGAAGGGGAAACGTCAGCTTTATTTTCGCAAGACATCAAAGAAGAATCCGTTTATTTGCGCCGCTCGATTGAAAGTTCCGTGGGGAGTGAAACTGGTCGATCCGCGTCAGCCATATTTCAGGGATTGACAGGAGGAAGTCGCCGCGGAGTCGCGGTGAACGATTGTCGGTTCGACCGGTCCACCTCTTCTCTACCTAGCCAACTAGGTAGCCAACCCACCCAACTAACGCCTTTTTCTCTATTTCGTCTCGCTATTCCATTCCACCTGGCAACCGCGTAGCAACGCGGCTCTCGATCCCCTATGACATTCGCGTCGCGGCGTTCAAGTTCGTCGAAGAAGAAGGAGAAGAAGAAGCAGACGGGTGTTTGCTTCTCCGAAATCCATGGAACGTGTGCCACATCGTCGAGGACTCTTTCACGCGAGAGGCATTCCGCACCGCGTCGCGATAACTTTTCGTCCGGGAGAAACGAGCGTCCGCTCCTTGACCTCGGTACCTCTCTCATTTGGCTTGCAAATTGCCCGGCTCGAGCGGCGTAAGATCGTCCAGGTTTTTTTGTTTTTTCGTAAGAGCAAAGCCCACGTTTAAGAGGAAACCGGACGGGTCGGAACGCGCGAAAACCCGCCGCGAGAAAAAGGAGGAAAACTCGATGCCGAGGGGAACGAGAACGGGAACGGGAACAGGTCGTTTTGCAACTGTTCTCGGAGGAGGTTAAGTATCGTTCCGTCCGTTTCATCGACGAATACGCGACCTCTGAACGATTCGCGTGAAAGTTTTTCCGCGTTCGCGTGCTTGGATAAAAATCCTCCCATGGAATGGTACTCTGCGAGAGAGCGTATTCCGCGTGGCCGTTACACGGTAGCTGATCGCGGCGGTATTTGGTCAGTCGGCTTTTGACCGTTTGCAGCGCATAATTGCGAGACCCTCGGGGTGACCTTTGAACGTGCGCTCGACGATCCTCCGGTTGAGAGAACCGATAAAGTTCGCGACGAGAGAAGAGAGGATGCATCATCGAGCCGAGTTCACGAGGAAGCGGAGATTGGCAAGATAATACGAGTCTCCGGTCAGTTTCCCAACGTCGTTTACGTAATTAATTTAACATCGTTAAATCCGCGACGCTCGTTTCACGTTACGCATGCGGCAATATTTCGCGCGCATGCGGTAATATGGATAAATCATACGGAAGCAAATGTTAGCTAAGCGAAAGAAAGAAATGGGAAGGGTTGAGATTAATGAAACATCGTCGAAACAACGCGCGCATATATTGCAATAATTATTATTATTATTATCATCCTCAGCGGTGGAATAAAAGTTTCTGCGGCTCTCGACCGCAGAGGGTTTCGAATGAAACGATTCGAGGCGGTCTGCGGGAATGCGGTCGATCCTGTAAAAATGATAAAACTGTTCCAGCCTTCGACCAGTAGGCTGTATATTACTCTTCGTCGTAATTTTCCCCGACCGGATTACCGCTGCGTATTTTCCAACCGTACTCCTAAACCTTGTCGCTTCAGCGATAATACGCTCTGGGTGAATTCCTTCGTTCGTACGACCCTGAACGAACTATGGAATCCAAATGCCTGCTTAAGAGCTCGTCCCGCTGCTCCTTTGTTCTCCCGTGACATCCGTGAAGAATCGGAAACTGAAAGATGGATGTTCGAGTCCAAAGGTCAGGACGAACTCGCCTAAGAACACAACCGTTCTGCTCGGTTAGCCTCTTTTTTTTTTCGCAAGCTTTTGCGAATCGACGAGAAGTAGAAAAAAGGAAGAAGAAAGGAAAAGGCTCATCCCGGTTAATTCTCGGCTCGTTAGAGACGTAAACAGATTTCGTTGGAAATGATCGTTCCACGCGCGCAGAGCCTGACGCTTTAAATGGCAGCGACAGGCTCTCGCGACACGATATACACCGTATTTTTCTCGGTCCATCCTGGACAGCCGCAAGCCGTATCAAGTGCGTGCATTGCGTAACGCGTGTACAAGTCCTCCGGCGTACAATGGCGTTAACGAGCGACAATCGACGGAAAGGCTGCGAACGTGTCCGCTTGACTCGCGCAACGACGCCTTTCTGTTGCTCGCTCGACCAACTGAATTTTCGCTTCTAAAACGGCGCTCTGTCTCGCTTCTACCCAAAAGACATCGCTTCTGCCAAACTTTCTTTACGAAGCTATCACGTTCGAACGGCGATTATGGTACCAGCACACGCGAACCACTATATTCTCGCAGAGCAGTCTCGATGGCCACGCGACGCCACGGTTCGGTTTATCTCATTACTGGGGCCCGTAACACGGAAACCGGACTGCGAGTCGTCGTTAATTATGCTCGGCTCTGTTGGCAATTAAAGAAATTAGCTGATAGCTAGGCTAACGTAGGCCCCCGTCTACCGTCCGGCTGCATCGGTGCTCTCGCGAATGCAAATCCATTGTGCAACTGGTGCAACGGGCCTGCAGCGTTACAACGTTAGCAACGCGGTGAAATTCGTTCCAGTTGCGTTCGCAGCTCGTTAGCCGATTACACAACGTTGCGAAACCTCGTTCTCTCAGGGCCACTCGGACCTACCTTTTTTCTTCTCTCTCTCTCTCTCTCTCTCGCTCTCTCGCTCTGTTTTGCCTTTGGAAAGCAACCCTCCTAGGCTTTTACTCGAAAGCAACAATAAGGAAGCATCGAGACGGAGGGAGAAGCGAGAGACGCCCCTAGAGGAGGAAAGGACGGCGTACCGCTGGCCAGGCTCGTAACCGCGATAACCGAGCAACGAGCGATGCGTACAATGTCTCCAGCCGCGGATGTCGATGACCCTCGAACGTCGGTATCGGAACGAAGAGGATGGAACGAAGAGGCCGGCAAGAAGACGAAGGAAGGCGAAAGGGAGGTGGAAAAGAGAGGAGCAGAAGAAGACGGAAGAGTAAGGGAAAAATAAAAAGGCGAAGCTCCCGTGGAAGAGGTGGAAGAGGTGGAAGAGAGAAGTATCCTCGTAGAGAGTGGCGCGGTGGGTAGAATCGCTCGGGGTCGGCGGACCGACCGGTGTGTTTAGTAGTTAGGAAGCTAATGGATGCCTTAAAGGACGACGGATACGCAAGGTTGTGTTGTGCACGACGTAGACTCTGATCCCGGTGTTAGCACCGATTTCCTGGTCCGCCACGCTACACCAGAGGGCAACGAGCACTTAACGCTCTACTCGACTCCCCTACCCTCTCCTCTTGACCCTGGGTCGTTGATCTTCCACCAAGCTACGTATACAGTTTTAATGGGTCTACGCTCGGTAGTTTTAAGTAACACGCCGTTCCGAGCTTTGCGGTTGATCCCTGTCCGTGGTCGTGGGAAGAAACGTCGTAGGACATGTCGCGTCCATTTAACAGGCCACCACCGAAACGTCCAACGGGGAACGCGCCGTGCGTGCGACGCACCTCGCCGCGATACGGGTTTTCGTTCGGAGCAGCGCTAAAGCTCCAAAGAGACGGCAAAGTACGAACCGTCCACCGGAGATATACCACGGTGAAAGTGTATACTTTCTATGGAGTTGCCGGCACACTACAGCGGCGTTCAGCCTCGGTTAGAACTTTATCTTACGGCGTAAAAGCGATCACTCGTAAACTGGATCGAAAGATGGAAACGAAAGATCCGCGGAACGGGACGGGGTTGCGGAACGATCGCGCTCGTTTGTTCGTACTTGTTCGTGCTAGGAGCAAAGGGGCGTCCGCCGAGGTCCTAACTACGCTTTAAGCCTCGCCACGGATGCGAGAGAGACTCGTCGGAGAAATAATAACGTGGCTGCCGCTGTTTAAGAGAAACAAACATAGTGAAAGTATTGTTGCGCGGCAAAGAGTATCGAACGCGGCCGTGTTCGCGAAATCGTCGACAGTCGGCGATCCCACGACATTTTCAACGATCCTTTCAGCCAGCCACCGCGCCGGTGGAAATAAATTATTCGTTTATATTCGGCACGATTCGACGATCCTGATAGACTCGAATTACTATTAGATGGTATGCAGGTATAAGAGGGAACGTTGCGCTTCTGGTTTCTCATTAACTCGGAGACGGTAACCTCGAGGCTGACGCTGTCGGGGTCTGTCTGTCACTGCCGGCCGGTATCGGTCGCGGAGATTGAAGAGCAGGAAGCGACCGCGAGTTTCTTTAACCAGAGGAGCGCGACAGTGGAACGGTCCAGTTTCCTGCTCGGTACACTTTCGAGCGGCGACGTTTGGCGCTGTTCGTGGTTCGAGGAGCTCGTAAATTCGAACCGTTGTTGCTCGACTCGACGACGATGTCGTTGCCTTCTGGAAAACAAAGAAACGACACGACGAATTCCCCTCGATCGGCTTCGTCTTCCGCTTTGGGGGGTTCGCCAAACCGTCCCGCTACGTCTCGCCTCCTCTCGCCCCTCCTCGCCCTTCCCGTCTCCCGTCCTCCACAGGCCAATTGCTTCGTTCGAAATATTCCGTTCTTTCCTTTCCTTTCCTTTCCTTTCCTTTCCTTTCCTTTCCTTCTCGGAAGGTGGCCATAGAATTGCGAGCGTGTCGCTTTAACGCGCTCCTCGTGATTAGACCTCCGCGAGAGAGGGCTTCTTGCTGGCTGGCCATTCCAGCAAATTCCTCGTTTTCCTTCTAACGACTCTAACTCTGCAAAAAACGATCGCACCCCAGGAAGATTCGCCTTCCTTTCTCACCGAAGCTCCTACCAGTTTTCGTTAAAAATGACCGGAAAACGGTTTTCTATGCTTAATACGCGATATCGTTCATCAACGGACTCGTTAGCTGCTTTATGGCACATCTGGAGCAGAATTGTCTAATGAAATACGTAAACGTTCGAGGAAGAAAGGTGTAGCTGAATTTCAAGGTTTGCCGTTCGCGGGAATCACAACGGTACGCGAACAAATTGCGGTCGCCATTAGCTTCCAGTTGTTCTCAGAGCAATTTCTCGATCGCTAGCTAGGAGAGTAAAAGGAGAAAATAAAAGGTGTCAGCGACGCCATTTCGAGGTGGGAACGAAACGAACACCGCCGCGCTAGGTTGGATCCTCTCGTCGCTTCCTCGACTACGCTAGAAGAACCGAATACTTCGGGACCAGCAGCTACTTTACATTTTCGCGGAGAAATCCGAAGCTCGAACATTCAGGTCCCGTGATTTCTCGTCGGAACCCGTTGATCAGGCTCGTTCGCTTCCATCGCCGCCGTATATACGAGCCTCTCCTTTCGTCGGGCGCAGAGATACTTTCGAGAAACCATCGACGCGGACGAAAGATCGCGTTCCTTGGACAAATTCGAGTTACGCCAATGGGGGAAACAGTCTTGTCGACGACAGTGTCACGCTCACCTAGACGAAAGTCGGAGCCTCCGTCGCGATACCTTTCAAGGTCAGGACTTAATGCGCCCACGTAATTAACCTTAGCAACCAGTTGGCAAGCGGCACTTTGTATTTTCACGGAGAAATCCGAGCATGGACAGGCAGAGACTTCTCGTTAGAGGTTTTCGAATCAACCTCGTTTCCTCTAGCTTAGCGTGTTCAGTTGATTCGAACATGTCGAATCGCGGAGCTACTTAAAATTCACCGCATCTCGAGGCCTTATCGACGCACCGAACTCGTACATTAATCTCGCTCGAGCAATTCGCTGACCCTATTAATGTCACGGCAGTCTCGCGAAAGTTTCCCTCGGTCTCTCCTACGCGAACTGTCTGCTTCCACGATCGAGGCGAGAATCGTTTTATTTCGCCAATCTCGTTTAATCCGACGCGATAAAAAGTCACACCGACTGTTACTCTCTCTCTCTCTCTCTCTCTCTCTCCCTCCTCCACTCGGACAGCTCGAGTTGAGAAGGGGTTTCGTTGCAACGGTCGCGCATAAAATTTCGGCCTCGATTTATAACACCACCTGTTGGAGGCAGCTGCCTCCTCGCCATTACGGTGAATTTCTTCGACAGCGTAACGAACGCGCAGGTGCTACCTCGAGGGGACGAAAAATACAATTTCGATTTCTTGCTCTCCGGTTGGTGCCGCTCGCGAGAATCTGCCCGTCATCTCAGTACGAGCGTCGTTCCTATACTTTCCTACGATTTAAGCCGTCTTCTTCTTCTCGTTGCGCAAAAGATCAGGTCGAAATCAAGACGAGCCTGTTTGTTTCGAGCGAGAGATCTCGAAGGAGATCGAGCCACGAATCGAACGCAATATCGCTCGTTCGAGCACGCTGCATCGCATTTCCAAGACAAATTAGCCCCCCACTCGACGGTGGATGCGATTTGTTCTCGAGGAACGCGCGCGATCTTTACGAGAATCGTGCATACGAGCGCGGTAACAACGGAGCGTGGGAGTTCGACCTGAGCTCGACCAGGGAAATCGAGATCACGTGCATAGCAATGCACACTCGGGCTGCGTTCACTTCCTCGACTTCTGAACTTGTTTCCTAGCGTTTATACAGAGATTACGTAAACCTAACCTACGTCGGGCTCTTTTGCTTTGAAACTTGTCTCAATTTCGATTCGGTCTTCCTCCGTTCTCGTTATCTTCGACGAGATATCGCGTAAGCCAAAGGTTTACTCGAATTATCGCGAAAGAGGGAAAACCCGTAGAGACGATTCGCAGATAGGAGAAATAAATCTTTAGGTTCGTGGAACAGAAGCTCGCAATCTCTCGCCAGTTAGGTAATGGCGCAACTGCAAATTCGATGTACACGGGGACAAAGATCGCGACGCTGTTATTATCCCGACGATGCTGTCTCGCTCGAAAATTAGAACCCTCTGGTAAATGAAAGTTTAAATAACCCTCAATTATCGCGATCTTCTGTTCCGTGAAAACGATTGCCTCTCTCTCTCTCTCTCTCTCTCTCTCCTCTTAAGAGCGCGTAATCTCGTTACACGTTCGTCGAAGCGATCGTTCGTTCGTCGAGCGGCCTCCTTTCCATCAATTTTTCTTTCGTTTGCCCCAAACCCTTCACCTCCAGAACGAATCGTCGATGTATAATCGTCCAGCCGAGGGGATCGAAGACGAGCCATAGATCGAACTCGTCTCCCTCTCCCTCTTTCCCTTTGTCCAGCGTATGTAGTTGCTTACGTAGGTACATATACACGAGAACTGCCGAGATAGGTCTCCGAGTGTAGAACAGTCTGTAATTAGAACGTAGATAACGAGTCCGTTCGATAGAGTCTGCCCACGATCGTCGGCTGGTATTGGCATTTGCCAACCTACATACCTAGACAACCCGTGGTTCTCACTCGAAAGGAGACACGGAGCTCTCTCGCGTCTCCGTGTGTAGGTATCTCGGGACACGAGTAAGCCGTTCCGCGACGTCGATCCTGCAACCAGTTTATCGGTATGAAAAGTGTCAACGTCGATACTCGGAACGCCGCGAAGATAACCTGACCCAGCTACAAAAATTCCCTTTAAGCCGAGCACACGCGAACTGTACAAACTTTATCACCGAAGGTATCGTCGGTTTTTGTCTCTTACCCCCTTAGCCGGATATCCAGGCTAATGTCACCGATAATTGCATCGATGATCTCACCCTGCTCCCGAGAGCGTAATATTTTCCCACCTAGGATATCAACGCGGCGGTGGGTTAGCAGTTTTGTGCCGGCGGAAAATTAAAGTTGCTTTCCGCTCGGACTTGCATCTACCTGAACAGGAATCGTTGGGGCTTTGTCTAGTTCCACCACGATTCACTCACCGGTGATACCGAACAGGGATACCTTTTCGCCGCCGAAACGAGGCTCGTTCGTTCGAGTGGAAAAACGTCGAGGCGTTTGCGTATCGTAGAAAGAAAAGAAACGCGAGAGGCTCGTGTGATTAGCGGTGGCGCGATGCTTTCACCGCGTCGCCGTTGTGTTGGATCTGGCGGGCCGAGGATCGAAAGAGTTGCTCGGCAAGAGCGTTGCCCGTGCAAACTTCGCTTTCTAGAGGCTGTTTAGATCATCGGATTACAGCGATCCCCCTCGAATTCGCCATCGTTCCCCTTGACGCGATGTAGATCATTCGTTATTTACGGAGTGGAAAATTGAAACGCGAACGCAGAGGCGCGGGAGCACACGAGATTTCCATATATTAAAAGCCTAATTAGAAAAGCGCGAGCAACGGGTCTGCCCGTTGATGGACGAGCGAAAGTAAAGCATTTATATACATCTACAACTTCCTCGCGCAACGTTACTTCACTCGCCACGCTCCTCCCTCCTTTCGCACTTTTTCACCGAAAATTCCTTCTTTCTGTTACACAGTGGGAAATACGCAACGGTGAGGAGATGTCGGGAGAGATCCAGCGGAAGACAGTGGGCCGCCAAGTTCCTTAGGAAGAGGAGACGAGCACAGGAATTAAGGGCGGAAGCGCTTCACGAGGTCGCGGTGCTGGATGCCGCGGCGAATTGTTCGCGTTTGGTCTCCTTGCACCAGGTGTTTGAGACAAACACCGAAATGGTCTTGGTATTGGAATTGTAAGTATACGATGCGATCTTTTCGCGTTTGTCGTTCGTGGAAATAAACGCCGAGGGTAAATCTCTCGGAGGAATTCCAGCGAACGATTTTTCGATAGGTATCGCGATGCAGACGCAAATATTTGAGTACGCGATACGCGGTATATTGATTCCGAGAGTATATATATATATATTTCATCGGCTGAATTTATTCCTGCCGTTCACGTAATCTCTTTGCCTGTTTAAAGAGCTCCCGGTGGCGAATTGCAAATGATACTGGACAGAGACGAGGTCCCGGAAGAGCGACAGGTCGCCAGACTGCTGAAACAGATTTTAGGCGGAATAGCCTTCCTTCATTCCCTGAACGTCGCCCATCTTGACATCAAGGTAAGCCCGAAAACTTGAACCTAACCGACACTTGGAGAAGGAAAATTTCCGAACGTTGGTAGGCGTCGACAAAGCGGGTCGAGGCTCGAGACTGTTATCTCCTTGCCGTTGAAAACAGCGGAGAGCTCGATAAGAACTGATAGATTGTCGTTCCTGCAAATAATTCTTATCTAAAGTTGTCTCCTCGCGTTGAAAAAGCTTGTCGAAGAATTGGCACTATCCGCGATCTAGCCTGTGGGCAAAGGAGGAAAAAGGAGAAAAACAATTGGAACGGAGCGTGTGCGCGCGCGAGGACGATCCTCTCTGCGGCGGGGCCAGGGCTGATCTCGAGGATCGTCGTACTTATGCAGCAGGGGCTCGTGGAGAAAAAGAAACTGGCGTTGGCAACGAAACGACGACATTTCAGAGGCGGTGCTGGCAGTTTCTCAGCGACGCAACGCGTGTTCCGCGTCGCGATCGGTGCGAACGACCTAAATTGTTATGTAAAAGTATCCGTGTAATACGGTGATCTTTGCCAAAACTCACGACGAGCGCGAAAAGTGCTTGCGGCGCCGTGCATCCTTAACAGGCGTCGATCGATTACGTGCCTCTTAATCGATCCTACCGGCAGAGGAATTAATCTACTGGGGGGACCCATTAATTCGTCAAACGTTTCACATTGTTGCCACGGAAAGTAACTTTCTCGCGAATTCAAATATTTGCTAGAAAGTGGAATGCAGCTCTCTGCGGAATGCAGCAGGTAGGGGAGACACGGTTTTCCTCGAAGCATCGTTATCATAACAAAAGTATCGTTTGTTAAAAGAAGAATAAGAGCGGCGGTAGCACGTGCACGGGTCGAGAATGGAATCATCGGGATGGAATTCAGAGGAAACCGGCTCCGATATAGGGTCTTTCTGCTCGTTCGAAATTATTTTTGTACCAAGAACGAGGGAGTCTCGTCTCGCCAGCGAAACTTTCATTCGGAAATAGACCGATACGATCTCTTCTCTTTCACTCTTTTATCCCCGATAAAAATAATACGAGACGAAGCGTCTTCGGTAGCGCAAACGGCAGTAACAAAGTCTCGGTTTCTGTAACGCGGATGAAAATGAACCGGTGGATTTGCATAATTACCCCGGTTTTATCCAGCGATAAATCTCTCGATTTTGCCAATAAATCGGTTCAAATTACGCGTACCGCCAGAGGACGGCGATGCATCTCGCCGTGCCGCGCGTCACGAGGCGCAATGCACACGCGCCCAGCGACAAGATAGGTTTTTCTTATTTGGCGGTGGCGACGATTTGCAATTTGCGACGTGCGCGCCGCGACACCGCGACACCGCGACACACGCGGCCCTCGACGCGAGGCGTAGGTATACAAGTACGTGTTTATCGATTATCGACGTGATCGATATGGGTGAGCCAAGGCGAACAAGTCGTATTAATAATATTCCCCCGGCGACACACGCGACGGCAGGTCGCGTATTCCAGTCTTCCTCCGCTTTTTCTTCCCTTCCCCTCCCCTCCATCTTTGTTCCGCTTAACGCGGCTCGGATTATGATCGCGGTTATGCAACCCAATTACCCGGCTTTCGCAAATTGATAGCAATTTGCCGGAGATGCAGGTTACCAGGTACGCACAGCTGAATTACGAGGGAGAGGCTGTTAAATTCGCTTCTCGCCAAGACGTCCACCGTGGCAAATTAAATTACGCTAGGCAGATAGAACGCGTTCGAGATCCCAATAAAGTAACGTAGATTTTGCGCGTTAAACGACTCGCGAACGAACGTTCTTTGCCTCCTCTTATCGGCTCTTCTGTTTCGATACCGAGGACGACGATTACGCATCCGTCTGAATTATCGCGATGTTTTCCAACTGATAAGATAACGCGCGACTCTATGCACGGCGAAACTGCTCGGTTAAACGACAAAAAGCCGATTCCGCGTTCCCGTTTGCGCTCTCGCGTATCGCTTTCTCATAGATGGGCGAAAGTCCTCTGGCGTTTTAAACTTTCAAACCCAAACCCACCTCTTGGACGAAGACGAACGACGGAACCGGCGAAAGCAAATCCGTTCAACGCGATTATGCATAAATAAACGTTGCCGCCGGAATATTCTCTCGTTTTTGATTCGTTTACCCGCGAGCTAAGCGTTTCCTATTCAGCCTCGTCGTTCGAGATCGCGAGAGCGTGGCCGAATGGAGAAACGATCGCGCCCCGTTTGGAAAGGAAAACCGATCCTCGAGTTTTCAAACTTTCCGTTTCGACGCGCTCGCATTTCGAGAAGTCATTGCTCTTTCGCGCGCGTCGATCGTATGCATATACCTCACCTACCGTTCGAACTCTCTTGCCTAACTATGCGTGCGCGTCTGCGTGTCTAAGTGCACACTCCGGTTCATCTTAAAATACCGCCGTGCCACGAATTCACGCGATATGCCTGACCCAAATATAGATCCCGCGGTTATGAATGGAAAAATGCACGCGAATTCTTTGGCCCGGTTCCAGGAGGCCTCGTTGGCCGACGTCCACGAGGTTTCAGGCGCCGCGCGCGCCGGGACAACCAACTCGATTTCACGTCGCTACCGAGACTTTGATTTCTCGCAACTGATCGTTCGAAATCAGTCGGAGGGAGATAAACTGTGTCGCGTCACTCCCCCGGTCAATCCCCCGGTATCGATCGATCGCGAGCACATTTCCAACTGTTGGAATGCAATGGCTGAATGGTTCCCTCGAGCTTATGGAAACGAGCGAGATCGGTCAGCACCGCGGTCGTGCAATAATAACGCGATATCTAAACTGGCGCCACTGGACCGTCCACTTCTCTATTTCTCTTCGCGTCGATAATCGGCCAGGGTTCTCGTTGATGGCGTTCTTCGAAACCAGCACCTTCCTTTGCTTATTCTTGGCTTTCTTGCGAATCAAGCGGCAGTTTTTCAGCAGATTTTCCAGGGAAGAGAGGCGATCGACCTCTGCGGAGAGAAAGGGAGAGATTCATCAATGAACTCTCGACGCTAGCCTTGATAGTTGAAGCACCGTGCTCCTACCGAGAATTCCATTTCTGCCGTGGTCAGTGGCTCAGCTCGTTCCCTCGCGATCGATGCGTGCTCGGAAACGGTTCGTTCATTAGGCGGCGTTCGATGAAATCGATTCATCGGCCAACTCTTAATGGGATGTCCAACCTCCGCTCTCCCCTCTCTGTGGAACGAGCCGTCGTATTCCCTCTCCTCCGGCGAGGAAGAGAGAGAGAGAGAGAAAAGGGAGGAACGGGAAAATCGATCTCCCTTTCACCTCTCTACTACTGTCTATTCATCCACTTCTGACTCGAAAGTACTATTTCTCGGATAGAGATAGAATTATTTCACCTGCGGATATTTTCAACCTGTCACGGATCGTACGGTGGATAAAGCGATCTATTCAAAAAGCAAAAACATCAATGGGATATCTGTTCTCGATTCCGATTCCGCAAAACGGTTCGTTTTCCAGAGTCGTTGCCCCGATCTTTCGCGATAAGTCGATCGACGAGAGAGCACTGTTTCGCATCCACGTCCAGTGACGAGCTCGTTCCCCCGAACTCTGTGCACTGTGCGCGTTACATTCACGTCGCGACACGCACACGCAAGATCGGTGAGCGTCTGGCCGCGGAGAGCGTAGGGTCGCTTCCCCCTTTTCTCAACCGCCGGAAGTTTCAATGAACGCGAGAGAAGGATCCTCATAAATTCGTTGTCCGCTGGCTAAAAAGCGTTCGCTGCCATCCAACTGCGCACAGACACTTTTGCGCGTGCCTTGCATTCCGATCGTCCATGCGAATTATAATAATACCGCTTCGGTATGCAGTTGCAGAACATGTAAAAGTTGTAAGTTGAAAGGAGAGAGAAAGGAAACGAGGCAATTGCACAGGTAGAAGTTTTCGAACGGCAAAGAAGGTGGACGCGTAGATCGAGAGAATTCAACGAGGTGGATGAATTTACCATCTCCTTCGCCGTGAGAACTACCTCGAGCACAGTTTTTATCTCGAAAAGGTGGTTAACCCTCGTTTAATGGCTCGCGTCCTTCCTGCAGCTTTTTTCTTTCGCCAGAGCTCTACGTTACGTTAAACGACGACATCCGACAGAGCCTGTACCGGGAATTGGCTCACCTGTTACACACTTTCCTAGCGAAAGCTCGCGGCGTGTTGCGAGTTCCACGAGGAAACGATTGCAATCGCGCGTATCAACGCGACGCGCACGTACGGTGATAATATTCGCGGTAATCGATCGCGACGCCTACACCGCGCGCGTTCACGTCAGAGGAACGTTCGTGAAATTGACGCAGGAACTTCGTAATGGCTAATTATGGAAATGTCTTTGTTCCTTATTGAACGACTTCCGGGAGTCTGATGATTCCACACAGGCTGGCTACGTTCCTCCTTTGAAACGCGTGTCTCTGTCCAGCGTTTGAAAAATCGAAAGGAAAGAGGCGGAAAGTGGAGGAAGGGTGGCGTTTTCGGCGGACTCGTTGGACGAGGTCGTACCGAGGCTCGAAAGCAAAAGGGGCTACGCGGACAAAACACGTTCCACGGCCTCGACTTTACGGGAGCACTTTTGTATCAGAAGCGTTATATTCGTCGAGCGTCTTGCGAGGCAGTCCGGTCACGTTCGACTCGTAACTCGGTATAACGAAACGTAACGCACAAACTGAATCCTCGAGCGGAACGAGCCAGCACGCCATCGTTCCTCCTTCCCTCCCTCTCTCTTTCTCTCTCTCGCTCTCTCTCTCTCTCTCTCCCTCTCTCTCTCTCCTCCATCCTGTCGTTTGCTTTCGCGTTTCTCGTTCCAAATTTTGAAGGTGAACATCACCGGGATATGTTTTCTGAAGCGGAAACGATCGAGACTTTTGCAACCGTCTCGATACCGTTTCGTGGAACGTCGAGCAGGCGCCAACGATGACTCGCGACGATAACGTCTCGAATCTGTCGACCGCGAACAGGAAAAGGGGCTTTTCCTTAAACGCTTCGGTAACGACCAAGAGTTGTAACGCAGGTGTCAATTTGCTATCGTTTCCTACATGCCTGCCAGAGTGTTTATACCGGGAACGCGGAGTCACGCATCTAAGAAACTTCTCGCGTCGCGCAGAGTGCATAAAACCGGTGAACGAATTCCTCCAACGTGATTTTCTCGCGAGATCGAGAACGTGGGCGCTAAAATCGCGAGAGGAGACGTGTAGGCGTCCCGTTCGAACGGTTCGACCCAAAGGCTCGATACGCGGATGCAAAATGATCGCCGATAAGAAAGGTCGTGCCGCGGCCTAGCCGCGCGATTCATGCTCCATTCTCGATCCTTTTTTTCTCCTCTTCCTCCTCCTCCTCTTTCTTCTTCTTCTTCTTCTTCTCCTCCTCGAAACAATCGAACAATGCTCCACCACGAGGGACGGATAAAAAGGGAGAGGAGGAACGAAAGTTCGTTGCTGGTCTATTGTCAACGTTGCACGACCGGTTTACGACCTCCTAGGTAGAGCAACGATTATGTTTTGAGAAGGCATCGACGAGCGTTCCGCGGTAGGGTTCGAAAGGGCGTCATTATCGAGCAGTTTATTAAACGGCCACGGGAACAGACCGTTCAAGTGTCGCGATTAATTGCACCGATTACCTAGCGGACCGAGGAGGGAATTGCCGTTTATTCAATACTTTTAATTAAGTGCGTACCCATTGGCGACGCTTAACGATCGCTAACTACGCTCTTGTAACGCGAGCCTCCACCAGACAAAACCCACCTTGCCACCGCTGCAATCTACCGCGAACAGATGTTTCGCTCCCCTGTAAAAGTACAATTGCTTCAATACCACGTGGAACTATAATTTTCGCGAAGCTTACGCAACGTGAAAACGAGCCCCTGTTATGCTTTCGCGTCACGAACAGAGAAGACTCCCCTTCTCTTTCTTCTTGCTGAAAACTGCTTCTCGGCGTACCGGGCGCTGGTCAGAGAAAAAGTCGTTGGACGAAAGGAAAAAAAAAAAAAGAAAATTGCCGATACACGGGCTCGCGGAACGATTAATTGCCTCGATTACGTGACGAACGCGCCGATGAATCGTCGTTTATTAAATAGGTAGGTTCAATTAAGCGGCGTCGCGTAGGCACGGGGCATGTAATGATCGGTGAAACCCTGGTTCGGACCGTGGAAAAAACTGGCCCGATGCATGTCGCCCGCAACGGCTGCCGTCACCGTGTTTGCCGTGAACACGCTCCTCTTGTGCCAGGGCCCCTGCTATCAAACGCCGCTGCTGGCCACTTGATAATTGCGACGACAAGATCGCTCGAAATAATTTATTCTTGCTGTAAATGTCGCGCAGGAAAATATGAAACAATGTTAGCCCTTGGGGAGCTGCTTAGACTGGAGCAGAGATCGGATCGTGCGCACGCTTCGTCGAGAGAGACGCTTCAGTTGCTCCGGGGTAAAATATGATCGTTTCGTGTTCTTGCCGGGCGCAATTATACGCCACGACGAAAGAAAATAACGAGCCCTTTTGTCCCCGGTGACGGTGATGCAGCGTGGACGAAGGAATTCTTGGGACCACCAACCGATTCGTCGCTTTCTCCGGCCTATTATCCTCCATCGTTACGGCAAACCGAACTTTTCCACTCTCGCGAATTTTCTTCACGAGTTCTCTTCTCGTTCGCAACCTCCAGACGCCCTGCGACCCGAGACATTTCTCCTTCTCCCCCCTTTTAATTTGCCTTCTTCGTTTTTTGTTTCAGCCACAAAATCTGGTTCTTACCGGCGAGTTCCCCGACTGCGACGTGAAGCTCTGCGACTTTGGTATCTCGCGGTACATCAGCCACGGCGCGGACATCCGGGAGATTCTGGGCACGCCCGATTACGTCGGTGAGTTAATCTCGAATTGGCCGCGCCGTGCACGCAGTCCTCATCCTTCTTCTTACGAAGAGAGAGAGAGAGAGAGAGTTACGCTTACGATGACCGTTACGCTACTCGAAAATTTCCATCGTCCAGTTACCCGTGGGGGTAACTATCATCGCGAGATAGATAGATAGATAGATAGATAGAGACTAGCCGCGAGCACAATGACCACAGTGGCCAGCATTCGCACGGTGGATCGGGTTCGCGGCTCGTTTCGTCCCGTGTAATTCCATTAGAGAAACAGGGTCGTTGCATAATTGAAGAGAACGAGCCAGTTCTCGGAGTGGCAGGAAAGCCGCACGTGGCACTATGGCACTACGCCCGATCCTCGACCGGGAGGAGGACCAACCGACTTTACTTCTCACTTCTAACGGTCACAGCCGGCCCCGAACCTTCGTTCTCTCTGTTAGCCAACGCGTACCTACCATCGCGGTTCCCACGACCTGGCTGCTCGTTACGCGCGCGCGTCTCGATGCCTCCTTTCCTACCTGTTCATAGCCTCAAGTCGCGTTTCGTGGTCGTTTCAGCCCCAGAGGTGTTGAACTACGAGCCGATCAGCCTGGCTACGGACATGTGGTCCATCGGTGTGCTGCTGTACGTGCTGCTAACGGGATGCTCCCCGTTCGGTGGCGACACGAAGCAGGAAACGTTCTGCAACATTAGCCGATGTCGCCTAGATTTTCCCGACGACCTGTTCGAGGACGTGTCTGAGGAGGCGCGCGATCTCATGCGCAAGCTGATGGTCAAGGATCCAAAGTGAGTAAAACAAAATCTCGTCATCTACTTTCTTCGACGACAAGTACGCGAATACTCCTAACGGCTTGACTCCGCTCGGCTCGGCTCGACTCGGCTTGGCTCGGCTCGAGGTTCGACGTTGGAATGTCGCGATCTAACGACGCGTCTACCGCGTAACGCGATTGCTTTCGTTCCTAGAAGCTAAATAATGCCAACGTACGCGAGCCAACTAACAATGTTCCCGAGATCCGCGCGCTGCTTTTGCGCGAGGCCTATCTTCTTTCGCTTCGAGGTAAACGGTAAGCTGTAAACGTTCTCGGTAGATCGCGCGGTGGGCTTCTTCGAAGGCATTATTTTCACCAGTGCCGGAATTCTTAGTACCCTCTGCGTCTCCGATAATACTTATCCGTTCGTCTTCCATCCGTGGATGAACGTGGCCTCGCGCCTCGCGCCGTTTCGTCTATTGTACACCTAGCACGAAACAGCTACCAGCAACGTTCGAAACCCGATCGTGTTTGGCTTCCTGAATCCATCGAGCATACGTGGAAGCGTGTACGAACGTACGACATTCCACCGCGCGGCGACTTTCTTCGAAACGGGAAGGACGTCGGGGTACATCGAACGAGTTCTGGTGAAAAACTCGTAGATTTCCTTATCGTCGACCAGTCGAACAGCTGGGAGGAAGTCCCCATCCGGAATATCCTCGTCGTTCCACCGTGAAGCCACGGTTATCTCTCTAGCAGCGTGTGCTTTATCACCTCGTCGACTACACGCGTTCTTTTCGCTCGCCTCTCCTCCGTTTCCCTCTTCGCTTCTTCTTTCCTCGCGCGCGTGTTTCCACGTCCACGTGTTACGCAACCAGCTGCCCCGTTACCGGTGACTGACACGTCCCGCGGCTCGCGTCGGAATATTTTTAACGTTGCGCGAATTGCACGGGAAAATTCAATCTCGATTCTTTTTTCCAGCGAACGCCTGACCGTCACGGAATGCCTCCAACACTCTTGGTTCAGCATGTTCGACGATCCTCAGCCATCGTTGTCTACGCCTACCTGTTCACCGTTGAACCAGTCCCCGATCGGCGAAACCTCGTCACCGGAGACAAAGACGTCCCCGAAGTCGAGCTCGATCCAGGAGCAGCAGCAAACGGTATCCCCGACGGCGAAGAACGACTCGGAGAAACAGCAGAGATCGTCGAGCGTCGAGACGAAGAGCACAGCGACGAGAGCAATCTCCTCTCACACGGAGAACTTGTACTCCAAGTCGAAGCTATCTCCAAAACCCACGAGGTTCGGTCTGAGCTCGGATCGCAGGGACACGTTCAAAAGGAACATGGACTCGCTGGCACAGAAATTTTCCGGAGAGATCGTGATAATCGAGCCAGTCTCCCAGACAGGCGGCACGACAGTCTCCTCGAACGTGTCGAGCGGGACGCAAAGGAGGGCGACCGCCACGCACACGATGCCAGCCGGAGAAGTGTTCAAATGCACCCCCGTGTACATCCTGGGTGACGAGCTGCACTGCAGCGACAACAACAGCGACACCGTCGACAGTTCGAGCGACCGAAGCAGCATCTACTCGGACGACTCGTTGGACTTTATCCTCTACGGAAAGAATCAAGGTAGAGCAAGTTTTCCATTCGCAAACACGGACTCGTCCTCCGATAGATGGGAGCCGAGGCACCAAACGCGCGTATGGCCGAGGGAGTGTAGCGGGGTGGTTAGCAAAGCAATAAGCCGTTTCTCGTCGGAAACTTCGAACGCAAAGTTCGGTAAAATCTCGACACCACCGGCGAGCCACGGAAAGACTGGGCTGGAAGCGCACCGCGAAAGGGGAGGGAATCTGGTGGTGATTCGCGAGCCAGTCCGAGCTGGCAGGTACACCAGATACAGCGAGGTGCAGTACGAGTCGGTGCAAGCACGGATTCGAAGATTTCAGGTCCACGGAGCATCGTAGACGCAGTATTAGAGTGTCGTCGTCGTCGTCGTCGTCGTCGTCGTCGTCGTGACCTGTCCATGAAGGGCTTTCTCGAGCAGCTTCAGAGTCCTGGATCCCTCGTGCAGGACCCGTTGTACATATTATTACTTTACGGTGTACAGTACACGTAGCTTTCGGTATCGGCGCGTGGTACAAGGGAATCGGTACACGCGGTCGAAAGAGAAAGCAAGCTGAAAGGCAGGCGCTAGCTCGATCGAGTAGTAGCTGTGGCTGTAAATAAAACGGAGGAATTGCGAAGAAGTGGCGCGGGTACCGATTCGTGGCGCGCGATGTAAATACTACACGAACGACCGAGATTCTACGAGAGCGAAGAGCGGCGTCGAGATTCGAGGGTTCTACGTTACGTTAACAGAATGTAGAGATTGTACATATACATACATAGGAGAACGATTGGATAAGAGATGGCAGCAGGAGATCTGACAATGTGTTGTTTGCCATTACGGAGAGACTGACCGGCCGTCCTTTCGAAGTATGAACGAACGAACGAACGGAGAACGAAGAAAATAAAGAAGGAGACGAAGAACCGCGAGCATCGATCGATCGCTCGTTCGATGCACCGAGTTGCTCTCGCGAGAGAAACGAAAGTCTTTGGTGCACCGTGTGGCGTTCCACGGGAGACCGAACCTCGCGATTATTACGTAACCAGTAAATGTCAGGCATATGTCAGACACCGTTCGGAATTCTAGAGTAAGCTATTCGAGGTGGAAAATCGCGCGAGCAACTCGTTGACTGAGCGGCAGCAAGCTCGCGCAACCTAGCCATAATAGAATCGTCGAGATCGTCGCGGCCTGGATCGTCGCGATAGCAGCAACTCTTACGAATTACCTCGAGCTCCGTTCCGGGGGATCTCGTTAAGATCGACATTCGATAACTTGGGTGCCTTTTTACCGTATTCAACGTTTAAGAAAATCCGCATCTACGCGTGTCGCGCAGTCGTGTCTATACGCGTGTACGAGTACACGCGAATATATTATACGAACGTACATATATACGACACGGCGGTGAGGACTTGGTCGTTCGTATCGATATCGATGCGCGTACGCGTACACGCGTGGACTTGCACACGGGAATCGTGAACGCACACTCCTAGTGCCTATTTTTGTTTTGTCCCGTTCGCATCTCGTCACGGGAGAAACGAGAGTGAGAGTGTGTGAGTGAGAGAGAGAGAGAGAGAGAGAGCGTGGTGGGAGAACGAATCGATGCTTCCAAGAAGAGTCGGGTGAACGAGCAAATGAAAAAACCACTCAGGTTCGCATAGTGCCTTAGTCGTACGGACGATTTTCATCAATCGCGCCGTCGATCGATCGAAATTGAGAGCCTAGACTAGCTTTAGGCGTCTCCAATTCTTCTCGTTGGATCGATAGCGTCTCTCGAGGGAGATCTAGAACTCTGGTGCATCCCCTCGACGCGCAGAATATCGCGCTACACCACCGACCAGAACCACGGTTTTTTACAATCTTCGCTTTTTCCCTTTCTTCCCAATTTCCCCCCCCCCCCCTCCTATCCTGTCCGTCTAGGATATACCGATGCACCACGGAGCAACTGCCGTTAATATTAAATCGAACTTTAAACCACTGCGAAACATATCCAGGGACGAATTTCGTTTGCAAGAAGTGAAAGGATCAAGAGTTTGCTCACTCGTTGAACAAAATCCGGATCCTTTCATTCCCGTCAGGTCGCGAGAGTAAAATACACGAATATACATAGGCATATAGATATATAAATATATTATATATAGAGATATTATATACAGATTTACGTATAGATGCATAGCTTCGCGAACGATCGTATCGCGAAGCGTAGCCGAACTGTGCGAGGGCGAACGCTGAAAAATCTCGTCGAGCGTAAACTTCCGCGGTCGAAGGGAGCGCTCTGTAAATGCTAGTCATATACTATAGTCGCTCATCCCCTTGTTCGAACTCGTTCAATTGTCTTGTCCCTTGTTTCTTTTTTCCTTTTTTTTTTAAATCGCGGCAACATCCGTCGAGCCGTGCCTCCGTGAAAAATTACGGGGGTAGATAAACGGGACGAGATTCGTTCGAGGAAAGGGGATGAGCGCACGATCGAAATGACGAAACGCGCGTCAACGTCGAGGGAAACGTCTAATTCCACCCTTTGTAAAAGCAGCAATAGATTTGCCTGGAGAGGATGCCGAAGTAAACGCGTATGGAAAATGGCGATCGTCGTTTCGTGGAATCGAACCTCGTAGATCGAGGGAATCGTTATCGAATTGTTGTTTCTGGACTCCACGAACGATTATTATCGAGAGCGTTCGTCCGTTGAAATTCCGAGGCGCACACGGAGAGACACGTAGACGCACGACGACACGAGAACGCGTAATGCGACGCCGCGGACGAATTGATATCCTGTGTCATGAGGTGTGAGAAACGCGAAAGAGAGTGTGCTGCTGCGTGAATTCACGATGATTGCCTCTGAGAATTGATCAAAGAACAAAGAAACAAAGAAAAGAAAAAAGAGAAAATCATAGAGACCTGTAATATAGTTTTGCTACAACACGGCGTGAGAGAAGGGCGTGCATCCGAGCAACAGGGCTCTACCATTTCTCGAGGCCAATTTCGTCGTTGTTATTTATTTCCGTCTACTCTCTGCCCCCACCCCCTCCCCCCGTATCCTCGTATTTAATTATTTTTGCGTGTCGCGTTTTATTCTCGTGCCGTTTCGATCGTTGGGCCTCGCAGGAGAGCGTGCCGTTTTTCCCTTTCTGTTTTTACTCGGGGCACGCCCTGTCTTCCGGTCTGAACAATTATCATCATTATTATTATTATTATTATTATTATTATTGCTATTATTACTATTATTATTATTATTATTATTATTATATTATGTTATTGCTGTAATGTTATTAATATCGAAGTTAATTACGATGAGAAGAAAAATCGCGCACGTAAACGTTGTAAGAAGACCTCCTGTAAATATTTCTCTTGTCATTGTATTAATTTTAATAACGTGCAAAAATAAACGTCGCAAATCATTCAGAAGACAATTGTTTATTGAGAAAATCACCTACAGAATATCCCGACCCGATGAAATATATACTCGCTGCGAGTTTTTCCCATATAGAGAACGAATGTTCACCAAGACCGTCGTCGGTTTTCTTTTCATCCTATAAATAGGCGAGCATTAATAGCAGCCAGGTGAGCCGGTGATTCACTGGCAAGATTTCCTGCCGGGACAAAAGCCGCTGTTTAATCCCATTCTAATCCGAGAATCGAGCGTTCGCGCGGTTTTTTTTTTTTCTTTCGTCGTCTCGGAAAATTCTAACGGAAAGAGATTCGCGATCCCACGTATCGATAGGTGATGTCCCTATCTCGGTACGACTAATCGCGTCCGATGTAATAAAGCGCGGTTACGCAACGTCGATAAATTTCCGTAGGTTTTGCCGCGGCAAATCGATTCAATTTTCCCGTGAAATAAAAGGAGAAACCGTAACCGACGCTTTGACGAATACCGTAATCGAAAGCCCGTTAATTTCGCCTTGAAGGGGCGCCCACGCGTCCCGCGATGCATATTCAAGAATCTCGAAAACGATCGCCGGTTAAAATTGAATCGACGACATCCGGGTCCGCGCGGACAGGATGATTGATTTTTTTAGAAAGTCCCACCGGCTGAAATCGACCAGACGGATATTACGGGACACGGTTTTTCGGGAGGACTTTTTGTTCGAGGCTTTTGTAAGAGGCTGGTCGAACGTTGCCCAACGCGAGCGTGGAATTTCGGTCGGGCAATGGTGATCGAGGCGAAACAATTGGCACGTATAAATTCGCCAAAGTAGCGCGGACAAAGATGGAATCGCTCTGCTCTGTAATTAGTGGCAACGTGCCGCTTTTGTCGGGCAGCGCGCGACGCCCTGACTCCTTTTTTCCTTTTTTCTTCCTTTTTAATTTTCCCCTCGACCTGAAAACTCGACGTTTCGCGAGCCAAACTGGTAGACGGTAGGCGACGAACTATCAACGGAAAACGCGACCTCGACGAGCGTCGAAGACGCATCACGGGCGTTGATTTAGCAATTCCTAGGCGCCATCGAGGTGGCGAGCAATCGCTCCGAGCCCTCGAGGTAGCAGCTTCCATTAGCGGAAGTGACTTTGAACGCGAAATGCGTTAAAATCCGCGTGGAAGGTCGAATGAATCGTATAACTCGGAGGAAAGAGGGAAATAAACCGAAACGACGATACCTCGGTAAGAAATTCCTTTTGTACCGGGAACGAACGAACGAACGAACGAACGAACGAACGAAAAACACGGCAAACGCACGTACGATCGTCGTTTTCCCGATACAGAATCGTCTAGGATTATTTTTACGAGGAAACCTCTCGAGGTCGATACATCTGTACCTAGCAGGCATCTACCTAAGGTCTAACGAGGAGCCCCGGTCTTCTCGAGGGTTTCGGGGAGAAAAACGGTTTAACGATAGCCCGAGACAAATGTCCGGGGATCCTCTTGAAACGGAGAACTTGCAAATTCTGGCAGGGTACAGAGAGACAGTGGACATTAATCGGCCGCCAAGTATGGCCGTAACTCGGTTATTAGACACGAGTCGGTCGTTCCTATTGTGTCTAATTCTTCGATCGTAAATCGTAGGAGAACGTTGCACGTGCATGCTGTGCACGTCGTGCATTACGAGCAACCGGTGCACGCATCATACCGTCGTTTATGGTAGTCGGTAATTTGCATTCCCTCTGGATACTGGCGCATGTCTCCTTCGTTGTGTAAATAATGCCCGGTCGCTTCGTTCACGGATCTAACGAGTTTGAGTCGTGCTACCCGCTGTCTTCGACCATTGTTCTTACGCGCCGAATAAAAACGCAGGCTCTAGTGGTCAACGATCCTCCCTGGAACGCATCGATACGCGTTTCCTCGCGTGCGTTCACGTCGCGCCGATTAGTGTCCGTCGCGGATAATTGGCCGCGTTCGCACAACTCGAGCGTCGCTCGCGATGAACACATTTACGAATTAAATAAATGTCCGTGGACGCGTGCGCGCGGTTCTGTAACGTCGATCGGTAAGGTAACCTGGTACATTAAACGATAGAGAGAGAGAGAGAGAGAGAGAGAGAGAGAGAGAGAGAGAGAGAGAGGGAGGGAGCGGGGGAATAATTGCGGACGTAACACGCTTAGCTTCAGCTACGGCTACCAGATAATAAATAACGTCCGACTAATTGGCTACCGGAGAAATCTCTTCATTTTTTCTGCCAGCTCGATCTCCGTTTTATCTCCCCGACGATACATCGTAGCGAACAAATTCGGACAACGAAGAAGCTATTATCGTAATCGAATCTTGGGATCGACCGCGTTGAATGGCGGGCAATAAGTTATATCGTTTTAACAGCGAAGAGAAGAAGAAAACGCGGAGCGCACCGTCAATGCCAACGAAAACGAGCACCGCGACCGCGCGAAAATACTTTAAAACGTCACTCGATGAATTATGCGTTCGCGAAAGGCCGAAATCTGACGCGCTATTTATTACGCGAAAGACGGCACCGTCGAGACGCTTCCTCTGGAAATTAAAACGACACTCTTCCTTCGTTCTCCGGTAACAGTCCTCGAGAAAGAGGCCCAAATTGGGCTGAACGTTTTCTCGAAGGCGAGCTGTACGTTTCAAACGCGTTATTACCTTTTCATTTTCACCGCGATAAAAGTGAGACGTTCCGATTTGATTGCCGCGAAACGCGTGAACGTATCGAATCGAGGACGTTGCCGTGAATCGAACGAGCCATCCAGCTCGACCAACAATGACGCGCCGGTTCAATTTATTACACTTGCCGGTTGCACCTATAAAGAGAAATCATTAAGCGCGCCGACGTCGACGCGTTACAGGCTCGACGACGTTGAATCGCCGTCGGATAATTGATTTCTCGAGAGAAGAGAGACGCGACCTCGGGTTCGCGCTGCCGTTCGCTAGTTTACCCCATAAATGGTGGTTTCCTATCTTGCTGCTATCGCCGTTGAAATAACGTACATGTTATATTCGATGGCAAGAGCAAGCGTCGAATAGACGATGGAAGAAGATTCGCTTCGACCGAAATCTCTGCTGGCAGATCAGGCGAGAGAGAACATTTTCTTTCTCGCCTCGAAGGTGAACATCACCGAGGAGCCAGGCAAAAAAGTGCTGGCGAATTCGTCATTGAAAGTAGACGAGCGATGGATAACCGAGCAATTATCCTTGGCACGATCGGGATCGAACACGACGCCGCTAATTGTTCAGTACTAATTGCTTGTCACCACTGTCGTGGATACTTGCACGTACGTTTTCCTCGCGGCGAGCACAAATACTCGCGAGGATAGGTTCCAAAGATCAAGGAACAAACTGAAGAATATTTTCGTCACCGTTCGATTCTCCTGCTCGACAATCCTGTTCGAAACAGGATCGCAAAAGTTTCAACCGATAATATCCCAGACATGTACATATGTACATACGTATAGTAGGTGAAAGAACAGAGGACAATGCGTCGTAACGCTCTAGGAAATACAGTATGACGGAACGCCTGGCACTCCGTTGAAATCGAGATCGACCTGATCGACTCGTTTCCAAGAAGCGATATAATCGGGCATGGAAATCTCGAAGGTAAGACCCCCACGCGTTCATTAACATATTAACGCTTATACCTCGCTTCACTACCGCGACTCTCTGCTAATCTAACCAACCGAATGTTCATCATCTGCGAAACGATTCAACGACCTCCGCGGAAAGATCTGTTGCACAGGTGTCTCATCGAAGGCGAAACAAGATTATTATTGGACGATCCAAGTTTGCTCCTCTAACCAGCATCACGGTCTACCTTTGTTTCAGAGGCATTGTTCGGAACGATCAGGAATGATGGATTGCTTCGGACGGCGGGAGGAACGCGAGGGAAGAGAAGAAGAAATAGACACCGCGCAGCGTAGAGGACAGGGTAGAAGAGAGCACACGGTGGCCACGCGAGAACAGGATCTAGGAAGGAAGCGGGAGAATTTTTCCTCCCTCCCTGAAAGCGCAACTTATGTACATGCATAATACACCGAGCGAAGCGGACATCTACGATCGTGCGCCTCGGTTGGATACCACCTACGTTAAAGACGGTGTATATACGTGTACACCAGCGCACCGACGTAAACAGCACTAAAAGCAGCAGCTGTGGCGGCGACGGCGGCTGCGGCTTCAGCAACAACGGCAGCCGCCGTGCTCGTGTGTCCACTCGAAGAGGAGGAGAGAAAAGAGAGAAGGAGTTGGACAAGAAGAAGAAGAAGAAGAGGAGAGGAGAGGAGGAGAAAGAGGAGAGGTCCGCGAGACTGCGTGTGTCGGTGGGGCGGGAGAGAAGAGAGAGACGAGCGGCGAAGTAAGGAGGACGGTTCGAAAGAAAGAGGGAACGAGAGGTACCGTAGTCTATGGTCCAGCGAGTCCGCCGCGCCGCGGCAAGAAAGAAAAGAGAAGCAGGCTGAAACGAAGCTTGTGGTCTCTCGCCAACTCGTGGCCAGTTTCAACCGCGGCACTCGACCGTCAAGCTCGCGAGATCTCTCGTTCGAACGGCGACCGAGGGAGAGGAGAGAGAGAGAGAGAGAGAGAGAGACAGAGAGAGGGAGAGATCCCTGTCGTTCGCCCCGTGATGCGAACATCGCCACCGTTATCATCCATCGAGCCAGCCGAATCGAATTCGATTTACTCGTACTTGTCGAACTGCGATGCTCCAGCCTGCTCGGCGAACTTTTAACTGTTTCTGCTGTCGTCGCATCGCGCGTTTCTTCGCCAGTTTTCGGAATTGAACCGTCGCGTTCGTCCAGTGAAATTGAAAGTAACATCGATCGTTTTCGACTGCTTGGGAAATCGAGCAGCACAGGTAAGTACTCAGAATTGCGTGTCCGAGAAAGAAAATACGCGAATCGAGTCGTGGTGGTCGACATTTCGTCTCTGCTAATCGAATCTAGTTCGTGTTCCAGCGCTCGATGCCCTGGGAGAATTTGATCGCGCGGAACCACCGATCTCCGTCATCGGTATGCTCGATCGTGCTCGTTGAACGAATTCTCGTGGAAATCTCGCGATAGGGAGGCTCAGGCAGCATGATCTATCAGCCGAACCATCAGTCACCGACGATGTCGTCCGCGAGGAAAACGTCGCCGCGATCGCAGCGTCGAAATCTGCAAGCCTCCTCGGGAAAGTGCGCGAACGCGAAGGCAAAGCGTACAGGGAACAGCGAGGAGAGATGCAGAGGAAGGTGCAGAGTGCAGTGGAGCGAGAAACACGTGAAGGAGGGGTTGGTCCTGGTTCAGGAGGCGCAGTTAGCCAGAGTTGTGAAGACGGGGCCCATCACCGAGCACTACGAGATCGACCCGAAGCCGTTCGCTAAGTAAGAGATTCCCGGCGATCGAAATTATCGCATCCCCTAGAACCGATTAGAACCGAGTTACGACACCGAGTTACGACACGGATCGACGTTGCCCGCGATCTTTAATTTCTAGCCTGGTTATTATCCGCGATAGGCGCGCCGAAACATTAATCATATTTCTACCAGGTCGAATTAACCTCGCGACGATTATCGCGATCATAGGGGAGCAAACCGAAAGTAATAGATCGACGGTCTGCAACGTGTAATTTCACGCTAATAATTTTATTCTTGAATCGTCGTTGTTGTTCTGGGTTGCGTGTTGTGTGTGTACATATATCATATATACACGTATGTATGCGCTACTTGTTCGGTAGCCAACACTCGAGCTCTCGAATCGAGGCAAAGTGGCACTGGAAATGGAGCACGCTCAACCGAAAGCGATAATATGTTAATTCCGTCGCTCCAGATGCAGCCGTCGTAAAAAAACGATACTGCGTCGAACGACGATCGTAACTTTTCGTCGACAAACTGCGAGAAACTGGCTAAACTTTCTTTCGTCTCGTATTTGTCGGATACGTTAATGCACGCTTAAACGCGCCGCGTAACCGGTGGGATGCACGGAGTGCATCGATGGTACAACGGCAATGGCAATCGATATCGATTGCAATTGCCTCCCGTGACTTTGCATCCTTAACGATATGAACGTGCTCGATACAAAGGGGTCGTTTCGGTGATACCCGATCCGGGAACTCGTTGAAACTTTGCACCATTACTTTATTCGCGTCGTTATTCCCCGGGATATGTACCTCGCTCGTGATTTCCCTTCGAATTTGCAAACTTCGGGGGGCTGTTTTTTCCGGCTCGAGCTCGTTAACAAGCCGCCTCGCGATCTGGCCAAAACGGTCGAGACGCGAAAGGCAAGCGGATGTCTCGAACAATTTGCATGGCACGCGGCGAAACGACCAATGTTAATTCGGCGAACGACAAGTTGGCATCCACGGTTAATTGCTCGATGCAAGAACTGGGGTAATAAAAATGGACAAGGAATGGCGGCAATAAATTTTCATAAATTATCCGGCGGGTGACGGGCGACGAGGCCGTGATATTTCAAACGGGGAACCGTTCGCGTCGCGTGCACCGCAGACTCGCCGAACGATCGTGAAATCGAATTTTCCTAACATCGCCGGACACACTCGGGATCTTTAATCATCGGAAAGAGAACGCTTTGATCGTCCCGATTGTCGGAACAACGGTTCGCTTCGACCGTATATAGCACGATCTCTGTTCCGATCGGTTCGTATTCCCGGTGATTCAGTGAGAGCGTGATTGCGATTCGGTATCGCGGACAGAGCGGCTCGAGTCTGCCGAGCACACCTGGTAATTACTTTTAGAAACGGGCCTTGAAGCCACGGCGAACGGCGCGCAAAAATTGCTCGCGCCACGGGCAAGGGTGAGGGGTCTGGAAAATCGAGGCTCGCCAGTCCGGCGAATGCACCGAGCCAGTGCGTTCAAATTGGAAACGATTAAAGTTAATTGCACCCACTATCAGATGCTCGTTACGACTGTCGCGCTTATCTGGCCCGGATTAAAAGAGGCTGGGTGAAATTGCGCTGCCGTTCCAGTGGTGGGGCGGGGTAGAGGAGACGGAGTAGGAGCGAAAAAGAGAGGGAGGAGGAGGAGGAGGAGGAGGAGGAGGAGGAGGGGCGCGAGGATTCGGCGATCGCCGCGCAAGGGCGTCTACTTTCCCTGCTGGAAATTTACAGGCCGTCAGGAATGTTTCTTCCGGAAGAGTCGAAGAAAATTAACGACCGGTACCATCAGCCTTTATCCACGTCGTTGGTTGAGCATCGACCCTTGCGTTCGTAGTAAAACGGCGGGACGCTGGGGTCAGCTGATAAAAATCGAAAATTAATATCGATCTTTCGCGAACACGGTCGACGGGACAAAAGTTGAAACGAGACGAAGACGTTCACCGCTCGCGTGGGACGTTCGCGCAATAAAGTTCGTCGCGTGCACGACACCGAAGACAGAGAGAAGCGTAAAAGCGGTTGCACGCGTTGCAGGCGTTGCAATCGCAGCCTTGCCAGGCGCCGCGGCGTCGACCTTGTCGAACAGAGAGACGCTCGGAATCCTCCGCGAGACGATCGTAAAAATCTCCGGTTGACGGCCAACCAAATTTCGTTGCCGCCTGCTTTCGTCTTTTCGCTTGTCTGTTGAACTTTACGAGGCTCCCGCTTCGTCCGGACATTCGGCGTCGTTGCTCCGCCTTTCTCCGCGCGATTAATTTATTCCCCGTTGAACCGGTGGAGAAAAACAACTAACAGATTCGAACGTGGTTCCACACAGCGGACAATGGGCGAAAGTGTATCGGTGCAGATCTCGATCGACCGGTATCCTCTACGCCGCGAAATACTCGTCGAGGAACCGATTCAACGCGGACTGCAGCGCCGAGCTGAGACACGAGATCGCTCTGCTCTCCCTCTGCTCGCAATCACCTCGAGTCGTCCGCCTGCACGACGTTTACGAGACTCCGAAGGAAATCATCCTCGTGATGGAATAGTGAGTAGTAGCTCTTTGTGTCCTCTGCAACGATAAGTCCGGAACATTCGTCAAACTTGATATTCGAACAATTCCAGTGCCCCCGGAGGCGATCTGCAGACGCTCATCGACGGCGATTTGGTGCCCCTCGAAGGTGACGTGGTGCACTTTGTGAGACAGCTAGTGGAAGGACTTGCCTACCTCCACGAGAGAAATATCGCCCATTTGGACATCAAGGTAAGTTCGACCCATAAAAGGTCGAAGCGAACTTGTCACGCTTCTCGTATATCCGGATCCCGGATATACGAGGACTGTGCGCTCTCGACGTCGCGTCACCGGATAGTTCCGACGATTTCCTTCGCGCGCGTGAAAAACCATACGGTCATGTCCAAGTCGAGCGTGGTGCACCACAATGCGTCGAAAGAATAGTGGACAAACGGAGCTCTGCGATCGAACGATTCCTAGATTTCCCTCTGTTGCTCAACCAGCTCTCGAAGCTGCGAAACTACCGGTAGAGCAGCTCCTTAGACGCGATACGAATCAGCCGAGAGCAACGTGAACAAATTGGTATTGCCATTTACGCGTTTCAGCTGGGACAAAGAAAAGATACACCTCTCCTCGTGAGACACGACGAGAAAAAGGTCGCGAAATGGAAACGAAAGTCCGATGCGCGCCGCGACCCTGTTCCAGCTCGTTTCCGAGCAATTTATCGCATCCCCTCGATACACACGCGTCGCAGCGCCTTCCGATTTCACCAATCGCGGAAACGCAAACGCCTTTTAATACCGAGAAGAAAGAACACGACTCTGAGCGCGCCGCGTGTCGTCGAGTAAAGCCTGTCTCGTGTACTTATGTATATATAAAAGGCGATCGTCTTTTTTAACCTGGCCAGTTACGACTGCCCGGTCTGGCGAACCTCTTTGACTTTTCCAAGGAACTACAACGATCGTAAAGTATCGTGTCGGCGTAATTAAGAGTTCCGCGTGAGGAATTCGCGATACAAGCCATTCGGCCCGCTTTTACGATACCCTCCGCCTAACGGGAAGGTTTTCCTTTCCGAACAAAGCGAGAAACGATCTCGCGGGAGAGGGGAAATCCAAAGTTCTGGTAAACGTACGACTCCGAGTCATTGTCGCGTACGGATAAAAGCATTCCTTCTCGTTATCCTCGCGAGCAAAATTTCCGAAAGGTCGACGAGCCTCCGCGGCGCGAAGACAACATCCTCGACCAAGGCGGCCGTTCCGAACGATTCGCGCGAGTGCATCGGGAGAGCGCGTGCCGACTTTTATCGACGACGTAAATCGTGTCGCGGGCGTATCTTTTCCCTCGAATCTCCCTCGGTGGTGTTTATTTAGCTATCCATTCCGAATTCGATTATCGCGCGCGATTCGCACACTGCTACGCCGTACACGCACGTAAATATCGCTACGAACTGCACACACGTGCACACATATGTGCATATATCGACGAAACTTACGATCCTTGCCCCCTTCTGTTGCCTTCCTGGACAGGACCGTTTCTTTATCCTCCTTTACCCAATTTCCACAAGAACGCGAGAATTCACGCGTGAAATGACGCGTGGATCTGTCGTGGAAGGGACACGATACGCGACGGTAACGAAGAACAACCTTGGACAGGACGAATCCTCGAGCGTGTCGGAGATCTCGCGCGCGCGATTCAATGATCCACGATTCACGGTTCGCGAGCTGTTGCGAGCCGAGAAGATTGTTGCGTGCGCCGCGTGTACGATACTTACATTATTCCCGCGCTCCATAAACACTCGACCACCGTATTTGGATGTAGCGGGACGCGTATCAAAGGGAGAGGAGGCGCGGGGGCGCGCCATGTACTGCCATGCTGGCGAGCGTGTGCGAGCGTGTGCGAGCGGCCGACTGCACCTCTCTGTATCCACCGCCGAATCGATGCAATTACATTGTCTCACGGTGCAGACTGCACCGTAGGCGGTACGCTGTCTCGCCTCGGTGAAAACGATCGATCCCGATCGTCCGTCCTTCTACAAATTGGCCTTTTTCCTTTTTCCCCCCTCCCTTCCTTTTGTTGAAACGAGCAACGTTGCTACTTAGAAGAGGAGAAACTTTTGGACGGAAATATCCGCCGAGTTTTGAGAAGGACCTCGTGATTTGTACAGCGTGCACGATACCGATGCCGCTTCAACAGAATCCAGGAGGAAAAACAGAACGCAATAAGACCCCACGCTCTTCGCGGTGGAACGACCACGCCCTGGCTTCGTCGGTGAATCACACCTGGTTCCTATCTCGCTGAACGCTCGATACCTATGTCTGGTCGCCATAACTGGAGCAACTGCTGATAACTCGCGAAATTCCCGTGAAAGAGAAAGGAAGGAATCGCTGGGGGACAGCTGCACGGGACACCCAACTGTTTCCTGGATTTACAAATGCATGCCTCTGCTAGGCAGAGATATACCCACACTCCTTCCAAGTTGAAGCATCAAAGCTTCGCTTAACAATTAGTTCGATGGAAGATTTGGGGAAGAAGGATGGGAGATTTTCGAAAGAAACCGTATACCCTAGCTCGGAGCATGTCTCGAGTATAAAGGAAAAATCGCAATCTGATTAACAGTTTGCACTCGATGAATCACTAGATCACTCGCAACTAACCTGTTCACCGTAACTGGAGCACCTCTGGGTGACTCGCGACATTTGCTGGAAGAGAGGAGCAGAGGAAGTTTAATGAAACGCCTCGGCTCCTTTCCATCATGTTCGAAAGGGCAATCTTGTTTGTTGTTTAACAAGTCAGCTCCGTTCCACCGTTAACCCGATTAAACAACTCGCTCTAAACTCTCGTACGTGTAAACACGTACTTCTTTACGAAGATTTAATCCGATGTACGTAACGTTATACGATGTCACGGCCCACGTCGAAATTTTTCGAGCACCGTGGCCAGTCTATCGCGTGGGATTTGCCGACACCCTTCTCCCCGAAAAAAGAAAAGAAAAAAAAGAAAACGACTCGTTGGAGGAGCCTGGAAGGAAGATAGGAGAAAAAGATCGATCAACGAGCGACAGCGCGTGCTCGAGGTCGCGATTAGATTTGTCGCGGCCGGATGATTTCACTTGTGCCGCGTTCCCCTTGAATCTCGAGCCGCAAAACATCCACTCGACCTAACGGAATTGCGCGTCGTCTCGCGGAACTGAACAATTATTTTTACGTCTTTTGTCACGTTACGTATCGGCCGCGTGCCGCCTCTACTACCGAGAGAAACTTTGAATATTCAGATGTCGCCCACGCGATCACATCTCCAAGGACCTAGACGGTATCGAAGCTAGAAGGAAGATTCTCTAGCTGACAATGTCCACGCGAGAACCGCTCTTACGTAAGCCTGTATTTCGTAGATTCGAGAGCGAAGCGAACGAGAGGCGTGGGTCTGTGGGTCTAGAGCTCCGGCGTAACGATCGCTGTCCAGCGTGGACTTGTTAGGCTGGGAAATCGCAACGGGTGACGTGTATAAGGAAACGCGAAGAACCGGCCGTTGGGAAATCTAGGCTCCTCTAGACAACGCTCAAGATCGAATATAGGTTGCATTCTTATGCGACTCTCGTCGTGCAAATAAAACGCGTAAGCGTCTTCTCTCTCCCTTGCTTGCTCGAGAAAGAGCTGGAAGAGGAGGAGGAGGAGAAGAAGAAGAAGAAGAAGAAGAAGAGGGAAAAAGTCTCAGGCCGACACAGCTCTACGCAGCAAATAATCGTAGCCTCGATCGCACGCTTGTTCACCGGGAAACTTAATATTCCCCATTCTATGTATTCCTCGAGTGCACGCTCGAATTTATCGTAACAGCATCTGCCGTGTTTATGTAAATGATCCGCGATGTTCGCCTGGATGAAGCGCGAATCACGAGCCGCGCAGCGTTTCTACTTTCCTCTCTATCCTGCGCGCGCGTAATTCACGCGGAACGGTCGGACGATTTATCGCGAAGAATGGAAAACGGAACACAGACAGGAATAAAAGAAAGCGCGTGTCTACGGAAAAAAGGCGGATGGGGTCGTAAAGCGGCGACGACACCGAGAGGAGCTATTTAACAAGACGCTCGACGTTTACCCAAATAGTGACACGCGGACATGACGCGTAAAAGAACGACGCACCGGTGCCGCGATTATCTCGCCATTAGCTGGCAACGTTGTTCGAGTCAGCCTCATTTGCATGGACCGAAGTCCCCGGAGATCTTTTTCTCGAACGCGTAGATCATCGAGGATTCGCGAAACGGCCGACGGAAGAACGTGCACGGGCATAAATGATTCTCCTGCTCGCCGCACGGAATACCCGATACACGGGCCTGAATTTTTCCATCGATCTAATTGCCGTGAATCATCGATTCGGTTTACCCGGTGGTAAATCAACGTTTAGCAGGTGTTACGAAGTCGCGTGGCGTCGCCGGTGAAAGTTGTACACTCTAGTCGGAACGAATATTAACGCATGCAAATTTCCCCCGCGCCTATTTAATGCGCGCGATCTAAATGACGTCAGGTGTCTTAATAACGAGGTGACAGGCTACGAACAATGCCACGAACTTGTTTGTAATTGAATTCCTATCGCGCGATAACCAGGAACATAAAAGATATTAACGAGGTCATTTTTCGTTCGTTGCCGGAGCGAAAAGTGAACCGACGGATCGGCCAAAGTATCGTTTACACGTTATTTACGATCGAAATTCAATTTAAAAGCGGGGGAAAAAAAGGCGCCACGTTCCAGCTGAATTAACGACTCAATTAACCAGGCGACTAATTGATATCGGGAAGACGAACGGGCCAGAACTTAATCCATTCATCGTGTCGACCTTGTTACACTTTTCAGCCGCAGAATTTGGTGATGATGGGCAGCTTTCCGGAGTGCGAGGTGAAGCTCTGCGACTTTGAGATCTCGAGAGTGATCTTAGAGGGGACGGAAGTTCGCGAGATCCTCGGGACACCGGATTACGTAGGTAAGTACCACCTCGTGTAGGTTGTTCTTCCTAGCCGATCGAACTCTCGGTTTCTCTCCCAGAAAATATATGTAAATATGCAGTAGCCGCGTTATTGGTATGCGGTTGATGTATCACGAGCATTACTTTGTACCGCGAATTCGCCGCGATCAGACAGGTAAACAGGTGTGTCGGCACTTTTCTCCCCGTTCCCGGTTAATTGCTACCAATCAATATCTTGCCTCGCTAATTGACGATCTCTCAGGCTCGAGCGAGATCGCAAACATAATCGATATTAATTGACACGTTAGCCTCATTGCGCGATCTCGGGCTTTTAATAAACGTTCGTACGCGACATTCACCCACAGAGCGAGCGAGAGAAAGATAGGTTCAATCTTGAAACGCGAGGGATAATTGCAGTCGGCACGGCGCTTTGAAATCTCGTCGTTTCATGCATTGCTAATCGACACTGACGCTTTTCTGCGCAACGATCGAGAAAGAACGGTTATCGGACGGATCGTCACCGTGGGCTTTTATAGAAACTCTTATGGATCAGTGGACGTTAGAGATTACCGTCAATCGACAAGTTTTTATTACTCGTGCAATTAACAGTTGTTGATCGAGATCGTTGCGCCGATATATTTTTAATTCAGCTAATTATTTCGATCCGGCGTAAGAGAGAACGACAGCTCTCGATCTCTTTGTTTCCCATATCTCTCCTCGTTACGTCTCGCGAGAGAATACAATGTTACGCTTCGTAATGGCAGAATGTGTATACAAAGTTTATTCAACGATAGGACCTCGCTCGTAGGCCGCATAGCTAACTGACATAATTGATGCGAGAGATCCATTATTCCCGTTGATCGTATCGATTCGTCGAATAATAGGAGAACTAACGCGTATCGTTGAATATCTTAATCGAGCTTGACGTCTTCCGAAGCGAACGAGGACAATCATCGCGATCGTATCTCGAACCTTTACAAACCTCCCTGGCAATTTTATGCTCTCTACGATGCCACGAAAAGTACCTGTAATAATCGTAATAACATTTTTAATGACGTCATCGGACAATTTCTACCGAACAGACTCTGTGTGTACCGAGTAAATTTCGTCGATCGTTTAGAACACCTTCCTTCGATCATCGACGCCCACGGTCGACGACCACTTCTCGTTTGCAAATAAAAACGATGTCCCTTGATGATATCAGAAATTCAAACAGGACCATTCGGCCAAATAACATCTACCGTAACTTTCCAACGATTTCTCTTAATTTCAGCTCCTGAAATCCTACACTACGAGCCGATCACTCTTGCCGCTGATATGTGGTACGTACATAAACGAACGACGAGAGAATTATTCCGTCCCATTCTACTTATTCGAAGCGTGCAAAGACCGTTACGATAATTCCAGGTCTTTGGGCGTGACATCCTACGTTCTATTAACTGGGTTCTCTCCCTTCGGTGGGGAAACCGATCAAGAAACCTTTCAGAACATCTGTTTGAGCGAGGTAGATTTCCCCGAAGAATTATTCGGAGATATCTCGGCGCAGGCAAAGGATTTCGTCGCGAAGCTTTTGGTGCTGGACCCAAGGTAAAATCGAGCAACGAACACCTTGCTCCACTTCCCCCTCTCTGCATAGGAGAGTAAGATATTCCACGATAGATCTACGTTTATTTTGTTTCAGCGCACGAATGACCGCGAAACAATGTCTGCGTCACGATTGGCTACGAGGCGCGCCCACACAAGCGTCGCCTCATCTCAGGAGGTACCTGTCGAAATCGAGGGAAGTCCTTCTGGAACGGGTTGTCAGCCGGGAGAATCTGCGAAGAGCGGCGCTTTTGAGCCAGACGAGCAGCCAAGCGAATCTGTTGGGCGACGCTCAAGAGCCGAATCATCGCGATCAAAGCTTGCAGGATTGTTTGCTGAGTCAAAGCGAGATGTGCCTGAGTCACCGTCTCACCGGAAGCCGTTCTAGTCTCGAAGGTAGCGAGGATTTCCCGAGTCCAGCCGATTCTCGAACCAGCCTGAACTCCTCCAGGACGAATCTGAGCTGCGTAAGTCAGAGCTGCTTGTTGAACAAGGAACAAACGCAGGGATTGTTGAGTCGAGCGCAAAGTAGATCCCAGGCAAATCTGAATCACGGTCTCAGTCGAGGACTCCTCTCTAGAATACGAAGCCTGAATCGAATCCAGTCCCAGGCGTGTTTGCTCAACGGAAACTCCTCGACAACCTCGACTTCGTTGCAGCCACACATGGCGATAAATCCAGTAATTAGCAAGTCCCGTGAGAAACTGTACGGGCTGAGATCGTTGTCCAAGTCCCAGGGGGTTTTGGACATATACAGAAGCCTCGAGTGTCTCAGGCGACGAAGGAAGAGCTACCAGCGAGCCAAAACGGAAGACATGATACCAATTTTTAAACGTCTTGGTGCAGACATCGATCCGTCTAACGCGTCCATCTCGTCCACCTGTGATATCATCGGTGATCGACTCTCTTACAGCGACATTCCAAGTACGATAGAGACGAAGAACCGTTCCGAAGATGAAAATCGAGGTATCTCGAACGCGAAGGAAATGGAACCATCAGAGAACGTGGAGGATTTTAATAAACGATCACCGGAATTTGAAGGGAGGGAACGAATTGCAGATAATTCGGAAGCATCCAGAGAAAGAACTTTCGAGTCGGAGGAGAATTTGGACTCGTTGAAATCGATAGAATCGGACACGCTGACCGAAGATTCGGACGAAACGCCGGTGAATCGTGAAACGGAAGTTGTAGGAGGGAAACGATCCTGCCAGCGACAGCACTCCGACGCTTCCAGTCATTCGAACAATTCAGGAACGTCGGACGACAAAGAGGATCGTTCTACGGAGTCTGAGAACGACGAACCGAAGTACACCGTCGCACAGCTTGTCTCTGCTTTCAACAAACACCAGGAGGTCGCCTCGAGGACGAGCCTGGAAGCCATAATGACCGAAAAGAGAGTGAACGAGGTTACTTTCCCGACTGGGACGAAAGCTTTGAGGCTTTTCATACCGGACATCAACATCAGCGAAAGTAAAATCGTGAGGAGGAAGACGAGTTACAAGCCGCGAAAGAATTGGGAGGAGTTGAGGAAGAAGAACGAAAAGAACGAGGGGATCTTGAAGAACTTTGTCGACTCCGGTAACGAAGACGAAGACGAGGATAACGAAGTAGTAGTCGTCACTCCTGACTCTGTGAAACACGTGGAAGAATCTAACGGCGATAAAGACGAAGGTGAATCGTCTTCGGACCGCTGGTCGACGTTGCCTCCGATAGAAATCAACGGAGATCCTATTTTCACGGAAATCACGGTTCAAGATGACGTTGATACAACGATAGACGAGAAGTACAAGCGGTGTGTAAACGGAGCCAAGTTGAACGCAACAGAAGCAGCGAATAACAAGTCCCAAAAGGTGACACCTATCTCGACTTGTGCTCGACAGAAAGAAAGACTGCCAAACTACATATACCCAGAGGTCACGTGCCATATTAAAGACGATCCTCAAGGGTTGCCCCGAGGCAAGGTGGCCTCTTCGACAACAAACGATAAAAGCAACACGAAAGTACAAAGGACGGAACGACCGAAAGCATCGTACAATGCAGACAATTGCTGTGCCAACGTAAATCTAAAGGACATTTTGCAAAGGGTGGACAGCTTTCAGAGTACGCCGAAGGAAAATTTGGAAAATCTGAGGAAGAGAACGTCGATCGCTAAAATAATTTTGAACGACAACATGCCTTACGATAGTCAGGATAAGAACGAAGGAAAGAATCGTACGAGCAACAGCAGAGCACGAAGCGAGCCACCTTTGTCTTTGTCCCCGAAGGAGGAAGAGCATAAAATGAAATTAGTCGTACCACCCTCTTTCGCGAGATCCTCGTCTCTCTCGAGTGACAGCAGCTGTCAAACACCTACCAGCGTACATTCAGACGCGAACGTCTCCTGGGAGGATGTTCAGAACAGTGGAGCAGGATCGAACGTATCTCTGGAAAAAGAGGATCCTGGGAAAGTTCGAAGAAGGAACGACGTTCAAAGAACGTCCAGCGAAGGGAGGAGCAAACAGTATACGGAAGACAAAAGACTTTGGGGTAGAGTTTGCACAGGGTCTTACAACAGAGCAATGGAGAAGTTCAATAAGAACAACGACGCGAACAAAAAACCTGCCGGCCAGTTGAACGGATTGCAACAGAACGAAAAGACCAGAAGGAAAAGCAGCCCTGCCATGCCCCAATACATCAACCCGTAAAAATAGACTTCCCTTTCACGAAGACTGAATCTAGAACTTGGCCTTCCCTAATTACGGTGACTCAGGCCGCCGGAAGAGCGTGAACTGAACAGCGAAATTTCTCTTTTTGAAAAATACTTTGACGGATTAGGAAAGGGATAATCGGTTCGCAACCTTGTCCTTCAGGGCAAACTTCCGTCAATAATATCGGAGAATCGTCGTCGTACAGTCATCTTTGACTGGACCATAGCGACAGACGAATAATCTGCGAGCGTGTGTCATCAAATCGTTGAACGAGAAACGGTAACCTGTCATTAACATCCCACCTGAGCGTCGCGTGGTCAAACAAGGCGATTGAACGTGATTGATCGTCGTAGCCTTATCCTTGGCTTAATCTCCATATTGAGAGCGATCTTCGAGAACTACTTCTTTTTCTCGAAGTGCGTAGTATCGATGGACACGTGGATTCCGAGAAAACGAACCAGCTGATTCTGACCAAAAAATGATAATGATCGAGCCACGAAAAAGGAAGTATCAATGGTGTACCGATTTAAAATTCAAATCACACGAGAATTAAGTGATAGAAAGCTGAGCTTAACTCGTACAAAGAGCACGATAGAAAATCGCGTTCCCAGGAATATTGCTCACACACGAGATTATCTTTTTACGATACAACTTTGCCTTTACTAATTTTGCGTTTTTTTTTTTTTTGTTTCTTGTTTTCTCTTTAATATTAGCAGCCACGATTCGATTTGTGCGTCGAAAACGATAACTCACCATCAGTTGTACCGTAGTATATACTTAGCGATACTATTTAGAGCCAGTCTGGCATTGTATCTCGTTTAAACTTTTCAAAGATTCTTTCAATTTTGTATCGAAGATATCTCAATAAACTCTCTTAATATCTCAGTAACTCTCATCTTCCTTAAACCCAACCTACTTACCTCGTCCAAGTTTCCAAGAAGACAGGAAAGGTAATTTCAACTAAGGATTGGTAAAATTAAATTTTATTATAATATAAAACAATTCGGCATCGTCGCTGTTATCTCGCATATTATCAGCGATAATAATTGATAGTATACACAAAATAATCGTAGCTTTGCGGTCACGTAATTATTCCCATCTACTTTTTCTCACCCTCTTCCTTTCTCCTCCGGTATTCAATGCTTGGTTATCCTGATTTTTCGAGAGTTCCATATTTGGTTTTGGCGGTACAGGCGGCGGCGGTGGCATTATCACCGAAGGCCGTGTAATGGTTTGTTCCCACGTGTGATCCGACGATGCCCGGAACTAAAAAGAAACGTTCGTCCATTTGCTTTTCTTTCTCCTTCGTTCCCCTATATCTATTTGGCAAACGTAAGTTAAAGTTACCTGAGAATTGTACTGGCTGCGGAACGCAGCTTTCATGGCCGATAACCGATCGCTACCTGGCCCGTGTCTTTCTAATTTCTTAACAACTTCGCTTATATCTTTCGATCCCTGTGCCGACGAACCGCCACTCTAAACGACAGAAAAGAGTTTGAAAGGTTGCGAGAAGATTTCTCTCGGTAGAGAGCCGTAGAAAGAAACGTAGAAAAAGAATTAAACGAACGAATAATACCGCCGATGGCGAAGAAGTTTCAGGCCTCCCTCTGAAACCAAGGCCAGCTCCTCCGACGTTCAAACTCTTCCCCTTTCCACCTTTGAACCGTGATTTTCTGAACCAAGCACTTTGCATCGCCAAGTCCATTAAACTCTTTGGTACCTCTTGATTAGCTCCCTCCAAATTTCGGACTAGGTGACCCGCGAATTCTTTGTCTTTTTCCGTGACAAGGGTATACGCTGTACCCTTTTCACCCGCTCGACCAGTTCTACCTATCCTATGTGTATGGGTATCGATGTCTCGCGCGACATCGTAATTAACAACAGTTCTGATATGTGGAATGTCCAAACCTCGAGCTACGAGGAATGAATATCAATTTTAGAGGTACGTCAGGTAACGTAGACGGGAGTTTAGTGTAATCGTATAATTACCAGCTACATCAGTAGCAACCAAAGTACTGACTTCCTTTTTTTTAAAAGCCGTAATCACTTTGTTCCTTTCAATTTGATCCATGTCACCGTGCAACAGCAGAACGTCGAACTCTTTCAACTTAAGATTATTCGCGAGTTCCTCCGCGTTGAGCTACATTGAAAAATTTGAAAATATTCTCTACTCATCCTGTGTAAGTGTTACACGCGTGTCTAAGTCACACGCGATTCCTGACCTTTTTAGTGACGAAAACCAACAAACTGCCGGCGCTCAAAAATTCGACCAGATTCTGCAATAACCACGACCACTTGCCGGTTGGATTGTTGTTGAATACTATCGCGTGTTGAGTAACGTCGGCGTTTGCTTCACCGACATCCCCTTGGACTATCCTAACCGGGTCCGTTAAAACGTCCCTGGCGAGCTTCTCTACCCTCTTTTTAAAAGTTGCGCTGAACAACAACGTTTGCCTGTCCGGCCTTACGTGGTTGCATATAGAACGCACCTGTGGCTCTGGAACCAAACAGAGCGGTAACACATCCAGAGTAAACGTATTATTAATAGAAGCGAAACTTTTTTCCCAACACCTTGCTAACGGGATGCGTTTTTCTACGTATCTACGTGCTTACCGAAACCCATATCGAACATCCTATCGGCCTCGTCCAACACCAAAAACGTAACACGGGCCAAATTGGTCGCCTTCATTTTAACTAAATCTATCATTCTACCCGGGGTTGCAACTACTATTTCCGCACCCCCTTCCAACGCTTTACTTTGTTCCCATTTGCTGCCACCACCGTAACAGCAGCACACTTGAATGTTATACACTTTCCCAAACTTCCGCGCTTCTTGGTAAATCTACGAACACGACGAACCCAGTGAACTTACGTTCTGGAATTATACATAAGCGTACGTATGATCGTCGGAAGGAATAAAGCAAGGTTGTAAAATCAGTGTAGAATATCAAATTGTTAAGGTTAATCTCTCCCCCCCCCCTCTCTCTCTCTCTCTCTCTCTAAGATGTAACTGAATTTTCTTTCCCCTTCGCGATATTTCTTCCACCGACTATACCTTAAATTACCTTAACGTAACAAGTACCTGTTGGGACAATTCTCTGGTAGGAGCGAGAATCAGGCCGATAGGTCCGTCGCCAGCCTTCAGTTCCGTTTGATCCATAATGTGGACCAACATCGGCCAAATGAACGCCGCTGTTTTACCGCTACCGGTCTTTGCTATACCTATTATGTCCCTGCCACTTAATGCAGCAGGAACGGCTTGAGCTTGGATAGGAGTGGGTTGGGTGTACTCGTTTTTTCTAACAGCTTTTATTAACGCGTCGTCGAAGCCAAAATGACCGAAACTGGTGACGGGATTCGGCGGAGAGGGGCCGGACACTTTTATCCCTAAGGTTTTCCTCAAATCCTCGACCTGTTGCTTGCTTAAACTAGCGATCTCTTCGTGAACGTTGTAAAAGTTTTTCTCAAACGACTCGTAATGTATCTCGCTATGATCGATGGGAGGTAAGGGATCGATTTCTTTTTTTTTAGGAGGTGCTATAGGGTTCCCGTCCTCGTCGTACTCGATCTCCTGGTCAGACTCCTCTTGTTGCAAACCCGCCGTTGGATTTTCCTCCATATACCTTATCGCACACGAACAACAACGATATTTCTCCATCCCCTTTATTCTCCAAACGCGCGTTACTTTAACCCCCTCCCCTCTCTTTGAAAAATATTCACCAAACTCACCTGTAGTAACTTTCCTCGTCGTCCTCACCGTCGATATCCGCTCTGAACCCCTTCGATTTCTCCTCCTTCCGCTCGTTTTCTTCGGCCAGCTGAGCTTCGTAATTATTTCTCTTTACCTCCGCGTCTATACCAGCCATAAATGCGTCTAACGGATCCTCCTCGCTGTCGCTGTCCTCTTTCGGGGTCGATTTCTTCGTCCAGTCGTAAGTAGGGGATCCTGGTGCCGGGATGTATTCCAAAGAAAAAGGTGGCGGGTCGTCGTCGTCCTCGAAGTATCTAATTTCACACCGCACCATCGATCACGCGTTTTTAATCGATTCATTTCGTTCCGTTTGCATGCTCTCGTCATTCACTCGCCGCTTATTATATATACTTACTCTTCCTCGGTTTTGCTACGTTTCTTTGGCATACCCCAGCACGCAGATAAGGCATTTTCGGTGATAGAATTCATAGTGTGATAGCCTTGTTTGCTTAAAGTAGAGTTTGGTGGAGGTGGTGGTATGTTGGAGCCACTTCTTTTTGTGCCAGTCATTTGAAAGCCAGCAAACCCAAACCCCTTTGGTTTGTTACCTCCTCCACGATGATAACTCATCTTTATTTTCTAATCTGTTGAAAGTTTGATTAATAAACGATCACTTTTGGCGCTCCTCTAATTTCGTATCGCTGCTATATATGTATGTGGAGTTGGACAGATATGTATGGAAATTTTCTATTCACAAGTTGGCCTACTTTTTCGTCGCAATTATAAATCGTGCGAAACTGTCCCAATGTTAATACTTTTGTTATTCGCGGGATTTAATATTATAGGAACACAGTGTTAATACGTTCGAATTCGAAAATACAAACATATTGTATAATATGACAGCAGTCGAACTGTGAAAGACCTATTATTTTCGTTTTGTCGAACCATTGGACCGACAATTACGAATACGGAAAATGTAAGAACCTTTCGGTTGATATCTACGCGATATCGTTTCAACGATATTAACGAATAATTGAAAAAATACGCACGTAGATTGTTTTCATTTGAACGCAAAGAAAGAGGTTAGAACGCCTTCGTAGACTCGCTAATCGATTGTATAACGTTGAACTACGTATTTTTTACGCGCAAACACTGTGCCACTGTTTCGCAGGTATTTTCAGACGATTACGTGAAATGAGGCTACCTTACACAAATAATATCCTTCAAGAAGTTATTTCACATCTAACAAAATGCGATTCCAAATACTTCAATATCGAACGGTAAGGTACATACTGCAACAACTTAGACAGTGCTGCCTCCATGTGGAGTCCACCGCTACCCTAAAATGACACACGAGAATGACTCTATAGAAATCTACTCCCTTTTCTTTCCTTTCCTCTTCTCCTTACTTTTAAAGGATACAATTCGTTCCTCGACCTTTAAATTTGCAACGTAAAAATCTCGGCAATATTACCGTGAAATTTTCATTCGTAACATTGCACTTGGAATAGAGAGAGAGAGAGAGAGTGAGAGAGAGAGAGAGAGAGAGAAAAGGGAAAGAAAATTTTGCAAGGTACCATTTTTCTCGCTCCCTATTCAAGGCTCGCGCAATGACGATGGCTGATAATCACATTTCATCGATGAAACCTGTTGCAAATAAATCTTGACCTGATCGTATAATATCGATAATTATCACGCCTCGTAGAGCTAAATTCAGGAAAGGTCGTGAATGAATGAATGAATGAATTGCTAGGTAATGCGTGCAGAAAAGAAAATAGTAGGTTTCGCAGAATGTTGATTAGAAATGAAGGACATCGGGGAATGATAAAACACATTCTTTTGCCGAAGCGTGTTCAGCATCGCGGCAATGTCGATTAAAGAAAAAACCTTCATTCATACTCTCGTGGTTGAGTGACATAAATAGTTCTATCACAGCTGAATCGATCGAATATCCGAGCCTGCGCGTGTTAACGGAGGCGCCATGCGACTTCTCCGTGGATTTCAGCGTCCGTCGTAAGCATCTCGTTCGTCGCAGCAGTTCAGATTTTGTTACAACCAAGTCGCGTATCGAAGGAATTCCAAATACGAATAGATTCGCTTTCAAGTAAGTAGAGAACGTCTTTCTAAAAATTGATTTTATCAACGACGCGTTCGCTGTAACGAACACTTCCTCTCGAGCATGTCCTTTGTCGATCTAATCCAACTGTTTGGCGTTTGATACATCGAACACCAAATAAATTGCACTTGCAAAGACGAATTGCAATTAACATGCACGTTGAACGTAGGTGCGTTCGTTGTTAAAAACAGAATTCCAAGAGGAATAACTTTAACCAGATAAAATGCCATCGGTTCGCCGGATGATCCTTGGACACGTCATGTCCGGCTTGTGTACCAAAATGAATCGCACGAAAAAGCTTCAAGGGGACTTACTCGAAACTCCGATGAAAAGATGTCTTTCCACGTTCGACATTACGTTGCTCGGTAAGTGTACAAGATTTTTATGCTATTTTAATCGTAAGGACGTGCACGATTACGTCTCGCGATATCGCGTCCTCGTGCGCGATAAAATGTTTATTGCGTATGCATTAAATAACGTATATCTTCCCATTCACGTAACATTCTCGTTTGATGATTTCTGTTCATGCTTACAAGAATGTACCCTTATCTTACAGGTGTGGGTCATATGGTTGGTGCTGGGATCTACGTTCTAACAGGAACGGTAGCTCACAATACAGCTGGTCCAGGTGTAATTTTAAGCTTTCTCCTCGCTGGTATAGCCTCTTTACTAGCGGCACTGTGTTACGCAGAATTTGGCGCACGAATTCCAAAAGCTGGTAGCGCTTACGTGTACACTTACATTTCTGTCGGTGAATTCTGGGCTTTCGTAATCGGATGGAATATCATATTGGAGCATATGATCGGTCAGTTTGTCTTCTTGAACTTCAAATTTATTTGACTTGGCGTGGAATTTCACGGAAATTCGGTAACCATTTATTCAATACGTAGGTGCTGCATCCGTTGCCAGAGCTTGGAGCGGATACGTCGATTCTTTAGCAGGAGGAACAATCGGGAATTATACTCGTCACATGATGCACGGTTACACCATGGGCGAACCACTCGGAACTATTCCAGATTTTCTAGCCGCTGGATTGTGTCTAGCTTACGCTATGTTGCTGGCATTAGGCGTTAAGTGTTCAGCAACGGTTAATTCGCTACTCACTATCGTGAATTTAGCCGTGATGGCATTGGTGATAGGATTGGGAATCGCTTACGCGAAACTCTCTAATTGGAGCAGCGAGAATGGAGGATTTTTACCTTACGGTTTTAGCGGCGTATTAGCAGGTATATATGTACATATCGGTTTGCGTCCCGATTTCTTTTGCAAATCGCGTCGTTCTCACTCTCAAACGAATACACGAAAAATTAAAAGAAAAGAAAAATTAAAAAATATATATATAAAAAACAGGTGCTGCAACGTGCTTCTACGCGTTCGTGGGTTTCGATTCCATCGCAACTTCCGGCGAAGAAGCCCGCGATCCTGGGTACAGCATACCTCGGGCAACCCTTCTCTCGATGGCAATTGTCACCGTAGGATACGTGATGGTCAGTGCTTCTTTAACCTTAGTCGTACCATATTGGAACATCAATCCCACAGCAGCTCTTCCCGAAGCTTTCTCTTCGAGAGGAATATCATGGGCCAAATACGCCATAAGGTTTGAAAGAGCTTTCGATCATTTTCAGTCGAATTCGAAAATAACACAAGGGTATTTTTCCGCACAGTGTTGGAGCTTTGTGCGGAATGACGACGACACTCTTCGGTTCCCTCTTCTCTCTGCCACGAACAATGTACGCCATGGCGAACGATGGCCTTCTCTTTAGTTTCCTCGGCCACGTTAGCGAGCGTACCCAAGTTCCGGTCCTTAATTTGGCCATTAGCGGTTCCGTCAGTGCCTTAATCGCCTTGCTCTTCGATCTCCAGCATCTAGTCGAATTCATGTCGATCGGTACTTTCTTGGCCTACACTATCGTCTCGGCAAGCGTGATCATTTTAAGGTATCGTCCCGAGGAAAGTACACCTGCGCCATCGAATGCTGGGACACCTAGTAGCTTAGCTTCACCACCTACGGAGGGTGCAGATTCCAACAGCGATTGTAACAGCATCACGTCCGCAGAATCTCAAGTAATTTCATTTATACGAGGGAAAAAAAGCTGATCGATCTTTGTCACGGTTCTACCGATTATCATTCCTCTATCTTTCATCTTTTATCCAGATGTTAGATATTAGCGATGGCACTGGTAAACTGAAGCCACGATACATCTGGTTGGTTAACATTTTGGGCAACTGTAAGCCTGGAGACGCTGTAACTGGTTGCGTGATGATTTACACAGCTGGATGCATTTCTCTCTGCTTCTTTTTAATACTGATATCGCAGACATACTTTACTCCAAGATGGGATTATTTTCTTCTTACGAACTTTGTCCTGTTGTTGCTCGGATGTGAGTCCCTTAAGTTTTACTCGTGAAGGAGATGAACATTTATCAACTGATCGAGAATATAATTGCAGGTTTGTTCGTTATTTCTGCACATCAGCAAAATCCTCCCACCGGTAAATTCCGGGTACCCATGGTGCCAATAGTACCAGCTCTGAGTATCTTGTTCAACGTTGGATTAATGTTCCACCTGTCCCTTTTAACGTGGCTACGATTTCTCGTGTGGATGGTAGTAGGTAGGTAACTATACTCGTTGCGCGTACAAACAGCTGGGAATTTCTTTCACTTGTTCCTTTTACAGGGATGTTGATATACTTGCTGTACGGAATTCACTACAGCAAGGAGGCATGCAGCCCTAATTCCTATTCGATTTTAATGGCAACTTCGGAGGCTGGCCGAGGCGCAAAGTGGGGTGCTACGTTACGAGTCAATCAGAAGAGCGACAAGGTTCCAATTCTGAACAAAGAGGAGTTCGTGCATTAGAAGCGTACAGCTCGTGAAAACTGTATAGAGGAAAAGAAAAATCGAAAACCACCAAAAAAAGGAAAAGAAAAAGATAAAAAAAAAACGAGTATGCCAATCAACGTTGGAATGTAAGTAAATTATTATAACGTAGAAACGGTGAGAGATATCTCGGAATCTGACCATTGTTTTCTTACATACGTAATAATTTTGAATTAGACATGAAAGTATCGAGAGATCTTTGTACATACTAATCTCACGTAAAATGTTAAGCGGATATGTATATATATATATATATATATATATATATATATATATCCCTTCCGAGACAACCCTGTCTTTGAAAATTAAGCGGCTGGAGGGATTTCAAAGTGGACAAGACTGTGTTTCATTAGTACCTGCCTCAAAACTGATTTTCAATAGAACGTTAGGATTTAATTGAAACGTAGTTCAGTCTTCTTTACATTTTCATTGCGCACAACTGAGTAGCAATTTTTGATATTTTACAGATGTAGGTACGTTTATTCTCGATATACGTGTCAAATTCGAAGTATTTAGTTGTTGTGTATTTATACAGATGAACAGGAACACGAAGTTCGTCTAGTGATATAGTAGAATAGGAGAATTCGATCAACTCTAAGGAATAGTATCAATATTCTCGGTAACATGATTCTTAGACGAGATCATCTGATCTGTAAAAATCACCAAGGATCCAAAGCGTGGATACAGTTACGAAAACAATATGTAACGAATGAAATACACGCGATAATGCACAATCGACGTGCAAATTATATCGACCTTGATGTTACAATCAAAAATTGAAATATTAAAAGAACGAAAGAAAAAAGAAAAAGAAGGAAATGTATTTTCAAAGACCAAAGATCATGAAAAAGGCAAGCGGAACAACGATCGTTTGTTTAAAAAGAAACAAAAAACAAAAAAAGAATTTTAAACTTTCTGCTCGCATGGATCGAAACATGGTGCCTTGGGAACGGATAGACTAATTATACAGTAAGATATACGAATCTAAAAGCATGACAATAGATTCGCCTACTATACATGGCGGGCATTAAGTTTAAGATTATCTATATAAACGGATTTGCTAAGCATGTGGATTGCTAAGGTGGCGTATCGTCCTTCGGTACGTGTTCTGGTATAATCTTCCTTTTATTTCATTCGGGCAGAGAATTCTGGCGCAATTATACCAAGCAATTTCTTTTTCCACTGATTCCACAGTACGTGGAACGCTTCTGGGATTGGCCGTTCCTGATCCACCAATTTATTCACGATCACTTACGTTGAAAAGATATCTAATCGAACACAAATATCGACTAATGTATCCGTATCTGAAATTACCATTTCTGTGTGATCGAAATATATAAATACACATGTTAGATTTACAGTCCTCCGCTCAGCAGATCCAGCGAAGGGATCGATTAAGCCGTAGCAGATAATATATTAATCGATGTTACACGTATGCGTAAGAAAGTACATATTGATACCTTGAAGGTTACTACCGTCAAAGTGCCGTAGATGTTTTATATAGTTGAAAAAGATCGTAGCAGACACCATAACCATGTGTTACAGAAAATTTCAAGCGGCGTCGTTTACAATACGCGTATCGCTTTGGACGACGTGTACTCCCGCACGAGTATTTCGCATTCTTTCGAGAAATCGCATCGACAGACGATAGTATTCGCAGATTTTCGAGTAATTCGTCCAAAAAGATTCGTTCTTAAAGTAGAAAATATGCAGAAAGTAAGGAAGATCGGGAGAAGGGGTGAACGTTCGATCGAACACACCCTATAGAACGTGTTTTACGGTTAAAGTAAGACACAGATTAGTTTCTTCCGGGCAACGTTGAAACGTCTGAATGCACAACTGCAATACACGCGCAATTCGTACAATATGGGAGCATAATTGTGCTAGTCGATTATATTATACATATAGCGTACTCGACGATGGAAGACATTTATACACGTCGTTGATGAAAAATGTAAAAAATTGTACGTGCTGTACCAAAATTATTGTCAATGTTCTGTACTGTATATCTTCTAATATAAAAATATTTGTCATCGAAACATTGATTATTCATCTAACGACAATCAACGTTCCGCATTACCCTAATAACATACCTACCATTTCCAAAATAACACGAACGCGCGCGTGCAACGAACATTAACTCCTTGAGCGACATGTTTCTCAACAACACCAGTTAGAAATATGAAGTTTCAAGGTTCTTTGATTTTTACGTATCGATGGTTGATTAAACATCGACGTAAGGCCATTAATAACGCGGCATGACAGAGATTTACGAGCGAATACGACGGTATTAATAGAGCTAAAAGGGCGAAACCTTACGCTTGAGAGGTTTAGAAGGAATTCCGTAGTCATAGGAAGAAGGTGCAAGAATGTTCGTTAAACTAATTCTGATCACAACGGTGTTTAGCTTCGTGTGGACACGAAGCATCGAGGCACGCCAAGTTCAACATTTATCGTCATTCGGCGATCCTCATCCTGACTCTGTCATGGACACCGAACCGACTGTAACTGTAAATACCACATCGTCGTTTTTTATCCCCTACCATAATCTTATTGCAGTAGAAGATGACATTCGTATTAATTGATTTCTAACGATACGATAACGAACCACTTTTTCATGGGGAAATAACTCACAGGAAGAACGACGCGTTCTAACGTCAACGAATGTCACAACTGTGGATATACCAGAACCTAATCAAGGATCGAAACATCCGGCATCGAAGCATCCAAAGAAAAGAGAGAATAACTATGGAGACGGTGATCGTCAGGCCGATCTACGACCTGGATGTTGCGGATAAACCGATTAGCTGAAGAAAATTTCGACGATGAACACGGCTTCGTAAATATGACTTCTTTTCAACCAGTGTTTCCTTTCACTCCTTTTCAACAATATAATAGTAAATAAAATAAATGGCTATCGTGCTATAGAAAAGTAATCGAAAAATTTTTCTTCTTGTTACTCCTCTCGCGACAAAAAAAAAAAAAAGGAAAATATAAAAAGGATAAAAGAAAATGTTTCATATGTGGAAAACTTTTATTTTAACATTACTTATTCGTACATACTAATTCACCAGCACTGTGAACAGTCGTAGGTTTTTAAGTCGATTAAACCATTCGCGCCCAATAGCGAGTACAGTTATGTAGTAAACCAGTTCATTCTAACTAAAAATTGCTAACCTTCATGGAAGGATGAAAATGTAAATAGGAAAAAAAACAATTTATAGCTATATTCGTTTAAATAATTTCACGGAGTAAGCGCGCAGTATCTGTTCAACGGCGTTCTTGTGCTAATACGTGAAAGGATATCGTACAAATCATCGCTCGTTGTACTTACGATTTGTCATTTCAGAAAAAAAAAAAATAGAATTAAACGAAAGAGAGAGAGAGAGAGAGAGAGAGAGAGAGAGAACCGTGAAACCGGAAAAATTCTGTTTATGTTGCATTAATAAAATTGGAACACTTGGTAAATGTGCGAGAAATCACCCGAGCACATAGCCGCCACGCGTTCAGTATACGGATATTTAATTTGTACAATTTCATAATAATTACAGGTACCGTATCAACAGAGTTACAACGTTGACTCAATACTGTTATCTGTTCTGCTTCGAAGTGATCACTTTCCAAGCAGACATCGGTCTCATTTGTATCATGTCGATTTTTCGTCGACCCCACCTGAGCCAGGCGAATCCTATGATCAGACATAGAATACTTTCTATGTAGTAACCGTCCAGCTGCATGTTGCAAACACCATTCCCCGTGTTTGCGCAGAGCTGAAAATCGAAATTTTCCATTTATCGAGTTTCCCGCCGTTAGAAATTGCAGTTCTCCTGTTAAAAAGAAAAAGATCGACACGAACCTCCCTTTTCGAAATTGTGCTACAGTCGTTCGACGGATCGGTGCTGCACTGTCGGAAAGTTAATGGATCAACGAACCAAAGAGCTGCCGTTGCTGGCCAGTTACCTCCGAGATTAGACAAAGTGTTTAATAACGTCATGTAAGTACCACCCACTGCAGGATCGCTAATTTTTGCAAAGAACGCCATTGACGCTACGAACATACTGCTCGTGAAAACCTGAGACAAGCAGAAATTACATAAGTCCGTTTGCTGCTTTCGCTTATCGTTCCTCCTCGATTTATCGCTCGTGTTTAGAACTTTACCTGATGTATCAAATATAGACCTATTAAAACTATTATGTAATAGGCTGGAACTTGTCCATCTGTTATGACATACGGTGTCACCCATACCAAAAATGCTGCCATCAGTCCAAAAGCTAATCTAAGGGATCAATTATATTTAGTATTTTCGTACATATCCTTTGCAAGCTATTGTGCTCTGTATTTCTATGATTGAATCACCTAAAGGGCATAGCCATTATGTATACGTTCATAGGCCTTGGACCCACTGTATATTTTGAAATTGCTAATGGTAGTAATATTTGTAAGGGTATCATAGGTACAGCCATGAGTACAAACTTTTCCTTTGGTATGCCAGCTTCTACCAACTTCAAACCTGTTACAGCCTCACAAGCAGAAAAGCCTATCTGCATTTGATATAATGCTAAATTATTATTAGAGATCGCGTAAACGTATAAACTCGATTTCGTAATGTAAGTCTTCTGACCTTAGCAGTTAACAAAAATAAAATAATGGCTTTGACAGCTGGTAATTTCACAATATTCCACAGTAATCTATAAGCATGCCTGATGTCTGTATTCAATTCCCCAGCTTTGTGTATTTTCTCTGAATCTTCGTGTTTAAACAATGCAACTAAAGTGGTGGTAATTATAAATATCCAAGCCCAGAAGTATAGAAAATCTGTAGGAAAAAATAAGAAGCTATGAGTCACTGTAATTTTGATACATGTGAAAAAGTTTAAGACAATTTACCAGGTAAAGTTAAAATGCCTTCATTGGAGGGAGTAGATCTTAAGTAGCTGTTACAAAATTCAGCAGACTCTAGTGCCATAAAGAGCACATAGCCAATGAAAAACCCAGCAGTTTGTCCCACGCTGTTACAGGTTGATGCATAACCCACGTTACACCTGCATGTACAAAGAAAATGTACAGAATTAAATATATTTAATATAATTTATTTTAATATATGTATAGAATTAAATAGAAAATCTGTACCTTTTTAACATGGTAAGAGCCCACCCATCTACCACGATATCTTGAGTAGCAGCCAAAACGTTCAGAGCAAAGAATATGATGGTTAACATTTCTATGTTTGGTTTTGTATTCTCATCACCCAGCCACTTGTCTACATGGCTGGATAGTAACAGCATAAAAAGACCCATGAAATATTGAGTTGGTATCAACCATGTTTTTCTTCTTCCAAACTTCTGGGAGAACACAGAATCTACAATTGGTGCCCAGAACAATTTCAGAGAAAACGGCCATTGTACGAAACTGAATTCAGCCTAATGGTAAAAGAAAATTCACGTTTTAACGTCACGTTGGTTAATTGCTTAAAACGATCGTGATCCTGCGAATTTACCTGTTGACGGTACGAAACGTCTCTGTTCTGAAGTAACATAGGAATTGAATTGCATAAACCCAATGGTATTCCTTGCAACAGATATAAAAATAAAAGTATAGCTATGTTTTTTTCGTCACCTCGTAAATCCGAACGTTCGTGCACGTGATTTAACTCGTGTACCCCATCCTCCACGTTGTCGCACTTTTCCATTTTCCTTCTAGTACCCATGAGGAATGACGAGAACGATCGACAAAAGTCGCATGTACGTTTAAAATCGACTCGCAGCGGAACAGATGCTTCTCTTTACACTGCCGTGCCCCGACAACTTTCCAAATTGTTAACGCTTACTTTTAACGGCACTATTAAACATCCCGCTAGCACTTGAATGCTTATCGATAAACTATCGCAAAGTACTTCCACGAGGATCCTTCGATCGAACGAGATACGAGCATTTCTTAGCCGGAAGAATCATTTACGCAACAACAAAATTAATTATCTCTGTGTGGTAGTACGGTCACCATTGACGTGGCCATCGTTGGTCAAAACCTTAATCCTGTATATAAAAAACGGTGTTACACTTGCACCAGAGATTCTGACAAACGAGAGATTCCGAGAAATAAAGTATGTATATCTATATTTTCCTTTTATATTCGTATTACGAACGGCAAACGTCCAATAGCATGTGAAACTGTCGTTGCCATTCGCTTAGCTGGAATCATGTACATATAAATGAATACACAATAGCCCTGAGCTGCCACGTTGTCTCTAATAAAGGACACGTCAGTTGTAACTTCGTCTTTTTCAGCCTTGCATACATACAATCACGTGTAACCAGTTTATAACTCAAACTAGCAATTTCATAGAGCTACTACAAACCGCCTACGAGCTACATTTTCCGGGCGAGTTTTCATCGAGTTTATTTGAAAACGTGCCTTTCATACTGCATGGAATTTTTCTAAAGTCAATTTGCGATCTTAATTACCCATTGACGAAACCTTACGATCGTTGGAATAATGCAACAGGAACGATAAAACGATTTGAGATTGTTAAACGTGGACGAAAGAACCTCTGCGCAAGAAACTACAAATATGCAGGCATCCATTACGGATATTCGTAATGGTGCTTTCCTTTCCTACATTAAATAACACATACAGTGACTCCCATTAATATTTGGACACTTAAATAATAACTTTTTTTAAATTGAATCAAACGAACGGAGTTCTCGTGAGAATGATGGCTTAGAATGAAGGATTAGCCTACTGGATGACATAGAAAAAGTATTTTCAACATTAGAGTTCTCCTTTTGCAACGCTTTTTCTTGTAATAAAAATTACAAAAATATATTATGTAAATTTATGTTCGTTTTATACACGCTGAAAATTTCGTCGAAATCGGTGGATGCAGGAACAAGGGATCAAGCATTGAAAGCTACAAGAATTTATTGCAATTTTGGGATATTGCAAATATAGGAACGATTTCGACGAAATTTTCATTACGAGTTCAGATAAAAAAGTTGTAAAAAGCAATCATTATTTTCTTCGCAATTTGGACCAATTTGAATTTTTTCAAAATTGTTTATGGGCGTCGTTTAGTAAAATAACTAATCCACAATTCGTTTGGTCTAATTTTTAAAAAATCATTCTGCTTTAAAGAGTGTCTGAATATTAATGGGAGTCACTGTACGATGAATAGGTAGATGCGTAGAAATGTTTGTCCCACGGATGGGGGGTTAGACAAGGAAACCTATACGGAGAAACAAGGACAGCGTCGTAATAGGTTCGACGAGGATAGAGCATCAAGTTAGACAAGGATGGAGTCCATGCGGCAATATTCAAATTTTAGTTTGAATACTTTCGTCATCTCATGCTTCGCCACTCGAACTAACGGCTTCGCATTAGGATAACAGAATGTAAACAGAGGTATCCGACAAAGAGAGCGATATAGCGTGAGGAAGACAGAGAACGATTTCTATTGGCCTAGGCAATCTGAGCTCCGCCTCCTAGGCGTTAAGTAAAATGGCCGCCGAAAATTTGTTAATAACTCTTTAACTACGCATAATTTGTGCACTTTTAACATGGGAAAATAAAGAACAAACCTCTGGCAACTTTCACATATCGATTAGAATACAATAATTTCTTTGAATAATTAGATATCGATAATTCCAACATGGCGTGTCGGAATCGATATCCTACGTCGTAGGAACTCTCTCACTTTTCCGTCATTTTGAGAGATTTCGATTATCAACTTATGCACTTTTAAGCATGGAGAATATAGGGCACACTTTAGGGAATATTATTCAGTGCTATTCGTAACGATATGCCTTGTAAATTCTGATTAATTAACAAATAATTACGTTGGTATCGTCAAGGATGCAGATGCAGCCAGGACGGCTCATCGGTTTGTCGATAAATATGAATTTTCTCGAAACATATTTCACACTTTTACGATAGCATAATATAAGGCGATCCTTTATCTATATTCTGAAATAATTTTGGTACGGTTACGTGCCGCAGTTTTTTAATTATCGGTTATTTACGAAAGTGAACGCGTTTGCGATCGCTGAATAAAACTCTACTTCCAATAATAATTAATACCTATCAACCAACAAATGACACGCTAACGAGAATTACACAGACGTAAAGCTAAGGGAATAAGCATTCAGATGTGTGCTTAAAAGTGTACAAATTGTACCCAGAAAAGTACGAAATTAATGAAAGTTCTAAACACGTCCTACAGCGATTCCGACGCGTACCACTAAAATTCTCAATAATTAATTCTCTGAAGAAATTATTACGCTCAAACTTATATGTGAATGTTGACAAAGATCTATCCTTCCTTCTTCCTTACTAAAAGTTTACAAATTGTTCTTAATTAATAAGTTATTCGCGAAGTTTGGGCTAATTCAATGTCCCGTTCGAGGAGGGCGGAGATTCGATGGCTCTAGGCCAATAGGAATTGTTCTTTCTCTCTGTCCTTCTCGCACCTGTTGCGCTCTTTGTCGGATACCTCTCTGCACATTCTGTTATCCTAATAAGAATCCGTTAGTTAGCTCAGTTAAACGCAAGATGGCGCGCTGTTGTCGCTATCCTTGTCTTCCTTAAATAAATCGATTTTCTCTCTTCGTCGTCGAGTTGCTCCTAGCACATCCTATGTTCCTATTAACTCAGCGTTTTCTGCAACAGAGTATCATACGCTTGGAGGAAGTAGTTTGAATTATCTGTTCCTCTTTAACCTTCGCTTTCTTTCCTTTTCCATCTTTTAAGGTTCTGCACGACCATCCGAGTAAAACAGATTCGCGAATACTGCGCGCACGATTAATTACACCAATTAACATTATATATAATATATAAAAAAGAAAGTAGACACAATGGTTTACGTTACAGCATCTTTATTTCCTCTTTACATTCAAGCGAATATTAAATTACGATACATTTATCAATGTCGAATGTTAAAATTTGAAAACGGTGGGACTTTTAGTCCCTGCAGCTTTGACAAACGTACACGTAAACACGTTGCAACTTCCTCCGTTCGAGGCAACAATCGTTGCCGCCTTTATTAACTTTCTAATACGTGCATTCGCGAATTCTTCATTGGGAATATTACTCGAAATCCTGTAACAGATGATCCTGCAATCTGTAACACTTTTCTAATTTCTTCTGGAAGGTTTAATAATGAGAGAATGATATACCGCTCAACAAGGTGACGATCCAAAGGTGCTTTCTCCTTAGAAAACTTGATCCCCTTTCTCAGATTCGACCAATAATCTTTCTCGAGCTCGCAAGTAAATCTAGCGATGCATTCTGGAGTGAAGGACATTTTCCTCCCGTCCTTCAAGTTGTAGGTCTGCTTAACAACGACGAAAAAGTTGAAAATTTCACGATAAACATGTATATATCTAGCGAAAGGCGAAAAGAAGGTTGCCACCTTGATAATATTATTTTTCAAGAGAGTTAAAATATGATCCATATACGCGTCCCTGTCTTTGTTCGACATACTGGATCGTTTTCTCCTTCCCGATACAACACCAAGTGGTAGAAGCACTGGATTTGTCGCGAGAGCAGCTGCCGCTCCGATTAAAGCAACACCCGCTAATGCCTTCAATGCTACAGCCTAACACAAACGACAGGAAAAGAGAGAAAAAGAAGGCTAGCTTGAAAATTTCGTTCCGTTTCAGTTCAAATACCTTTTGCGTTTGAATATTTGGACGCGAGGGAGCATTCTCTTCCGGATAATTCGGCTCCGCAGGTCCGAATTGATCGCCATTAGCGAGAGTACCTGAAATTCCGTAACTACCACCGGAAATCGATCCTCCGTAATCGCTTGGTCGGTTAAAACCGTATCCTCCAGAGATAGCAGAGTCGTAAGCACCAGGTTTGCGTGGGCTATCGTTGGTATAACTCGGTCGCGAACCAAATCTGTCGTTTAGGAAAGTTGATTAAAAGGCAGAATCGTGATTGTGGAATGGTCGAAGCGATTAGGTCACCTCTCTCCTGTATATCCTCCATCGTAGAATCCACCTGCAGCATGGATTCCGGTTCCTGGCCTTCCACTGTTTCCGCTCGAACCTGGCGGCTGCTCTTGCGTTTGCCATCCGTATCTGTATTTTCATTTCTCCGATGCAAATTCGACAATTTCCACGATGGTTTTGTCCATTGAAAAGGGATTACCTACCTGTCGACGGGTAAACGATCGCCAAATTTCATCGAATATCGATTGCTATCCACGGGAATTCTGTTGTAATGGGAATCAGGTCGCGTGGATGAATTGGAACCGTATCTGGATCCACAGCAACTGGAACTTGCAAGGTTCAATTCCATCGTCATACTACGAACGTTCCGAAAGCGCAATGTAGATATTTCCTAATACACCTATGTAGGATATATTCGACTTATCTCTAGTGTCTGATTCCACCCGATGATTCGTTGTCCGCGGTTGCTTGTCCAAACTTTCCTCCGCGCTGTCGTTCCTCTTCAGATCCGTCGCTTTCACGGAATTTCTCGCGCGGACGATACTCGCGAACAGGTTATCTTCGGTGGAGGATGGTTTCTCGACGAATTCACCGTGAACGGTGATTGTACGGGAAAGAAGACTGATTGTTAGGAAGAAGCAAATGAATCGTCGCGACATCGTAACGGGGGATCTAATTAGATAAGAGATGAACGAACGGAGGCGAAGGTTTTAGACGGGCACACGTTTCGAGGGAAAGACGAGAGTGGCTCTTTCCACGGAGTTTCACCTTTTTTATACTTGGTATAATGGTCACGCATGGCGATGCTGTCGCGTATTTGCCCTTCAGGCTTGCTACCAGCTTTCTTTCCCATTGTTCGATTCAATTAGTTAACGTAAACTCGACGGAGAATCCGTCGAAGGATTGTTCTTGAAATTCGCACGCTTCGATAGAGATTCGTCTGAAATACACATTGGGAAGAGGTTTTTGGTCGTTGGAAAAGAAAATCGGAGATTGCGATATTTAGGAAGAAGGATTTCTACGGGTAGTTGCGTCCCTGTGAATCGCGAAGCGTATCGAAAAGATGCGCAGGAGCACACCGGTGAAAATAAAAGTGTCACGAGTGAGCCAACGACATTCTTACCGCCGCGCTCAGAGTTTAATTAACGTCTCTTTGTTACCACAGTTTTAGGTGAAATTTCGCAATTTTCCAGAATTTCGCGTAATTAAAGTCATTATCGTTACGGAGAAAAATAAACACAGAGTGTAGAAATTTAGAAAAAAAAGTTCCGCTGCAAGATGAAACGTGGAAACGTAAGGAATTAATCGTTCTTCTCTCTTTCTTTTCGTTTTCGAAAAAGATATCTTTATTTTCCATCGTAGAAATATTTTTTGTACAAAAGCAGAGTTCCTGCCTCTGATATACACGTAATAAAGCACGTTACACAGTACAATAGTATAATTTGTTCCGGCTGGATATTTATGGTCTCGTTGATCATCGGCATGAATAATCCCTCGCGTTGTATTTCGTTACGTCATACTTGTTACCTGTGAAAATGGTAAAGGAAACACGTCGCGCTTGTTTGACGTGAAACTACCATATACAGGCGTACATGTCGTTGGTTGAAGGAAGGATGCTCGATCGAAGAAATATCGATAAATTTGTTAGGTGGCGCGTGAAATAAAGAGGAGCTCGCCGAGCAATGGATCTCTGCTCTATGTAAAAGGGGCTGGAGAGAGCGCTAGAGACATTACGGAGCTAATTTGAAGAAAGAAAGAAAAAAGGGAGAAAGGTCGTGGATGAAAGGAGGGAGGGGGAGGTATTCGTTCGGTGAACGAAGAGAAGAAAGAGAGGAGATGGAGCAGGGTTGGTGGCGGGGTGATAGGAGAAGATACGACGAGGACCAAGAGATCGCGGAATGGAGCAAGAGTAGAGTAATCAATACGCATTCACACGCGGCAGCTAGCATCCCGTTTCCATAGGGACGAACGGTGGCGCATGTGCAACCTGGCCGACGTAACGCCGTCGTTAGAAATTTACTCAGACACGATTCCGTAGCAGTACAGTGCGGAACATTTTGCCCACGCTATCTTCCTCCCAGCTGCCAAACTAAATCGTCGATCTCCACTTTCCACGTGCATTTGTCGTTGCACTCCGATCCAGCAAAATTCTATATTCTTTCCAGCTGAGCAAGATGGATCGCCGCACAACCTGACGGGGAACACCTGAACACAGTGGAAATAAAGCTTCGTCGTTTCCCTCCCTCCCTCCCTCCCTCCCTTCATCCATCCCTTCCTCCCACCCTCCCTCTGCGTCCCATCAGCCTCTTTTCCTCGGCAGCCGATGCACACGCACTCGGAGAGAGGAACGAAGATCAGTCGGAGCGAAGATTTGTAGAAAAGTTGATCGCGTACGATTACGTACGATCCCTCGACACCTGTGATCCTAAGGTATCGTTGTCATCACTGTAGGATACAGTAGAGCGTTCGACTCTCGGATGTTCACCCCCTGGCCAAGTCAGAGGGGATGGAGGCGTCGTTCGAGGCCGCGGGTAAAAGGGGGTGGCTTTCCTTTGGGCGCCTGCGTCGAGTCCTCGATGACGACTCGACGAGGTAGGTGCTCGACCCGGACGCAGTACGGAAGAAACGTCGAGCAGGCAGAGTGCCGTCCTCGTGACGCATCTTCCTCGCTTTCTTTCTCCACGATCCATGGCAACAAGAAAACGTGCCGGGAAAACTCGCCCGGTGAATCATTCGCAACGGCGAAAATTGATCAGTGAGCTGTACAGTTCGATCAACCGGTTACGTGCTACTCCGGCCCGTTTCGATCGTCTCTAAATGAAGAAGACATTCGTCGAACGGCTTATCAACGACTCGATGTCGCGGCAAGATAAAAGACGCGTACATAACAATTCCGAACGCACCGAAACGTTTCAAGTGACATAACGAATCTTCGAATGGGACTGAAACTTTCTCGTCAACCTTTCCGATGCTCTCTGCGAGATATCGCCCGATGGATATAGTCGACATGTCGCGGCGAAGCAGTTTAAGAGTATGAACCTAGCTTTTGCCAACTAGTGTGCTCCGTGTGTAAGCTCAAGTACCGCGAACAATTGACTCGGTTCGTTCGTCGTGTTACTCTCTCGGCAAGAAGAACAACAGGTTGAAGCTAGAAGTTGTTGGTGATCATTTTGAAAGAAAGAGGTAGAGAGGGAGAAAGAGAGAGAGAGGGGAAGAGAGGGAGAGAGGGAGATTTTATAGCTGGTTCGTAACGTTCAAAGCCACGTCATCTTGCGGTATCAAAGATCTGGCAATTTGCAAAGGATGCATTTCTGGCGAAACAAAGGTTGATCGTCGAGGAACATCCAGCGACGTTCTTATCGCAGGAAGGGCAAGCTTAGCGGCGTTTAATCGTCGTTTGCATGTGGGTCACAAGTTGCATTCGCCAAAGCTAACAGGATAGAGGGTTTACCGAGCAGAGAGAGGTAAGCCTGTTAAATTGCGTTACCCTCGGGCATCTGCGTTACCGCTACCCCTATAATTAATTCGCCACTTCTTTTTAACGCTTTTCGGCGGGGTCCTTCGAGATTCGAACGTGGGTCGAAGCAGCCGAAAACTTTAACGATTCACCCATCCGTAACGCAACTCTCGCGTGACTTTCCAAGTAAAATATGGAACAGGAGGATCTCGCTCCTGGGAAAGGGGAAGGCTCCTGAAGGCTTTTCAATACCCGAATGGACGATCGAGGGAAAATTTTGCAGATATTTATAAATCGTCAGATCGGTTAGGTTAAAGTCACGTGGTGGTTGCAGTTCACGGTGTCCTTAACCTCCCGGAAAATCAATGTTCTTCACGTAATAATAACCAAGTGTGCTACTCTATGTTCTTCGCTAGCAGAAGAAACCCGTGCCGCGTTGAAGAAAACAACACGACGGCAATTACATTTTTAAACCTTCTATACCTGACGTTTACAAAGAAACTCCATTCGAATGTCGGTCGGAAGGAGTTGCTAGAGGGAAAAAAGAAAAAAAATAGACTGCAACTCGAAAATTTTTTACGAGTTTAGAGTCTACGAGGGTCGTTCACCGTATAGGTGTCTTTAAGCAGCTGAACTTTCCGCCACGTTTAAAGTAATTCGCATTCCACAGTCGGGTGGAATGCCACGATTCTACATCCTTTGTTGTTGCCGCATTAATTTCATTTATAGAAACCTGACTCGGCCTAATACTCTACTCAGGGGCACCGATACCACGAGCATCGAGAAACAAGGATTATCACTTCGCATCACATTCTATGTGTGATTTCTTTTTCCTTTTTTTTTTTTAAGGTTTCACTCGTACACGTTAACACGTCGCGCATTTTTCATACGTAACGCGTAACACCTATCTACGCGTATATATCCGATGCACGATCGGGAAACTTCCAGGTAGGAAAGTGATTCGAAGAACGATTTTTAGAGGTGTCGTTTATACGATTTACACGAATCGCAGCTACACGAATGTAGCGCGGTTACGAAGATCCCACCGCAACTGACACTACTGACACGCTGGAGGGTTTCTAGTGGATGTCATTGAAAACACGCGTCAACCGGTAGGGATGTTTTACATCCTAACGCGTTCTCGTAACAATGCCGATAAGAATAGAGTTCTAGGTGAAAATGAAATAAATTCCGGATATCGAATCACTGCCCTATGTTAACTAGCTTCTCGTTATCTAAACGATGTTATTCGATTCAACGAATCAACGGAGGTTTTCAGAGTGACAAACTGAACGACACGTACACGCGAGAATTTCTCCTCTTTCCGCCGCGGCGGGGGTGTGCAACGTTCCATACGTTGGATGACTTTTTAGTTGACGTTCGCTGAACAGAAACAAGAGAAAATGCGGAAGAAAGGCGTGTATAAAAAGGGAAAAAGTTTACACGGGAAGGTGTAGAGTGAAAAGTGGTTCTTTGCACGCGCATCCACTGTAATGAGAGGCAGTCTTGATTCTGCGACGTGAGAATGCGTTAATGATCTTTGGGTGGATAGTTCGTACGAAAAGATGTTGTTACCGCGTTGCCTAACAATGCTCGTGATATATCAGAAATGAAAAATAAAACTGTCGAGAAAAGAGAGCCCTCGAGATAGGCTTCAGCTGGCTAGGAACGGTAGAGAATCGATAGAGGGAAATCGGTGAAAAATACCAGCCGTCTTTCTTTAATCCTGCCATTTTCACCAGAGGCTAGAACGAGGGGGAGCGCGAGTCTGCTTTTTAAAATCTGTGCACGGGATATTATATCGCTTGCCGTATTTTCCCCGGTCTCCCGGTAGACGTGGGATTCGTTGACGTGTGGTTCAGACACCCGTGTACGTTCCATGAAATCTTTACGCTCGATTCTCCCCCGTGCATTACGTCCATTTCAAAGATCACGCTGGGATAAAGAGAGGCAGGAATAACGACGCTTACGTCTAGCGGGAAATTTCAGCGGATCATGCCGTAATATTTTCGCGGAAAATTTGCCTCGAACGTGAGACGTGACACGGCATCGTAACGAAAAGATCAATGAAACGTAGAAACACGAGGGAGAGATCGTTGGACAAACGACGAAACAGCCACGAAAGGAACATCGAGCCGCGTAATACAGAAATCAAGAGGAGTGCGAGTGTCGACGCGATAGAGGAAATTGTCTGACTACTCTCCCTTTTCGGAACTCGGCACCGGCGATGCATCCCCTCGCGACTCGAGTTAACCAAACGACGGAGAAAGAGAGAGGAAGAGAGAGAGAAGGAAAGAAAGCTTTCCGTTCACCCTCTATTGGAACCATACGATTCCTCCCTCCTTTCAGTTTCTCGAGAGAGAAAAGGGAGGAGCCGGGGGATCGAAATCTAGTCGAATCTTTACCGCACATCGAACCTGGGGAAAAAATGAAATTCCCGCCACCGGTCGATAACGCGCCGGTGTCTGTCGGGGGTTGCACACGAGAAGAAAACGCTTCGCCGTGGAATGCTCAAGAGTTAGCGGTCGAAGGGATATTGCGGTGGTAAAACAATGCTCGAAGAGAGAGAGAGAGAGAGAGAGAGAGCTTTGAAAAACATGCCTGGGCGAAATTTTATCGTATTCGACCCCGCTCTCGAAACTTCTCCTCGCTATCGATAAATAACACCCGCGTTCTTTTATCTGTGCACTCTTATCGCAAATTTTCCTTCAAATTGGCCTTGCTTTTAAAAGATTGCGGACGTGTTGAAAGCTGCCTACAAAAGAGACAACGTACACCATTCCTCTGGCGTTCGTTTGAACAGTTTCGTATCTGGGTTGGAAATTGTACCGGTTGTTGTTATCACTTTTGTCGAGATGCAGCGTGTGCAACGTAAGAGATTAAAAAGTCTCGGCCTTTGAATACATATTTCCAGAACGACGAACATTGCAAAGCAACGAGAGCTAACGGAACATTGGCCGCGTTCTTTTCGTACGTTTTCTATTTCCAGTTCAAACACCTTTCTAATATTGATTCGGCAAAGTGTGAAAACGTTCAGTTAGAACGTTCGCTAACCAAGAAGGTTAGCACTGTTTTTCGAAAAGCCTTCCGACGTGTATTTAAACGTGGTTTCGCAGGGGACACATCGGATTTCCATACATTTGAATTAGACCGCCCACTACAAGGGCCTCATCTCTGCCCTTAATTTCTTTAACGAGATAGAAATGTTGCCACTGAATCGCTTCGTTTGATGCCTTTCTTTGAACATCGTTTTTATTCATTTTTCACCAACTGTATCGGGTCGGGAAACTTTTTGCATGATTTTAGATTTTCAAAGCGAAGCAGAGGGAAAACGGCTGCTCTCTATTTTCCCTCCTGCGCGTTTCTTTGCCAGCATTCTACAAAACGAATACCACGGGGAATCCCATTTGTAGCAGCGCGTCTGCTGGCGAACGACCTATTGCCTCGCAGCCGTATTTGCGTACGCATGTTTGGGGTGCGTGAGGGTGCATTCGTTTACCCGAAACTCGATTTCGAAGCTTCGGTAATTGAATTTCAAGTACGTCTACGTGGCCGGCAGCTGATAAGTTTAAAGGAGTACAACCTAGAGAAGGATGTTGTCCGTTACGCCGCGATGGAAGAACCGGCAAACTGGATCACGCGATAATTTTATTCCCTTCCACATTTTATCCTTCCGACATCAGACATCAGGCATCACAAGGCACCGCCCTGCTTTCGACAAATCCATTTTTCTTCCTACCCCATGGATGGCCGTTCGAAGAAACAGGGGAGCATAAAGTTAATCAATCGCTATCCACGTAATTTTCAAAGTGCAGATGGGGTCGCGATGCAGATAAGACGAATCTGGTGAACGTCTACGAGATTGAATCCTCTTTTCGATACTCTTCGATTAATTGCGAATCAAATTAGACCGCCTGCCGTTCCATCGAACCTCCCTTATTCCAAAGCCAAGTCTTTCCGAAAGCCAACACAACAATTCGAGTCCCCTCTGTTTCAGGAAGAAAATGTGGAGCTCGGTTACCGCGGCTGGCACTGAAAATGGGCCTGCACCGCCGTCCAGGAGCAAGCACAGCGCCACTTTGCTCGCAGGGCACGTATATCTCCTCGGAGGACGAAACGGCAATCTTCCCCTCAAAGATCTCTGGCGATACAGTCTGGGTAAAGTGATAATTACAGTTCTTTTTCATTTCTCTAGCAGCGGAACGGCGTGATCGTTATAGGCGACGTTTTAGAAACACCGGCTGGATTATGGAACTTTCAAGAACGAAATGAAAAGTGAATTTTCGAGAACGGAGGGGGGGGGGAGGGAAAAGCTTTGCAATTATAAGGGGTATTAATACACGATGTCTGAGTATCCTGAATACGGCATACGAACAACATCTCTGACCAACGCACCCTATCAACTTGCTCGTCGAACGAGGGTGCGCGACGGAATTTAAACGGGGTTCAGTCTGATCAATAATACGCCATTATTAAAGCCCACGTATATCAACTAAATCCGCCGGCGATACTCCACAATTATGACTGTTTCCACGGAGATCAGACATACGTGAATTAATTGCACCCTCTACCCGATAATCAGTGGTTTATGCGCGCCTACAGCTAGCATATTAAACTATTTTCTCGTACCTTGATTCGTTCGTTTATTCGACTTTCCAAATGGAGAATCATTTGGAAAAAGAAACTATCGAGTTTCCAGGCAGGATATTACAACGCGGTAAAAAAGAACGAGATAAATCCAGCCGCTCAGGATTATTCGTTTTAAATAGCTGACCACTTTGAGCCTAGCCAAGTTTCGATCAGCCTGACTGGCAACGCTCTGAATGTATGTATCTATTCCCCGTGGGCTCGATTGACCAATATCGGAACGCGGCCAGCAAATTCACGCGAGTGGTATTCGAAATTTTCGTCGAATCCCTCGTTACGTACGGTGTTAGGACGAGTTCGCGAGATATAATTCGACATTTTACGCGAAATATCGGGCGAATTCGTAACGTCGCGATAAAACTCCGCCGATGAGCGATCGTGCATACGCGTCCACGAGAGAGTCCCTATTAATCAGAGGGGATTGTTCGACTACGAGTTCGGGTGAATATTAAAGCAGCATCAGAAGGGTTGCTCGTGGCGGCTTGTCTCCTGGGGGCAAATACTATCCGAGAACACCACCCCTGGCATGTTTTAAAAGCGTACCATTGTCGATACTCGATCTTGCAAAAATATTGTGATAACTCGAAGAACCACGAGAGTACTTCATCCTTGAACGTTTTGTTTCACCCTCGTTTTCAACCGATGGGGATTTCAAGGGGTTTCTGCTGCTTAGAAGACTCTATTCGTTAAATTCTTCTCTATCGCGATATTAGAACTTTTTCTATCCGCGTCTGGTCTTTCGTGGTAACGATGCTAATGGTGCAAACACCTTTGCACCCCAACGAAAATTTCATATTGGAAATGATATTCTTCGTTGGATAAACTGATAAATTTTTCCGCTGGAAAAATCTACGGGGTCAATCATTTACCAGTCACGTTTGTTCTTGTTGTTGTTTTTTTTTTTTTTAGCCGGTCTCTTTTTCATCAAAGCTAACGCGGCTTTGGACTATGAACAGCACTTTTAAACAAAAGGGTGCATTGCTTCGTAGCCAGCTAGATACGACACGTGTACGTAATCAATGTCGAGCATCTCTAGTGCCAGTCTATGAGAGCTGCAACTACTTCACCCAGCACATTATGGCTCTTACGTAAATTTCATAAGCTTTGTTCTCGAGCACGTAGCAGTACGAAACTGTGACTTCGATACAGTGTCGAGTAAAAACAGGAAAAAAAAGAGAATCTTTCGTTTAGAAACGCAACGGCAAACCGGCAAATGTGGAATTACTTTGTATTCGGTATCGATCAAGAAAATCTCGCCCTTCTCTTATTCATACGACACAATGTAACTTTACGTCCCGCTGATTTTCTTTACCTCGATTTTTCTGAGCAGATTAGGGGAGCTTCCCTCTTCTCTTTCCGTAAAACTTCCGAAGGGTAAGGAACGTCCATCTTGTTAAGCCCATGCAATAAAGAGACAAGTTTTAACGTTCCCTACAAAGCACCGATGTAACCTTAAATCAATTCAAATTTATTCGGCCTTTCCTACAGTTGCTCGATGAAATTATATACGATTTTTGATCAAGAAAACATAGATCACGTTTACGGTTTACTACACGAGACGCAATTTTGTTCACACTCGAACATTTCGTCTTTCTCCACGTCCTTGGCACTGCTTAGATTTAATCCCTCGGACCTACTCTTTTATTCACTCTAGTCCTCTCTCTCTCTCTCTCTCTCTCTCTCTCTTTCTCTCTCTGTTTCTACGAAGCCCTAACCACTTGGAGGATTTATTTCAGAGTAGCAGATTGTCGGGGCGGGTGAAAGTGTGATTTACCGCGGTGGAAAAGATTTCTCGGTACCCCTGAAATCGCGATCCTCCTCGCATGTATCCGTTCCTTTTAATTTTCCATAGTGTTGCATCGATACAACAGTTTTTCAACAACGATGTATACGCTCCAAAAAATGGGACACCGCTTATTCCGTTAAAAGACGCGATATTCTTTATCCTTGTGAAATCTGGGACAACAACTATGCGCATACATGTTATACGTTGCAGTAAGTATAGCAGCAGGCAATTAAAGCGGTCTACAGCGGCATACATTAAAAGAATAGTTAGTCGGCTGGTGAATTAAATATGCCATGTGGTCGCATGTACACGCGATATCGATAAGACGAGACTCTTTGCTGGTTTCTTTTCGTTGGAACTTTTTACCCACCTGGCGTCGCTGTGTCACCGTCGACGTCGAATGGTCGTCCCCCTCGCGTGAAACGCGTCGAGAGAAAAACCAAGATCGTATAAATCTTGTTCATCCAGCAGGATGCAAAGAGAGTCTGGATTATGAAAACGTTTGGAATAACGAGCGGACGCGTTAACCCTTTCCTTTATTTTTCTTTACAGCCGAGAGCAAATGGGAGGAATTGCATCCTGGGGGAGAAAGGCCGCCAGCACTTCAGGAACACAGCGCGGTAGCTTACAAGGATTGCCTTTACGTTTTCGGGGGAGAGCTTGGCTTTTCCGCGGGCACGGAAACGCCGCTTTGGGTTTACAATGTCAAGGTAACGTATTCACCCTAAGCGAACCAGATTGCAACCCCTTTTCAACGAAGCCTGCACGCGCTTCGCTAAACGCTATTCTTACCAATCGAAAGAAAAAGAAAAAAGAAGCCCTCGAATGCATTTTAATTAATAAAATATTTACGTATACAAGCTTCCTCCTATAAACAATCCTCCGACACCATTTTCTTCCACGTAGCCCCTTAAACTCGTTAGCAAGATTTAGTTTCATTCAAATTTTAGGCGATTCGATTTGGAGAGGCTTCGAACGTAGCCTCGAGGCGTTTGTCCCCATCGCATTCCTCGCATCCCACCGAGGGTTTCGACACCCTAAACCAGACGGTGGGCAACGTCGATTCTGATTGACAATATCTTGCTTCGATGCTTTCCGTTTTAGTCTCGTTGCGCTTAAATTCGTTTGTGGATACGTAGAGAGACAGAGTTTCAGGATAATGTATAACTAGATAGAGGAGCAATCTTCTCGTTTGCCCATTTGAAACCAGAGCCTGGCTTATTATCTTCCCTAAGGAGTCCTTGCCACTTGCCAGTATAGAACGCAATTGTTTGACGTGCTTTTCCCATGCTTGTCCGTTGCCGTCGTTGCGTGTCACCGGTTGCTGAACCCAACCAGAGGGATGGGAATGGATGTTCTCGTGTAAAACTACTTGTACCCGATGACGTTCCTATTGATTTAGCGGTTTCCCGAGGGTGCGATTCTTTTTCGTCTCTCTCTCTCTCTCTCTCTTTCTCTCTTTCTCTTTCTCTTCTCCTTCATCGACGACCCCTGTACACTCTCTGTGCGTCCCCCAGCAGGACGAGGAAGATCATTAAGAGTTTCCTTTGCAAGATGCGGCACCGAGCTGTACGAGATCGTTATCAAGAAACACGAGGGGTGGCGCGAAAAGGAGCCAAAACCACTTCCCGAAAAGACATTGTCTTTTAAATTATGGAAGTCAACTCGCATCCGCCGTGGCGTTTCGTCGACTACTCCTCGATAAAGAACCACGTGTATACGCCAAGATGCATTATTGCGTGACTATTCACGTCCTCGTTGTAACTTCTTGTCGTCTCAGCGATGATTAACTGCAGGAGATACGTCATTTGTCACTGTCAGGACCGATGTACCATTATTAGCTCTCGAGTTAGCTATCGAGTTCCATCGATCGATATACTCCTCCGTTCATAGGCATTATGAAGAATTATCGAATGTGAAGCAAACCGAAACGGTTATTATAACAATCTTACAACTAAATACGCTCGCTATTCGGTAGGATACGCTGATCCTTCGAAAGCAATCTGACTGAAGTAATTTTTGGCAACAGCTGGTGTCAACACAGCCCTCTGTTCCATTTCGTTCCCTCGAAATTGAATAGCACTTATCCTTCGAAAGCTTTCTTTGCCCTTAACCTGCTGCGTGTCGTTAAAAATGAATAGGCTCTGATATCAGTTTCGTGTCAACAATTTCTCTGTATATTTATAAAACAAAAGATAGAGCGAAAGGATAAAAATATAGACGATTCAAAAGAGGAAAGTTGTAAAGAAAGAGAAGTGGTCGATGTCATTCCCTCTTTTATATTTCCACACGGTATACGTCGCCATAGTTACCTCTGGCCCGTTTCTTTTTACTCACTGGACCATATCTTCGCAATGTATCTACACATTATTGAAATCCGCGTTACGGACGCGCCAGGCGAACTCGATTGGTTAAGCCAGAGAGGGGTTGGTTGCTTCGCGGTGTGTTCTCTCGTCTTCCCTTCGTTAAAATTCTCTCTCTCTCTCTCTCTCTCTGCTGTGTACGCCGAATCGAGAACGGAAGAGATCCTCTATCCTGTCGAATATTTTTCCCACGTTACGTAAACCTGGTATGTACGAGTCGGGCGATTAAATCCAAAGATGAGAAGATAAGCCGCGGCTCTTTTCAACTTTGAAAAATGTCCGTATCGTTGACGATAGCTACTTTCTCGCTAATTTTACAGCGTTTTAACGTCGATGGCGAATTTACCGGGTACTCCACCCTTTTTGCAACCCCCTCGTGTCGTAATACGGGGTAGACGCAAGTGGCTATAGAGACCTATCAACTTTAGGCACGTACTTCGACTTACATAATTACTTTCAGCACCCCTGCTATATAGCTTATATACCTTCCTTCCATCTTCTCCGCTTTACATGTACGATTGCGGACCCTTGGCTAAGCCAACGCACTTTCTTCTTTTTTCCTTACCACGGTTTAGTCTCATTGGCTGACTGGACCAAAAGACCCATGATTGCCAGCACTACACGTCAAAGCCTCTGCTCTATCTTTAAAGAGTAACGTATCTATGGCCCGTGGAATAATTAAGCATATTCAGCTATCGGTTTTGTTTCCATTAAATATAGAAGAAGAACGCGTTCATCCTTGTAAAATAAATCGCGCGTTATCCCTGCCCTACATCTTTCTTCGCCAGTATTTTTTCAAGGTGAACGATTAAAAATAGATCGACGCATCTAACGAGCAGGTGATACTTTACGCTGCCCTTTTACTCCATCTTGCGCTTCCGAAGATTCACGCGACCTCGAGTTTAATACATCGCATCCATTCGAGCAATCCCGATTTAGTTTGGATTAGAGAACATCAAGGTCTGCAGAAATATCGAATCTCTATCGATCGAAAGCTTTATTGTTTCGCAGACAAACATGTGGAGAAAGGTACGGGCACAGCGAGGCTGTGCAGTGCCCAGGGGTAGAAGAGGCCACACTGCTCTAGTTCATCGTGGTCAAATGCTCATTTACGGTGGTTACCAAGATCTACGTGGAAGCTCTCCAGAATTATGGGCGTTCCATTTCGGTAAAATTAGCACGGTCTATAGGACGTATTCGGTCTAACGTTCAAAGGTTCAGCCAGAGGAAAATCGAATTATCGTACGTGTGTACGTATGTATTTTAGAAACGGAATCGTGGCATCTTCTCTCGTCGAGTGAAAGTGGACCAGCAGCGAGACATAAACACTCTGCCGTTTTGCACGGTGATGCAATGTACATTTACGGAGGTATGACGGATCTTCAAGAGAGAAGCGATTGCTGGAGGTGGGACGTGAATACTGCCTCTTGGTGCCTCTTGAAAAATAAACCAGGACCAGGCCCTCTTCACGGTCACGCAGCCTGCAGGCTTCCTAGTTGTATGCTAATTTTCGGCGGAGAGAGCGGCGGTCTAGCTACGAATGAACTGTGGAGGTTTCATTTCGGTAAAAGACGAGAACTTTACGGAATCATCTACGCAATCCTGCGTAGTTACGATTGAAACGATACGCGAGATAAAATTTGTTCGAAGGTACGGAAACGTGGGAGAAATTATCAGTGCCAGGTCCTAAACCTCAGCCGAGAGCGGAAAGCGTCGCCCTAGCGGTTTCTGAATTACTAATTCGCGGGACCAACATCGACAATCCGAAACTAAAGGCCAGGAATCAAAGGAGGCTCTGCAACAACAGAATATCGCCCAACGAAGCACCAGCCAGGCCAAGTTTTCTCAAGGAAATTTCCAAGTTATCCCAGATTAACTTGTCACGCTTAAGTCACCCAACAAAGTGCAGCTACTCCGTTTTGAGCGGGCAAGATGATAACGAAGAAAGTCCCCAAGAGGTATGCGTGCATGTTCTTTCACTCGGAGTAAAACAATACCTTTCCGTTGTTCCGTTTTATTTCTATTATATGCACATCAGAAACCTTTGTATTTGCACAGAGAAACGCATGTGACAATTGAGCCTGCCCGCAGGCGAACTCGTATTATCCGTTTCAGCAAGTGGACAACGAAGTCGTCGAGCCATCGACGGGAATGGTGAAATCTCGAAGCGCCAACACGTTGGCGCGTCGAAGGCAAAAACCACCGGAAACAATGTCTAAAACTATAGACGCGAACAATTGCAACAACGCAACCAGTGGTTCCGGCATGACCAGAGATCCTATCTCTGTACCAAATTTCCGTGCTCTGACCTTACCCACGCCGGTTCTGACACCTGTGGAAGCAGCCAGGCTTGTTTTCGTCGATCCAGACGAAAATAGCGACAACGAAGAGCGAAAAGAACCTCCTACCTCTAGATTGATAGAAGTTCAAGAGGAAAGACGGTAAGTGTATCCTTCGGATCTTCGTGTCTATTTATAGACACCTATGTGTACGTAGAGATACTCCTACGCTTTCAGAGACTTTGCCGCTGTTCACCAAGCCTGCCAACCGACACGCGGCGAGAGTTACAGTTCTCATCTTTACGAGGCCGCGCTTCAGACGCCGAAAACACCGACCACTTCGAAAATACCGACATCTGCGTCCGTCCGATTCGCTGATTTGGAAGAGGGCGAAGAATCGACGTCGGATTACGCTAGTATAGAAGCTAGAAGTCCTGGTGATCCTCTTGCCGACGATGATTGGCCATCGGGACGGAAATGTAAGCAGTACCGTCCAATAGTTACTCCGTCGACGATACGCGAGGGTCAGTTCGGTTTCTGTAATCCGAATTATCTTGGATTGGACGAAACGAAGACTCACCATCAGCAGCAACAGCAGCAACAGCAGCAATCTCAGGATGGAAAATACGCAAAGTTACTGAACAGTCCGCCGGACAGTGTTTTGGAGGACGAACCTGGACGATCGGCCTCGCAAACGTTTGCAGAATTGTTAGAACTTCAGGAAATCAAAAGGGTACCTCGAGCACCACCGAAAACCTTGCCGTTAGGTTCTCCTTCTAGAAGAGCTGTCAGCGCATCCAGAGCTGAGAGGCAAAGGGCAAAGGTTGCCGCAATCGATATCAAAGAATCGGAGACCCCGTCGTATGGACCAGCGCCGCTTTACGTGTTTCTAGTTGGAGGAAAAGAAAAGGGTCAGGTTACCGTGTTCGCCAGGCCCGTTTCTTTGTGGAAATTGCAATTAGCACCACACATCTTTTGAAACCGATAAGTATCCTTATTTTAAATACTTTCCTTTTCTTTCGATAACTCCTTTGATATTGAGCGATTAAATAAACTTCAGATTTCTTTCTTCTTTTTTTCTTTTTATCTAAATGCAATTTCCTAGTGCCAACAGTTTTCTCTCGCTTTTTCCTATTTTCTCTTTTCCATTGATATCGCCAAATGTCCGATTAATACAATGCCAATTAGTGCAATATCGAATGCGTTTAGGGGCGGCGAAATACTCGAGCTTAGTATTCAAACGGCAACGCGTTATTGCAAAAATCGTTACTTTACCAACGTTCCATTTTAAACAATCCTTTAGAATTGCATTTAACTTTCGAATTCGGATTTTTTCGTATTTACCATTAGGAACAGATATAGAGTATAGTGTCATTTAAAAGACGATGCTTCAATTTTCTCTTTTAGTTTAGAAACAATTTTAATGGCATATCGTTGAACGAACGAACCGGTACGTTAATTGTACTCTCTCAGATAAACGTATACAGAATAATCGTACAGATATTTTCAAATTTGATTTAATCGTTTCCTATACTCTCTCGTCTACTTTGCTACCTACATTTTATGCTGAATGTAATTGTAACACGAAACGTTCGTATTTACAGTAGTACTGGTAAATGGAAACGTATGAATCGAGGGTTCATATTGAACCGATTGATTTACGATGATCGTTCTACCCTTTAATTTACAAGGTAAAAAGTAATATAGAAAAAAAAAAAAAAGAAAATGTTCATACCAAAGCGCAAGTCAAGCGAGGAACGAGGTGAATAATAAATCTTTATGTACGAACGCGTTTTGTCAGTTTTAAGCGATATACACACATACAATTTTTCATATTACGGTAGATAGAAATGTAACGCGAGCTCCTAGATCATTGAAATTTATTGATTCGAAAATTAAGGGTATGTGAATAATAAACGAGACATCAAGAATCTCGCCTGATTTGCGCTTAACTGCCATCGATTGTGAACACACGGTATGCGTAGAGAATAAAATAGGATTAATATCCATAAGCTTGACGTTTAAAAAAAACAAAAAAAATGTTCGTAATATTAACGAAGATCGGTGTGTGATTGTGCCCAATGTGAATAATTCAAGTACGATTCAGTTATTCTGTGGAAATTAGATTTTTATAGAAAAAAAAAAAAAAAAAAGAAGGAAACGGAAAAAAAACAGATGACTCTTAAACGAAATCTCGTCGATATTCGCGAACGTACTAGGGTAGAATCTAGGAAAGATACAACGGAGACTAATTGTGTCGATTTTTCTTTTAATTTCATCGCGAAGAAAGGCATCTTTAATGCGCGAAACAATCCCATTGACGAAGAGAAAAATTGTGTTCCAAAGTTACTCTACCACGAGTATCACCGACACTTTACGTCGATCAAATGAAATCGGTAATAAAGTCGAAAGTCTCCGCTATGACTGTATTTGTAAAGGTAGGGTATTATTTCCTAGTTTCGATAGATATATCTTAAGTGGAAGAAATGGTAAAGTAAGATGGGAGATCTCTTGTTCATGTAGAGTTTTTATGCCCACAAAGGCCCAATACATGTAATCCATCCATATAGTAGCCAAAGGTCAACGTGGAACCTCGTAGGCTGAATATTAAAGTATCATTTCGAATTATCGAAATCCTTCGATGTTTCTTTGTGCAATAAATAAATAATAATTTTACTAGGTAGAATTTTAGAAAATCTCTAAGCTGTGTTTTGTTTCAAAGGGCATGTGCAATACGCGTAGGCACGTGTAAGTATACTATTTGTTGTTTTAAACACCTTATTTGGTGAAAATGTCTAATAATATTCAGCTAGAGGCCGCAAGCACCCGAAAAAAATCAACGTTTTCCATTCGTAGCCCTAGTCATTTTTACATCTCACACTGTACAAACGTTAAGATAAATGTTTCGTGATGTCGCTTTTCTCCTAGAGTCCCTTAGTCTAGTATTTCTTTATTTTCGGATATATCACTATGTACAGTACTTTCCCTCGCCCCTTTCTACGTTCTACGCTTAATTACTCCCATAATCTTCACCATTTTCGCGTAATTAGCGACCATAGTTGATTAATTAGCCGTACCAACTATACATCCTACTGTACCGCCTTCGAATTTTCGGCAAACTCATATGTTCCGCATTCAAGATGACTTTGAACACTTTTTAACGAGTTGAAAACTTTTGCAATTGGAACTGAAAGTGAAAGCGAACCAGCGCGCATGTAAAATAATCAACATTTCCACGTTACTATTGTTTCGTTAGGTTCTTCTAAGTATGCATAACGCGATCCGATAGTCAATTATAACCGTGTCGTTAAATATGTCCATAAGTTGCCAAATATATCATACTTGTCCTTAGAATACATGCCTCGTAAACGAGATTCAGAGTATAAGCTCGAAGACGTGGGTCAGTTCCCAAAACGAGAGAAAAGAATTAAAAAAAAAAAAAAGAGACTAACAGTGTAGCTGATTTGAGTGCCTGTACTTTATGCAAATATATGCATTTCATATTTTTCTGGACACGAACAATTTTTCGGAAAAGAAAATTCGCCATGTTATCTTCTGGCTTATGCTTCCCTTCAACGTTATCGATGGCTATGTGTCGTATAAACGGGCCGAGTGGAAATATAATACATTTAAAAAGGCGGTATTATAATACAGTGTCGACGAAAGGAAAATAAATCGCGTCCTGTTCCAGTGGAGGTTTCATATCACAGAATGCAGTATTTTTTCAACGAGTAAGCCTTAAAATAGACGACCCATACTCTGATTTTTCTATGTTAAATGTCGGACAATATATGTATATTACATGTACATGTATATCTCTATTTAAGGGAATAGGTATGAAATGAACACCATTTTGTAAATGTGGTGATGATAAAAATGTCGTTCCATTTACTAACATCTGTCCAACATAAAACAAAAAATAACAACTGTGTTCGCTACTGGTTTCTTTGAACGATAAGTTAATACCAATGGAATAACCTTTCCATAATTGTTAAGTTTATTTTAAACAGTTTATACTCGAATTATATATATATCAGTCTTTCCTGTTCTCCTTTTCTCCTTTATCTTTATCGTTCCGTCTTTGTTTTTATGGCTTTGCGCATTAATTATACAAGGAAATTCAAGGAACTTCCTTTTTGCATTCGTTATTTTTTACCACTACCAAAATACTCGAGCTTAGCAACCTTGGATCGGTAAAACAGGCACCCTACACGTCCAAGAAGTTGATTGTACGTGGCTTCCTTGATACAAGTAAGTAGTACGTACTTTAGTATAGCGCAGGCGTAGCTCTCCTTTGGAGTCTTCTCGTCAAATATCTTCTGTCACGTATTATCAGAAAATAACTTTAACCAAGAAAGTTGAATTGAAAAATTAATTTCACATCATTCGAATAACCTAACCTTATGGGATTTTATATTCCACGTTCGGTACACCGCCCGAAATTAGCGTCAAAAAACTTCGTTTCAACAAATTAACATTATATACCACTAAATAGACCTATTTAATACCTTGCTCTGTGCTAGAATTCTGGAAATTAAAATTACGCAGCACTAACCAATCGTTTGTCGTTAGGAATTTCTCTGGAGAAATAACAAAATATCCCTAGCATTTCCGGTTTTGTTCCCGCGTAAATATCCCGCCAATTTAGTCGTCCATGGCGTTCTGAGTGAAAACTTGTATTTACCGTGTCATACTTTCAACGAAAATTTTATAATACTCGAGTCTAATGCGTTCGAAAACCTTTTCACACCTTGTATCAGTTTTATTCGACTAATTACACATAATATTTTCGCGAGTGAACATGGATCAAGACAATTGTTCGGTAACGTGCTCTGTTTTGATCGAGTGGACTAATTCTCAGGGTTCGATCCTAAAGAAATTAAATCATAGGACAGCATCGTTGCGTTTAATTCGAAATAATTTTCGTGAAATGTTTATAGAAGTGCGTGCCGAAAAATCAAATACAACGACGAAGCTATCGCTGAAATCTATCTCAGTTTTTAACAAATTTATGACCGAAGGAAAAGCTACCATTGTATTTAAGAAAGAAAATTGTACGTTATTCTTATCAAATGCACCGACAACACAGTTGATTAATTTTTTAAAAACCGTATACATAAAAGTGACGAACCAATCGGAACCGGCGGGAAAAAATCCTCTAACAGAGAAGCTGCTTTCTAATAAATCGTTGGGTGGTGCACAAGAAATTAGTCCTGCAACCAGTACAGAAGTTAACAAAGCTAAAGAAAAGGCTATCAGTATATCGCGTGCAACGATTACGACACCGTCTCCTAGCGCTGCAAGGAAGAGAAAACGATCGGATGAAAATGCATCGAAGAAAATCACCGCGAAGAAACTTTACCAGAATCCCACTACAACAGAGATCAGCGAAGAACAAGCAAAAATTCTGCAGACAATTCTCAATGGGAGAAATGTATTTTTTACTGGCAGCGCAGGTACCGGAAAATCGTTTCTGTTGAAAAAAATAATAGCAGCCCTGCCTCCCGACGTAACGGTTGCTACAGCGAGTACTGGTGTAGCTGCGTGTCATATAGGCGGGATAACTTTACATCAATTCGCAGGAATTGGAATAGGAACTGCGAACTTGGAGAGATGCTATCAGATGGCTTCCCGTAATGCTATACTATGGAGGAAAACGAAACACTTAATCATTGACGAAATTTCGATGGTTGACGGAGAATATTTCGATAAGATCGAGGCAGTTGGCAGATATATTCGTAAAAACGAACGACCGTTCGGCGGAATACAATTGATACTATGCGGAGACTTTTTCCAGCTACCTCCTGTCTCCTCGAGAGACAAGAAGGCGAAGTTTTGTTTCGAAAGTGACACGTGGGAAAAATGTGTACATTTTAATTTTGAATTACAAACTGTTTATAGACAAAACGACCCTGAGTTTATCAGTATTTTAAATAATATTAGGATAGGTAGAGTTACAGATGAAATTGCACAAGTCCTTAAAGCTACAGCTAAGCAAAAGATAGAAAGCAATGGTATTTTAGCAACAAGACTTTGCTCACATGTGAATGAAGCTGAGGAGATTAATGAATTTCAACTGAATGAGTTAAAGGGTGAGCCAAAAATTTATATGGCTCAGGATTCTGATCAATCGATGAGTACAGTATTAAATCAACAATTAAATGTACCTGGTAAATTAATATTGAAAGTAGGCTCACAAGTAATGTTATTGAAAAATATAAATGTTTCCAATGGATTGGTAAATGGAGCAAGGGGTATAATTGTTAAGTTTGAAGATAATATACCTGTAGTTCAATTTAAATCTGGTACATTTTATCATGCAAAATTAGAAAAATGGAGTTTAAGAACAACCACAGGGGCTGTTATTCATAGAAAACAGGTCCCATTAAAATTAGCTTGGGCTTTCTCTATTCATAAAAGTCAAGGTTTAACTTTAGACTGTGTTGAAATGTGTCTTACAAGAGTCTTTGATGCTGGTCAGTCGTATGTGGCCCTTTCAAGAGCACAAAGCTTGCAATCTTTGAGGGTTTTAGATTTTAATAATCAACAAGTATGGGCACATTCCAATGTGCTCAGGTTTTATAAGAAATTTAGAAGGAATTTACAGGAAATGGAAATGATTCCCTTAGGAGGAAAGCAAAAGGTCTAATTAAATAAAAATTATTCGAGAGTAATTTTGTTCGATAACGGTCGATAAGAACTTTAGATTTTAATCGAATTTAGAACTTCAGAAATTCTCCTCCTTCGGATTTACAAAGGATATGTATGATTGTGAGGGTTAGAAATGAGCGACAGATCTTTTCGTTAGTTTATTAAAAACAGTAAAAGTCTGAATTTCGTCGCATATAATTATCATAACAAAGCATAGATATATTTATTTCTCTCTCTTTTTTTCTTTTTTAACAAATGTTACAAAGTCACACATTTAATAATTCTATTTATCCTAGTAATCGTCAACACTGATCTCTATCGGCGGTATATAACGCCAGGTATGTCCGGCGTTAATCAATTCCGAACAAAGTACCGGCGTGTTCGGAGCTGACTCTTTACTGCTGCATTGAATATCTATTTTGTATTGTCCGGCTGTGAAAAATACTACGCGACATTCGTGATAAACTCTTCCATACTCCTGCAACTAAGAATAAACGAGAATTATACCTAAGCCGGACGTTTGTTACGATATTTTTATTAGTAAATAAAACTTACTGCTGAAAGCATGACCTTATTCGCACCAGCGATGGATAATCTCGTTTCCAGTTGGTAATTATTTACACCGTTATGGTGATCTTGGTAAAAATTGATGGATAACATAAGATCGCTCAACGGATGTTCCAAGGCGTTGCATATTCCTATTCCAACGCTAACGCACTCGCCTAGGCTACATTTAAGCTCCTCTTGTGCCTTTACAATTGTATCGTTTATTTTAATCTCTGTAAGGGATGTGTGTGCGTTAATTCGACGTGAGCGAAAATTACTTACACGGTTTTCATTCGAACATACCCCATTGTAAAGGACTCATCCTGACGAGATCTAACATGTCCTGAGTAAGAGTAATGCCAGAAAGTGTTGCCTTTCCGGTCGAGTCTGTGCCCAATAATTGCCAACGTAAATCGACCAGCGAGGCGATATGTTCGGAACAAAGTTTCTGAAGTTCTCCGATATCACCAGCCCCGTTTAACTAGCAACAGAAAAGAAAAATAAGGGAAGAAAACATGATGAAGTTTTGGTATTTGCTAAAAGTGCGAATGATTCTTTATTACCATAGATAGTTTATTGAGCGGACATCGATCAACTGGCACAGGAATTCTACACGGTTCCTTACCCTCCATGTATATACATTTAGTTTGCGTGTAATGCAATTCCATTTCGTGATTAGTCATATTTGTTAAATCTAACACGAGATAAAATTGCGACGGCCTGAAAATGTATATACGTATCGAAACTGCGCCCCCGATATTTAAAATATAAAGATTATTTTGTCTCTCTCGTTTGTCACTTACGTTTCTGCCGGAAGTACGTCCCAATTTGTAATCTGTACACTTGGTAGCATCTCGATCGTTACGTAAACCGAGGAGATACGACAGTAACCTGCTGCTAGGCCAGCACCACCTGAGTATTTTATTTTCAATTGTCCCTCGACAACGTTCGAGGCGTGCAACGGAACGGCAAGTTTCGATAAACGCGAACTCGCCAAGGAAGAATGTCCGGAATGAGAGCTTAAGCCTGATCTAAACGAGGAAGTCAATTCGGATTGTCTTTTTGTGTGCGACGGAGAGCTTAATCTAGATGGTAACGAACTGTGTCCTGAATGAGACATTAAGCTGCTTGGCTGACTGAGATACGTACTGCTGCTAATATCTAAGAGGTATTTTTAAAACAGCAAAAAGCATAAAGGTCGATTAAAATTTGATTTCATAAAAAAAAAGAAAAAAATAGGTGTATGTAATTATTATCGTTCGGTGATATTACCATTCCGATAAGTAGGTGCTATAAAATCTGTAGCCGCATATAAATACAAGGTAAGACTCGCATCAGCACCAGGTTGCAGAGGTAATTGTGCCATGAAATTCTCCTCGTCCCATTTAAAGATTTTACCCTCGGTCGCTGCGTCTAATGTAGATTGTACCGATAATTCGATCGTTTCAATAGGAACATTACCGCTATTTGTAATTGTTACGGTACATTCGGCGCTATAACGTACAAATTGCTGTTAAATTTCGTTCGAAAAGAAAAAATAAATCAAAATTACGCGTGTATGTGCGTGATTAGCAAGTACCTTTCACCACCGTACAACGATATACTTGCACTAGTCACTATATTCTCTCCAGAGTTAAAGCTTGCAGTTTGTGGTAAACTTGTAGCCACTGTTATCCTCGGTAAAGCGGGAACTACTTCGACGGTGTATTGAGAATGAACCATTCCTTCCATATACCTTAATCTACAGTTTGATTTCACCCCTAATGTGTGCGTACTAAAACCAAGAATCTCTAAATCTCCAACTTCCTTCGGCCTGCCCGCTAATGTTACCGCAATTGGTCCGGACTCGGCGGGAAGTACGATACTTTCGGGAATAGATTCGAACACTACACCATTCGTAAGAAGTCTCATATTGGAAACATGAAGCTCGAACGGTAGAGGATTTATAAGTTGCATCGATACTTCGCAGATATCACCCTCGACCCATAAATAATCTACAACCATTTTTCCTCGTTACTAATATATAAGACAACCATATATACATTTGTGAAAAATATTTGATTCACAAACTCACCAACTTTACTTTTCGATATATTTTTTCTTTCTAACGATCCAAAATTAATCGGCGTGAATAAAAACGGACCGTGATCCTCCTTTATTCTTTCGATCTTTTGGGGCTGAAGATGCGGTTGCATATTTTTTAAAATAAACGACTTTGTTTTCGGGATATTCGTTAAATTAGCAGGCGGTATAACTGTGCCCGAGTCTAAAACCTATCGGAAAAATATCACTCTTCTTAACTATACAAACGCGCCGCTATCCTAACGCGATCGTAAAACTTACGAGAGGTACGGGTGCACCTTCGCATTGTTGAGATACATTTTGTAGTTGCAAGGCGGTTTCTTTACGGTCGTTAGGCGTTAAATAATTATACATTGTTTGAAGTAAAAATGTCATGTGTCTCGTTGCTAATGCCGGATTACCCATGCGATTAGCTGCGGTAACAAGTTCATTTATCACTTGAATTTGAATAACTGGCCAACCTCTATGACTATCTGTACAGATGAACTATCCCTTAACATCTGCTTGTTACAACGCGACGAAATATTTTAACATTCCATTAAAAAACTTTACCAGGAGACATGTCAACAGGGTCTAAAGACAATTTAAATCCAGAAGTAGCTTGTAGCATTAAATTGTAACACTGCTGCCAATCTGGATTAGGATTATTTTGAGACACATGCCTTGTTGCAGCTAATCTCAAGCAAAAGGATGCTTTTCTTACAAAACCAAAGCTTGTATATAAATCTGACAATGTGGTAAATCGATCAATCTAAAATAGTATTACACAGTTACTTCCTATACCTGTGTGACTGTAAATAAATTAAGAACACTCTTTTTCAAAATAAGTTACATACTTTTTCTTGTTCACTTAATGACAAATTTATGAGTATAACATTATTTAAATAGGAAGCAGCTTGTAAAGTACAATTTTGCTCTATTGAAATTCTTGTAGCTTTAAAGCTAGCTTCTGTCTCAATTATCCCAGCATACTGATATTTACTGTAATGAACTATTGCCTCGTGATATTTTTTGGATATTTCTTCAGGTAGCAAAATATGTGGCATATTACTCTTCACCACCTCTATTGCTGGTGGTGATGGTAAAGTAGCCACAGCTTGTGAACCCCTTCTGAATATAATTCATTATTGTCAACTCAGCTATTTATCTAATGGTAGAAACCCATATACATACCTCTGTTTACCTGGACTTCCTTCTTGAAGAGAAGAGTTTCTTTGCAATGGAAGACTTCTACACATATTTGGATATAACACTAAAGCAGATGCGGCACATAAACCTTCAAATGCTGCTCCTAGCCACAGCCAATCATTCACAGCTTGTAATACACTGGCTGCAGAATTGTAATTGCTCAATGCATCTGCTGGAAGTCCAGCTTGAAGACATAAATCACCTAAATGTTTTGTCATACGTCCCACACATCTTCTCCTGTTATTTCTGGACTCAAGGTCCAGTCCTATGAAATCTTTCTTCTCAAAAGGTGCTAGCAAAAGTGAAACCCTGTCTATTTTCTCTCTTGATCTTTCTAATCTCTTGGATTCTAAGATCCAGAATAGAGAATTCAGGCATTCCATAACATGAGCTTCAAGATCAGGGCATGTCTCATCTGTATAAAACACAGCTCTAGTTTTGAAGCTTAAAGGTGTACTAAACGACGGCGGTGGTTCGTGAACATTGTTCGATTCCAATGGCCCAAAAAATATAGCACGTGAATCGTATAATGTTGCGGTGTATTTCACTTTCAAAGTTTCATGGACTCTGCACAGTTCATTCAGCTCTGCTTGATTGTCGTATTTGCCGAAAGTAATTAACCCCAATAATTTCCTGTGCGTTTGGAAATCTCCCCAATCGTTATTTTCAACCGGATGATCTCTAACAAATCTGGCAAGGATTTCACGTGTACCGCCGGTAGAATCGGACACGGTGAATCTACTGCCTGCCTTAATGATTCGTTCACATAACCTTGCCACAGTTTTTTGCTTTATTTGTGATCCAATGGGTCTCAAAAGTAGAAGCAGCGCAGCATGATCGTGAGCAGTTTGCTCGTAATCAGGATGAGACATCTTGTTGTCGGGTACCGGACTCGACAAAATAACGCTGATAGCCGAGCGCATTTATATCACTCACACTACCTATTGGTACTTCACGGTACCTGGGCTCGCGTAAACGGTTGATTTTACCGCGGTACGAAAGACATGTAACAAATCTTTAACCCGATAATTCAGTTTCGTATTCATGATAATACTACTTGATACAACACCTCGCTATGTTGATAATTTTTGTGTCATACTAGTAGCACAATTGACAAATCAAACAAAAACTGCCATATTTGAAATAGACCAAACGCGCCTGCGTCATTCGAAGTTATACACGTTACATTTTTATTGCAGCACGATGACACTTCTTGTTAAACGATTTAAGATAAAAAAGGATAATCAGGACTTAAGGAAAACATGGTGAAGAATGAAATAGCCATAAAGTTCATAAATTTTCATTGTACAGATAGGTATTTTATCTTAATTATCTACAAAGTTTATATAATTCGAAAGTGGCACAATGATTGGCATAACGACTGTTGGAGATGTTCTACTTGTATTAAGAATGTCGAGCGCATAAAATTACAATAAAGTAAATGTTGCATTGTTGTCAGAAGAAGAATAGAAATTTTCGAAGGGATATAGGGAAATTTTAAAAATATATGCACGCGTGTACATGTAATCAAGTATAACTGCTTCCTACGCCCCTAACAAACACGAATAAAATTATCGTTAACTTAAAATTGCATAAATAATCATTGCTTTATAAAAAGATAACAATGATATAATATTCTTATTTAAATAACAAACTTATCCTACATCTAACTGTATAATAATAAATAATAATATCGTAAATATTGGACATGTAAATATATATATATATGTGTATATGTATTAATATTGTGCAAATATAAAAGTCGGTTTGAACGTATGCAGTTACTGTACGTATGGAAAACAGTTAAAAATTGAAATTACCTTTATCAACTGTTTAGTTAAAAAAATAAAACTTAATTTTTGCAAAAACATTAATTCACGTTCCTTTTTAATATTACGAACATAAATGCGATACTATATCTGGTTGACGTACGGTTGATATTCTATTGATAATAAAATATAGAAAGTCGCATTATATATCTTTAGAATAATAAAGTATATAATCGATCTGAAATTTCGAGCGTTATTTTTAAACATCTGGCATGGAATGATCCATCAAATTTTTCAGTAAACTGGTGTGCATTCTAAAAACAAAAATTGCCTTGTTTAAACGTCTTTAATAGTGTAAGATTAGGCGTAATGTTAGATATTGGTATGAACGTACTTTTTAACCATATGATCATAAATATACGATGGAATGATCGTTACTGTGATTATGTTTCCGCCATTTTCGATCTCGGCAGTGATTTCCTTATCTTTGAACCCTATAACGTTCTGAATATTTTTGTAAGATAATATTGATATTTTGCCAAATTTATCGATTACGTTAGATAATGAATTGTGGAAATTGTATTATACCTTGCCGTTTACTTCTAATATTTGATGATCGGTTAAAAGTCCATTTCTCGCGGCAGAAGAATCCTTTACCAGTGCTATTATTTTTCCATTTTTAAATTGAAATCCAATATATCCCATACTATCTTTGTGCATAGTTACAGTGCGTTCGAATGGTCTGAAATTGATAAAATTGGTTAATAGTATTAAGGAAATGAATATGATTTTTCCTGTAAATTTAATAAATATAAACTTACTAACCTGTCCCTTACTACTATTCTAATACCGTTAACGTCAGTATTTCGTAACATTTTATGAACTTGTTCCATCGTGTAACCGGCAACGGAAACATCGTTGATACTTAAAATTTGATCCCCAAATCGCAATCCAGCAAGTGCAGCAGGTGAATCTTGACTTACAAGGCATACAAAAATTCCCTGATTCACAGAATGTACCCTCAAACCAATTTTACCATCCTTATCTTTACATAATATTAGCTGGAATGATAAATTGAAAGTATTACCTTAGGAAGTGTTATATACTTTTCTTTTAAGTATATAAATACAGATATATATTTTTGTATATATATATATATATACAAAAATCACTGATTTACCTACCTCCCTTATACCATTTGTAACTTGTGCTCTCTGTAATCCTAAAGATTGTCCAGATAATGGTGCAACCATACTTGTTAAAGGACCTGAAGCTGTTGATTTATTTATGGCCATCTGAAATAAAATTTAGATATTTCCTGGTTTATGTACAATACTGTAGGAAGTTATCTTTTATTACTTACAGTACAATTTGCAACAGAAAATTCTGACATATTTTGTGCTATCATTTCTTCCGTAAGCTCCAACCCCATATAATCTCCTAATGAGGGATATAACGATGCAGAAAGAGAATTATAGGCAGGAGCAGATGGAACAGTTTGTTCCTTTGGCATAGATAAAGTATTTGATATAGGTACATCTGCTTGTAATTGAGCCTGTGAATACAATATGTATCATCAGTTAAGAAGCTGAAGGAGAAAGGGAAATTAATATTGGTACTTGTCTTACCTTCATCATGTGATCCACCTTTAAATCTTCCAGTGTTGGATACAGAGACATTTTGAACAGATTTTTCTAGAAGTAAATTATTTTATGTAATGTGTATATTTTAAGGAAAAATCTTTCAGTATCCGCGCAATGTTTTTTTTTTTTTCTGGTGAAAAAATAATACGATAGACAAGGGTGTTGAATTATTTATTAAATTTTGTAACATAAGTATCGTAAACAAAATTAAGCGGAGATGTATAAAAGGAAAATGTTCAGTGATAATTTCTGTATTATGATACGACTACTGTTCGCCTGCATACCGATGCGATGAATGTGTCGGATATCTAAGAACTCTTGCACAAACATTTGTACCTAGAAATAAATTGAAGAATTTATACCTTTGAAGAATGACCAATAAAACGTGACACTTGTGCCGATATATATTAATTTCTTATTTGAAACTGCGCACTCTTTTTTCTAAGAAAAAAAAAAATCAAGTCACACGTCTGAAACGTCAGAAGAGATACTTAAAGCACCATTGATAAGCCACAAATGATGAACAAAACAGCCCCCCACCAATGGATAGTGTTAATGTTAATTCTGTTAGAGCAGTCTTTCGATTGGTTTAAGTTATTACGTATAATGCGACGCCGCAAAGAAACGATTGGGACGACGCGACGTCCATGTGCCATTACGTTTACCCTTTCCATTCGATGTACCAATAATCTTTCACATTCCCATGGAACCCCGCGAAAACGTTTCAGTTTAAAAGCTTACACGCAAGCTTTACCATTTCATCGATAGATTTATAAACGTATATCTACCAAAGATAAATCTAAGATGATTTAAAGTCATTTTTAGAAAAAACGTACTTCAATAGAACTCATATTCACAGACTGGAAAGTAAGTTTAAAATAATATTTCCTATGTTCTCGTAGTGTATATTACGAAACAGTAGCGATATAGCCATAAGGAATAACGAATTTATAACTTTTTGAAATGCCGATGCAAAGTTAGATTGCACGATTATCGATCGATTGTATTTTACCGTTTAGGAAGTTAATTTCGCGTTAAACCATAAGTTGGAAAAGTTGGAAAAGAGGTTAAAACGGAGCTTGCACCGAAAGAATAGAAAGAAATCCGTTAAATATGCGAGGCGGTAACACATTTATTAATTAGGACAGAGAGAAAAGGGAAGCGGAAGAACCGGAAAACGCATAAAACGTGGCTTCCACTTTGGTTGACAAGTTAAAGATGGAGTGGAATAAAAGTGGGGAGAAATAGAATGCGGTAGGGGAATAGCGGGTCGTCGGCTAATACGTAAGTAAGTAAGTAGGTAGTATTCAGTTGGTGAGGCCTCCGTACGGGCCGTGGTGAACCAACAGGTGTTTCGGGCTTGGCAATTGTGCTACCGGTCCCTTCATTTTCCACTAGTGTTTACACCGGCGCGCCTTTCACTGAGAAATATCCGCTGCATTATCTCCCGCGAAGTACACTTGGCGCGAAGAAAACGTAATATGATGTCGGAGACCGTTGTGACGATGGACGGTTCCAGCAACAACGCCAGCAACAATCCTCGACAGGTGCCTACCGTGAAGACGGAACCGGTTCAATCGAACCCTCTGACAAGCATTACATTGAACGTGTCCTACTTCAGAACGATACCCGGCATCATTAAACTCGTACAGCTGGTGAGTACATAACGATACCTCTATAAATCGCGTTGTTCTTTAAGCGTTTTTAAAGGTAGAATACCAAGCACCTAGAGTTAACATTCAAAAAATGATTTTGCACGATCTTGCCGATCAATCGAAGGATTTATCACATATCCAAGCAAGATTAGGACGTATAAACGACCTACCATTGTGAATTCCATTTCGAACCTAGGTTAATTCTTTTTAATACTGTTTACGTTTATCTTCGAAAGAAAGTTGCGGATTAGGTGGTATTACATAATCGATCTTGCGGTACATTTATCTCGGCAAAAATAGAATCTCGTGTAACAGAAAGGATTATAAAGGTATAAAATTCGAATTTCACGATAAGAGATTACAGGTATCGTGTTTTACGTTAATACGCGGATAGATTGGTATAAATACGTGAGTGGCTTTTTTTTAATTTTTCCATTTGCCTCGAAGGCGCGACAAATACGCGCGTAGCAATCACGTTTGGTAATGGATCTTAAGATAGGTTTTATTTTTTGCGATGTCGTTAATCCCATTGGATTTTGGCAGACATTCGTCATTGTTTTTGGCGCGACGGTCATCCCCTTTTATATGCATCTTTTACGCGGCATTGTTATTTTAAACACGCATGTTTTGGAGCGTTGCGCAATATTACGTTCGGTAGGCGAGAGATGTAATTTCTCGTGCGTGCACTGTACCGAAGTTTCAACAGCGAATTCGAATGGTATGGTTTATACCGTGACGTTGAACTTGCAACGGCATAATCGCGTAACGGTAATCTCCTTATGGAACGATTAACAATCTATCTCGTCGGTAACGAGTAGTTGTAGGATAATTAACGAATAACGTGCAACGTGACGGAGATATTTCCCTTTCTTCACCACTGTAAAATTCGCCGTCGAAATCTGAACGATACCGTTAAACGATCAGCATCGGTAAGCATCGTTTCTCTTTGGTTCACGCACGTGCAGCCAGAGACACGCCCGTCTCCGTTTCCCCACTTACACTCCCTGGTAAATAAAGAGCGCATTGCTTTCGGTCGATGCAAATAGACAAGAGTGCATACATTGATCCCTGTATGCACTCGGTATCATGCACTTGAAGCTCTTCCGATCACGATTCTGCAAGCGAAGCTTAGATCGAGAAATCAGATTCGGGATTGGACTTGTTTGATAAACAATTGAATAATTTAACGGAGGATTTTGAAAAAGTTACGCTGCCCTTTTTAACGTAGAAAAGTGAGAAAGTATATGCCTGCTCGCGACAAATACCAACGACGGCGACTTTGCAACGGTCTGATTGAATTACCAACAGATAGAAATCAAATCCAGCATGCTATTACTTCACGAGGAGACTTTTGCTGTTGACGAATAGTCGACATCCGTCGATACAGACGGTGTATCATTGATTGCGCATTTACCCGCCATGTTAAACATGTATGTCACACTGGATCTTGTATAATTAACGCGTGACGATGCACGATCTGTTCGTGCTTGCACACGAGCCACACAGAACCGCGCGTTAACAATTCCAACTTTCTGGAAACGAACAATCTAACAGGATAGAGTTCTTGCAAAATATGTATATATATATATATACATATAATATCAAGTAAATATCTACGTGTATTACGTAGAGAGGAAGAACCGGTTTTTACTAAATGCGTATGATGATCGTGCACGATCGACCAAAGACTTGGAACGATTCCCGGTCGATGGCATAGTTTCGATGCGCTCGACACACGTCCCTACGAACTAGACACACGTTCGATGACCATACATGTTCATCCCGATGACCGGGACCATACGTGGCGTCCCACATACTCAGAGTTCCATCCTACTGCCATACGCCGAGGCCACACCAACGGTATCGAAACGATTCATTAAGAATTCAAGCTGTCCTTGACTTTAACTCGATAATTTTCGTTCCCCTACGAACGATCCACCGCTAATAAAAATCCACGTGTACGTCTTGAAATCGTTTCTTCAAGATATACATAGATATGTGTATATTTGTCGGTGGATGCTGAAGTATCGTATACCTGCCGTGTAATTCTCACGCTCGCGTACGAATACGCGAGAAAACATCGCTCTTATCTATCCTTATCTTCTCGTAAGTCTGTTTACACCTTTGTGTTGCACGCTATGTAAATCGAATCGTTGGAATCTTCGACTTTTAACAATCAGCACACTTATCGATACGAAATTGCGCGTAAGATAAGTTAGAAATTGCACGATAATTCAGCTAACATAATACAACTGTTATATGTAATGTCATTTACGTACGTCATATTTATTCTCGTGTATAGACGTACGGAATAAGTGTGTTTAATCTTACGTTACGTGCATTTGTTATCCACGGATAGAATGAATCCAGTATTTCTCAGGGTCACCGGTGCCATATTGTGCGACTTTTCCAAGCAGTCGTAAAGTATTTTCTACAAACGTAGCGTATGTATATGCAGTGCAAGTATACGTCCATGGGTATACGTTTCGTTGAACGTTGAGGAATAAATGGCCGGTCGGCCTTTGTATCGATCTCGTTACACGCATTTCTGCGACGCGTATTTCTATCGCGATGCCAAGACAACCAAGATAATGTCCCGTTTTTCTCCTATCGCGGAAATTCACAGGAATGTACTCGAACGCGGAGAAGAATCGTGTCATTTGTAGAGTTGATTTCGGTCAGGGTAATACGCGACCGGCCATGTAATAACTCTGTTCGATTAAACGTGAGAAGAAAACGCGGGAAAAAGGCCGCGTTGTTAAGGTCTCGGGATAAACGTATTTGTAGAATGAAGTGTCACCGATACCGTTGCTGACCCTCCTAAGATAAGTGTTCCTCAGCCTATGTACAGTATAAATACATACATATGTATGTATATACTTACATACCTTACCTAACTGCACGCGTCGCGTTAACGTTGTCGTTTCCATTCCATATTGACGAACCTAAAAGGATTCGACTAACCAAATCAAGTAGAGGGAACTCTAGAGGGACGTGAATTTTAGCTTCGAGCCGCGCTAAGCAGACGAAGATCGAGAGGAATTACACAACGTCGATTATCAACGACGGCTGTTGCCGCATCGTATCTAGTACCATGAGTTTCTATGGTGTGTAGGCTGTTCATGAAGCATATCGGCTGGTGCAACAAGTTAATCGCACCACGGTAATCGCACGCAAGCACCTTACTACGCAAGGACAAGCCGCGCCTCGCAGCGCCAACTGCTAGTAGAGTAGCATAACATTCACGTCGATGTGGACAAGTCGCAAGAAAGTTTACTTCACGATATATACTCGATGGAATAAAACCAATAAATTAGATTACATTATGAATCATCTTATCGTAATATTCATTCACGCAATTCGATCGCTATCGATTTCTTGTTTTCATCGTCCTCGAGACTTTCGACAAAATTCGTGCAATCGCGTTGCCCTACTATCGTTTATTACTCTTCTTCGAGATCATTCTTCTTACGTTACACCACGTGGGTGGATGATCGTGTAAACGATCTATTTGGAAAGCAATAAGCACCTCGCCTTGTTAGTCATCTCTAGATTTTATCTCTTCTTCGTGAAATGACGCATTCGTATCGAAATGAAAATTACGCGGTGTTTTTAAAAATCTATGCGCGAATTATGAATGGTCAATGTTTTACAACAATATGGAAGGTGAAGTATACTTGGTATCTAGCGATACGCAAGGAAGAATTCAAGTTCTACTAGTTATTTCTGTGGATGAACGACAATCGATACTTTTATTGAGAGTAAACAAGCGGAAAGTTGTGCTTTCACACATTCACGTAGAAATACATATATAACGTGTACGATATGTAAATACAGCAGGACGTCAGTGCTAAATCTGTAACCTTATTTAACGTGATTTACATTGCTAATTAAACATCTATTTCTACAACCGTCGTCGTGTGTTCATAGCGATTATACGAGCGCGATAGTGTACGTTGCCCCGCTGGAACTGTGTAATCGTTCGGTAAATCATAATATTGCACAAATTGATTTGCAAATATAAAAAGAGGTCTCGAACGGTAGGGTTTTAAAGAAAGAAGAAAGAATAGAAATTGCAACACGCACCGGAGTAGCGTAAATCCTGAATAGTTTGCCAATTTAAACGAGTGGAACGAACACGAAACCGTTCAATATAGTTTGATATAAAAGGTGTTTCTTTCGCTTGTAACTCGCGGTGTTTCCTGTGCTGTCAGAGGTTAGAAGAAGATCGAAAGTAAAATTATTCGTTTCTCGGAATTCACAAGAGTGTTCGAAATGACAAGAGGAATTCAGCTGGTAGATAAAACGGGACTGTCTCGTCATGTTGTCGATTGTAAAAGCATTATTTCTGTGAAGTTAAGATAAAAACAAGGGGCGTCTCAGAGTCATCGCTGTTTTAAGGAGGATACTTACGTCACCTCCTCGACATAACTTTGTTACAAAACTTCGATCGTATAAGTGTTTGAAAAAAAAAAAATGTATAAATGATTATATAGAACCGTCTGTCGATGTTTCAAAGTCGACATTAATTAATTGTTGATATAATATAATTACGTCGTTCCTTACGATTATATCTAAAGTATTTCTATTCATTTGTCGAGGAACGTGGCGTGATTGATCGTAGCTCCGGAAATGACCAATGTGGGCTGTAACTAGTAGCCACTTACAATTAGTAACCGCGTACGAATAGCGTATGTGGGTCGTAAGGTTTCTCTTCAAGTCGTGTCTCATCTCCGCTATGAATCTTCGCGTCTTTCAGTAATTCTCTCAACTTCCACTAACTAAGCAGTTTTCTAAGTGCACCGGCGCGATAATCACGATCGAGTTACACAGACGCAGAAATACTCCTGCTGGTTCCCTTGCGAGCAATTCAACCCTTTCGCTATTAACAGATTTATCTCATGCTGTTATGCTTATTTGATATTTAGTTCATCGAGTTATTTTCGGTTTCGTTCGTCAGTTTATTCGATAAACTGGTCTGACCCTTGACGATAGTAACCGGAAGTCACTAATCCATACGATATTCGAACGATTCTTGTCCTCGTTTGCAAAACACCATGAACAAGACGATAGCTCGACAACGACGAATATTGGGGCTAGCTGGAGTTATTTTTAGAAATGATTTGTTTGCTCGAAACTTTTGCTCGAAGGTATTGTTACCCGGCCTGATCCTTCGTTCGTGCTGATACTTAACAAAAGTGAGAACGATTTTCATTGAATCGTAACGGCAAAAGTGTTGACGGTATTGCCACGATTATGTTACGTTTCGTTTCGCTGCTCATCATTTTCACATCTACGAGTTTAAGTGAATGGAATTGAGACGTGTATACCTATGTATGCGCATACGTCACACTCCTATCGTTATTACGATAGTTAATGTTATCTATGAGTACGTGTATTGGAAGTGGCACACTAACGCGTTGCGCAGATCATTCTTCCCATGAATAATGTAGATGTCCGACCCATATTTTCAAGCTGCTATTTATCCATTATAGAATTATTTAGAGTAATTCTTCAATTCCAAGCTGCGTTTTCATTTAACATCTTTGTCACCTTCCTTCCACCTGTGTAATTCACGCGAGCAAAGTGCAGATTTTATAAAAAATTTTACGCGCGTGTGTGGATTTAGCGCGGGACATTTTGTTGCAAACACCGCACACAGTTGGAAGGAAGGTCAGTGGTCGATGTAGATAGGTACCTCTACTTTGATGCATGACTCTTATTTTAAGACCGATTCTCAGTCTCGTCGAATGTTTAAAGTATGCAACGATAACCGTGTCTCGAGAACCACTTAGACCGTTCGAGCAACTGCCGGTAATATTAATAACCTGTATGATCGTTAGACGGGCTGTCGATGGTAGGAATTCTTAGTTGAACGTTTAATCGCGGTCGACACAAGTTTTCAAACGGTGAAAGTGAAATTCTTCCTTCGGTGCAGAGTTCCAGCGTTCCAATCCTTCGCACTTTCGTGCCCGTTCACCCTTCCATGCATTCCGCTCTCTTCTATGTTATACGCGTTTTCTTATTTAAATGTTCCTTCGCAACAAAGTGCAGCAAAAAAAGGAATAGAGTATGAAACGAACGTTTCGAAGATCTCAAGTCAGGTCTCTAGGAAACACGAATGTTTGATCGATGGTTGGAACGTTCGAGCCGACCGGGATCTCTCATACCGAGAGGTAGTCAACGAAGAGGTGGAGATGCCGAGAAAAGGGGTTAAGTGTTCGTTCGGTTGGACATTGGTCGACGAAAATATCGAAAATGTGGAACGCGTGAGACTCGATCTCAAGACGCAACGAGAACTGGGTTGTTTGGTCGGCGAACACGTGTTCCTGGAATACCCATGGGCGTATGCACATCGAGATCGTGTCCTCGAATTCGCTAAATTACCAGATTCACCTTTAGCACCATTCAGAGAGAAGCTCGAAGCTTACGAAGCCGACACGTTCCTCCTAGGTTATTCCTCCGATCGTTCCTTAACTTCCGACGAATTCGTGATTTGTCTGACCGAAAAAGCGGAACGTCTTGTTGCACGGCGGAACAGAAATATCACTGCGGCTTTCTGGCACAAAGTTATCGGTAAGGTAATAAAAACCGCGAAACCATGGAACTCGTTGAACAGCGACTCGGAAGTGGACGAAACCTTCGTGAGAAATACCAGGGAATTGTACGAGATAGAAATCGTTTTACCTGGAAAATTGTTAGGACTGTCTAGAGTATTAGGCGACAGAGATTCGGACGGTTCTAAGGATAGCTATGCGCAACTCGTGAACGCGGACGAAAAATTCGAAAACATCGAGCGAAGGTGCATTTGTAAAGCTGTTCAAACTTACTTGCAACCGCGGGAAACTTTCGTTCAAACTTATCCTGGCTACCCAAAAAACGCGTGGACACAGTACACGTACGAAGACACGTTTACCAGCGAGGTTTGCGAACAAGGGGAGAAAGAAGAGGAACAGTTGGAAGGAAACGGTGACGTACGATCGGTGGAAAAAGGCAGCACTGTAAGCAAGGAAAACCAAGAAGAAGAGAAAGAAGAAGGAGAAGAAGGAGAAAAGGAACCCAGAGAAAAGACACCTTTGGAATTATTTTTAGAAGCTCGTTCGCAAGAAATGATCGACGTAATCAAGTACAACGCAGTTGTCAATTTGCACGTGGACGATATCGAAAGTTTGTCTCAGCAGAAACACGAAATCGTAAAGATCTCCGAGGTGCCGAGATTTCGCGAACAGGTGTCCTTTGCTGATTTTAGTCTCACAGTGAAGAAAGCTGTCTCGGATGTTTCGGTACATCCAAACCTGGTCGAGTACATAGCGATCTCGTACGTTACCGACTCCATTCATGCTTGGCAAAATGAAATCTTGGGTAAATTTCAAGCTAGGGTGCTTCTTTGGAAATTAAGCGAGCCTCTTCGTCCACAATTTACTCTTGAAGATCATAGAGAAATTTATTCCGTTTCCTTTTGCCCGTACTCCGAGAATCTCGTATTAGGAGGCTGTTCCACCGGTCAACTGGTTATTTGGAACATCAAAGATTACCCAAGCAAACAACGCGACGACGAAAATATAAAAGTTGGAACCGTCACGCGAAACAACTTGCCAGTGTTTCGGCCAATCGTTGTCTCGGACAAACAACGCTCTCATCAGCTACCTGTTCGAAAGATTCGGTGGATGGACGCCAAGTATAGGATAGAGCCAAATGGAAAGATGACAAAATCATCCATTTCCTCTGATGTACAGTTTCTAACAGCTTCTGCGGATGGTACAGTGGCTGTTTGGAATCTTCCCTCTCGTTTGAACCTACTCGGCAGGACCGATAATGATTTCGAAGAATTGTTTCAACCGATTTGTCGCTTAAGAGTCGGACCTTCGGAAGATCTAGGACATTTTACTCCCTTATGCCTACACCTTCCGTCCATCAGCGTTCTCCACGAACGCGGTGACGAAAGTTCACAGAATACGAACGATTTCGACTTTCGTTCAAAGGAGAGAGACTACATGAAGAACTTGTGGATAGGCTGTACAGAAGGACTGGTAAAGTGCAGATGGAAAGAGCAACCGTTCGAGGAAAAATCCTCGGATATTATCGAATGCGAGATCGTGACTCGGTCGTGCGTGCACAACGGTCCCGTTGCAGGAATTACACAATCACCACACCTCCAAGATGTTCTCCTGACAGTCGGTGGACAGGTGTTTGCCATCTGGAAGGACGACTATATGGATTCCCCTTTATTTTGGAGAAGAACTACTTCTCGATACACGACTTGTGGCTGGGCCAATGAACCTGGGGTATTTTTACTCGGTAGCCAAGAGGGTAGCCTTGAGATGTGGGATATAAAGAACGAGTCGAACAAGCCGGTGCTTTCGCAAATTGTATCGTCTAAGTCGATTGTACACTTGACCCTACTGCAATATCCTTTATTCCCTGGAGAATGTTTAAAAATGATCGGTGTAGGGGATCAGGGTGGATTTTTTCGCGTGTTCAAAGAACCCAAGATTACATTTCGCAACGAAGATACGATCGAAAGGATGGATTGGTTCGAGGAGTACGTGTGGAGAGAAGTACGAAGGAAAAATGTTTTCGTTAGCTGGCAGAACGATTTTCTTGCTAACGATCCAACCGCGTTAACGAAAAGACCAGGTAGGCGTGACGAGGAACGGATAAGAGAGACGATGGAAGAAACGAGGGAAAAGCTGAGAAGAGAACGAGAGGCGCGTTTCAAATTGAAAGCGGAGAAAAGGGCGCGTAGCGCTCCAATTTCGAAAGATGTTGCGTGGAAGTTGAAAGAATTCGATCGAATGAAGAAGGTTCTTCTGAGTAAGAAAAATTTCGATCCCGTTGAACTCGAAGCGAAGAGATTGCCTCTTGTCGTTTCGAAGGAAGAAAGGGAGGCAAAGCTGAAGAGAGCGGAGGATAGAATTGCACGCCGAGAAGAATATTTTTTAAACGCGCTGTCTTTAGAATTTCCACAAATTCTCGAAAGGAAGGCGGAAGGTTTAGAATTCGAAGAGTCGATAGAGCTTGGGAAATCGGTCGACGATTATGTAAAAAAATTTTCTGAAATACAACGTAGGGCTAACGAAGTATTAAAAAACAGTCCGACGTTTTAATTGGAAACGTTCCTTCCTTTTCGATTTAGATGTAAAGTCAAACTTATTAAGCAAATCCTTGTAAATCGAAGGAATTGAACGAGATGCTAATATTTCGATTTGTTTCAGGCTCTTGGCATAATATGTATGGCATGTGCATCGCCAGCGTGGGTAGGTGCAACCCATTGGTTCTTATTTGTTGCCGTAACAGCCTTTATCGCCACCCTGTTATGGTGTTTCATTTACGTATTATCCATTCGAGAAGCGCTCAAGTTACCCATCAATTGGATTCTTACGGTAAGGAAACAATCCTCGTGAAAACATTACACGACGAAAGCATCTCGATTCCATGCTAACGAGACATTCCTTAATTGCAGGAACTTTTGAACACAACCATATTCACCGTACTTTACATGATCGCTTTCATAGCGCAGCTATCCGTCTGGAGCGCGTTACACGGCACGTCTACCTCGAGGAATATCGCCGCAGGGGTAAGAATAAACACGAATTACACGTGAAATCAATCGTCGAAATGAAACGTGAACATTATTTATTTATTGTTCAAACTTTTCTGCTGTTTGCGCAGGTATTTGGAATTTTTAACACGGTTGCGTACGCTGCTGGAGCGTATTTCCTGTACGTCGAATGGAGAAGCAGCAACGCACAGTGAGGAAAAGCAGAGGTACTCCAGAAGATGCTAGGTACCTGAAGAGCACCTACGACGAGGCTACTGCACACGAGTTTTCCCGGTCCACTCGTTCCACTGCTGCCATCCTAAGCAACAGGCTCGTGCAGAGAGAGAGATCGATGGGTGGTCGAACCTAGTCCAACGAGGCCCCTGGAACCGATCGTGTGTCGTAGCTTAACGAGAGACTCTGTAATTTACGTGCCTTAAAGACTATACACAGTAAGCTGGACGATGATCGCGCGCTTCCGTCACGTTCTTGTTTCACGCCATCTAGAATCGCGCGATCGCGCGTACCAGTGGAAGTTTGCGAGTACAGTTTACAGAGATCGTACTCGCTCGCTGTCTCTCTCCGGACAATCAGAATACCAGGAAGAAGAAAGTATAACACGGCACTCTAGCCTAGGACGGATCGTTGCGCTGCTGGGACACCCGACAACCACTTACGTTTCGACAAGTTTCCTGGACTCTCTTTGTCACGCGGATCTATTTTCTCCATCGTACAAAAACCAGCTGCGCCAAATTGCCTTTCACGGTCGATCAAATCGACGTATCGTCGCATATACGCCGATCTTCCGAATTTTATTCACGCAAACGATTTATAATTTTGGTTAAAATACGTGTAACCCGGGTGCGAAACCTTCCCGTCCACTTCACTTTTCTAACCGTACCTTTTTCACATTACCGCGACTCTTTATTTATATGTATACACGCATTAGATATACACATCTACATATACATATCTATTTTATATACTTAAGTAATATATTTGCACCAATTCAATTCCCTTTGTATTTCCTTTTCTTTTTTTTTCTTTTTGTTTCCTTTACGCGTTTCCCTTCGCTCGTAAGGGAAACACCTCTGTGTAATTCGCACTCGTCGATGTGAAAACGATTCGTTGCTACGTAAATGAATGTTCTCTTTTTTTTTTTTTTTTAATACATTGTACTTTTATCTGTACATGCTACCATTGAAATATACATATGTTCGTTTTCGATACTGTCTTCGGAATCTACTTGGATTATCGATCCGATAACGTTTCACTTATCCGTTCGCAGTGATATTATAGTTTAACGTTCACAGATACTACTGTCAACAGTTGGGTGCTTTCTGTTTCTTTCTTTTATAGCAGAAAGTACGAGTTGAATCTCGACGATCGTCGAGTTCCCATTAAAAAAAAAAAAAAAGAAAAGAAGAAAAAAGAAAAAATGGTTATCGTTCAATTGAAACGATCAAAACCCCATGTTATATTTGTGTTCTCGCGTAGGCATTCATTCAGCGAGATCGTGTGGCCAAGTATGATATCACCAATGACGTCACTCGTGGTACCGTGTTGGAAACGCAAGCGTGCACTTCAGTCAATCCCAGGCACTCGCCGCGTAACAACCTGTCTTATTAAGGTCAGTTTTAGTCTTGTGTACATCCCGCCTACTTTTGCCGGCCATTAAAAACGATTGTGATTCGTGATTTGTGGTGTAGAAGAAATACAATAATGCGAATTCTTCGACTTACAACACAATACCTACGATAGGATGAAATCACACCGAGCGCTAACCACGTTTCCCTTTCTTTTCGTCGGATATTATTTTTAACTGAGATTTCCTTTTTTCTTGTTCCTTTTTTAATGCACGACATTATGTATACATATTCTAACAGTATCAGCTTCACGCGATATCGACAGATTGCAAATATCGTAAAATTATCAAACTCGGTACAATGTCCCGGTATACTCGCCGTAATCAGTTTCGCGTTTCGAAATAATTATCGGCATCCTTATCGGTTTCGTTTTTTCATAGACGTGCTTTCATTTAAAAATAACCGGTGACGGCATTTTCCACACGTGTTTATTCGTAGCCGCGCTAATTCCGGCATGTTAGCGATACCGTGCATTACATGTATCGTCGATACACCAGAGAAAGTTCGGAGTAACTTTCTTTCGATTCCTTGCACTAAATATTCCACGTTCCGTTCCTTGGACCTGTACTACGCGTCGTTACGCGCTATCGATCCGCAAGAAATTTTCGGGGGGTGCGGCAACTCGAAAGGATACAAAGAAAACACCCAGGATCGCGTGTCGAAATTCGTTCTATTTTCCGAGATATGAAAAAACGAGGAAATGAAACACGAGACTCGCCGCTATTCTTGGATTCGAGAAAAGTAAAGTGTGTGGGCCACACCTCGAAATTTTAGCCTTGGCCCTCTTTCTATTCGCGAGACTCTCTCGGCACCAGCCTGCTGGAGTTGTGTTTCAAGGAAACGCTCGTGCTGTAACGTGCTGCTTGAAAATTTCAGAATCGGTAACGAAGGGAACGACAATGTCGCATTCGGTAACTATCAGGACTCAAACGGTCACCAGTAATTCCACAGCAGTTATCATCAATACTGGTTACTTAAAAACGTGGGGCGGTCTTTTAAAATTATTCGAATTGGTAAGCCTCTTGTTAATACTTTCGAGAAATAAGAGAGAAGCCTCTCTCGAAACAAAGTCACATAACACGAACGTTCTATAACGTAACGTTCCACGATTCATTATCGGCACAAGATTCTGCTGCTTCCGCTTAAAAAAAAAAAAAAGAAAAAAAAGAAAGAAAAAAAAGAATGCGATAAGTAAGTTTATTTATCGTTTACCCCTTCCTTTCATTGACGTTCTTATACATTTATATTTTAGGCACTGGGTGTAGTTTGCGTGGCGATAATAGCAAATCGAATCGGGACTTATCAACACTATGCTTATACCGCGGAACTATTTTTCTTACTAATGACGACGACGTTTTTAGTTGGTACCTTCATCTTACTTTTAAGTTGCTTGATTTCCCTATCAACGTCTTCCATCCTCGCGAAAACCATTTACGTAAGTTGCGTAAATTTATGGGGAATGGATTGACCGTGAAGGATAGAAATTTTTCATAATATTCAAAATTCTCTTCCCCTTCAGGAACTTCTCTACCATTCTATAGCATTTGGATTGTACCTGGCTGCTTCGTTAACGTTTATAGTACACGTATCTAATCTGAAAGGTTACAGAGAATACGATGTACTAATGGCTGCAGCAGTAAGTTGAATGACTACACATTTGTTTTCCTTTCTCCTCTATTCTGAAGTATTTCACATTGTTTATCAACGACGTGTTATCGTTTCTTCTGCAGGTCTGCGGTTTGGTGAATGCCGCTCTATATCTTTTCAGCACGATTGTCGCTCTTCGTTCCTACAGAGGAATTTAAATACATACATATACGTCGAAGACACAGTTCGTGTTTCACATATTTACAAATTTCGCGAACTGTGCAAAATTTCAACGCGGTCCGAGCCTCGCCCGACTACGTTACTTTTTATACGAAACCTCTCAATTTCATACATCAAAATGTTTATCCGATTTTATATATTTTGTACATATTTATACTTGAAGATGAACTTTGTAACTTTGTGATTGTATCACACAATTCCCCCACATACCCTCATTACGATATTTCTAATCACAATTACATCCTACTGAAATGTCGCAGAAAACATCTTTTACATTTTATACGATTCCTACAGCCACATATTTATTGTACTTATACCGACTATTTATATCTTCCAAGATGTCTATTTAATAAAGAAAAATGGAGAAAGATGAAACGTTAGTAATTTACCCGCTGTGTGAAGCTTAACGCAACGTAATTATTCCAACAATGATCAATTTGTAAAAGAGAGAAAGAGGAATAATTCGTTCGTTGTCTTTCTTTACGAGGACCGACGCGTCACCGACGCGTCACCGACGCGTAATTATGAGTCAGAAAAATTCGAGCGTAACAGATCGACGAAAATGAAACTTTCGCACGACCATTGACAGGACGTGGATCTGCACGTAGGTACGTATGCGAGAGGAGTTTTGATAAAGCTGCACAAAGACAGAGAACAGGATATTGCGGTGCGATGCATAACGTAAGCAATAACATTATGTATGCAACCACGTATATATATGCATCAGCCAACGAACGAAGAATCGATGGATCGTAGAATTCATCGACGACTCAATTTCACGTTGTTCCTTTCTTCTGCTTTTTTCGCCGAGCTTAATAGCAGGCTGCTTCCTTCTTTATTTTTTTTCTCTGAATTTCCTGCGTCGACGGTGCGAGCAACCGCCTGGTCAACTATACGTTCTGGCATAGCACGTGCCAGAAATAGACATCGGTATCCCTTGTGCCGATGGCGACGTAGCAGGGGGTGCAACGACATTTAAATGCTCTGCATCGACGGAGAAAGCACCCTCAGTTTGCCGGAAAGTGCTCGAGAACACAGTTCAGTTTCATTTTCATAGAAACACCATCGAGTTAAATCTCTGTTTCGGGCGTATACCACGGATCATCGGAGTCGTCGATTGATCCTCTGGCTCGTAACGATACGAATTAATCGTCGTTTAACCAATTAGACCGATCGGATCAAGAGTCTGAGTGTACGCGAGACAACGGTTTAATGAACCTGTCACAATCCTGCAACGCTCGTCGCCAAACGAATAGCTCTTTCACGGTTCGAAACAAACGTCTGAGAGAACGGTGAAAATTTCGATCGGTGGAGAATTAAATCGATCGCTGTACGACGCTATGATTAAAAACGGAACAGGCCCGGTGATCAGGATGTCCTCCGCCGGCACCCATTCCGCCGGAGGTGTGCAATGTTGCTTTTGCAGGTGTTGCACGTGCATACACTTGGAATTCTTGAAAAGTATGCCTGGTATCTTGAAACTATGCGAAACGGTAAGTTGGACGAATCAAAGAATAAATTTAAACGTAGACGAGACTGCAGCAGTATCTGTGTTCTTCTTTGTAGATTATCAGTGGTTTGATACAGAGTTTGCTAATTAATTACGGTTTAAGATACAGTACACAGATTGGTTCAGCTTTCGAAGGGTCTTTAACTACGTGTTCGGCTTGTTTTCTGACGTCAGCAGTATTACTGGGCTGTTACGTTGTGTCGGAAAAATCGTACAGATTAATTAGATCGTCTCTCTTTGTACGTTCAACCTTCTATGGAATTTCCGATTAAACGCATCCTATTACAGATGTTCCGTATTTTCCTACAGGAAATGATGTTCAACGCTTTAGCTTCCTTCCTATACTTGAGCTCAGCCTCGTATTTGGCATTCTCCACGAAGGTGTTTCTTCTGCCAGAATATTACATTCGACCAGGATTCGACGTTTATCCTGCAATGACTGCTGCCTACGTATGCCTAACTATACGTAATCGTATTCGGTGATATTCTCATTTTGAGTATATCCTTGTATTTCTACAGATAATGAGCGGCTTTGTCGGAGTGTTGCACGGGGCAGACGCATATTTCTCTTACACGTACTACAGGACCGGAAGATGAATTGGAAAGGGGGAAGTGACGCTTGTAAAAATACTAGGAACCCCACGATTTTTCACCAGAACCCGACAATATCGAATCTACAGGGTAGGTAATGTTCTTTGCAACTATTTATGCAGTAGGTGATATACTGTCGTTAGATGTTTGTCCTCGTAGGCTACGTTCATTCAGAATTCCTTGCCTACTAATAATCACAGCCGAGTTAACGGAACACGACGAAGGCAGCAAATAGATTTGAAATTTTGCATTAAAATCAACGTCGAAAAGTGAAATGTAAAAAGTACAATTTGTATTCGATTCGAAAGTAAATAAAACAAGTTTAACAATTCTGATTGGACCCTTTCTCAAACCTAAAACGCACGTATGTAGAAGCACGTAGAAGACGCGTTCACGATTCGTTAAAATTTTAACGCGCGATACAGTTGAAAATGTGCAACGGAAGAGTATGTAATTCTTTTACGAACGTATCGTTCCTCGTTTCTTACGACCGCGTATTACAGTCGTTCTACAGAGTTCACGTAACACGAGCGGTGCATCCGATGGTGAGGAGGAATACTTTTGAAGAGGACTGTACAAAACCGTGCAGGTCGTTTCAATACGTACCAGGTTATACGTGGATCCCGGACAGTGAATGGAAGTTATACGTCGCGTCGGTCCTCACGGGCTCTCCGATGGAGACCGTGAGGTTTCTCTTTCCCACCTCTCTGCCCCACCTTCCTCTTCCCGCGAACCGTCAAGCGTAGCTAGTCCCTCTTTCTTCTTCTTCAGCCTCTCTACTCTGTCTTTATTCCACTATGGGTGTTTCCGTTCCTCTCGTAGAGGCCTCACCAAGCATATCACATGACTCGAGGCATGTGGCCGACAGTTTACTTCGGGATTTCGAACCGGTCGATTCGCGGACCAATAATCTGAACGCTCCCCGCGAACAAGGTGAGACGTAACAGAGAGGAGAAGAACAATTCGATCTTTTAATATGGGGCTACACGCCAGGAGCGTCAACGACAGCCTACGGCTCGCGTCGTTCACAAAAGGTACGTACATAATTCTGTTTTAGCTAATAGGTTTCTTAATTAATTACGGTAGAACTGAACGATCGGTTCTTCACCGTTGGTACCGTATATACAGATTTATCGGATTTTATTCCGAAACTTGTATACACCTTCTTAACGCGTTCGTGCAAACCTTACACGCGATACTCAACAGGTGCTGTTGAGCGGCGAATCTCGCTTCCCTTTCGTTGCCTCTATACGCGTAAAGAAAATTGCTCAAGTTTTTATAGACGAAAGAATGTTACAGGGTTACTTGCTACAATATTCCCTATCTACCTATAAAACAAAAACCGTATTATACGTGGTGTGTGTGTGTAATATATACACACACCACCGTGCTGCGGCGAATCAAACCGTACCGATACTTTCTCCGAGTACGAGTACAAGTGTTTCTATCCGATTTCACTTGCATATAAATTGCGTCAAGCTCTATTTTCGAAAATAATCGACCGTTTCGAAAAGAGGAAATTTACGTGCGGTGGCACAATGCCGAGGGAGAAAAGCGTCGATTACGCGGCTCTTGACACAATGGTCAGGCAAATATTTGCTCCTGACAAATAGACAGATGTAACGCGAATATTAAAGATCGCGGCGTCGCAGGAACGGTGGGAAGCTGGTACGTACAGGTGCCGATAAAATCTTAGATCCCACTAACCTGTCGCGATCACGCGGCAATGTAACAACAGTTATATCGGCTACGCTGCGGCGTGGCAACTGTTCGCGATCCTCTCTTTCGTTTTGGAGAAAATTATCGGCGTGATTGTTGCACGGCGATTTGACGCAGGCTTCGCGTTTAATCGAAATTACAAGCAATCACGGGCAAAGTGGAAACGGCTCCGAGGAGAATAGAGAGCAACGAGTCGTAGAAAAGATGCTTTGAAAATATTTAACCCGTTATATTTTTTTAACGACGCATCATTTTTAACGATTATCTGTGAAACTGATATCGGCGTATACGCCTCTCTCGTTAATCATCGAACGTTATTCGTAGAATAAAAAACGAAGCTTCCTCATTTATGGATGTACGTAGCAATCGAAAGACAATCACGAATTTTTGCTTCTCGAACCATTCGACGCGTTAAAAGTTTAAAACGTCGAGAATTAGCGGGCACGTTTAGCAGTTTACACGATACTCATCGTATCTACAGCTTTTCAATGCTGTCTGTTTCTTCACCACGTACGGTTACGATTAAACGATATCGCGTATAAAAAGGAATCGTTGTTTCAACATTATGCACGGCGAGGAATTTTTCGCAGAGCCGTACATTCTTTCTTCGTAGATGCCATAAAGTATGTCATGCTGTGATATCGTGACGAATTAACACCACCGTATATGTACGCGTGCTGTTAAAGCTTTAACTAAATGCGATTCGGAATTTTCCTTTTATACAAAGCCTTTTGATCAGCATCTTTACATCTGAGCCTCGGTAAATAGTCGAGACCCTTCTTTTCTTCCATTTCCGCGTCACTGGACGACTCGTGAAATGTCATTAGGGTGGCGTACGTGCCCGAAAGAACGCCATCCATAAATTCTCGCAAGGAGAACGCAAGACACGCGATGACGTCAATCCATGAAATCTTTCATGCTCGTTTCCTATACCAAAAAGACCCAGGTATCGCGTAGAATTCAGATACGCGATCGTTGCTATTTTATTACAATCGAGGATTTCGTAAATATCAAGAATTTCGCAACATCGCTCGGTCGTTGACTGCAATTTTATGTAACTCGAACAATTATTATTGCGAAGTGAGCTCGAAGTGCTGTGGAATTTTTTCCGACCTTTCGAACAAAGCACCCCTTCACCATACACGTATGTGGTATACACATACGTATAGGTGTTTCTCACAATCAGTATCGCCGAGCATTATTATAATTGGTAATCGGTAAAACGAATGTAACTCGTAAACGCGTATGTTTCTTTCTAGAACGATTCTTACGATTAGATATTCATTCCGTTTCAGGAGAAGTGTCGTGGTCTACGACAGAAGAGCCCTTTACCTCTGAAGAAGAAGACGCGATAGTGACGCTGGTGGTGGTCGTGATTGGTATCATTGTAGCCATAGTGGTACTATTCTCGATGGGGATATTCATCGATTGCAAACACCAGTATGTAAAGATAATCGTATGTATACCAATCGTAGGTGGAGATATAGATGATCTATCGATCGGTTCGTTCGATTGTAGAAAGAAGAACATTTCGAAGAAGAAGAAGCTGAAATTGAAAATGCCACCGCTGTCTCAGGCGAGAAAGAAGAACCAGAAGGAAGATGTGAAATCGTTAGCATCGGACATGTGTCCAAACGGTGCCAGCGATGCTGGTTTTCGGACAAGGGATGCCATAGTTTGACACCCCTGCTCGCCCGCCGACCTTCAACGCGAACGAGAGCTGGGGTCGCTGGCAATTTCCTTCTGGAAGTGGCGAACTTGTCCGTTCTCATTGCAAGGAAGTGGTCAATTCAGATAATTCGAAAAAAACTGGCAAAGTAAATTGTGCGAGCATGCTTTAGTCGCGATAGATTAGAACGAGGTGACCACTACACTTGAAACGACACACGGGGGAGAATCAGTGCCTACGGCGATAGCCTCGACCCCAATAATGAACTATCGTGTTTGAAGTGACTGATGCGACCAAATTCTGCAAACGATACATACATACGGAGATACCTATCATGGAGTTGTTTGAACATTCAACGTTACTCGTGGTATATAACTGCGACTTTGACCTATTCGAATCTCTCGATCGCATCGATCGTCTATTGTCGTGGTTGCCTTTAAAAGCTCAACACAAAAGAGCAACACAACTTTTTCTCCAAAGCACAATAATCGTACCTAATTGATAAACGGGTATATATATATCCTAATCTCGATGTTTGCTCAAATAATCGAGCTCTCTGTATTCGCTCGATTACACTTAGTCTTGTTACCTCCTACTTTCGAATAAACGCGAACACGAGTTTATTGATATTTCCTAAAGTTTTAAGAGTCGTCCTTCGGCTTTGTAACGATTAATAAACGATGAAACATCGCCATTTTAATGGGCCGATATAATTTTATCGAATAGCGGAATCTCTCGTTACATCGGTCCTCGACGAGCGATTACAAAGTTCGAAAGGAATGCCGACACGTTAACTTGAAATACGTTCGCGATACTCTAACGTATCGGCATTGCCGCTTCGTATATTCCTCGAAAAAGTTTCTATATTACTTCCGGACGAGTATCTATTTATACGTATATTACGTGTACATATGAGAGGAGAGGAAATTGTATTTATTTAAGTGGCACTGCGAAAAGTCAAAGATTTTATTATACAGTTCCGTATATATATGTATATATATATATATATATATATATACAACCGTATGTGTAACGATGTACGTACGAAAATCGATTTGTACGTCTAGGCTATCTGTGAAATTGCGCATAGTTTCAAACATTTAATAAAAATAGTTCTTCTCTCGTAACATTTAAAAATTCGATTACACAAAGATCGAATTGGAAAGATATCCACGGAACCGATGTATCTCGAAACGATAGCTCTTCTTGCGATGTTGTAATTTTTATTTGTAGCTGTCTGTTCTAATGGAAACGTTCGTTTGTTTCGATTGATGATAAAACCATCCATACAGAATCACGATCTAATTGGAAATGCGATTAGGAACGTATCGTCAGTCTTATACACAGTTGTTGCTTAGTAGTCTTCCGAAATGAAAACGATCTTAAGCCTCCTCCTCCTCCTCCTCTTCCTCATAGTGGTATCTATCTGCTATCCTTGAACGAGTCACGTATGTCCAAGTACCATTGCTAACAAGGCCATTCGAACGTAGACGCCGTTTTCAGCCTGTCTGAAATAAGCGGCACGTGGATCTGTGTCGAATTCCGGGCTGATCTCGAAAACCCTCGGCAGAGGATGCATCACCACCATCTTCCTCTTTGCTCGTGACATCAGCTGCGGTGTTACCACGAAATGTCCACAGACCTGTAAACAAATGGCCGGCCGAACGTTCATTCTCTCTCTCTCCCCCTCTAGGTTCTCGTCACGAGGACGTAAATACTGCGAAAAAGCATGTCTATCTGGTTGTGTAAAAGTGAGAGTAATCTCGCGGCTAGTTCTATCGCCCTATCTCTGTTTCGATATCAAGGTCTCGGTCGAGGTTGCGAATGTCGCGAATTAATCTGCCGCGTGCTATTATACAACCTTGCAGCTTCAAGGTCGCGGACGAGTACGAAATAAAAGATATTCGGCATGATCGTTGTACCTGTCGATATTCCTCCTGAGTGGCGAAACGTTCTTTCTGAATGCGCGTCATGTAAAGAACGTCCGTGTCTGGAAGAGCGTCCTCGAGGGTGGTGAACTTCTCCTGCGGAATCCCACGTTCGGATACGTACTTCATCACGTGGTCAGGCATGCCAAGGCCAGGAGGGCAGACGTACCGAAGCTCGACGTTGTAAAGAGTCAATAATCTGTGAAAGGGCAGAAATTGCGAAATGATCGTGTTCGTGACACGAGAATCGAATATAGATTCACCTCGTAGTGAAATACATAGATGAAATCGAGCTCTGACCTTGCTAGAGAATGGACGGTCCTACCATGTTTCAAATCTCCAACCATAGTAATGGTCAGACCATTCACCGTACCGATCTCGTCTCTTATCGTGAAGATATCGAGCAACGCCTGCGTCGGGTGTTCGCCCACGCCGTCGCCGGCATTTAACAAAGGCTTTCGACAGTGTTGCGCAGCTCTCTGGGATACGAATACGGGAACCATTGATAACGATAAGGGCGTTCGTCGTAACAAATATTTAAACAGAGAAAAGTATAATTGCGATGAAAGTAAATGCCCACCGATACAGCTCCAGGTTCCGGATGCCGAAGCACCAGCACATCCGCGTAGCCAGCCATCACTGCTACCGAATCTGTAACAGGTTCGCATCTTAGACGATGCACGCGGCGCCGTTCGTTCTTTTATCCTACACCGTAACTAGACAAACCTTCCAAAGTTTCTCCCTTCTTCACAGACGACGTGGAACCATCCATGTATATTACTCGACCTCCAAGTCTCTCCATTGCAGTCGCGAAGCTGCAAGAGGTTCTCGTGCTTACCTCGTAGAAAATCAGCGCCATCACTTTTCCCTTTATGAAAATCGAACGTCAACGAATAATTTCATCGAAGAAACTTATTACTTCTTCGTCGTAATAAACGCACGTTCGTACGTACCCGTAAGATATGGTCCAAGGATCGTTCTTTCCTAATAGCATTTCTTAGAATTTCCGCGAGATGAAAGATATCTTTCAGCAAATCTTTATTGAAGATATCCACAGTGAGAACGCTGTGTCCGGCTAGATTATGGCTGGTATGAACAGCAGGGACCGGAGTTACAGGCGTCACGAAGAGGTTAGGGTTGCTGTCGCTTTTGTGCTTGATCGCGTTACTAATGGGAAGAGGTGAAATGGTACGTTGCTGGGTGGTCAGCAACTTCGCGTGGTCACGAACGTCTACGTCCAGGGCAAAGTGCACGTTTGATTTGTGGGACGCTGTTTGCAGGAGGAGGGCGTACGGGTCTGAAAGAAAAAACGATCGAAAACGGTTCGGCGTGTAAACGAATCGGCAGGGAAACGGAGAAGCTCGCGTTTTCCTCGAACGGTGCAATTATTTCCTTACCGTTCTGTTCCTCCTCCGACATGTCTGCTATTCTTTCCGCGAAATTGCTGTATTTCTCGTAATTAGGTGACAAGAGGCCATCCAAACCAGAGCTCGGCCGACTAGCCACGTCGATTACCGGGCCATTCGTAATCGTTTGGAGCTTCATCTTTGCTTGAACCTCCCTGATATCTTGGCCAAAGCCAGGATTTACCAGGACCTGTCCTTCGACGTAAGCGACCTCCCCCCTTAAAACTACCCTGTAAACCGATCCACGAACTTTCATTCCGGCGAACGGAGTCCATTTCGATTTGCTAAAAGGCATGGCTTCTGGGATCACCCATTCGTCATCTAGATCGACTTCGATATAGGTATTTGGCTGTTCTGGTATATTGAAGATCTTTCTCGGATTTCTATAAAGTTTATTTATCACATCCTGGAAAAATAATCGTTAGCTATGCCCAATGGAATTACTAGATAAGGAATTTCATCACGTACCGTATACACACACACACACACACAGACACACACACACACACATACACACGAGTACTATTTATCTAACGATGAAAAGATACGAAGAGATACTCGTACGAAGATAGGAATGTTAATTCACTAAAAGGAATTACAGGTGTTGTAGCTACCTCTATCGTTAATTTGCCTTCGTGAACAGCGGTGAGTAAAAGTGGAAGGATGGTTTCCAGTCCGGGAAATCCGGGTGGTGGCTTCTCGCTGGATTTCTCTTGCACGGTATGAGGCGCTGAAACATCGGAAACACCGGTTCAACTGTGAAGCAGTCGTCCAGTAAGCTGTCGTAATCTGACTGTAAATAGGACTGACCATGATCGGTCGCGAAACAATCGATTATGTCTAAATTTTCCCAAAGTGCCTGCTGATCTTCCTTGGTTCCTAACAAGGGCCTCACCTGGCCGCGTCCGTGTCCTATACGTTCCAGGTCTTCCTCGCACAGGAACAAGTGATGTGGGCACACTTCGCAGGTGACAGCCATTCCCTGTGAAAGTGGTTACGTGTGAAACGTTCGTTTATACGGCCTTAACGACGCAACGGAAGATGATCGATGAAAACTGGCGATTTCTGACAAATTTCCTACTTTTTCTTTAGCAGCGCGTATTATTTGGATCTCCTCCTTGCGAGCTACATGGCAAACGTGAATAGGCCTGTTGTGCAAACCGGCCAATAATAAAACCGCAGCTGTTGTTTGACCCTCGGCGTGCACGCAAAGTGGATATTTCTTAGGCCACGTTTGAAAATGCTGAAAACAACGGGGTTACAGAAACAATAAAAAAACAAAGTACTCTTGCTGCCGCGGACGCTTTATCGTTTCGATTATTCTAAATCAAGGTTAGATCTGTCGGCGTGTACCTTCGTCCACACCGTGAGATCGGTCAATCGAAGCGTGGTGAACGTCTCGTTTAGGTACATCTTAAGTCCTGCTGCTTGTGGGGCCAATTCTGCCGTAATGCTGTAATTATCCGACGAAGCTCCTACGTAAATCGCGTAATCACATCTTGCAGTCGAAAGGGCGCGCTGTGAAATGGAAAATAAAAAGAAAAAGAAAAATAAAAGGATACCGATACCTTGTTCCCAGGCTAATAAGATATTATCGGACGAAAGATCGTTTTCTTACTTCCTTAGCCAGGGCAAAGGACTGATGATCGACGACAGCAGGATTCGTATTGGGCATCGCGAAGATCATAGTGATGCCTCCAGCGAGAGCAGCAGCGGTGCAAGAAGCGAAATCCTCCTTGTAAGCCGCGCCAGGGTCACGCGTGTGCACGTGGATATCAATGAAACCAGGAAGCTTGACCATCGTCCGCGATGACATACAATCCGTGTGTGTCTTCATACGAGGCGCACGTCCGTCGAGTATTCTCATAGCCTGCACAACGAACGCGAGACTCCAGAATAACGTATCCTTTCTCGCGGTGGTCGTAATCTATCTCATGGTAAAAGTGTTAATATATCGCATACTTCGACGAGCAATTTGGCGCATTTAACGTCCGTGATCAAGGGAACGGAATAATCAACGGCTAGTCTTCTCGTACGGTATCCGTGTGTCATGAAATTAGAAACCCGACGTGCATCGCCATTCCTCATTGGTAAGTTGATCACAAGATCGAACTGTTTCTTCGAGAGGAAATCAGCCAAATGTCGAAGCTCACTCGGACTCGAATCTTCGTTCACGCTAATATTTTCAAATGTCCATTGCACCGGTTCCACCTGTATCACCAATAAAACATTCATCGTTCTATCATTTTCTATCTAATAGGCATCGTTTTTTTGTCTATTTCCCTTTTGTCCCCCCCCCCCCCCTCTCCCTCTCCACCCTAAAACTATCAAACGGCGATATTAGAAGATTTGGTCACTATCGCTGTATGATTCAATCGTCGTTTCTTACCGTGCTCTATCTACGCTTTGATAAAGATCGCTCTTAATAAGCAATAAATTTCTATCGCATGGCTGAATGTCCGAAGGAAGATGAACCAGTTCCAATTTAAACGATTCAATGTTCAACGGCAGATTACATAAACGTAGCATACCGATACTGTAATGTAAGAATCTTTTATTTCGTCCGATATATTACCTAAACCGAAATTGATTGAACGTGATTGTACCGAATACATGGGATTGTTCATCGGTTAGATTAGATAAAGATCAATTTTCTTCCTAACACATTCTTATCTCTCTGATATCAATGTCATGAAAATCGAGCACCCGTTGTACGCTCTTGGCGAAGTTACAATATTGTTTTTACAATAAACGACAAGAAGCTCTGACGGGAATTGTTAAAAAATAATTTCGAATTCCGAAACTAAATCGGAAAATATTTCGTTCCCCTCCGGATAGAAGATTTTCCACATGTTGCAAAGAGAGATACACGGACGTAGCTAGAAACGATTTCGAGGGCTGCAGAGTAGTTCAATCACCCCTGTAAAACGATCGTGCGCTCGTAGGAGGAGACGAGAGGCTAGCACTAAAATTGTTCATACTTGGGTTATTTGTCGATAGCCGATAAGCAGGTACCGATTAAACCATTCTGCTGCCTATACAGTTCGATAGCGATAGGTAGGTAGGTATTTATCGGTAACTCGACAGTATCCCACGCAACTGGATTACTGTCTCGTCGATGAGTGAGTACGTGGTGTATCGCGTTTACATGGGCCGTGATCGTAAACGTTGAATTCCAGTTAAACTGTGAAGAGAAACGAGGATAACGTTCTACGACACTAGGGGAGGAATAACCAGAAGGTAGTAGTATTGGATCGTTGCTTCTCCGTGAAAAGCAACAACGGGAGAAATGGGGAATTCGAAATCGAAGATCAAATCTCCGAAAAAATCGTACAAGCATGGAGGTACCGAGACTCCGGTCAACCGTGAAGAAGAATACATCGACAAGGAGCTGTTCCTGTTGAGAAGAGCTATCCAAAACAATCCAGAAATCTTCATATTGAACAATCTCATGATGTGCGTTCAGTTCTTCGGGAATTACGAACAGTAAGATATCGTCCCTTTTGTAAAGACCGATCGCGTGATCTGCCGACAATCGCGTAACTCTTACACGTACACGTATGCGTGGTTCGCGTACATACACGTTACTACATTCTTTCGTTCAATTTCATTCTTCATCCAGCGATATGCACTATGTAACGTGTCACAAGAATTTTGATTGCTCCATTAACCCAAGTGCTAGGATAAAAACCACGGTTTAATCATCATCATCATCATCGTTATCTTTCAGAGAAATGAAACACGTGAAGGAAACGCTGGTGTCCTCGCACGAAACGGAAATGAACAAGCGTTTACCACCGCAGAGGCACGTTTTACTTCCGGACGTTCTTCAGGAACACATTGCTAAAAATGTCGGTTTCACGTCAACGAGGAGAAACTTTCTACCGATCATCGAGCCCCTTCAACCAGTTAGAATTTTCATGGTCCACGAGAACGTCGATGTCACGGAGCAATATTATTCGCCACACTACAGCACGGTGAACGACTCGGTTACGTACACTACATTCTTGAAGCCCACAGAACACGAAGGTAAGTTGAACTTTTACCGACGTGTCCAAATCGTACGTGCCTACACGTACACATCTATCTATGTGTATATACCGATATCTGGTGACAGGGTACGTGCAGCTTCAGCTTGTCGACGAGTTCGGGACGACGTCGAAGAGAACGACCAAGGAAGAGGACGAGATGGATTTATCCTCGATAGCGGAGGACGACGACGAGTTTTTCAGTGACGGCGACAGCGTTTACGGACCAAAACCTCGATCGAACTTGCCCGGTAACATGATCACGTCCAGAACAACGTTTAAGCAGAGCTTATCCAACAGTTCGAAATACAAACAGTCCTCTAAGTCTTTGCCGAATTTGTGCGACGATGTTTTATCGGTGAATCGTGAAGCTGTTTCTCGTTCGAGTTGTAATAATATGAAAGCCGAGACCGATTACGAAAATTATTCCTCCTCCGCGGAACGAAAACGTCGGACTAAACGAGTTTGGTCGAAACAAGAGTTACCTAAACGCGAGAATCGACGATGGGAGAAGCAATTGCCGCGATCGAAAATGCAAGAATCCACTAATCAGGACCAAGTGAGCAGCAACAGTTCCGGATATCGATCTGACAATTACGCGACGAACAGCGGTGGCAGTAGTTACAATCACAGTCAGAATTCGAGGTACTCGCGAAGCACGAACGATACGGGAACAGAAAACTACTGGTTAACGAACGGGGAGTTTCCGAGTCGTTGTTTCAAAAAGATCACCTACACCGCCGAGGGCAAGCCTTACGATCCCAGGGAAGACAAGATGTATTTAATGGACAGCAAACAACGAAGGATCAAGTTAGCGTTGAAACGACACAATTACGATTTAGTTTACGTGAATAGTACTCAATTTATGAACTACTTTATATATATGTTCGTGAATCACTTGTCCGATTCCATCGGTTTCGATCAAGAGTCGGTGGAAGATATGCGACGAGAGGGATGCGTGCTTCACTGCGACAAAGTTATGATTTCCCCTGAATTTAAACACACCCGAGTGGAACAGTATCAGATTATTCCAGCGATTTGGCTGCAATGGCCGAATTGTGCTCAGGAATGGTTGGATAGATCGCGGAACACCTGGCCTGATTACAACGACATAGAGTTGATCAAAGACTTTGGGTGCTACGTCGTACCGGAAGGGTTCGTGCCGCGAAAGGGGGTCAGCAACGTTATGCTGAACCTCGAGTGGCAGCTCATGTTCCCAGCTGCTGAGCGATATCTCGAAACCTGCTTGACACAGGCTCAAGCGCACGTTTATCTAATGGCCCAGGTACTCCACAAGACGTACATGAGACCGATTTTCGACACGATGTTCAGCCTGACCACCGCTCACATCAGGCACAAGCTATTCTGGATGATCGAGGAGGACAGCAGGCAAGTAAAGTGGCCGGAAAACAGGATGGGAGAGTGTTTGTTGAAGTTGCTCGATTCCTTGTACGTCAGCATCAGCCAGAACGAACCGGTACTCAGTGACTATTTCGTTAAGGACAGAAATCTCCTTCAACATATACCCAGCGAACGCAGTTACCTGCTGACCACCCAGAAACAATTGAAACGTATCAAAGAAAATCTGGTGATGTACGTTTTCCACGCGATGGAAAGCATTCGATACCGGGACGATTTTTTCCCGAGACTGGACTATGAACTACTGTTGAAAATATTAACGGTGGATACGTTATCGTTGACTAATCCGACGTTGACGCAACACATTCCGAGGGGAATGCCGCGTAAGAACGACAATCACATCCTACAAAATGAGAAGTACAGTAAAACGGGCCTCTGGGATGCGGTGAAGAATCAACAGAAGGAGCATCATCCCGCGCAAATAGTTACCAATAAGACGTTAATTAATCCCAACAAGGACAGGGACTCTATTATCGAAATCTTGGTAAGTCTCGTTTCCTCTCGCGATAAGCTTTCTATCGCGAGGAAAGGAACGTCATCAACGGATGACACATGCGTTTATCAAGGTCGCGTATATCCCCCCTCTCTTTTTAATACATTCAGACGTATTGTTGATACATCGCGCAGTCAGTTCGTCGAATCTCTTTCTCGCCGAAACGAGAGAAATGTTGATGGAAAGCGATTTCGGCGACGTCATAACCAGCTCGTCGCGATACCTTTTCTTCCTCTAACGGATAAGAGAATACATACGTCCCCACTAGCAAACGTAATATCTCTCGTGGCGCATTCGATAACAACTAACGAGATTATATTAATTTACTTCAAATCTAGCGGCCTCTAATCTTATCTACCCATGATATAGGATGATTATAGAAAAGATTCTACCCCAGATTAGGAAAAACACTCGTTACGTTTTCAGTTGATATTTTTTTTCCAGGTCCGGTGTGCCGAACTAGATAGTCCAAGGTTATGCGCTCTTTTAAACTTCTTTATTCGGCATTTCATCAAGATAGCCGAATGCTGCAATCATTACCAGGCTCATCGACAGAAAACCATTTATCTCGACCACGCAGATCGGCTGGCCATTCTTCTCTTCGAACATGAAACGTTCAGGGAAGAAGCTCGCGCCTATCGCGACAAGATCAAAGTTCTCCGGAAGAAGACGAACAATTCGAGATCGCCAGATGATCCGCCGGAAACTCCCAAAAGAAACGTGGAAACAGCCATATACGTTGCATCGTTGAAAAATCGTTTCGGGTCGTCGGTTCAATCGGCGGCGAAAACGAGCAACCAGGGACCACAAGAAAATGTCACGGAAGCGATCGTTCACGAAAAGAGCCATTACGAAGAACCCTACGAAGCACCCTACGAAGAACCCTACGAAGAACAGACTCTGAACATTTTAAATAAGAAAGCGCCATCAACGTCGTCGACGAGCCGGATTCGACAAGATACGAAAGAACAAAGCCACAGCCAACAACTTTCGGAAGAAGTAAGCCGAAAGCAACAAGTTTTGAAAGAGGAAAGCCACGAGCAACAAGTTTTCGAAGAAGAGAGCCAAAAGCAACAAGTTTTCGAAGAAGAAAGCCTGAAGCAACAAGTTTCGGAAGAGATTCCCCAGCAACAAGTAATTCTAGAGCTTTCCCATCCATCCAAGACCGCAGATGACGAATCTACGTATATTTAAAACGAATCTACTACATCTCATCGACAAGTTTCGCTACTTCATTCGAATATATTTCACTTCACTGCCTCTACCTATTCGCTCGTTCGTTTGTTCATCAATAAATTGTTCCATACTACGTGTAATGTACTTTACTTTTATTAATTTTAAAATGTGTTTTTTTTCTTCTTTTTTTATTTTTTTTTTTTTAACTACACTCAACTTTAGTTTAGGTCTCTCAAGTTCGTAACCTGTGCGCGCGCGCGTGTATGTACATATATGTTATTGTATAAACGTGTGCATACATACATACAGTACATGTGCTTAATTTATTTGTAAGAATTGACCGAGAATGTAAATTTCCTTCTGTGCTTACCTCTACCCCGTGCTCCGTGTAAAAATCCGCAGTACCCATGCTGGCGTACAATTTGTATCCCATCTTATGAAGGCTGCAAATGGACGGTAACAATTCCATTTTGTGCTGTAACCGAAACGACAACGCTAGAACTAACAGCCAGGCTTCGAATAATAAGGAAACCTGTTTCGAATCATCTCCAATCCGAAGTAATTCCAAGATTATCAAGTACCTTGAAGCTTCCTATCGAAAGCAAAATACCCTTTTCTGGTATATGAAAACCGGTGCTCATCATTCCCTTCATATAAGCCTCGTATCGATTATCTCCGAAACAAGCGACTTCCCCCGTCGACACCATTTCTACACCCAACATCACATCCGCACCTATTCATAAAATATTCGTAAAATATCAGCTTCGTATTCGGTTTCGCTGTAAACGTGGGACGGTGTGTAAAATGTGCACATTTACCGTGAAGTCGGGAGAAAGAAAATTGCGGGACTTTAATGCCCACTTTGTCACATCCAGCGAGAACGTCCACAGGATCCACGGGCTCTCCGACGATCAATCGCGTGGCCATAGCCACGAAATCGTGATCCAAAGTTTTCGAAACGAAGGGGAAGGATCTGGACACTCTGACGTTGCACTCGATCACTTTCAGCTCGTTATCCTGTATGTTCGAGAGAAGGATAGAGAAGAATCTGGTGTGTAAAAATGACGACAATCAATTGGCTTACCTTCGCGATCAGTTGCATGTTAAAGGGACCAGTTACGCCCAAAGACGCAGCAATCGCTTTCGACATCATTTTTATCTTCGCCAGTGTCTCCGCGTTAATATCCTGCGGTGGAGTGACCAAGGTAGCGTCTCCTGAATGAACTCCCGCGTTCTCCACATGCTCCGACACCGCCATGCAAAGAATAATCCCGTCATAGGCAACCGCATCGACGTCTATCTCCTTTGCTTCAAGGATAAATTTCGATATAACCACTGGGTGTTCTTTGTTCACTTCGCTGGCACTCTTTAGATACGATTCCAAATCGTGATTAGAGTGCGCGACTTTCATTGCGGCGCCGCTCAGCACGTACGAAGGACGCACCAAGCACGGATAGCCGACCTCCTCGCAAAATTCGATCGCAGACTTTAGATTTGTCAATTCCTTCCACCTACACACCGAAACATTTCCATTAAGCCGCTTACAATAGTCTTCGTTTCAAGCCCCGTTGGATCTCGGTTACCTCGGCTGCGATATCCCAATTCCGTCCAGCATGCGAGAAAACTTGAAACGATTTTCCGCTCCATCCACGGACTCTGGCGATGTTCCTAGAATCCTGGCTTGCTGTCTATGGAGGTCCATGGCGATATTGTTCGGTAATTGACCGCCCATTGATAAAATTATCCCTTCGGGGGACTCGTGATCGTAGATGTCCATAACCACTTCGAAAGATATCTCCTCGAAATACAACCGATCGCTCATATCGTAATCGGTACTGACTGTTTCTGGATTGTAATTTATCATGATCGTTTTCTTTCCCAAATTTCGTAATTCCCTTAGACAGCTGACTGCACACCAATCGAACTCTACCGAGCTGCCGATGCGATACACCCCAGACCCTGAAATTTACCCCGTAAACGTAACACGAATTCAACTCCCACCATTTCGTTTTGCTCCTCCTTGACTCTATTAAAAAAACATCTGAGTTGCTTGCTTCTTACCTATCACCATAGTATGCCCGCCAGGGAACTCCACGTCATGCGTAATCCCGTTGTACGTCAAGTAAAGATAATTCGTCGTTGCTGGCCACTCTGCAGCCACAGTGTCTATTTGCTTGACCATTGGTCGTATGTTACTCTCGTGTCTCTGTATCCTAACCGCTAATTCCGAACTCTTAACCACCGCTGCGATCTGCTTGTCGGAGAATCCAATTTGCTTCGCGCGTAGCAGAATGTCGTGTGATAATTTCGTGTGATCGGTGTTCTCCAAGACCACGTAGTAGTCGATGATGTTCTTCATCTTGTGCAAAAACCACGGATCAATTTTCGTCAAATCGTACAGCCGATCGATCGTGTATCCAGCCTTCATGGAGGCTGCAAGAACAAACATTCTCTTGTCCGTTGGTTTTTCCAATTCCTCGTCGTTAGGAGCCTTTACGTACGGGTCGAAGCCGTTCACATTCTCGTCGACCATTCTCAACGCTTTCTGGAAGGCTTCTTCGAACTTTCGACCAATCGCCATCACCTCTCCTACGCTCTTCATCGAGCTACCGATCTGAAATTTTCCGAATCGAACATTTCATCAGAACTTACAGAACGCGGGAGTATATACGCTCACCTTTTTCAATCGTTATGTACCTTTGTGCTGACTCGGTGAAATTTACCAAGATCCCATCTCGGTATCTTGACTACGCAATAATCAAGGCTGGGCTCGAAGCAGGCTGTTGTTTTTCCAGTGACGGTATTATTGATGTCCGGTAGTCGAATACCGAGAGCTAGCTTGGCAGCTACGTAGGCCAACGGATAGCCAGTCGCTTTGCTCGCCAGAGCTGAACTTCGAGACAATCTCGCGTTCACTTCGATTATGTAGTACTCCTCGCTGTTTGGATTTAACGCATACTGAATGTTACACTCGCCGATTATACCAAAGTGTCTGATCACGTTTATAGCGGTCGTTCGAAGCATATTGTACTCCTTGTTGGACAAAGTTTGGCTAGGAGCGACGACGATCGATTCCCCGGTATGAATACCGAGAGGATCAACATTCTCCATGTTGCAAACTGTGATACAATTGTCGTACGCGTCACGGACCACCTCGTACTCCACCTCTTTCCAACCCTTCAACGATTTATCGATGATCAGCTGTTTCGAGTGCGTGAACGCTTGCTGCGCGAGGCATCTCAGTTCTTCCTTGCTATTCGCAAATCCAGAGCCTAAACCACCGAGGGAAAATGCTGCCCTAGCCATCACTGGATAGCCCAACATCTCGGCCGCGTCAAGTGCCTGTGAGGGAAACAAGAACGTGAGAGAGAAAGGAAAGACGAGAAACGAATATTTCGTTCGATTTCTTTACCTCTTGAATCGAGTAGACCGCGGCGCTCGGTGCCACCTTTTCTTTGATCTCACCGATGCGCTCTGCAAACATTTTTCTGTCCTCTGTCTCTATTACCGATTGTATAGGCGTTCCCAAAATCTTCACGTTATATTTCCCGAATACGCCGCTCCTCTCGAGCTCAATGCCACAATTCAAAGCAGTCTGCCCGCCAAATGTCAAAAGCACACCGTCTGGTCGTTCCGATTGTATCACCTGGAAATAAAAAATCCATCGTCGTCAGAACGACGGAGGGAAAGGAAAAAATGTCTGTGGGTGCAATGCTAGCCGATTGCTCTACCTGTTCCACGTATTCCGGTATTATTGGTAAAAAGTAAACTTTGTCGGCCATCCCTTTGGAAGTTTGGACAGTCGCGATATTGGGATTGATCAGAAGCGTTTGCACGCGTTCTTCTCGCAACGCTTTAATCGCCTGCGATCCTGAATAATCGAATTCGCCTGCTTGCCCGATACTGAGTCCTCCGGATCCCAGAATCAATACTTTTTTCGGTCGAAAAGGCATGTCCAAGTTGTCTACGTGGAAGTAGCCTAGCTTTTGATTTAACCTCTCTTTAATAGAAATTGGCTGGTTCCCTTTCGCTTCGTCCATCACCGCGTCCAAAAATACATCGAACAGACATTCGAGATCTTCCGGGCCAGCGGTGTGTTCCGGGTGAAATTGAACCGAGAAATAAGGCAGACTCGAATGCACAACGCCTTCGTTGCTTTTGTCGTTCGTGTTGGTAAAGAGTGCTTCCCAATCAGCAGGCAATTGACTCGCGTCGACTACAAAACCGTGATTTTGCGCGGTCATGTAACAACGGCCGGTTCCGTGATGCGTAACTGGTTGATTATGACCACGGTTTCCGTACCTGAACGTGAAAAAATTCTCGAGTTTCAAGCTAGTCCTACGGCCACCGTTGCACGAAAGTAAGACAACAGAGGCAACCACCATCGAATATATACATACTTCATCTTGCACGTGGAAGAACCCGCGGCAATGCAAAGCAATTGATGGCCCAAGCAAATGCCGAAAATAGGCTTGCGCGTTCTCGAATCGAGAATCGATCGGATGTTTCTAATCGTTGTGTCACATTTAGTCGGATCGCCCGGTCCGTTGCTGAGAAACAACCCGTCGTATCCGACTTTGTTTAAATCATAATTCCAAGGCACGACGTCCACACGGGCACCTCGTCTGATCAAACACCTCAATTGATTGTACTTTAATCCGCAGTTCACCACGCATACGCGTGGATAACCTTTGGGATTGTACGTTTTTCGAGCAGGCAGAAAACAAACGCTCTGAAATTCTACGTTAGTCAGTTAAATATATCAGAGGAGGAGAAGAGGAACTTGGAGAATCTCTTTGCACACCTCGACAACTTCTGCGACGAGATTCCTCTCGTTCGGATTCGATATCGGCGGTACCACTAAATCTGAGAGACAATTCGTAATTGGTAGTTTGTACGCGATTCTACCTAACACAGCGCCTTTCTCGCGAATTACTTTTGTCAGGGCTCTGGTGTCCACCTCGTGTATACCGGGAACCTCTTCGTCCAACATCCATTCGGATAGGGTTCTCTTTACCCGCCAATGACTCGGAGTATCGCAAATTTCGCCGACGACCAAACCGGCGGCCCAAATCTGTTCAGATTCGTACCAGCTGAAAAAATATAAACACACATGACGACGATTACGTAACGCTTCCTGTGGAAACGATCGTTTAACGATCGGACGGCTCGGAGCGTCCTCTAAAAAATGTCATTTCTTATCGAGCTGTGGTAAATATTTATACTGTCAACTTTTATCATAGATCTAACGGCTAGATAAAGTCTAGATTTCAGTCAGAAATTGCGCGTTTCAACGATTTCTTACTATGGGATCTGATGCTCGTCCATTTCGTCGCTAAACGCTCCATAATTTCCGATTAGCGGGTACGTTAATACCAGAATTTGATTATAGTAAGAGGGATCGGTAAGCGACTCCGCGTAGCCCACCATACCAGTCTGGAATACTGTAAAAAATGCATCATATGCGTTACTCGTTCGACTTCCAATTCACTCGACTCGTAATTTCCGAGTTTGCCGGGATGACAAACAACCGATTCTATCTTGACAATTTCAAATCACCATCGTACCCAACGTACTCAACCTTTTCTATTTTTTTCTTTTTTTCTCTTTTTTTTTTCAAATAAAGACACACGTTCTAACGAACCGCGAATGTGCACGTAATATGTCAGTGGTTTTAAATGGTTATCGAAGGTAACAACGCAGAAACACGGTTGACACGAAACGTTGATCGACGATTATCGTCTTAATAACGAAATGAAATTGTTACATTTCTAATAGAAGTCGGCGATTGTCGACGACAGAGTAGTGCACGTGCACCTACTTGCGACGGACATGTGCTCCTTTTACGATTCTCACCTAATTCACCTTCGATCGGCTTCTCCGCGCCGAAATGTCTTCCCGGGAAGACAGAACCATCTTCGAGCAAGAGATAAACAGGCTTCGATACGGTATCAACGACGGTGGCACGCTCGCACATTTTTCTCAACTTTCTCAACTTTTAGAAAAGGTACTCGGACCGAGGCGTGTTCTCGACACCGGCAGAGATAATGTGTTCACGACACCGTGGTTCCAAGAATGGCGAGTTGCTCTCACGAGGGCGCTGCATTTGATATAGGTTTGCTTGCAGTGGCCAATAACAATCCGACACATTGGTTCTACCGAAACGGCTTGTTCGATTCGTCCCGCGTTCAATTTGAATTCGACGGATACATCTTTACCGCGGCGTTGTCGCGAACGTTTCAGGGAAAGGTGTACAGAGATGCACAGAGTTAACACAGAGAAATAAAAAATAATTTATTGAAAAGTTGACAAAGCAAGGAAGGTTTGATATTATTGTTGCGACGTCTCACTGTCCGATCTCCGCGAGGTTGAGACGATGCGTTAAGCAGCAATCCGACAACGATCCCACGAATCGTCCGACGTATTCTTTCGATAGAGTAGACGATCACCTATGAGGTGATCTCTCGCGAAATAGAATTCCATCATTGTCGGATACAGTTTGTATCCAACGCTAGAAGATTGTATGGATATGTAGAACAATCGTTACGAGATGGTAGTACTTGTATGATAAAAGAAAAAAGAAATGCACCCACAAATGATCCGGCATCGGTAAATCGATCTCGTTGCGACGAACTGAATTTAATATCTCATCGTGGCGTTGTTTCATTTCGTTCCAATCCACTTCGCGTCCCTGATCGCACAAGTGAGATCGAATTTTGCAATAAAGTGGTTCTCTGTCGTACAGGTGTTGGAAACGCTCTCTTTCCAATCTTTTCATAAGACCCTCTACTCTCACCTGTAAACTCCATACCGTCGTGCATCTTTTTCTATCATCAAACGTGCAATCGATCTTTCTTTTTACTCATCACAGCCACACACACACGCACACACGCACACACGCACACACGCACACACGCACGCACCTGTTTTACGATCTGGTGGTCCTGTTCGTTTTTATAGCACCACAGGTAACACATGGCAGCGTACGGAACATTTTCCTGAAACGATCGAGAAGCTAAACGATACGAGTTCAGCGCGAAGTTTACGTTATTTCCCCGTAAACTTACTAGATCGTCGATTTTTTTGCTACGACTGTCTGTCACGATTACGAAGCCGTCGTTGTCGAAGTCTCGAAGAAGCAGGTTCCTCGCGGAGACTCTGCAATTCCTGAAACGAATTCGCAGTGCTACATTGACATCTCTTCGCGCGATCACGCACATGTCGATCCAGTAGTCGATACCGACTTTGAAGTGGTTGCCAAGCAACAGGCGTTCGCTGCTTGCACTTTGTATCTCCGTGCCTCCGCATACCAGGAACTGAACAACTCGACCGGATGATCGGCTGCCTCTTCGATCTTTGCCAAATCCGAGAGATCCAATTTTTTCCTCGATCCCTTAGCAGACCATGTTTCCCATAAAGGAAGCGATTTAATAATACATCGAGCAGAACGTACCAGCCAGAGTATCACCGACTGATTCGGTCGTTGCAGATTTCATTTGAAATAAAGAAAAGAAATCGCGAAATACACGGTACGTTGCAATTTTTCGAACAACCCGCCTACGAAATATTCTGGCGAGCAACAGAAGCTAATGTCTCGCGCATGCTTTCTAACTGTCCCAACGTTACAAAGCATGTTTACCACAATGATGATATTGTAACGTGTCTCAACGTGGATCCTTACGATACGTCCACGTTTTCAATGGGAAACCATCGAACGAATGCTATTCTCGATATTCTTACCATGCTTTTGATCTGGTACTATGCCAGTTGAATCCAACCTTCCTATACGCTTTGCCCCCTACGTCGTAGCAACGATTTTACTGAATCAACGTCTGCTATAGAAGCGTGGAGCATTTATAAAGTAACCCTGGTTGGAACCTCCCACCACCTCTACTAGACTTTGTGCGCAAGTTGCAACAAAAGAGTAGATATAGAATACCAGTTGCATGTTTGTACCTTCACCGGCTGTCCGTTGCTTATAAACTATCAGATGAACAATCTCCGTTTATGTAATGACACCGAACAGGAATGCTTGATTGCACAAAGAAAAGGGAAACACGGTCGCAGTATCTGCATAAGAGGAGATATTTTTACGCGCTACGATACTTACACTTTAATGAAACAGTTCTCTTTACACGCACGCATATACATATACGTATCTATATAATACGAACAATGACACAACGCAACGCCGAATCTCCGATGAACCTTGCAGCGGTGAATCGAAGTGAAAGTTGTACACCACTGTGACACATACGTGTGTCCGAACACGTCGAATTTGCAAATCCACGTTTACGCGTTTACGAAAAGAAAAGATGCCCGAAAAAGAAAGTATGCGATAGAAAAAGACAAATGATCTACGAAAAGGCAAACGACGACATAGTGCATGTGCGTTACGTGTTACCGCAATATCGTTTCAAGCAATTGTCAGTTCTTCTTGTAAATGACAAATAAACACTCCAGATAGGTACAAACGCTACCATCATTCGATGGTAGATTTGATCCAGGCGATATTCGAAGAAATTTTATCGTACAATCGGGGCCGTTCGAAAGCAGCTTTCGAACAGGCTATGCGCCAGCTACTGACGCCAGTCAATGCCCATCTGCGATCGTCCGACTGAAGGCACAACATCGGACTACCGGCAACTTCTTCTTCCTGCGGACGATAAAGGATAAATAGGTATTTCCATGGCGTCACCATCGGCAAACGAATATCGTTCTATTCGCTTACGTTGCAGTCGTCGGTAGAGTAAGCTGGTTCCGTGCAAACGCTGTTCACCGAAACGATACTAATGTTTTCGCATCTTTCCATTGCGCTGTGCCTGAGCTGTACCCTCTGTAGCAAGTCTCCTGTTTGGTTTAAAATTGTTGCTCTTTTAATAACAGGGGGGGGAAAAAAAAAAGAAAATGAAAGAAAAGAAATATAGAGAAACATTCTCGCTGACCTATAGTTAACGGGGGCAGGCTTACACACGTGACACGATATCAACCTCATAAAGATAAAATGCATAAAGTTAAATAACGTGTGTTCTCGCCTGTGCATGCTACAAGTTACTTATATAAATCTACTTCTTATATAAGGTACTTCGAAGGAATGAAGATAACGCAACCTTGGCGTAGGTGTGCGTGTGTGTGTGTGTGTGTGAGAGTGCGTGCGTGCGTGCGTATCCTCAGTTATTTACGAGGGTCGCGTAATTAATACAACGCGAAAATCGATAGGAATTTCTTACGATTTCTGGCCCAGCCAAGGGTGTTGCAGTGAGTCGCGTTCACAGGTGGATCTTGGCTCGAGGGAAGACAAACGGGTCGCACGAAATCCGAAAACGTGCTCAACGGACGATCCAACTTCAACAAAACGGTCGTGCTTCCCTCGACGGGTGACTTGATCATGCCCACGATTCTACGTTCTTGTTGCCACGGCGAAGTGCTCGAGAGTCGTACAGTGCCCATTCTCGCGGACCATTCTGCCTTTGGTTGACTGCAACAATTATCGTGGCTGTAATTGTTACGGAGAAAACTGGTAGATTTCGGGACCATTTGGCACCGTCGCTCACCCCTGAAAGCAAGTGGCCGTTGTGATTAACCAATTTTCCGCAACGAGCGTTGCGTCGCATACGTGCACCTCTTCCTTGAAAAGAGCCACGTGCCAGGGCCAATCGCCTGGCTCGGCCATTTTATTCAGACCCCGAGTGCCACTTTTACCCCGTAACGACTGCACTCCACATTCTAAAGGTAAAATGTATTTCGGTTACACGCGTGAATAGAAGACACCGACACACACACACACACACACACACACACCGACACGAGCTTCTCGTACCGAGTTCGGAGCATTCGACGTACATCACTTCCTTGCTCGGGCAGGGCGCTCTGACGAACGTAATCTCGCTGGCCGATGGATCCTGCATGTGCACATACTGAACATCCTCTTCCTCGTCGATACGAACTTGGACAGATTTCACTCCTCTGCGGGTTACGGGCGAATCGTGGTTAAAATAAAACTGTGGCATATCTCATCTGCCGAGAGATTTGCGACGCGTACGTGTCGCACGACGAGTACTCACGTGTATGTGAGCAGGCTGCACAAAGAGCTGGCTGCAGTCTGAAGTACGGTCTCCATTTCCGTTCCTGGCAGCGTCGCGTTTAGATTCGCGGTACAAAGTTTCCCGATAGTACCCTTCTCGTTGAACACGACGAAACCCTCGCTGTTGTACTTGGCGGCGTGCGGGGTGTCCGACGGTTGAGATTTCACGGATCGAATGCTCGGCGCGAGGGACACTGAAGAGAAGAAAGAAAGGGACACGGTATACGGGAAAGGGAAAGGGATAAAATATTTATTCCGTACGTCGAACGATACGTACGACAATCCTTTTCGTCGCTGCCATTGGCACAGTCTACCTTTCCGTCGCATCGCTTTCCACGAGGAATGCAAGTCCTGCCTACACCGCAGTGCATATAGCCGTCGCGACAATAAGCGCAATTCTTCTCGTCCGAAAGGTCAGGGCAGTCGATCACGCCGTCGCAAATTCTCGGCGACAATGCCTTTGCCTGGAGCGCTTGCACGCATCCTACGATAGAAGGTTAGACGTCCAATAATTGCAATTCGCGAGGATCGGATCATTTCCGCGTTCTCCCTGGCTATAACAGGAACGCGAAAGGTTACGTTCGTTCACCTGGCTTCGCTCTGCAGCCACCTTGGTCCGCGTACTCGGGGAAATTCGAGCAGTCCAACAGTCGTTTAATTCTGTCCGGAAGTCGACTGCCGCAACCGCTCCAGAACTCTCTGCAGAAGCTTCGACACGGCAACTGCAGCAAGTCTTCCGGCTGATTCGATACGCACGCCGGTTGCAAAACTTGGCACACGAAGTCGTACGCCAATCGGTAACATTCCGCATCGACCAGCTCCCTAGAAACGGAGAAGAACGTTTCGTGAAGTAATGCTCGATAGATCGGAGACGGGACACAAGTCGGTCGCGAGATCGTGCCTCGATATGTACCTGAAAGCGATCACGTCCTCTTCCACGTCGGCCAACGAACGGTGTCCCAATATATTTGGATAGGACGTCACGTTGTACGGGAGATGTTTGCAGTAAGATAAATCCAAGGTGGTGCACCTTCTCGGCGGAGGTGGCGTAGTTGTTGGCGGTGGTGTCGAGACGGTAGTTTGCTGACTGACCTGTGCGTTCAGAGCCTCCGAGCTCTCTTGCACTTCGAGACTTTGCGGCTCGATCTTTAGATTCGTTAAATATTTCGTGGTTTCGGGACTGATTTCCCTCGCAAGAATCTCCACGACGTCGGAAGCGGTAATGGTTTGATATCGCGGATCGAATCTGACGTCGAAATGTACCACCAAGTCTCCACCTTCGGATCTGCGGTTCGTTCGAAAATTCAGCAATGCTTCGTTGTTCACCAATCCGCGTTTCGCGGATCTGGTTAAACCAGAAGAGCAGAAGAGCACGCTGAGCGTGTTGCGAAATCACGGGAAAGCCGTAAGAAAGATCTCTCGGGAGACGAGGTCTAGCGAGAGGGGATGGTTTCTCTTGCGGGAATCGGGGAACCGATATCTCCCGCAGAGATACCTACCCCCTCCGCCAAAGACTCCTTCATTTTCGTCGTTTCTACTCACTTACCCGTCTAATGCCAATACTTGGACGGCGAGGAAAGAGACTTTCAGCCAGCTACGACGAAAGATTAAATTAAGTCGATCGCGATACTTTCGCGATCGTATTCGAAAAGCCTCGGTAGAGGGATCTGCGAGTTCCGAGGCGAACGTGTCTCCCTCGATTACTCGGAACGTTGCCAAGAAGATTTGATCGGCTGGTGGGTCCGATGTTAGGAACGTGTCTGCAAATACATCGATTCGATACTGTGGAGTAAATTACATTACCAACGCCGATTAATTAAAACGGTGGCGGTACGCGATACCACCTCTTTAATAGGAGAACACCTCTCTTATAAATATATTCTCCTGTATACCTGTAACGAGTCGAAGAGTAGTAGGATTATAACGGGTTCGATTCCACTTACCGTAATTAGACAGTTATTCCACGAGGCTCGGGAAAGAGGGAATAACGAGATTTCACTCCGGAATAATCGATCGATTTCCATACTCACGACTAACCCACAGGGAGAACGATACTTTCTAATGCTCGAACTTGGAACAACGCTTCGCGTTCTTTCGTTCGAGGGAGAGAGCGCGCGCACGCGACAATAGGAAGCAGGCTAGGGGATCCATCGATGTTCGTATCGAACTACTCATCGATTTTCCGAGATTGTAGTTTCATATTCGACTACGACGACGACGACGACGGTGGCGCGACGGATCGAGGCTCACCTTTCACCGTGCCTTTGCTCCACTATTTTTACACCGCAGAAAGCATTTTTTTCGATCCGCGATACAATTTCTTGTGGTGTCGGAGAGCAGCGATCTTCTGTGGCTTGGGAGGAGATCTATCGTGCGAGCAACGGCCGAAACCCGTCAGCGAAACGCTGTTTTTACTTAGGAAACAGCTTTCGAGTGCCAGTTTTCCCTTTTACCACATATGTACCTATGTAGTACGATTAGATTTCACGCAAGGAAACGCAGGCATCGATGCGATTTCAGGCTCCGGTCTTCGTGGTCTTCGTAGGCTAGACGCGCGATACCGGAATTTCGCGATTCCACGAGAACGCGGAATACTTTCGAAAGGGGAATTCGGTTAGCGTGCTTCGGTAAGCATCGAAATGATTCAAGGCCACGCGGATCCCCCGCCTCTTTGAGGACGAACGGAGGAGGAGGGGTGACAAGCAGGACGGCTCGACAACTCGGTCAGACCGTTAGCTTTGCTACTTTCAAGGCCTTCCCGCTGGACCCGAACGCGACGATCGTGCATCCTCTTCGACCTTTGCCTCTCTTTACCCGTAAAGCATCAATTACACACCTCTACGGCGTTAGGATTCGCCTCGCCACCGCGACGGATGTATACGTGTACACCTTACTCGCTTTCTTCTCCTCGAACCACCACCAACTAAATCCCCCTTCCGCACGCTAGCCACGTGCAACTTTATCGCGACGCGTTTCAACCGAACGGAGCACGCAAACGCCTTTTCTCGGTAACTCGGCCGAACCGTTATGTTTGCGCGCCCAAAGACCTCAATGGGCTCTGGCCGCATCATCATCCTCTCCTTCTTTCTTCCTTTCTTTTCACGTACGAAAGAATAACCCGAAGCAGATCGCGTTGCGGCGATGGTTAAGCTAGCCCAAGCTTATATAACTTGTATAGTTAGACCCCTTCGGAACTCTACCCATTTCGTATTCGGTCTCCCCATCGCCGGATTTGCATCAATTAGACGAAACCTTCCTCCTCGTGCGTGCTAACTCTTCGATCGATCGGGGATTTTCCAAGGTGAAGTACACCGCGTACTCGCGAAGGGGGAAGGAACAAAGGAAGACGTCGATCACAGTTTACCGTACTCCGCGAAACGTTCATCCACCGTGAAGAGCTCGCCCGTCTGGGAAAACGAGTGGCGTGTATTTCGAGGTAATTTCATGCCCAGCAGACCCTGTCGATCGTCGGTTAACCGTGGAGTAATTTCATTTACGACACCAGCTAAATCGCGCGCAAATTCGCGGAGAAAGCGCAGGTATGAACGTTTAAAAATGTTTTCACGCTCGGCAAACGGAGAATAGGCGCGATTAATCACGGGAGAGGAGAGTTGGAATCGTCCTACTTTCATACAGTTTCATACCAGAATAAATGCCCCGAAATTTGTTATACTTACATCCAAGGTATATGGAGATCCCGGAAAAGAGGAGAAAGAGCAAAAACGCGGCCAACACGCAGCATCCGCAACGATACTGTCCCCCCAGTTTCCTCGTGAATCGAATGTCGCTGTCCGATGACAGAATCGAGCTCGGAGTTCCGGCACGGCTGAATCTTCTGGTGCTCACCGTGCTCACCGAGATCTGCAATAGGGAAAAAGTGATCGATTCCTGGCTCTGCGATCGCTGGTGTAAGCCCGATCAAAACAGAGCAACGTTACGAAAGAGGTATAGACGCGAACTATACAATATTCCAAGGTATATTACCGCTTCTCTTGCTCGGAGAAACGTTGGGAATCTTTCTTTTTGGCACGAAAGGGTAAAGCATTACCGAGGTTTCTCGACAGGCCACGTCTCAGGCATTAACAATCCTGCTACTTCTTGCGTCTTACGAACGAAACGAAAAGACCAATCTCATCGATGATCATCGAAACAAACATCCCGTTGTTCCGTTCGTTTCAAACATTTCTTCAGGGACGCTTTAATCGGTGTAAATATTTCGCGGTTTACGTATCGTTTGGTCGGACGGGAGAAAAGCAGGAAAAAATCGAGGCCAACGACGTTTAACTCGCGGGCAATAACGAAACACGTTTCGGCCCAATTACGCGCGTTACGTCGAATGGCAACCAGGCGGATTAAAAAAGGAGACAGGCTGCAAAACGTTTCACGATCGAAATTGCAAGGTAATCCGTGTAATTCTCGAAATAACGCGTTACGTAAACGCGATCAGGCCCGCAGCGTTCGAGTTGCGTGTGATTTCGCGTTACACGCAATACCTACACGGTGCAGACGGTTTATTAAACAGCCGCATTCAGCGTCGGGTGCAATGAGCTTATCCTCTGTGACGCGCACGTCTAAGCGTGTAAGCGTCCGTGTAATCGTCTCGCCACCGATGCGCGTGCACATTCGTCACCAACACCTATACACTGTTCGTTTGTACCCGCTGGGCGAACACGCGCGAGCGCCAGCGCGATTGCACGATGCGGCACAAACGGGCCTACACGCCCTCGTTCAAATGTTACGCTCGGCACACGCTCCGTACCCGGAGAACCGGTGAATCGGTGAATCGGTGAATCGCACCTTTTCCAACCGATAACAAGTTTCGATGCTTCTTTCAGTTCACAGTTCATACCAATCGGGCCAATCTAAAAGTCAAACCAATCCCTTTCCATGGAAATTCCTTCGAATGCTACATTTATTTCAAATCCCTCCTTTTTATCCTAACAAACTGTTACATCTTACTCTTCCTCTCTGCTAGTTTATTATCACAGCTTGGAACGACGCGACGAGTAAAAGTGAACTCGGCAAGTGTATCTCTACCGAGTGATCGAAACGAAAAGCATATCGGGATTTTGCTCGTGCATTACGTAAGGAACTAGGATCGCGGACACAAGGGGTGTCTTTGGCGAACAATGGCGTGGGGATATTGCGAAAGACGAATGAAAGTTTGAGCACGAAACCTTTGTATTCCTTCCGACCTAATCCGATAATACAGCCTCTTCGGGTCGAGTTTTCCTAGGGAAACCCCGCCCCTCCGAATCTATCAGGATCGATCGGGATCCTCGATCACGATCAGAGAGATACGAGTAGCGGCGGCGAAATTAACTAGAAAGTTTCAACGAAAATACTTCTCGCCTCGGTAAATGTTGTTCTTTCCACGGATCGCGATGCAACGCGGCGAAAAGGTCAAGAGACTCTCGATCTTTTCTCGCGAGGGGGAACGACGACTTCTGACGAAAGGCATTCTGTACAGCGAAAACATATTCGAAGCCCGACGATTTCTACGATTCCGCGTTAATAGGACAGTTGGCGCCGATCGAGATTCGAGCGGCCTCATAGTGGAAAGTAGAATTGAACGTGGGTAAACGACGAACAACGCTCTAGCGTAGATCGGGCGAGAAGATTAAGATGCGCCTAGACGTAGAGCAGTTGAGAACGCTTCCGTTAATGGACACACGGTCGCGATGACTTTAAAAGGCCGAGGAAAATCAAGAGCTGACGCAGCGCACGTTAGAAAAGCGCTTTCCATTGGCGGTGCTTTCGTGAAAGTTCGTTCTCGTCGATTCTCGTTACTCGGGGAGAGTTCGTTCGGCGATCATTCTGGTTAGGTTGGAATAGGGTCGAACGGATAATCGTCGTACCGTAAAAATAAATGATTTTCAACGTTGTACGCATCGGTGGTGCCGATACGCAGCTTGCCTCCCGTCTCCTCCTCCTGCGATCTTATCGGCCGACAATATTTCGTCGAATTTCTGGAATTTCTCGAGATAAGAAAGGGGCCGATGGTTCGAACGGAGAAGTCCGTCTGTCTGTCTGTCTGTCGCTGAAAGAAGCCAAGTGTCATCGACCCAAGGAAAGAATCTACCAAGTTTCATTCGCTTGCCCGCCGGTTCCTCCTGACTTTCTTCACCGTTATCACCGTTATTCCAAACGTCGGACTACCTTTCCAAAAGAGCAAGGATCTAGGAACGAGTTCTGCTCGCTTTAAATTACAATCGGTTAGCGGTGTGCCGTTGTGTAGGTACCTGTACGAAGCACGTGCGTGCACACCTAACCATACCGAAGAAATAGTCAAACATAGCAGTTGTTATCGTTTCACCGGCCTTTATCTGCTGGCACGAAACGACACAATCGTTGCGTTTCCCTTACTTCTCCCGACGAAACGAACGTTTCGCGCCTTGCTAACACGCGTTCGTACCCTCTTTTTTGCAACTTGACTCACGAATGAAAGTCGCGTTGAAAGTCGCGTTGAAATTCGCGGACGAACGCCGGTCTCGACGTCGAACAATCGCGATAAATGTCATTCACATAATTCAAACGGAATGGCAACCGCGTGATTGGGCGCTACTAGCCAAGTAACGGTACACATCGAGAAGAGAGCAGATGACGGCCCAACCCAACGGCAAACGCATCGTTCTTTATTCCAGCCAACCTCTAGTTCCCCGTCGAGTTCTCCATGCGTGAGTATGTACGTACTCGGCATCGTACGACACCTCGTTCGAGGTCAATGGAGAACAGCAAGGCCGATACGTCGATTGTCGAATTAACCAGCCGTTCTCGCAATCCTTTTCGTTTTTCTCTTTTCTTTTTTCTTTCGCGGAATCCGAATCGATAAAGGCTGAACGTTTCTTTGGTTCGCGTCACGGCGAGCCGCGGCGATCCGTCAGTTTGCGCAAGTTCGGCTCGATCGGCTTGCCGCAACGCGCGCGCAAGTAATTCAGTTAATGACCGCGTGCAACGCAACCGCAAAAATAATTCACGCAGCATCAGCTTACAATTTGTTCGCGGATCGCCTGCTGCCGCCGTCTCTCCCTTTTCTCGAATCGTGTCAATGGTATTCCAAAAGTTTCTACACTTTCGTTTCGAACACAATGGACGTATTTCTGCGTACGTTCCATCGTTTCTCATCGATTTTACGTTATCTTTCACGTCCGATTTCACACGGGGGCCAATCAGTTAATTAACCGCGAGACTCTCCAGCGAGAAGGCAACTCGAGGAAAGCGCGTGCAGGGGGAAAGTGCGCCACATTCGTCTCACCTTCGAATCCCACGAGCTCTTCCGTTTGTGCTCCATCGCGACCGTCATCTTCGAGCCGTTCAAACGATTTCTTTCTGCTCCATCAACGTTTCTTCGAGGCATCCGCCGCAACGTGAACGCGCAGCAACACCATCGTCCAACACTTTTCTTTTTTTTTTTCTCTTTTTCTTTCTTATCTTTCCGCTGCTCCTCTCTGAACGATACACACTGCACACCAAATACCTTTCCGTAAATTCTATTCTTTTCTTAACCAGGTAGAAATCGTTGTCCGGGAAAGTTGGCTCGATGCACCTCTGCTCCTACTTTATACGCGAAATTAATTATCGTTCAGTTGCTCTGGTACACCTGTGTGAAAATAAAGCAAAGAATGCAAATTATCAGCAATTACCAGCGATTCAGCGACGCAGACACACACGCACACACCTCAGTCACGACGGAAAAATAAAATCATTGTACTAGAGACACATTGTACGGGGTAACGCGATATTCCGAAACCTGATTCGGAAAGAGCACTTGACACTGTTGCGTTTACCGCGGTTCTACGAGATTATTCGAGACACCGAACGATACGATCTAATCTCTTCCCCTTCGAACGCATCCCCGAATACCTCTTCGGGGTAATTCACTTTCTTCGATCAATTTATAGGTCGATAATTATAATCTTCCTTCGATAGCGTGCCATGCCGCGGCCTGTTGGCCTTCCGATACGAAACAATCAACGAGCGACAGGTGCACGCGAGTACCCATAACAATGCAACAAGATTTTAGACTCGATATTTCGATCAAAGTGCAGGGAAATATGTGAAACGAGGTTTCGCGCCCAAGTTGACGGGTAGCCGCGATTCTCGACGTGACAAAGCTTGCGGAGGAACAATTTCTTGGAGCAAGTTGATCGCAGACTGCGAGCCAAGGAGATTGTCCCGAATGAAACCAGACTGCCAGGCGAGCGGAGGCTCGCTTGCTAGATCGTTCCTTCGCTTCTGGATGCACTTTCACGTCATTACCGGTTCTCCACGGCACGACATGACACGACGCGACGCCACTTCGTCGACCATTCAAGCATCTGCATGTTTTGTGCAGCAGAAAACGGAGCGGTCGAATCGTTCGTGGTTGAAACGTGAAATCGTTGCTGTTGCGTTCGTAGAAAGGAAATTCGTGAAATATTCAGGAGAATAAAATCGGACGTTTCGGCTATGCGAACCTCCGTGCCGCGAATGTGAAATGTAGAAAAAACGAAGAAGAAAAGACGAGCAAAAGATATCTTTAGATTTAACCTGCTCTCCGGGAATTTGGCCGCAGCCAAAACCACTCACGTTCGGGTTCACATTTTCAAGGGTAACTTGTCCAATTCTGGACTCTACTCGAGTAATTCCGCTTCTACTTTTCTTATCCTTGATCGTCGATCAACCGAATTCCACGTTATTCGTACATATATCACGTTCTTAACGTGACGTACTATCTGGGTGGACTATCGAATTTCAAGGGTAGCTTGCGGATCGAAACTAAAGCTACGTCTTCGAGTATCGATTTCGATTACGAACAAGCGCGTATTGCTTTGATTACACACGGTTACGGTTACTTAACGTATTGCCCGCGAATGTGTTACGCGTTATATTTGACCGCGAAAAATGGAAGAAAGTGCAAGAAAGACATTTCACGGTACAGTTGGACGTGACGAATTTCAAAACACGTCAAGGTATAGAAGGGAGAAGGAAACGTGGATCAGGGGAGATAAAGATACCTCTGTAACGCGTAACTCTAGATTTACCTTTGCTTCTTTTACGTATACGTAAATCTCCTGCCAGTTCTGGGTTACTTGAACGAACTTTGTTTCTACTTGTGTCACTACACGATACCTTTTTCTTTTTTCTTTTATTTCTTTCGCGATAGGAGCACAGGAAGCTCACGTATACCGAGATTCACTGAGATTTTTGAGACAGCACCGTGTTCCGCCTGGCTCGACGAAAAGTTCGTTTCTTTTCGATGACAGCTGTGCTGGTCGCTTGTACCGGAAGCGTTTCCCTGTTCGACTGGTGCCGGGAACGTCAAGCTGGCCTTTCACACTCTACGGAGCAACAGTACGGAGCAGCACTCCCCAAGGCGATCCTCTTTCCTCGTGTCACAGAAAGAAATAACCGTTAACACGATAGCCGAACCTTCGAGGAGCGAAGTGCACGCACGAATGTACTCCACTCGACAGTCTGCCGCCGATTAATGACCTGGCGAACGTGCACGCGCCCTTCTCCGTCACGAGAGGAACGCGCCTCTGTTACTCCTATGCATACGTATAATACCGTTTACCTGGCTCCCTAGCTAATTCTTTACAATTCTATGCACTCGAGCAGCTTTCTTCGATTCTCCTTTGCACTTGGTCATTCATAAATCATAACGAAAGAAATAGGTTACTATCCGCGGAGTAACGTTTATATCGTTTACGGTACGGTACGTGAAAAAAGTCGGTGAATGGTGTAAAACTTTGCTCCGTATATTATTCCAGCATACGTGTAGTGCTTTAGTACTTGTACGTAATAGTGGCAAGTACAGATGTATCCGCGTAACTGTTTCCTCGTTGTTTACTCGTTACGGGATAATCCCATCGACGATCGATCCACGATTCGAACGCGAGCAAACAACACGACGTAGAGATGTAAGCGAGGAATTTTCTCGATGCCGACTTATACGGTGGAACGTGGTAACTTGGCGTAGTCCAAAAAAGGCCCTGTTCGCGCGATTTTCCACGGTGAACTCGCGGCAAATAGGTGTGAATCGCAGAGGTGTGCAAATGGAACTTCGAATGCAATTCGAGTACTTAATCGTTCAGTTTATTCGTATGGACAATTAAACGATACATATACATGGTGTGTACGAATTACGTGTCTCTCTCTTAGGTCTAATACATCGACAGCGATCAGAGGCGCGTACATTGCTTCGAACGAGGCAAAGTACCGCCACGATTGCGTAGCTACGTTTAATGATAATAAGAAAAATTAAGTATAACTACCCTGTAAAATACGTAATGCGAAAGTTCATTGATATTCATTTATATTTATACTTGATTGTAATTCACTGATACTCGAGAATGATACTATCGTTTCGGGGTTAGCGGTATAAATAGGTAATCGTCGCTCTTTGCAATTCAATAGTTTCACAAGTTTCGGAGGAAAATCTATGATATAATGGTTATTCAGGCAATCGACAATATCGGACAGTGACGCGCGATAATGTTCGTTTCGATTCGAATCGTTCAACGACGCGCCTGGCCTACGTCTACGCGATAATTATCGGTGATAATCGCGTCGACGAGCGGAAACGTCACTTGCTGATCCGTTTAATGTCACCACTCCTCCTCCTCCTCCTCCTCCTCTTCTTTTCGTTAAGAAAAAGCACGACGTCGCATCGGTTCGTTTTGCCGGTAATAATTCTGACAAAAGTACATACATCTGGGTTCGTTAGTATCCCTTCGGTACCGACACGCGCCGAAATCACGAGTAATATCTTGCGATCCTTCTCTACACGCCCGTTCAGGCAGATATACATGCGATCGGATATCGTATTACTCTCGTCGCGTAGTTTCTCTCTTCGAGCAGCTGGACGACGCTCTCTCGTCTCCCGAATCGTACGGAGGAAAAACGGTCTCGCGGAATCGCGCGTTCCGATCTTCCTACCGTACCGTTCGGTCGCGCGGGCGTACGCATTCTCGTGGAAAAATACATTGTACGCAGAAAAATAAATTCTGCTTCGTCGTCGTGTGCGGTGACGAGAAGGAAAGCCAATAAAAAGATTCGCCGGTTCGCCAATATACGTATCGAGAAAATAGCCCAACGAAGAACAGTCTCTCTCGTTGCGCTGTGAATCGCACGCGTTGCGCGTTCAAAACATAAACGATCGGTAAATGCGGTGAAAAGAGGCATTGTAGCATGGATATCTCGAGGATTTACGTTCAATTACGGATGTATATAAAAGTACAAGCGCGAAATATAACGGGCACGTATAAAATACTTCACGCGGTTATTCACCATTCGTCGTCTTATTGCTTTCAGCTGCCGATGCCGTTCTGATAACGCAATGCCGCGCAAGTCGCGTGAAACGCAAACAAATTCAACGATGCTGTGTGACGCGTGAAAGAGAATGGTCCCTAAAATAAAGAGAATCGTTTAATATTTGGTTCTGCGTAAACCAATATTGTCGTTGAGAAAAAATACAAAATAAAACAAAAAGAAAAAAAAATAAAATAAAAAGAACGTCCATCTGTGCTTCGTCGTAAACGGATATAGCAGCGCCAATATCGTTCACGCAATGATTCTGTGCGAAAAATGCTTCACGATGCACACGAGATTTGTTATAGACGCGATACACGCGTTAAATAAAATACTGACGGTCATTGAATACGTGTGACGTTTGTTTCGCATGGTCGACACTTTGCTTTTTCTCACCCTGCTGATTCTTACAACTACGTTATTAAACATCGCATTATCATTCTCCCGACGAGTTAACAATTTCAAAGATACGTAAAAAAAGAAGGGAAGGTATAAAATCGATACCGTTTACTTGTAATTCGCGGGGGTCATCGCGCGATCGGTCAAACCTACATACTCGTCGATATACTCGACGACGCGTATAACTCGTTTGACTGGCCCGGCTATCGATGACCTCGCGTTGCGATAACAGTTTCAAAGTTTGTCTATATCATCTTTATTATAAATATCTAAGGTACGACATTGGTAAATTATATCTATATATATATAATTTTTTTTTTTGTATGTAGCGTAACCGACTTCATATCGCTAGGAATCAATGCAGTTATTTTCGATTTCGCTGCAATAATCGTGTAACACGATTGTTTCGTACCCTGTCTCTCTCTCTCTCTCTCTCTCATTCGTTCTCTCTTGCTCTCTCTCCCTTTCTCTCCCTCTCTTTCACTCTCTCTCTCTCTCTCACTCTTTCGCGCGCGCGCTTTCTCGCTATTTCTCTTTCTCTCTTTTTCGCGTAAAAACAAGCTTATAGTTGCCTCGAACTCTTGTTCGCGTGTAATGCCTGGTATGTATGTATTGTGTATGCTTCTATACCGTTGTTCGTAACCGTTTAGTTTCTCTGGGAACGTCTCGTTCCACGGGTTTTCTTCGTCAAAATTATTTCGATTATTTCGATTATTTCGATCGATATACAGGGTGAGATTAAAACGACGATACTTAGTCTGTATTGAAATTACATAAGAGCCTCACGAGTCCGTTTCTCTGGCGAGATACGATGCTGGCAGTTTCAGAGGTCGGTGTCGTACCAGGCTGCAACCTGGTTATTATCTTGCGGTGGTGCAGGAAGCTCCTCTAAATGATTGAAACTCAGGTCACCCTCGTGCGCTACATCCATAGTGTCCATCGCGCCATATGTTGACCCTCCACCTATTTCCAACCCTTGCATCGAATCTACTGGTATCTGGTCATAACCTGTTTCGTACAAAATTTACGATAAACCCAGCCTGCTTCTCTCCAACATTCTCCTAAATTTATCGACAAGAACACTACAAAACGATTATGCTAAATATTTTCTCAACCAGTACAGCACAACTTTTCAACATTTTCTGTGAAACGTTTTCTCCAACCGATCTTTGTTCTTTCTTTCTTTCTTTCTTTCTTTCTTTCTTATTACGATGCAACGACCAAAAAGGGCATACTCTATTATTGCCTTTTGGCATCGGCCACTTTATTTAAGAGCAACGTGTGACAATTGAACATGGTTGTACCAAATAGGATGATCGTGAATAAAATGACAATCACGAAGAAAGACAAGTTCAAATGAGAGATGCGTTAATTGAAGGTGACAAATGAGAAAATCAAAGTCTGAACAAGCAATTTCGTTGAAATTTAACTGAGACGGTATTTGAGAACAAACTTTCTCCGCGATATTTGTATTCGCGGGATAACGCACCTCGACAAACGTATCTTATCTAATTACTTACGAATACTTTTCTTCTTTCCACCATAAAGTACGATCAATTAGAGGAAAGGTAATAAGAATACGTATATACCATGCATGAAATCTCATAAATAAAGTACAAAAAAAAAGAAAATAAATAAAGAGAAAAAGAAAATAAGACACTATAAGCCTGTGTTGTAACTAAGAGGGGGGAAAAAAAAAGAAAAGCATTCACAAAGCGTGCATATTATACGTGTAATATTTACCAAATTCGGTAAAATGTGTACTCTGACGAGAATATGAAATTCAACGTGAAAACTATAAGAAGCGTGTAAGGAGATGTATATATAGCGACTAATGAAAAAGCACAGAATAGTACATGAGAGCTGAGTGTCACCTATGTTACTGCGAGATACTGTTGAGAGCCAGTATTTTAATATAAGTCCGTGGGTTAAGCTGCTGTTAAAATAACATAGAATTAAATGCATTGATTTATTCGCATAGTCGATCATTTTTCGCGATGAAAGAGTGTTACGAAAACATTCGTATAACGTATCATGTATAGTACAAATGTACCAATGGAGAAAAGTAGTAAAGGCGAACACGTAAATCCGCATTACCATACCAATTGATAATTCCCGATGCATAGACGAGGTAAAACGCGTACGTTACGAGAAAGAATCTTATCGAAAAAGTATCTATAATCGACCCGTTAATAACGCGATAAAAAAGCACCGTAAAAAAAAAAAACAAGTCCACCTTTGTATATAAATCCATCTATGTCCGATCGTGCGTGCCGATCGTCCGAAAGCAATAATCATCGGATAAAGAGGATGAAGCTCGTTACTTACCTTGCGGTTGATACCCTCGGCCACCGTGGCTGCTGTGTACACTAGGAGGTCCTTGTCCATACATACCATCATAGCCTTGATCAGGGCCAAGCATGTCCTGAAGAGATTAGGTAGCTCAGATCAACACAAAACGTATCTTCTTTTGCAGGCGTGTCTTTAACAGCCGGCGAGTGTGTACATCGTGATACTCGCGTCGTGTCGCAGTATCATCGATAAGTCGCGTACAAAAAGATATCATTTAAAAAAGCCGTTACAATCTATATAGGGTATTAAAAAAAAATAAAAAAAATAAAAAAATAAAAAAATAAAAAAAAATCAAGTACGTGTGACACGTCCGTGGCGTTCGAATGTAATCACGTTCGTTTTAGTTACTCAGCCTATGGAGAGGGTGGGGGCTCGCGCGCGCGTGCGCGTGCGTGTGCGTGTACGTGTGTGTATGAAACACGAATGGTGATGAAACGCATTCTCATGCATAACGTAACGTTGCAAACTAAGGATCATGATAAAGTCATCGCTGTACACTTATTACAGGCTCCATTGCTCCATTAGGCACGACCCTGGGGCCATCCTCTTTTCAGCTCACGAACGAGCGAACGTATTATACTTTCAGCGAGAGTGGAACAGTGTGATAGGTAAAGAAAGTATCGATTTCGACGATAATTATGAATGAACATGTACCTATACAAATTATCGATGGTACAGATAATTGAAAGTTTGTCGTCAATTTTGCATATGTCTGACATTATTTTCACCTACGTTCCTATATACTTTCCGACTGACACATATTTTCCTTTCTTTCTTTTTTTTTTTTTTTTTTTTTTTTTACGATTCAACGTACGTAAGTTGTGCGAACTGGAATAATGGATAACGAAGTTCACTTCTGCAAACTATCTAGTTATACATTTCTAGACTTACATGACGGGGAGGATTACGTATACAAGTCCTGTTACCAGTCAGATAAAATTACCATATCTCTAATTATATCCACGTGGCTTAACTTACTGTTAACACGATGTAACTAGATTGAATAAGAAAACGCTTATCGTCTACTTGGACGAACGAACGTACGCGAATCGATGACAAATCGATTTGCACACCTGATTCCTGGAATTTATTTGGAAGGTAACACACACGGTGTAGTGGAACGAGATACCAAAGTGAAAAGAGCAATAATTAGCGCTGACGTTACAAGGTGTTTGTAAATGAATAAATTTAGCCACGGCATAAACGATACATGCATCGACACGATAAGTTACAGTACCTGCAAATCTGGACCCATCCCGAAATCAGCGTTATTCCAAAGGTTTGTGTCCTCGCGGAACAAAGAATTAGTGAGCTCCATGGAGAGTCGTTTCTTGTATTCCTGTGGCTTATCCTCGCTCATACGGAACAAGACAGCTGCCGCGTAAGTTGCGACACCCTCGTTCCTAGAATGGAGCAGCTCTGTTAGAGGGGCAGTAGCACCTTCTTGTTCGATCATCTCAGCACCCTCCTTATCCGCGGCAAGTTCGCACAGCACGCCGGCTGCGACGCGTTGAATGTTCTCGATCTCGTTAAACAACAACTGTGGACAGAAAAACGAATGAATTTCAACCCTAGGGACGAATCCAATCGGGCTTCTCCTCGCAAGGTGTGTTGCGCATCCCGTTTACGCACCTGTACGAAAATCGGAATCACATTCTGAGATCTGATGGTCACCCTATTGTTCGATTCCCTCGCGAGAATATGGAGCGCCCCTACCGTACCTTCCACTATCTCCTCCATTCGAACCCCACCATCCACATATGCACCTGACGTTTGCTGACTTCCAGTGCTTGCCACGGATGATCGTTGCTGCTAAAGAAGAATCGATCGTTTTTCTATCTGTTTTCTATTCGTTTTTAAGTCATTTTTAATTCGTGTCTCGCGTTACACCGTCGAAAGTGACGCTGAAAGCGATGCTCACCCGTTGCGTCTCGGGGAAAGCGCGGACCAGAAGCCTGACCAGATGATGAATCGCCCCGTGGTCACGAAGCGGGCCGTGATTCGCAGGACAGTGTGCCAAATTGCGAATTAATCCTATTACCGCCTTAACGAGTGGCCAACGCGAAGGTGGGTGTAACAGTTTCACTATGACCTGAATTCCATAATTTAGGCGGATAGAATTCTGTGCCATCTCCGCCTCTATGTGACGCGACGTCAAATGACGAAGCGCGCATACTGCCGGTTCGCTGATCTCCTCCCGACTATCCGCGTATATGATGGTGCGTACGAGAGCGTCGACACCTCCCACCTGACATACCGTTACTTTGTTACGTTGATTGTTGCAAGTAAGATTGGACAATGTGCCAGCGGCACATGTCACGACGTTCACGTCGGTAGAGCTAAGAACTTGTACGAGACTCTGCAACAAACCCTCCAATCCGTCGACTTTGGTGCCAGCGTCCGACAAATTCCGTAACGTCCACAAACAATTCTGGACGAGTCTCTGGCTTGGATTACCGAGATGCATCGCGAGAGCTTGCATACCACCAGCTTCGACGATCACCGGTTTATTACTAAGACAAACGGACAATACTTTCAAGGCTCTCGATGTTGTCCATAAGAGCTTCTCGTAGTCGTACGAACGCATAATGCGTACTAGCTCTATTGGTCCTTGAGAAGCTAATATGATTAATTTGCTCTCCTGATTACCGTATGCAAGAATCTGCAGGCAATCCGTTACTATAGCCAAGAATTTCACGTTGTCTCGTTGAAGAAGTGCGACCATCCTTTGCAGACCTCCGGCGAGGCGTACGGCCGTTTTCGAGCCGTCCTGATGCAGCAGCAAATTATGGAGAGTCGTGATGGCGTAAAAGAGTACGGATTCCATCGGAGAACTCAAAAGTTTCACGAGAGCCGGTATCCCGCCGCTTTTGAAAATAGCCAAAAGCCCTTGCCTGTGATGGGACAAATTGTGCAACGTACCGACAGCGGCCTTCGTCGACTCGAGATCGTCACTGTTCGAAATGGCGCGCACCAAAGCAGCTACCATTTGCGAACTGTTCATAATAGCGTGACGAGAGGCCTCTTTTTTGGATAGCTGATGAACGACCATGGCCGCTTTAGACACGACAACTTGGTCCTCGTCGTTTAACAATTTTATTAATTCTGGTATTGCACGTGTTGCGAGATCCGCGTCATCTTGATAATTGATTAAATTAACCACGGCATGTTTCAACATTTGACTTGGCTCTGCTAATCTTTGTACAGCGGTAGGTTGATCTGGATCAAATTGCGTAGAGGGAATCTCTATACCCTCCTCTAAAGTCGATGGAAACATGGCTGCACGAACACGCTGAGCTCTGGTATGATTCAACTGCTGGCTCATTTCGTCGACTTGGTCTTGCGTGAAACCCTGAGCAAATCCCTGATCCAAGTCGAACATCAACTGATCACCCTCCATCTCGTCATCCTCCTTGCCAGATAGAGATGGCGCTTGTGTAACAGCGCCAGAATGTATTCCTGAATCACCCATGTAAGAGTTTTGCTGCCACATCAAAGTTTGTTCTTTGGCAGAGCCCATGGGCAGATCACCCAGGCCTTGATAATTTCCGTGAGACACTATAAGATAGAACACAAGCACAATGTAACACGAATTTGTTCCCTGAGCTCCATTTTCTAATATACAGATTACTCACTTGGTCTGGTTTGATTCGAAGACATTTGATAATTCATGGCTCCTACAGGAGAGTCTATCCACACCTGAAACGAGAGAAAACGGTACGATGCACAGCTGTTGGAATGTCGATTGATATTTGCGATAACGCCGTAATAAAATGGTAATGCCGTAAAAAAGAGTCGTTGGTAGAAAGTGACGAAAAAAGGGGGAGCAATGATACAAGGTACTTAAGCATGGAGGAAAAAACGTGTTAACACGATGATTCAATCGCGCTCGACGTAGCATGAATGCGTGCGAAAAGGAGGAGAGAAGAAACACAGTACGAACAAGAGAGAAAAAAAAAAAATGTCTTGAAACTGACGAAGCAAAGTTTACTGGTTTCGTTCGAAGTTTCGAAGACGCCACGACGCGCGTAGGGTCAGTGCACTGTATCGCGAAGAATGGAAGGAGGATGCAACTGCACGGAATATGGGCACGATCGGAAGATTCCTCTCTAAGCTGTTGTAGGCAGCTTCCACTTTTATCTTGGAACACGAACGGGAGACGACGCGTCGTTTCGATCGAATACGGCCAGAAATTACATCTAGAGGTGCACACGAGGCGCGAACGATGCCCGATTTTCGAAGGTAGAGAGACGCGCGTGGGCGTGCGGCACAACAAAGGCTCTGAGAATGCAATGCATCACCATTTTCCGAGGATCCACGACGCGGCGGAGAGTGGAGTGCGGAGAGAGAGAGAGAGCGAGAGAGAGAGGAAGGGGAGAGAGAGAGAGAAAGAGAGAGAGAGAGGCAAGGGAAGCGAAAACGGAAGGAAGGGGCGACGAGAGAGCTGACTACGATATACTGATGTAAGAGAGAAAGGGAACGAGAAAAGGAAAGAGAGAAAGAGAGAGAGGAGAAACACTTTGACACACCCAGCGTAAACACCGCCGTCACGGAAATGACAATTTTTTTTCCCTATCGGTGGATGTAATGGCGAATGATAAAATTATAGTGTGCTTACCGTGTCGCGAGGATCGACCGAAGGCGATTTCGTGAATCGTGCTCGGATCAAGACACGAATGACTCACTACCTTACGCTCGATCCACCAAAATTTCCTTTTGCCCCGACGCTCAATCCACCTATCTCTTCTCCGCACGGAGCTCTTCGCCTTTCTTGCCTCGAATCCGTCAACTAAAGATGGCGGAAAACGACGCGGAACCTTCGATTCTACCGCCACCTGTCGTCTGCACTGATTCGAGGTTTCAGTGGTGCTCACTATCCGTGACGTAACCTCGATTAGCTAGATATGTCTCTGTAGGAGAATATTTATCGATTTTTGCCCCTTGCGAATACTCGATCCAATCTAACTCAAACTCACTCTCTTTCCGGGAATTCTACGATTAATTTATTCCCCCCTGCTTCTCTTCGCTTGTTCCTTTTTTCTTCGCTGGATGCGCACCTTTGACCATCAGAGTATCGCAGCTACTCTATGCATTCGGAATTTAAGGTTATACGTTAGAGCCAATGGAAAGAAGGAAGGAAGGAAGGAAGGAAGGAAGGAATATGTATGCGTATTCGATTAAGATTCGACCAAGTTGCTTTCGAGGTAAGGATCGTTTATATCTCGCGATATTTTCAAAGATATTTTCAACGAGGAAATTTACCATTGCATCGATGCATCCGCGTGATGCAGTTGGCGAAGTGAAGGGGGAAAAAAAAGAGGTAGAAAAGGAAAGAAAAAGAAGGAGAGCTTGACCGGCGATGATCCGCTGGTATGCATGTATGCATGCGTGCATGCATGTATGTACACGTATGTATGTCGGAAGGAAATATGCCAGATGGTGAAACTAGCAATACCCCATGTACGTCTCAATATCTCACGTGGCAAGACCGAAGGATAATATCGTGCATGTCGAAGAGATCAATTTCAATTAAAAGACAATTCCCCAGGACATGGCAATTTTTTAATGGATTCGCCTGGGTATTTGTCCATCCACGGTAGTCGAGAATTTCTGATCGAGTTCGGGAGTAAATCGTGCAGTTGGACAGCTAGAATGCGCACAAAATAACAGACACCGGAGTCCAAAGTAAAATATACTGGCCGTTTGGCGGGAACACCATTCGTTATCGGCTGCGCCCACGCCGATTAATTTTCGGATGCGTGATGGCGGTACCGTTCCTTCCGTTCCGTACAGTGATGATACATTTTATGTCAACGCTGATATTGAACGGATAATCGGAAAAAAGGAAAACGCGTTTTGAAATACATCATCGTGCCGATATTGAAATATCGAAGCGCAAAGCTTCCTGGAATAAATTTATGCCCGTTCTTTTAATTAATAACGCGAGCAATAATTGCGTTTCGCATAATTTGAAAGATAAACGAAATGGTTCCGCGAGGTTTGGTTTCGGCCGCACGAAATCTTGATCGATTCGTCTTTTGATAAAACATCCGTAAAATTGGCCCACGCCAACTGGCGCGTATTTTCGTAAGGCAATTGGGTTATCTTAGAAAGACTAGTAGACACATGTACACGTATATACGTATATGCGTATCGGGGCTTCGTCGGATGATTCGTAGGATGCGAGTGTTGCGTCGACGGTGGGGACGCTTATTGAAATTACACGATAAAAGGAATGGAAAGGGTTAAAAGCGCGTTTGAATCGAAATGAACGATTATTTTCGTTCCACGGAAGACTCGTTCTGACGCGGACTGAAAGGTGTAGCTAACAGGCGGACACTTTTACGATGATTCATCGCGCAAGAGAATACAGACGTTTTCTTTTTCTCGAAAGATTTTATTTATTTACGTAAGAGTCGACTACGACGTATTCTCGTAGGTTTCATTTATTTACGAGCGTAAAGGGAGGGGGGAGGGGGAGGATTGCGTAGCCCACGCTCCGCTATATCGAGAATACTGTCCTGCTTAACCAGATCGGCGAAACCGAACGTTTCGCGTCGTCCGCATCGTCCGCATCGACGATCAGTAAAAAAGTATGATACAGAGATGCGCAGAAATGGGTTCGCGTTCGATATCTCGGTGAATCGGGGGGAAAATCAAGGATGAACGGAGTTGTATCGGAGGTTTCGTGAAATTTCGCGCAGGGTCCTGGAAAAATGCGTGGTACCGTCTTGAAGGCAGGCCAGGTAGAGAGAGCATAGAGGGTGACAGATGCCCGTTCAACGGTGTGTCTCCCCACCTACGCGGCATGCTGCTGACACGAGCGTTTATGTCTGCATAAATTCTCATTTGAGCCCCGATAATAAAGTAAGCACACGAGGGGGACGGACACACGTTGCCCGGTTCGGCGAGCACAGGCTGATACATAGATCACCGTTGAACGCGGGGCAAGAAAAGGGGGAAGAGTCGGGCAGGGTTGCGCGAAAGAGAGAGGGAGTGAAAGGGGGTGAAAGGCGGAGGGGCAGAGGGGCAGAGGGGCAGAGGGGCAGAGGAGCAGAGGAGCTGAGGGGCTGAGAGGTTCGCAGGGGTGGAGAGAGGAACGATGGCTAGGCATATATTTATGTGTATCTATATAAGGTACAACACACGGGCACACGCTGCCTCTCGAACGAGTCACTACGCTACACACAGAAACCTGGACGCACGCACGTACACAAGATTCTCGAGATGCAACGTGCTTAATTATATGCATTCTGAGAATCCGCGCTGGTCTCCTCTCCGCTTAATGCCCGTGTATTCTGCAATGCTTCGTGTTTACGCGGCGAAAGGGAGGTGGATAGTCACCGTACCTCATTTACCGTTCCATCCTTCGACGGGGAGAGGCTAATAGGAGCATAAGGGATTCCCGATTTCCCCCTTCGGCCACCACCGCGCGAGTACACCGGCGTTCTTTTCCACGAATCGACTCGAGATATCGCGATTGCCCACGCGGTATACACCGCGCGGTTAAACCCTTGTCCTTCTGTCGCGGATGATCAAGCACGCGGAACTTTTGCCAATTTTCCTAAAAGTCCAGGCTCGCGAGAAGGTGGGAATGACCAGTATGCTCCTCCCGAGGGAGGGGAACGAGTCAACCGGAGAAGTTTCACAGACAGTTAGAGTATCGTATCGTCTGGCATGGTTGATGGAGTAGTCTCGTGGCTAATGTCACGCGGGGGTGGTGTGTTAGAGTCAGCGTCGAGGACGAGGACGACGGACGATACCTGCGATTCATCACTCGTACCGACGAAAGGGTCTCACGCAACTCCCAAGACAACGAGCAGCAAACAAATGAAGAGCGCGTCGAAAATCGTGGATCACGGCAAAGTTCAGATTTACACTCGTAGAGATGGTTTGGGAAAGGAAAGGAAAGGAAAGGAAAGAAAAAGAAAGGGGGGAAAAATAGAGGAGTGGAGCGCGGTGGGTGGATGGGTCGAAGAGGGGTAGGTGGCATGGCACCGTGGTATCTGGTCGAGATGGTATCCGGGGCGTGCCTCGTGTACCGCGGCGTCGTCGAATCGAAACCCTTGGCGAAGGTCATCGAGATCAGCGCACTCGGCACGTCGATCAGACGATTTTGTGCGGCACACCTGCGCTCAGGCTTATCCGGTCTGCGGTGAGCGGCTCCTCGCGCGCACAGCGTGTGGGTGCGGGCTGACAGCTCCTATCGGAATGGCTCGGATAGGTTATTGGAGGTCCTCAAATGGTATCGAACAAGGTTCTGCTGGGGCGCGCGGGAGGGGTGATAAGAGGGAGCGGTTTCTCTAAGTATCGCGAAATGCACGCATACAAGGATGAAACGGGTCCAGCGCGGTGTGGACCGGTGGTGTGTACGTATGGGATACGCGTCGAAATGCAAGTGTGCGGTTACCAGCACGATTCGAGAACGTCTCGAACGTCTCGAACGTCTCGAACGTCTCGAACGTATGAATGTATGTATATATGTATGTATGTATACAGGTACGTCGATTTCCGTTTGAACGTACGCGCGACTACTCTCCGGCAGTCCGATGTAAACGGGCGCGTATGTGTGCGTAAGTCGAATGCACGCGCGTGTACGAGTCCGAGATTGGCCGGTCTACTCGATGCCGAGGGAAAAGATACTGCGGGACGTGGCCATCACTGATGAGCCAACCCACACCGTGCGACAGCGACAAACAGGACAGCACCGGGACAGGACAGGACCGTCTCGCTCGGTATCAGGACTGTAAATCCGGGATTTTATTCGCCCGGTATCGAGGTTTATAGTGTCCTCAGTGGTTGGAGCCTGTGTGCGTCGTTCGCTCGCGTACGTGTGCCTGAGTTATGTTCAACCGTCTCGCGGCAAGACGTTTGCATATCTCCGCTCCTTCGCTCTCCTATACGAACCAACGTCTCTCCCGTGGACGACGAGAGCCGAACCACCGAGCGGAGGGAGGGGAAGAGCAGGAAAGGACGATCCTCACCGCCCTCCTCCCCTCGCAGGAGAACTCCGTTTACCTACTCGGTCCGTCATCCTCCGCCTCTGTCCGCGAAACGAGACCTTCCTGAAAAACGCGCGGTTTATCTTGGCCCCCGGTACCACCCCCCGACCCCGCTATCCTCCGTATACACCGGGTATTAACCGGCTGTCCGGCGAATCGAATTTATCGGACGGCCTGGCTTTATCGAACGCCCCCACTTAACGTCCCGCTTAATTAGACACCGGCCGACCGGTGTGCTTAATGACGGAGGAGTCCCGATGACGCCAGGACGAGCGTTCCTACTGCCATTCGATCCTCTTTGACGCCCTATCGCCACGTCCGCGTCCCTTCGCTCTTCCCTCTTCTCTTCCCTCTTCCCGACCGAAAAACCTTGGCAAACTTTGCCGGCTCTTTTTCGCCGGAACGCGATTGCTTCCCACCTTTATCTCCCTCCTCTCCCCCCTCTCCCCCCTCTCTCTCGCGCTCTTTATTTCGACCCTCTTTGTACACGGTGAGGACGCAAAGGGTGCCAGATCGTTACCCTTCAACTCGAAATTTTGCTCCGGTTCTCTAGCGACATCTGTCTCGGCTACGACGAAGAAGATATTTCGAATCGCGAGGATTCGAGGCGAGAAAAGGCTTCTGGATAACGCCGATTACACTCGACGGTTAGGTAGTTTCACGACCAAAGTCCGAGTAATCGTACGTGTTCGCGCTACCGGCTAACTTTAATAAGGCAAGCCGATAAAGTCGAACACGCCTGGTCGTCGGCGAAATCGTCGGGACGCATTACGCGGCAATCAGGGAACGATAATTTTCGCGTTACGTGACAGCGATTGGCCAGCCATGCCGGCGACGACACGACGAATATTTCGCTACCTCTCCCTTTTTCCATCGTTGTCTCCTTAAAACCAGCGACGAAGATCTCCGCCTGTAATCAGGCTTGCCGGCAATGATATTAAAATTACGAATGTACATGCATTCCAGAATTGGATTCGAAGGGCAGTAACTTTGTCGTGATGTCGTTTATCCCAACAGCCGCGTTCGCAATCGGACCGCGAGAGAACGGAGGACGATGTACGATCCAGTAAGCAAGCCACGAGTCCAGTGGAGAATCGTTTCTTATTGTTTCTCTTCCACTGTTATCGTGGTCGTTGTCGCCGTCATCGTCGTTCGCCGCGTCCTGTAAAAAACAACGCCACGGAATTAGTCGTTGGAAAGACGCGAAGGCAAAGACGCGAAGGCAAAGGCGCGGAGGCGCATCGAAATAAGAAATCGTATTATCGCGAGGTATAGTAGGTGGGGAGGGGAGGCGGTCGCGTTATCGATGCCAGGTTATCCCAACTTTGCCAGAGTTAACGATAAATTATCCGGATAGTATTAGAAATTGATTACGCACCATTGATTATTCGGGCACGAATGCTGCTACGGTAAATACCAGTTACTCGGCAATAATTTATCAGAGATTAGTATTAGTTCCGTTGTTCTGGTTTACTCGAATTCGCGCCCAAGGAAACCGATCTCCGTCGTCCACAAGACGTTATTCCTCTCTATCCGGTCGAGCACGGAGGAGTACCGACCGGTAAAAAAAAAAAGGCGCACCCTCGTACGCGCGCGATGCTCGAGCACGCGACGTTTCGCGACGGGGTTTGAACGATCGGCACGCAGAAACGCCGGTGACCGCGCGTAGGAAAGAAAACGAGACTTATAGAAATAAATTCAATTGCAAGAATAATTATCGCCGCTTATCCGTGTATAAAGTAGGATATCCTACGGCAGGACTCGTGACAGGTACCAATTACCTTCATAAATGAGAAGCATTCAATTCAATTTTCATAAATAAGAGCTATTCAAATGAGGGGGGTGAGGTGAAGCGGGATAAGAGCAAAGGAGGAGAAGACGCAGAAGCGGCGAAGAAAAAGACGGGGAGGCTCGCGGAGGAAGCGGTAGAAGCAACCGCAGCAGCAGAAGAAGAAGAAGAAGAGGACGGAGGAGGAAGAAGAAGAAACGAAGAACCAAGATGACGAGGATGACGAAGAAGAAAGGCAGCTGGAGGTAGGGAAGGCGTCGAAGAAGCAGAAGAAGAATCTGAGAAGGGGGAAGAAGAGAGAATCGGTGGAAGAAGGTGGAGAACGAAGGAGGCGGGCTGGCAGCGAGTTTTGGTGGCGGGGAAGTGATCTAAGCGATGCGACAGCGGGGAGTAAGCTGGATATATTGCCGCCTGAGAGCGCGCTGTTTTCAACCAATTATTTCTACTTGTGGTTGCATGACGGGTACGGGCATGGCCACGGCGGGGTGGGTCGGGGGCGGCAGCGTACGAGAAAGAGGCGAGTTAATGCCATAAATACATCAGCGTTATGGATGCCAGCAATTATATGAGCCCCGACGAGGTGGAGCGCCTCGTTGTGTATACGTATGTATACACCTATATCCTGTATCTGTCTATACACACACACACACACACACACACACACACAGAGGCGCGCGCGTGTACACACACTTGCACAAACGTGTACACACGCGTACGTGTATGTATGACATGATCCTTCGGCCCCGGATACCTCGGCCTCACCTTGGTTGCAACTGGTCCGGTTCTCACGTTAAATCGAATCCGCTGCCAATCGAATTATTTTCGTCCATCGTCCACGTTTCGTCGTGCTCGAAGAACTAGGCGGCGACCGTGCGTACACACCTAGAAACAACCGCGCACCTATTCTTCCCTCTTCTCTTTGTCTTCCGTTTCCCTCGCGGCAAGGACCTGCTCGCGATTCGCAAAGATGGGGAGATAACGAACGATTCGTCCTGCGGAATGCGCGAAGGATCCACGCGAAAGGAGAAAGAGCGAGAAAGAGCGAGAAAGAGCGGGCAATGTGAGAGGGAGAGGGAGAGGGAGAGCGGGAAAGGGATCTAGAGAAGGTACGGTGGTTTATTTTAAAATTCTGATGCGTTCCGGCGTATCTGCTCCCCTATTCCGTGAAATAAGCCACGTATACGCGTATACTTACGTGTTAATATCTCCGACAGGGAATCCGATACGAATTTAAGGCAGCTGTAGGCGGTAAGCGAACGCGAATATTTTTGACAATATTGCGAATACGAAACGTGCCGCAACGTCAGACTTCCGACCGTTTTCCCAGCGTGCACGAAGATAAGGCCGGCACGGACGAAAATGAATCGAGTGATTTTATTCGCGGCACAAATCAAGAGATTATTTCCTCCTCGCTGGACCTTGGTTTTGCTTATACGCCGCGCGCCGTACTTCGTGGTCTTGTGAAATTGAATCGTTGCGTTCGCAGCCTTAAATTATACGTCGTCGCCAACACCCACGCGTACCTACCCCAGGATATTCACGCGCGCGCGAGCCTCACGGAGTGCTTCCATTCGAGAGTCCCCCGTGTTTTCTGGATTAAAACGTTTGTTTCGACGGGATTGCCCCGACTCGCGACCTCTTTTATTACTTTACTCTCTCCCGGTTGTCTTTGCGTTTCTTATCTTCTCGACGATGCGTCGTTATGCCTTTAAGACGTCGCGATTCTGCGTCTGCATTCGCGAGCTGCCCTTTCATTTTCACCCGCCCCTCCTCCTTTCCTTCTCTCTCGACGAAGTTTGCGTCGTTTTCCCATCGACGTGTGTGCAGAAGAAGAAGAAGGAGGAGAAGCAGGCGGAGGAGGAGGAGGAGGAGACACCCTCCGTGTCGAACGGAGCTGGCCGTCGCGTAAACTCGGAGAGAAGAAAGGGAAGAAACGTCCGAGGGACGTTTATCGATCAATCTTCGCGGAAGTATCCGGTGGAGAACGTAAATCGACTTGGTGCAAAAGCTGAAGCGTCTCTCGCGAGTGGTTGCGCGCGATTCTCGTGCGAGGAGCCCATAATTCTGGTCCGTCCATCGTGCCAGGCCTCCATCCGCGGAGGCGATTGGCCGTAGCCACGGGTGTTCCCGACGCTTTCTGGCCCTCTCTTTCGTCCTTTTCTCCTTTCCTCCTTTCCTCCTACCTTCCATATCCTCGCTCGCCGCTGGCGCTCTCCTCCTTCGGCATCCTCTCCGAGATCTCTCTTTTAATTCTTCGAGGCTCAATTAAAATCGGGACCGGCTTTCTTTCTTTCTTTCTTTCGTTCTTTCCTCCCTTCCTCTCCTCCCTTGCCTTTCTTTCCCTTCTTTCCCTTCTTTCTCCCTCGGCAAACCACCGTCCCGCGTACCGCGCTCCCCTTTATCGGCATTATCTCTGGGTGGCGTCGTTGCGCTTTTCATTGCGCTCGGCTAGCTTGCTAAACGGCTGTTGCTAGATCCACGATTCCGTGGAAACGATTCCGTGCTTTGCCCCGCGATAAGTGCTCTCCAATTAGTGCGAAAACATTTCTCTGCCGCTTTTTGCCGCGGATGCACGACTACCGACCAGAGAATTCGATCTTAACGATCTTTAAGAAGGAGGATTTCGTGACCTCCGCCAACTCCCATGACCTCGCCGTGTGTAACACGGGTTTCTGGAGGAACGAGACGAGGCTGCTTCGTCTTAGCTCAACTACCCCCTTGAAGTTCTTCTAGTCTGCGCGTCAAATCCACCACGGATTATCCCTTGCAATATATTCGATACGCGAAACGTCCGTAAACACCTGCCGTCGTTAAGGTATTCGCAGGGCGACGTTCGGATGCTCCTTTTTAAGCAACGAACGAACGAACAGACAGCGAAGGCAAACAAAGTATCATCGACAAGATGTACCGGCGGTCGGTGGTGTACTGTAAATTCTAAAGGACCGTCCATTGAACCGGGAGGACTCGGCTATTAGGACCATCACCGGGATGCTAAATGACATCGGTGGAGAGCGCTTAGTCCGGCTAAGGACGACATAAAGTTGCGTGTACGAAAATGAATGTTTGCTGGAATTTATTATTGCCGGGCCTGGCTCGTAATTCAAAGGAGGCTGGCGTTATCTTCATCAGAGGATGCACCGGCTCGGACCAAACACCGCGTGAGCCCTCGCGATGCTCCACGTCGCTCGCATTAGAACCGTTCCTCCCTCTTCCTTCGGCCATCTATCCTTTTACCATTGACGCTCCTCCTCGACCTAACGACATTTTTTCCATGATCGAACCTCAATCAACCGGCGGCGCGCCACCACCACCACCACCACTACCACCACCATCACCGTTTTAAGAATCGATCCTCCTATTAGCGTTTCGTCAACGGGGAATCCTTTCCTCGTATTCTAGCGAGTAGGAGAATCGATAAAAAAATCCACAAATCCAAACGATACACCTCCTTTCGAGGCGTTAAAACATAAAGTCGCATTCTTTATCTGATTCTCGAGGCGAGGAGAAACGCTTCCCTAAAGATATTCCCTGGATCTGTCGATAAGCGGGGAGATGCGACTGGATTTGGCAGCCGTTTCGTAGAAATACTCAATATTTACGTCGCTGTTCGATCGCCCGTCAGAATCAGGTAAAGCCAGTGGAAAATAAGAGCAACGGAAGGCAAACTGACGTGGGAGTTACCCACGGTAAAGGAGGGCCGGACATCAGGCGAGTAAGCCACGGATGCGCCGGTTGGCAAGCTTTCGGGAAGATGGCGCCAATGGTACTTTGGAATCCAACTTCCGTTTCCTCGTCAGGTTCCCGGCTTTCTCCAGGATCCCTTTTCTCGTCGACGTCCTCGCGAAAGGGTAGGCAGGCAGGTAGGTAGGTAGGTAGGTAGGTAGGTAGGTAGGTAGGTAGGTAGGTTCGTTCCGATCGAGGGTCCGAAGAAATGGCAGGCTGTTCCCGAACCGAAAGAGGGGGAGGTGGTGGTGGTGGTGGTGGTGTGGACAAGACCGAACGAAAGAATAGGAAGAGAGGTAAAAGACACGCGAGGAAAGATAGGGATGGAAGGATGAAAGGGGAAAAAAGTAGGAAAAAAGAAAAAAAAAAGAAAAAGCGAAGAAGGAAAGAGGCACGAAGGGGGACAGCAGGTGCTTTGTCACCGCGTGCGAGTAAATCCGGCGAGTTCTGGGCCGCTCCTTCCAGATTGCGACTCGCGCGGCTCGCATCCTCCACACGCGTGCTTTTGTACCGTGCGGTGACGTCACTGAAATATGGTTGGCCCTTTTTCGTCCCGAAGAGTAGAAACGGGCTGTGCGTAGAGCCCTGCTACGAGGGGTCGTACGCGATACAGGACCCGAATGCTCGTTGGTACGGGTCTGCGCGAACTCGCGCGGGCCTACGGTCAGAAAAGACAGGAGGAGGAACGTTTTTGTTTCCCGGTGACATTTATTTGGGTGCAAGGGGACGTGGGCTTCTCGTTTTGCATAAGTCAGGTGTGTCTGTGTGCGAGTAGAGGCACCGTGATATAAATCCTCGCGCGAGGAGACTGCCCAGTGGCTACCTCCGTCTTTCTCTCCTCCACCTCCACCTCCACCTCCTCCTCGTTCTCTTCCGTCTCCATCTTCATCTCTATCTCTATCTTTCCGTCCTCGTCCGGCGTTCCCGTTCTCTTTTCCTCTCTGGTTCGCAATGCCGTACTGTCTCTCCCTCCGTTCCTCTCCTATCGGCGGCCCCCATCTCCTTCTTCGTCTTCTTCTTCTTCTTCTTTGCTTTCCCTTCTCGCCCTTCGCCACTTGGCCGGACTCGAGCGCACTATGGTGCACCCTATTCTGCATATAATGCACCGGCCACCGTTCCACCCCACCGGCCCGTTGTGCTCGCCTCCGCACATGCATGTCCACCGGCGTAACGTTGATGACCCACGAAAGGATCATTACCGAACCAACGGGCACCTCGATGTTCTCTCTTGGCTTCTCCCGCGCGCCGATACCATGGGAAGGTTCGTTTAAATGCCGCCCCGGCTACCGAAAACTAACGAGCCGATAAGCTAGCCTCGGAGCTCCCTTCTCCAAAGACAGGCTCCGCGTCCGCTTTCGTAAATTAGATCGTCTCTCGTTGCAGCATTCCGCCACGGAATGCCTCTTCGGCACACTATGCACACATGTACGTGTACCATGTATTTACATTCCCGTGGTAGATTCCGCTCGATGGATCCTTCGATCCCGCATCGACGTTGCGATAATAAGCTATTTATAACGTTAACGTGTGCGTCGTGGCACGCTCTTTGCCCGAGCGAAAGGAGAAGAACACACCGGAGGACGGAATGGACATTCTCTCCGAATTTTACTTGATTTGTCAGCGTACATTAGACGATGGCAGGTCAATTCTCGCACTGCGAAAAAAAGAAACGGGGGGGCGAGAGAGCGAGAGAGAGAGAGAGAGGACGGAGAACGGTGGGAAAAGGCAGGGAAGGGCGAAGGAAGCGCCGAATGGAAAAAGGAAGAAGAAGGAGAAGAAGAAGGAGAAGAAGAAGAGGAAGAAGAAGACGAAGACGAAGACGACGACGAAGACGACGACGACGACGACGGCACTTTTGGCCGCGAATAATTCAGACGGGGGAGTCGTTTAAACGTCGGAGCACGTCGCCCGACAGGTGTAGGCATCGATTAGCATAAGGTAACGACGCCAACGAGCACGTAAACACGTCCCGACCGGGCGATCGATGGATCACGATCGCACCGATCTTTCCAGCGATCATGATTAAAGTGGGTCTTTAGAGTGTTCGACGTAACGGATCGGCCGTTCGTCGTAAGAGCGTGTCTGTGAGGAACTCGGTGTATATTCTTGGTCGATCCTTCCCCTCTTCTGTTGTCCCCTTCTCTCACCCCCCCCCCCTCTCGCTCTCTCTTCACCTTTCTGTTCTTCCAAGCTTCTTTCACCTGTACGAGTGAAGCCCGGGTGACCTTGGCTGTGATTAACACCCAAGAAAGTAGAAACACCGGCTCGCATATACGTCGACCCGAGTCGCCGGCAGCAGGTTCAAGGTCATCCCGGAGACGCACAGATAATCGACGTTCGTCTTTTATGCGAAAACTTGCAAACGCGGGTCGTCTTGTTCGAGGAAGAAACTGGAAAGACCGCCAGCCGTACCTCTACGATTTACGAGGGAATGGAATTTCGCGCGATCACGCCTATATCCAGCGGATTTTGGGAAACGATGATCCCCGGTCCCTCCGGCGTTCCCTATTTTCCACGTTCGCTACAGTTCGGATCGAGTATGGTAAAGCGAGCACGTCGAAATTTTCTACGATCCGTGGTATCCACGGCTCGTTACCGGATCGTATTGTACCGAAAGGAACGGTCGATGTTAATGGGGGATAGCAATTTTTCCGTGAGGTTGTAGTAAGCGCAACGCCATTCGTAGTACTCTCGTTGTCGTCGGCGTTGCTGCAGCTACCTGGCTCGAACTCACGCGTGTACGGCAAAAGGAGCACGGACAGCCCTTATAAGGGTTGTCACCGTGGTTGCCGGGATAGGATAATAAGATACTACCTCGTTGCTTCTGGATCCCGGACAACGGGCGGAGACCGTACAGATCGTGACCGTCCTGTCTCCAGACGACACACCACCCGTGCTCTCAGCCGTGGCGTCTCTCTTTTCTCGTTCGCAACGCGTGCGCCGCTCCTGCCTTTGAAATTTCCCTTATCGAGGGAAATTTATCATCGTGGTCAATAGTTGTTAAAAGCCTCGACGCTCGCGTTTCGGGGGAAATTCCGAATCTAAAGCGCCCTAGTGCAAATATAGCCTCCCTTTCTCTCTCTCTCTCTCTCTCCCTCTCTCTTTGTGAATCTATAACTCATTAAGGATGAGATCGTGTACAGAGAGTCCCGAGAGCGACCTAAACCGATACGTTACCGTGCACACGTGGAACACACGTATAAGGTGGTGGTCGAGCATCGAAGTTCACGAGGATCGGACGCACCAGGGTCCCGCAGATCGTATCTGACTGAGCGAGTTTACGTAGAAATCCGCGTTCTACCGACGAGCTGGACTAACCTAACTTAACCGCTCTCGAACAGTCAGCCCCTTCGGCTTCGGCTTCTGGTATCGCACTACGAATCGTCTGCTGAATCTTTGGCGCATATATTATCGAACACAGAGGACTGTCGCGGAAGGTTCCCCGCCAGGAACCGTAGAATTGTCTCGAGCGAAGATTATCGACTTCGTGGCAAAGACTTGCCAGAGAGGTGGATGCTAAATTGGCCCTAATTCGAATCCAAAGATATTCCACTTATTCCCTACCGTAAATTTCCACCGAACGCGAGACCGCGATTCCATCGAATCGGCCTCTCGCGTTCTAGATTCTAATAAAATCGCGACTCTACGCGATTTTCCTTCGACGTTCGAAAGAGAGAAGGAGACGGAGACGGAGAGACGGGATTGCGAATGCAAAGTCGAGGAGATCGCGAAACGTGTAAACGCGAAAGATCGAATATGAGAGACGCGTAGCAGCAGCGTTCCTCGGTTGCCGCTTCCCTTACCCCGAATCCCGTGACGTTTATGGGCCCATATGGTGGTCGCTCGAAGCAGGCTGATCGGTTCATAAAGCATCCGACCGCGATTCTCTGGTAGTCACAAATCAACTCAACTGGATCGTTTGGGCCCGGTGTTTCAGCGGTCTGTGGTGTAGCCAGGCTATATCTGTCGGAATGTACCTATGGTCTCGCGCTACTTCACCAAGACAAACGAACGTTCACAGATAGATACGAATGAACCGTCCCAGAGACAACACCGAACCTTCGTCTTCTTCGTGGTCTCTCTCGTAACGGACGAGCCGCGGTGTGATACACGTAAAGCGACGCCCTTAAATCACCACAGGCCCGAACGCCACATCCTTCCTTCCCTCCTTCCCTCCTTCCCTCCTTCCCTCCTTCCCTCCTTCCACCCCGGTTCCCCCGAACCGCGCTCGCTCCTCTCTCTTTTTCCTTCTCCCCTCGAGCTCGAAGAAGGCGCACCACGTTGGCCGGAGGGCCTAAAGGAAAGATGGATTTATAAGGATCCGAGAGCAGGCCAGGGTTTCGGGGATTCCTCCGGTGTTCGACCCGCGCGCGACTTACGGTCCCGCGTCTCTTCCTCCGCGGTTATCGACTATCGATTATTTCCGATCTTTCCCTCCCTCGGCCTGCTCCTCGTAGAAATCGAACGCGATGGTAGGTACCAGTCCCTCCTCCGACCTCCCTACCCGATAAACTCCATCCACCGGAGCCATCCGGTTTGTTTTTCATTTAAAAGAACGCCAATGGTTTCGCGAGTATCGACGAGCGGGCCACCATCATCCACGGTGAAAGATGTAATCGGCGAGAACGGACAAGATCGATACGATATAGAGCAAATATGACGGCGCGTTAACTGGGAACGCCGGGAGGAAGATTTTCCGATGACATCCCCCTTGGGAGCAGCAAATGCCTCCGCGTCCCCTCTGTGTTCTTTATCACCGTCCCGGAATGCTTGATAACGTTTGATTTGTTTCAATCGTAAATATCAAGACCGCGCAATATGGCCACCCTCTTCCTCGACCAGCCGACGGACAGAGAGAGAGAGAGAGAGAGAGAGAGAGGGGGGGGGGCTCGTGTAGGTGGTGTCGATTCCGCCTCGCCTCGCCTCGCCACGCATCGCGTCGCATCGCATCGCCCCGCGTCGCAGGACATACGTGCCGGCATGCATGCGACGCTGCATCCTACCGACCGTAATAATTGCGTCGAGCATTCACCGGCAGACTGATTATTAAACGGTGGCGAGACTCCGTACGGAACGGAGTAACCGGTTCGCCACCTTCCAACCAACCAACCAACCAACCAACCAACTCTTCCGTCACTCTTCCGACCGAATCCGCGATTACGACGCACACCCGTTCGATCGATCCTGTCGCGACAACGGATGAAAATTTTCATCGCCTCCTCGCCGTGCTCTTAACTCCCCGAGATACGGGGACAGTTCCGATAGGAGCGGACCAGTCGAGGGAGAGCCGCGAACTTGCCGTACACGCACGAATGCGCGCATCGTGGTTTTTCAATCGGGTTTCGCCGCGTATCCTTTAATTCGTCGTCGCTCGAGGATAACACCCCTTCCTTCCGTTGACCGTCGGTCGCCGATCCGCCGGTGTGCTCGCGCGTACGTGTAGCCACGCACACGCGACCGCTCCAGCCACGGTTCTGCATTTGCATTCCCGACGCAAGAGGTGCGCGCACGCCGCCAAGACAGGAGGCATCGAATGTTTAATTCAAGATACGTGAGAGTGTCGAGCTCGAGGAACAGAGGGAAAGAGATGGAAGGGGCTGCGGTGGGGTGGAGAGGGAGAGAAACACTCTGGCACACACAAGGAGTGCAAGGGAGGAGAGATACAGAAGTTGCGTGCGTACGAGCGAGCTCCGGGAAGCGAGAGAGAGAGAGAGAGAGAGGCAGGGAGAAAGGGGGGAGAGAGGGCGAGGAAGAGAACCGAAAGCGTAGGGTAGCAATTGATGGGACAGGGTGGCGCGTTTGTTGAGCTAATTACTGTAAGGCGAGGCGCTTACGCGCGCCGCTACATACAAACGGCATTAAAGGTGGTGGCCATCAATCCCCGTGGGTCCCCTTTTCCAGTCCTGCTGGCAACTCGCCTCCTCCTATCCTCCGCCTTGCCGTCTTCCCTACGCGGTATCTCTCTGTCTCCGAGAGAGCGTCCTCTTCACAGGCCACGCGGCCCTTCCACGCGATACGCCCGGTTCCGTGGTATTAATTGGCGCGATCCTCGGTCTCGGGCATCCTTTCGAAATTTCACGGCCAAACGAGAAAGGAGAGAGAGGGGGAGAGAGAGAGAGAGAGAGAGAGAGAGAGGGAGCGGTGCGGGTGCTGAAACGCGTCGTCGAGTTTGCCGTTTGCCGTTGGGACGACACGGAACGAGGTATACGCGAGTCGTGGTGCGACGATCTGACGCGACATAAATAATCGCAGCCGATAATTAAGATGGCGTTTCGGCGCTTGTGCGTGTACGGGCCGACACCCGCTGTCTCTTCGCGACGTGGCATCGGGCTCACGCGTGTAGACACGCGAGCCCGTGTCCAAGCCATCGAGGGAAAATATATCGTCCGCCCTCGGCCCATTCTGCCTCGATCCGCCTCGATCCGCCGCTCTCGCTGTTCGCTGTTCCGCGGGATGGAATGCCAGCGATTCTCGCGAAGTTCGGCACACCGAATATCGTAATGGGCAAGGGACCTCTCTCGGTTCCACCTTCTTCACGGACAAAAAGAGGAAAGGTGACGCGGGAAGGAGGAGCCGAAGGAAGGGAGAAGGAAAGGTGAGGTCGAAGCCGACCGACCGGCGAGTGCCGTATGCGAGAGCTCCGCTGTCACGGTAGAAAGTATTGCGTGGATTCATCTGGATAAACCTTGCTACGATCAATCACCTCGCGATTAACCGAACTGCCTACGAAATTGAACTCGAACAGCGTAATTTATAGCACTTTTTCGGGATAAGATAACGACGTCGTAGTCGGTGACACGACCGCTCTACACCGACAAAACTCTCTGCCCCTTGCTAAATGCGAACCGTCGAATCGACCGGCCGGCCAACGACGAGAATGACGACACGGAGGACGCGGATCATCCGATGATTATCCTCTAGCTAACGCTCCAACTGTTCACCGTTATTAACTGTTCAAATAAGTGAGGCGGTAGAGCGGCGGCATCGCGAAGGGGAGAATCTCTCGCTGCCAGTGACACATAAGTTGCCGAGTGTAATTAGGGAAATAAAGTCCGCGGAATTTCGCGAGCCACGCTGCCCAGCCATGATCGTAAAGAGGACGAGTGTTCTGGCGTAACCCGAGGCCCGCAGACTCGTTGCGAAAAGGGGCTGCTGGTGCTGGTGGAAACGAGGAGGACGCGTTGGGGAATGAAGGTGGGGGGCGTCTCGGTGCCGACGTCGTCGTGCCAACCCCACGGGGCGCCAGGCTCGTTATATCTTCATTAAGCGCTGTGTACCCAACCATCCTGTCGCGACTTCTTAGCACTTTGCAGTTCACACTAATTTCGCGTTACTTTTTCTTTCTACGTATCGGTTTCCTTGTTCCTCGTGACAAACTCGCAATAAAAATGCTGCAAGGAGGTGCACGCACCGGCGTAATTCCGTTTCTTCTCCTTCCACCTACACCGCAGCCCATTCGTCGAAACTCGAACAGGGGAGGACACCTTTTCTTCTTCTTCGCATTCGACGAACGGCGCTCTTGGTTCGGTATCGAAAGAAGCTCGTCGATGGCAAGAGTAGCGGCGCGAGTTTCGCAAAGATTTAAGCGCGATCCTTTGTCCGGAGGAGTAACGCCCGCGAGTTTCGTGGCCGTGTCGTAGTAGGCCGGAGGATCCCCCTGCGAACCAAGGAAATTCCAGGTCCTCCGAATCGCCGTAAGATCGGGACACGTCGTTATGGGTCCGCGCGCTCTTTCCACTTCTCCCTGCCCCACCCACCCCACCCTCTTCCGTACGGTTTGTTTCTCGAGCAGGGGACAGAGGCACGAGAGCAGCATCGGCATCAGGATCGGCATCGGCATCGGCATCGGCATCGGGATCGGGATCGGCATCGGGGCGGAGGACCCGGTCCACGGCCAGAAGGAGGACGCGGTCGTAAATATTCGGGCGCCAAATAATGCCGGTTCCGAGCGAGAGCAAGCGACCACGACTGCTGCTCGACCCGTAATGAAGGACATCCTCGTTAATTAGTCAATAAATTATCCTTCGCGCTCACGACGCCCGTGCTCTCTCTCTCTCTCTCTCTCTCTCCCTCTCTCCCTCTCCTCTCTCCGTCCTTTCTGCTCTCGAGGCGCCTCGTCCTTTTTGCCCGGGAGAACTCAAGGGCCGCATACTTTACGACACCTATCTCGCGCGACAGCACGATGCATTTCTCACAATCAGGACCCTCGAAGACGGAAACGCGTCTTGTAAGACGATCCACGAGGTGGTCCGCCGCTGGCTTTCAGCCACGATGAATTTTTCAACGACCGTTTCGTCCCTCTCCTCGCCCCTACCGCCGAGTACCACTCTCTTTTACCTCCACCCCCTTGTCCGCGTTTCCGATATCGCGTGGAGCAACGGGAAACGACACGAAGAGGACACGCTTCGAAAGATTAGCGCGTGTACGCTTTTCGAAAGCAAATTTCCGCTTTTATTCACACGAACCATCCACGGAATACGGCGAAAAAATGCGTAGGTGTACACACCTACGTAACTAATCGACCATAGCCTAGAGAGGGAGGGAGAAATTCACGCGGCAGGTGAACTCGAACGATTCTCGTAATATCACAGCTCCGGTTCGCCCCGAGGAACGTAAAGATTCGATCGTATAACGCGTCCAAAGTACGTACCGTGCCACGTGACCGTACATCACCTTAACTATTTCCTGGCGTAGTAGAGGCCTACCGGTTCGCACGATCACGAACGACGAGGACGACGACGACGACGACGAGAAGGAAGAGGAGGAAGACGAGGAGGAGGAGGAGGAGGAAACGCAACACCGATGCCACCGACGTCCAAGACTATCCGTGCGCTATGTCCGTGGTTCGATGAATCGAAGATAACTCAAGAAAGTTCTCGCGAGCGACCGTCGATCCGAAGGATACATTCCGTAAAGACGTTCTTCCGAGCGGACCGCGTTGCAGGTCACCTCTCAACAATTTTAAGACGTACACGCTCCGTAAATTTCTGTTCACCAACCGGTAAGTCCGTCCTTCGCAGGAATTACGAGGCAACGTCTCGATTCGGTTGACTCGGCTCGTCGACGAAAGCCGCAGCTGCTGTTGCTGCTGCTGCTGCCGCCGCCGCCGCTGTCGAGTTCGAACGATGGACCTCGAAAATCCCAAAGACGTAGTCGTTCGCGTGGCCAGGCGTCGGGAAAGCCTCGTTGTGTGTCTCCAAGAGATGCGCGCGAAGCTCTTTCGCAAAATTCGTGCGAAACGGTTCGGCGTTCTCTCCTCGACAGACGTCGCACTCGTAGATCGTCTTGCCCGGGTGCAGGTTCGTCGAGAGCACGTGTTTCCTCAGGTTCTCCTGGAACAGGAAGCAGAAAGCAAAGGGGTCAGCCAGCGGGAGAAGATGGAGGAAGCTCGACGAAGGGAAAGTCGAAGCAAAGTGGCACGTTGTAGTTAGATGATAGGCGGTTTAGCTGGGTGAATACGCGGCACTCGAACACTCGAGGAGGCCGTGAGTCAGAGGCGAGTCTTGTGTCGGGGAACGGTCGGTTGGTATCGTTCGACGGTGAATACCTGCGACCAGAATCGGTCTGCCGCAAACCGGACGCGTTCATTGGCTATGCCATGGAGCATTTAAAGGCGCTTTACCCTCTCGGGCTAAGTAGCTGGCCGTAGTCGTAAACATCTTCCTACCAGGCGGGCTTATACGAGCCGTTGATGGCAACGGCAACATCAAATTTAATTTCCCATAAGTAAATCTTTCTGCACGGGCAGCGCTCCGTGACGGTCTCAGATAAAGACCCGTTCACACCGTCATGGGCGGCCGTCTACCCTTTTACGCGGAACGCTCCGAATCGCGGAAAGTGTGCGCCGTCACGCAAATCGCGTATACACGCCGACTCACCCTTTCATTAAACCGATCGATTCCGATTTCTTTCGATATAATTTTCCGTTACATCCAGACTATACCTGCTCGTCCCCCTTCCCTTACCCTGCCCGCGTACAATATTCCATTTTACGAGGAATCCTTCGTTCTAGGATTCCGAATCGCGCCGCTTTATCTTCTTCCTTCTTTACTCCTTTCGGGATTCCAGCCGGTCTGCGGTAATATTCATTTCTTTCTACCTACCTGTAGACTACCGTACCGTAACTCGAACCTAAATGTTCTCTCGTAACGTACGCGTATAATACGCGTACGGAAATTATCGACTGCGGGAATAAGTCCGACATACTCCTGCACACGGTCACTGACCGAAGTCGTCTGTAAAATTACAACCGCAAACTGCCGAGATCTTTAACCCAAATCAAGATTTTATCTCGATGGAATATCGAACGAGTCCGCCTTTCCACTTTTTACACGATCACAAATCAATTCCGGTGAACGTTTATGCCTCCAGTTCAGCGGAGAATCATCTCTCTCCAGGTAAATTTTTTCATCCGAGATAGAAATAAATCGATCCTATCGCTTCCACTCGATCGCCAAACAGACACAGCCGATAGGCGGGAATTATTAAATCTTTATTATTTCGACTCGGCGATACTTTACGCGGCCCGGGAACCGCCTAGTCGGGGGGAAAATTGAACGAGAGAGATAAAACGCGCCGGCAACAGCGGCAGCCGAAGGGGAAGATGCGTGGAAACGCGAAGCAGATCCGAAAGTAACTAGCGTTGCCTTCGAGAATTACCACCGCCACACCAAGCTAAACCAAGCCAGGAGTATGTCTCGCAGGTGAAGGTGAGAAACTGGAGGGAAAAGCCAGATACCGAGGACGAAGGCAGAACAGAAGGTGGCAAAGAAAGAAGCGCGTAACCATCCGAGGTAAATCATAAACTGGTCGGGAAGGAAGGAAGGAAGGAAGGAAGGAAGGAAGGAAGAAAGGTGGCGCGTGTAATCTCGTTGACGCAAGGCAAGCCATTCGCTACGTGGAAGGGAATTTCGTCGTTAAATCGGCTACTCGCGCGTTCCTCCTTTCTTATTAAACCCTCACCGAGTAAACGACCGTCGAATCGGCAAACTCGATACACTCTCCCACCTATTCTTATCCGCACGCTTCCAATTTTTCGTCTCTTCGTTAACGCACGATCCCTTGCGAATTCCTCGATCGAACGTTTAATCTTTAAAAATTCTATAATCGTTCAGTTGCAATTGCCCGATCGTAATCGTTATCTGTGGTGGATCAGTTGCGTACGCGCGGTCACGAAGAAAGAAAACGATCGAAAACAGCCTAGAACCTGCGACGATTTTGTCGTCGTCGACGACGACGACGACGGTCTCTGTACGGTGGAGAAGTGCCTACCGTTGTATCATTACCGATGCAAGACGTACCATTCGCAATTCTCCGTACCGCGAGATTACCTTGGCTCAAGTTATCCCAGGCTGAGAGCCACTGGAATGAGTTTATGTCGCTATCAAAGAGACACGGAGCCCTCGTATGCGAGTCGCATCCTAACTAAAGCTTCAAAGGGCATTAGCATACCGGCCGCTCGGTATGACTGGGCCGTGCGTGTGTGGGCATCCAGTGAGCACAATTAACTCGTTATCTTATCGCGCCTCGGTGGCGGCAGAGGCGGCGGCATGGTCCAAACGTTAAGGTGTACTTTGCTTAATTTACGCCGCAGAGTCACCGCGGGTACAAAAATTGAACTGCGAGTCAACCCCCGCCCCCTACCGTCCCAACCGCCTCGCACACCGCGACAGACCGGAAACATAAGCGCGATCTTTTTCGACCCGTCTTTCCTACACGACGAACCTCAGACCGTAGAACGATTCGAACGAATCACACATCGTTCTCCACATCTAGATTCCTGGCAATTTACCCGACTCACCAAGTTGTTGCTCGCGTAAGCGCAATGACGACACTTGTACGGCTTGGTGCCCGTATGGAGACGCACGTGCCGCTGCAAATGAGAGGCGAGTTTCGTTTTAAAAGCGCAACCACCGTATGGACACGTGCGCAATTCCGTCGCAGCTCTCGTGGCATCCCTCGGGTCGTCGTGTCGTGCCCGATGCCTGTAACAAGTAATTCGGTTTTTGCAAAGGAAACAAACCAACTATCACGGGCAATGGGAGGCGGGGGTTGGGGAGGATGCTGAAGGTCTAAGGAAGCGCGATGTACTCTCGGTGGTAAGTTCATCGTCGCGTCGCGGTGAAGCCGGTGATTACGAAGCATGCGATATGCGTGCGCGATATTACGAGGGAGCGATTGGCCATGGCTACGTGTATATCAGGTTCGAAACGCGTGACACGTTTAATTAAAATCCTCTGTGATTTACTCCGCCGCACAGAGCGAAACCGAAAGAGACGGAAAGGGACAGGCGACCGGGATGGAGAGGGAAAGGCGACGCTACGGGACAACGATGAAAAAGGGAACGAAAGAGAAAGAGAGGCAGGGGGGTGGAGCAGGAGGGAGCGGAAGAGGGGGAGAGAGAGAGAGAGAGAGAGCCGGGAACGAGGAGGTGGGAGCGAAAGAGAGCCCGTGACACTCTGTGGCAGCGTTGAGTTCGACTCACGTAGTAAGTACTCAATTCGCGATGAAATATCGCGCCGACCATCGCCATGCGGACGATCATAACGGGTTGCCCGCACTTGGCCGACTGCTGCACGCAACTTCCGCTTTCGTGGCTCTTTCTCTTTTTATCTCTCTTTCGCTCCGTCTCTCTCCGTCTCTCCGATCGTTCGTCTCTTTTCTCGCGTATTTTCCCCTCTTCCCACCTCTGGTTGCTCGCTCGGGAAGAGAGGAAAAAGGAAAAACGGAGGGGAAACCAACGAAAAAGAGTAGAGGAATCAAACGAAATGAAATTTATTAGCAGCCTTCCACTGTACAATATCCTTAATAAGGCTTAATTTAAATCGAATCGGCCACTTTCTCGCGCGTCATCTACGACAAACGCGACACGCATATTTTCCAGCATTAGCGTTCAACCACCTGTCCTCGTAGACGATTAAGAATCAATCGATTCGTCGGTGAAACGATCCCAAGCACGAGCGTGTATGAAAAAAGCACGAGTGCAGAGTACGTGCAAGTATCTTCGAAATAATTACAGCTCGAGACTCGTAACTGACATCGAAGGAATATGTATCGGTAATAGTCGTGTCCCGTGTCCCGTGTCCTCGCGCTCACAGCAGATACATACTACGCCCATCGCAATTAATCCTCCGCTTCCTCGAAGGCATCGATCACGCGTTCTATATAGGTACATATGTACGTACGCGTAGGTTTGTGGGAATCTCGATTAAAATGAACGACAACGATAATTGGTAGGAAGGAGTCGAGGTCGATCCGAGCAGGAGAGAGAGCCTGGTTCTCCCTAGTGGCCGGAACGAAATCGCAGAGGAGAAGAATCGTTACGTACCTACGTAGCTGTGTCTTCGTTTTGGCCGCGTAAAAGCAATCCGAGCACTTGTATCGTCTGTCGGACGGCGTGCTGTCGTGCACCAAGCTTCTGTGCGATCTCAATTCGGAGGCTGTTCGGAGCACCGTTGGACAGCCCGGAAGTCCGCACTTGTACTTTTTCCCGGCGTGTCGTAGCATGTGCTGTCGCAGAGCGTGCCTGAAACGAAAGAAAGGAGGGTCGTTCGCGAAGGAAAAGAAAGCTTATTGTATCGCGCAGCCTATATATCCGGAGAGTATTTCACGGAAAGATTCGTATAATTTTTCGAATACCAGTAGTAGTCGTCTCGCGATCGGCCGGACACGAGGCATGGAGAATAATGATTTTGCGACTTAAAGGGACGCGTTTTCGTGAAATTCAACGCGTAATAAGACAGCACAATGGTCCCACGAATGCATGGTACGCGTGTGACCATCGGCTGTTCGCACGCCGTACGATCCGATCGCAGCTGTTGCATCCTATATCAACCTGCCGGCGAGCGCACACAAGAGCTGCACTTTAAATAGTTTCTGTCAAGAGGTGACGATCTATACGGTTACTGAACTTACTCCCGGCTAGCCGACCAACTCGACGAGCTCTCGCTCTTTCCCTAGTTTCTTCCGCTTCTGTCTGCCTCTTTATACGAGACGTAGTCCCGTCGCGACTTGCCGATTGATCGGCAACAGCGAAAATTATTAAACGCCGAAGGGTCTCGGGAGAAGGAAACGGGGCAGAGGAACGGGCATGAAATCAGCATCGAAGGCACCGGTAATACCGGCATTCTTCGGCGACGTATAAAACTAAGCGAAAGCTCGTCGATGTTATCGAAATCGGCAGCAAATTTCCGAACGTGGTAGCCACGATCTTCGCGTACGTATCTCTCGCTCCTGTCTCGAGATCTTTGCGAGCGAACGTGGTCACCGTGCGGGAAACCTACCGCGGTAGCAGAACGAAGGACACGGATTTTTCGAGATGGCAGCTCGACGATACCGGCAGCGGGCTCCACGAGCGCGCAGCAGGCCGAACGAGAACGAAGGACAGGGAATCGAAGAAGAAAATCGAAGAAAAAGGGGCTCGGAGAGAAGCGAAGCGAAGAGAAGAGAAGAGAAGAGAAGAGAAGAGAAGAGAAGAGAAGCGAAGGGCAGAGGAGGAGGAGGAGGAGGAGGAGGAGGAGGAGGAGAAGAAGAAAGAAAGGAAGGGTGAGGAAGGGACAGAGACGAGGAACAGCACGAGCAGAAGAGGCTACGAGATCTGGGCCGTCCTAGAGGGAGTCCCGGCCTACCCAATTGGCTACGCAAGTGTAACGGCAACTTTTACAATGTCAGGTTATACACGCCCTCGCACGAGCTTAGGACGTACCTTCTCTTACACCTGCACTTGGCTAGCCTTTGCAACTATGTTCCCGTGTCATCCGCTATGGATGCACCGACTCAGGGGCACCCACTAGCTAACGCTCCTCTTGTTCGGTGCCGCTCCGACCATCCTCGTACCTCTATACACGTATATACGTACCTAGGTGCATACCTATGCATACGCGGAGTACCTTCCTAGTCGTGCAATTCTTTTATCGAACGTCAAAACTTCCTACCGGACAATTTGCCATTTCACCGATTCAACGAGAAAATAAATAATTGCCGCGAATCGAGTATAACGTTCAAGTTGTACCAACGACCAGCCACATTTCCGGCAGATTCGAGCCTCGATAAGAATGATATTAATACCACGACCGTGTTATATGCAATTGTACTTTCTCACGCGCCCTAAACATCGCGGAGCCGCCTCGGTCGTTGAGCAATACGTACTCTAGACGTCTAGACGCCCGGCTACGCGTAGGATTCGCTGCGCAGAAGAAAAAGTCTGGAAGAATTGGAAAGAATTTTGTCGCGACGGCGGAAATCCCGAGGTTTATCGAGGCTTTTAATTCGCGATGGAATCGAACGAGCGATGATTTCGCTAAAAATTGATCGAAGCTACGCGGATGCCGAGACGACGACCACGGCGACCACGGCGACGACGACGACGACGTCGACGGGGAACGCGGAGGGCCGCCACCGTCCCGGTAAATTATAGCGTTGGGAAATCTCGTGTTGTCGGCCCATTCCGGGGGATTGGAATTCCGCTGGAACAATATTAATACGGTGGCCGACAAAAGCGCGTCTCGCGGCAACGACATTGACGAAAGAGAGACGGCAAAGGGGAGCTGGAGAGAGGAGGAGAAGGCGACGCGTTCTCGAAGCGTGTGTTTCGGTGGAATGTCGCAGGCGTGACAAGAGGCCGTTAAGAAGAGTCTCGGTCCGATTGGGTAAGCGGATGCGGTCACTCCGGATGATTTAGCGCGACGTCCACCGTCATCTCGTGAAATATGCGCCGGTCCGGCTCGAGGTCATTTAAAAGTCTAATCCGCGTCGGTACGATCCTCGTTATATTCGTCAATAACGGGCGCGATACGTCGCGACGAGAGCTCGCGAACAACCCCTCCGGGAGAGGGGAAGGGAAGGGAAAAGAAGATCGACTGGCCATAAAACCTAACCCGCGTTTGTCGATAGGATAGGAGGACGAAATTTCGTCTAATTAAATCGGAGTAGGCGGAAACAGAGTGACGAGGAGCTAGTTGGCAGGGTCGCAGCAGCATGAACGGTTGTGCATTCGCGAATGTTAAGTCAGACAGGATACAGCGGCGTACTACAGGTTAATATAGCCTCGATCGTTCTGGGATGGGAATGGCGGAGCCAGTGAAGCGATCGTGTACTATCTGAGAGGAGGGAAGCGGATGAGAGCGAGCGAGCACGGGCATTAATTAAAAAGGTTGCGCATTAAAATGATTTGTTTTAATTGGCTGAACGCGCTGAGGTATTTATGGCCTCGCGGTCCTTCGCTCGGTCTGTCGGTCTGCGGCCTCTACAACGAACGTCGACTCGGACTTCTTCTTCTGCTGCCTCTCTTTCTCTTCCCCCTCCTCCGCCCCTCCGCCCCCAACCCCGTCCCGCCTTCCACGCTTTCTCGGCTCGTCTTCCCTTCGCCTTTCTCGCCTTCCTCGCCTTCCTCGCCTTCCTCGCCTTCCTCGCCTTCCTCGCCTTCCTCCCGTCTTTCCTCTCGTGGCCAAGTCCGTCGCGGCCTAGTCCCCTCCGCCCCTGACCTCTTCGATTATCTCGAAATCGGACGATCGTTCATTCCGACTAGCCACGAGAGCTAAAAGCCGATTCTCTTCTTCTGCCATGGAGAAGAACCGAGGGCGATTCATAAATATCGGGCCACGACAAGTGGATCTTTATTACCAGGAATGATTTACGCGCGACTCTGCCTCGCTCTTTCTTCGACTCTGTCACCGGCCTATCTTCCAGCCTAGCCTGCGCGTCTCTCGAAAGGAGCATCGGCTGTGCCACTAATTTAGGAATCTTTCGCTTTCCTCTCTCTCTCTCTCTCTCTCGCTCTGCCTCTTCCTCTCTTCAAGAGTGAGACTGTCGAGACGGTTCGAGCCGGCAAACTGGAAACGAGCATAGTCGCGATGCGGGTCGACCGAAGACGGTTAAAAAGTAAATACTCGGAGAGAGCCTACGGCTCGAACGGAGTCGAGTTAAGTCGAGTGAAGTCGAGTCGAGTCGAGTCGAGTCGAGTCGACTCGAGATCGAGTCGAGGCTGCCGCGGTGGGTGGAATCAACGTTTCGAACGGACGATGGCTAAGGTGGGATCGTGATGGGCCGTGATGGTGGTGTGGCCGTGGAACGATGCCGAAGAGGAGGCAGGACCAAAGTGAACCGAAGGTGATGCATGGCCGACGGTTTCTACGGCGGGGCCGCAGACGAAGAAATAAAGAATAAGAAGAATATCCGCTTCGTCGGGTCCAGAGCCGGCCCCCTGGAGCAAACGCTGTCATAACTCAATCCCACCTTCGTCCGTTCGTTCGTACGTCCGTACGTCCGTCCCGTACCGGTGCAGGTTGCACCTGCGTCTGTCTTCCTCTTTCTCCGACTCTCTCCTCCTTGCTTACATCTCTGCCCCTCTCTCGTTTCTTCTCTATCCGTCTTTCTCCGTGGCCGATCTTGATCATGGCGAACTATACCCTCTCTCGATGACTTTACATCGAGAGATCTCCTTCTTTCCTCCTTTAGATTCCATCCTCTTCTCTCCCCGATCTCGTCATGAGCCACCAGCTTTTCGTCTTCGGCAAGAATCGAACCCGCGCGCGCGCGCACACACACACACACACACTTGCGTCAACAGACGGAACAACGACAACGAGAGGGAGAAACTCCGGATTGGAGCGCACCTCCTTCCCACTCGATACCTTCAGCGAGAATTCCTCCCGTTCAATCCGATTCCCGTAAACAGCTTTTTGCCAGAGGTACGCATACACGCGCGATGGACCAGGACCACCGACGTTTCCACTTGTCGTCGAGTTAACGTCGATTTCGGCTGGAACGAATTCCGTCCGTGCTCGTATCGTCACTGTTACCAAGATCGAGTCGAAAACCGGTTTAAGAAGTGATTCACGCGTTATTTAAATGGTATAAATTGCTCGATTCCAGCCGAGATAAAAGCTCGTAAGACGAATCGCGGCTTTAATTATAGATTTCTCAAATTTATGTAAACAAGGGGATTAATCTGCCGTATACCGCCGCCCGATATTCCGATTCTTCGATGTGGGAGCGTGGGAGGGCAGAGAGGGTTTTTGACGCGGCCTCGAAACCACCGAGTTGTTCAATCGATCGATCCTGTACATCGCTTTCGATCCTCTCAACCCTTCGAGCGATAAATCTTTTGGGAGGAAAGGCCGGTCAAAGCGGCCTCTCGATCGAGGCGGGGATCGTTTGGATTTGGCGCGAATGGAAACGCAAATCGGAACAAACGATCGAACGGGCAAACGTCAGATACTCTCGACCCCAAAAAGCCAGCTTCATTAGCGCGTACGTGACCGCGCGTCAAAATAAGTTCAAATTAACTCGCGAATCCCAATCAAAGGCGGTCGGTCCTGCTGGGACAAACAAAACTGGGAATTTCGTTTCTGTCGACCGCCAGGGAGTGGTTTGTTAGTCCCGCATTTCGCGCTGATGCTGTAAGTCGGCGAGAGTAAAAGAGAAAAGAGCGCGGGGCGAAGGGGGGAGAGAGGGAGGGAGAGAGAGGGGGAGAGAGAGAGAGAGAAAGGCAGAAACGGAGGCAGAGACTGGTGAAGGAAATGGGATAGAGCGAGAGATTCTAGCTGCCGCGTCAGGGAGATTAGGGGATCGTAGGGTTGGTTGTTGCCAGTAGAGCCAACGTGGGCACGGAGCGAAGGGGTGGTTAACGCTTCGCAGCCGAGGCTCAGAATAAACAACAATATTATAACGCGAGCTTAATTGCGCCAGAGGGCTCGGTAACGGGCGCATAAATCGGAGCAGCGAGCGCGCGCGCCCTCGAAACTACCCTCACCACGTCCTCCTCTCTCTTTACCTCCGTCTTCGTCCCTCCGATTCACCACCCCTGGAACATGTACCAGTCTTCCACGAGCCGCTCCCGGAGTAGGATTCATTTACAATAAACATGTCCTCCGCTAATTTCGTCGGTGGAAAAGGAGGAATCTCCAGGAACGGAGGAGCGTCTTAACCGTAACGTACGTCGACGTTTCTGCCTTCTCGTTCACCGAAGAAGACGATCATTCGTTAGGGGAAGGATCGCGAGTTCTTCGTTATCGGGGGATAACCTTACCGGAGATTACGAGCCGAATTTCTACGCGGATACCACCGTTCCTGCCCATTCGTTACCCTTTCGCCCTTAACCACCCAGCCAGGCTTGGACCGCGTAGAAAAAATTTTAATTAAATAAAACAACTTGCTAGTCGAGCGCGCGGCCCATATTTTTTATTTCGTTCCTGGACTCGCCGCCTTCTTCTCTCTTTACCACATTTACGAGAACGGCTTTCACGGAGTATTCGCGTTCACCGCACTTATCGAGGATACTCTTTCTCTTTCTCTTTCCCTTTCTCTCTCCCCTTCTCTCCCTCCTGCGTGTTAGCCTGCTGCGACGCGATGCCGAAAAATTTCACTTCGCTAGACATGGTTGCGATACCTGCGGTTTGGCCACGCTGTACAGCCGCGACCGCGTTTTCCAAAGACAACGGGGGGTGAAGGAGAACCGGAAGAGGGGCAACGAAAGAGTCCGAGGTTACGATGGACAGACGCTAGGATATCGAACAAGCCTGGCAAACGAAGAGAAGAAGAGAAGAAGAGAAGAAGAGAAGAAGAGACGAAGAGACGAAGAGAAAAGAAGAAAGAGCGGTGGATGGAAGTTGGGGCTTCGGGGGATGCGGTCTTTCCAAAAGAGCCTGTAAAGAGAGGGACAGAGAAAGAGGGAGGCAGAGGCAGAGGCGGAGGCGGAGGCGGAGAAGGGAGAGTTAGGTCTGGGTTAGCGGCCGGCGGCTATATCTACGCGTCCTCGACCGCAGGCCTGTTTTATTTTATGAATCGCAATATTTCACGCGACAACTGGACTCGCGGGGCGGTCACCGCTAAACTGTCTGCATACGGGGGCCGTGCTTACCGCGTGCCACCATACCAAACCATACCACACCGCTACGTACCATCGCTACCGACCACCATTGCCACCACATAGAACGAAGAAAACCCATGCTAACGTACATACGTTCGTACACAACCGCGTTCTTGCGACACAATGCGCGCACGGCAGAAACACCTCACTAATACATTTCAATGCGACGAATGCGGTGCAACAGCGTCGCATTGTTCCTCGGGGGGCATGCAGAAATCTTTCTTCCTCCTCTTTCTTTTCTCTCGCGGCCTACTGCTGCTGCTACTGCTGGTGCTGTTGCTGTTGCTGTTCGAGCCAGAGGCCGTTTTGCTCTCGGTAGCGCGGACAATCCCCACTTCCCCGCGGGATTCGCCGGCAGGATGTTTTAAGGGTGCCTATGGGGTGATCCGTAAAGACGACACCGTGCCTCATTAGCAGCACCGATCGAGGTGAGAGAAAACGATACACGCACACACACCGTGGAGACAATGGTCCTACCGATGCGAGACGATCTCTCTCTCTCTCTCTCTCTCTCTCTCTCTCTCTCCCTTCCTGAATCGCGAAATTTACGATGACCAGAGATTTATATACCGCTTCAATCGGAACATGCCTCGCGTTCGAATTAACCAACCGATCTCCCTCGTACGGTTTTTTGTCGTTATCTCGAATCCGGTAACTCGCCCCTTTTCTACGCAGGCAATTTTTCGATTGACCGCGTGTGCTTAATATCTAAGGGCCGTTGCCGGAGGGAATGGAACGAAACGAAAGGAAAAGGGATGGCCGCGTTTCGTTGGTAAAGAGCGGAGAACGTCATTCGGTGGAACGTCAACGTGCGGCGAGGTTACGCCAATCTCACCCAGTATGCCTATCTTTACGGCGTTTACCTGACCAGCTACGAAGGAGGTGGACGCGCCATTACTGCTACGGAAGATAAAAGATACGCGCGCGCCACGCCGCGGTCCATATATGTAAATACCTCTGGGGAACTGGCGTACACATCGTCAGGCAGAAACGAGAGGGTTGCCGGTGGGTAGAACGCTGGAAAGGACTGACCGGAGCACGACCAGGAGAAGAGGCCGTGCGCGCGGTTAGAGGGGCGGAGGGCCCGAGGGTGGAACGAACGAAACGTACGGTCAGTAGCTCGCGTATGTAACATACTATCTTGAATATGCGCATACATCGAGAATTGCCCGCTTATTCTCAGAATTGGTTAGGCGTTCGAACGCGCGGGAGCTGCCTGTCTTCTCGTAATTATCTCTTTTCTCCTCTTCCTTCCTTCCTTCCTTCCTTCCTTCCTTCCTTCCTTCCTTCCTTCCTTCCTTCCTTCCTTCCTCCCTTCCTTCCTCTCTCCTTTCCACTCTCGTCCATTCTTTCCTTTTTCCCTCGCGCTCTTCCATTCTTTTCAATCCTTTCTCCCTTCTATTTTACCACGCGCTCTTTACCGGTGTCACGTTTCCATCCGATCTTTTGCAATTTCCTCCGGTGGCCATAACGAAACGTGGCGGCCCCCAGCTCCCGAATCTAAACGAACGACGAACTCTAGAAATTGAGGCTGAGCGAAATCGGACGTATACCTGTATATAGAGCTAGGTTGGTATAATCGATGATAATAGTTTGTTGCTTTCCGGGAAGCTACGAAACTTTGTAGAAACGCTTCTTGCTAAATTGTCTCCGTTTGCCCGGCGAAACGGGACAGAGTTTGGATCCGACATTGCCGACAACTGACGCGCGAGCGACGCCCGCCTCCGCTCTCCGTTTTCCACGAAAATGAACCCGGAGAAAGTCCTAATCAAGCTAGCCCGCCGGAAGTTTTAACTACCTGCGGTCGAAAGATGACGCGCAGTTCCAGGTACGATGTCGTCGACTACGGGAACCGAACGAACGGTGATCGAGCAGACACGGTTGCGTTAAGAAACTTTCGAGATAGACGAGTAGAATTTACGAGGGGAACTAGGCCAGTCGGTTAATCTTCGACTAATGTACGGCAACCTTCGCCCGAAAAGTTCGAATCGAGACACCCAACGCCGAAACCTAGCACGCCTGTGTGTATCGAAAAGGCTATCTCTGGACTGCGGGAGAGATCGTAAGGGGCAGTCGAATGGACGATAGAGGAGGCTAATCCCTGGAAACGGGCTGAATCGTGACATTAAACGAAACCCCTGTGTCGTTTCGAACCGAGAGAAACGCGGAGACTTCTCCGGTCGAGCGATCGAACCTCCAAGACACGGCGGCTAGCTTACAGAAGGTAACGCGTGTTCGAGACGGGTAGCACGAGTGGCAAGAGTGGCAAGAGTGGCGGGGATCGTGGCGAAGGAGGGAGCGAAAAAGGGACGAGGAAATCGAGCCGGGCGAACGAGCGAGCATAGGTGTTAACATTTGCTTTATAGCGATCGCTCTACGCTCGGGCAATGGTTTAATACTCGGGTCGGCGACGTGCACGCTCGACACGCGAGAGGAACGTCCCCGTGCCGACGCGGCGCGACGCGGCGCCCAGTTACGAGCACCCACGTATGCTACCTCCACTCGACCGTATTCCTAGCGGAGGAGAATACGTATTTCCGTGGCCGATCTCGGGCAACCGTTTTACTTAGAACGTGTCGACGATTCGTCCATGTCTCCCGATTCTACCACGGCCGTTCGGCTCGTCGTAGGACGTTAACGGTGGAAATTCGCGTTGCCCAGTTTCCATTTGATCGCATTTTTAACGAAGCATTACCTCGCGCTAGTCATTTCGCCCGTATAACGAAGCATTAGCATGAGCAAGTTTCCAGTTAGTACTGGTAGGACGCGTACTTACTTGCACGGGCCATAATGCAAGCCCATTAAATACTAGAATGACCCGTGGGCTTACAGACCGCTATGAGATGTTAATACGACTCTACCCACTTCCTTCTCGCTCTCTCTCTCTCGCTCTCTCGCTCTCTCGCTCTCTCGCTCTCTCGCTCTCCCGCTCTCTCGCTCCAGTTTCCCCGTTCCATCTCCGCACTTTCTTCGCACGACACTCGTACGAACGGACACGGTCCTTTATTTTATAGTTATGCAGCGAGGACACTTTTACTACGAGCTCGCGAACGTTTCGCGGTCTCAGCTCTCGACGCTGGCTTTTATTGTCACCGGACCTTTTTATCCCCGAACGCGACACCCTTTACTTAGAACACTCGAGGTTCTTCCCTGCGCCCCGCCGAGCCGAAAGACGCGGACGCAAGCGATACAAGATTGTCCGAGGACTACGTAACGACACGGTAGATATCGGTGAAAACAGCCTTCCGTATTTCGATTCAGGTTACCCTCGATGCACCGATGCCCACTTTCGGGGCGTACTTTCCGATATTTACGATCGATCACCCGTGTGTATCGATGTTAACGCACTCGCGAAGGTACCTCGAGTTAAGATAAATAGCCCGGTGAAAGGAGTACCGAGCCACGAAAAGATCTGCACGTTTCGCGTCGAACGCGGTCACGGTTCGTTCGACGACTCCACCGATCTACGATCGATCGAATATAATTGTACCTAACTGGAAATTCCGTGATAAATGCGATCCTTTTGTTAACCGGATAATGCGGCAAGTTTTCTGCCGCCAAACCCATTGTTGTCACGACGTACAACGTTTCCTATACGTCATGCGAACTATCGAGAGGTTTCGTACACGGAGAACGTGCCCGAGCAATTACTTTTACGTGCAGTTTTCACAAGGATCGTTTAAAATTATTAATCGCTCGATAATTTTGCCCGAAACAGAGACAGCTTCTTCGAGCGGTGGCGATAGCGAATTCAAAGACGCGGTAAATCGTACCTATCCGTAAAGCTACGTAGACCGATAAACAAGGTACACTCACTTTGTGTAGAAAGCGTTGCTGCACTCCGAACACCCGAAGCTGCGTTTCCGTCCAGATTCCTCGGCCCATCCCGTCGACGTCGATCCCGTGCACTCTTTTTGATGACCACTCAAGTCAGATCTCCTCGCGAACGACGCCAGACACTTTGCACATGGAAACGGCCGTTCTCCGGTGTGACTTCTGATATGATTTCGCAACGAGACTTTCGCGAATGCCTTCTTACACACTGGACAACCGTACTTGGGCAACGATTTGCCACAACTCGTAGCGGCCTCGTCGTTCTGCACGGTTCCGGTGTGAAGAGCCTCGTGAAACATACATTCCGCTTGCGAGTCCGAGGCGAAACTGCAGCTACCGCATTTCCATTCGTCTTTCGCGGTTGTCTTTCGAACGTCGTTCGCGCTGTTGTTTTCGCCATCGTCGTCGTTGTTGTCATCACCGTCACCGTCGCCGTCGCCGTCGCCGTCGCCGTCGCGGTCGCCGTCGCCACCTTTGTGGCCACCGTCCTTGTCAGAACACTTATTCTCCCTCGTGTGCCTCGTCACGTCTTGCGACAGGGCGAAAACGATACCACACTTGGGACACCTACGAATTGGTAAACATTCGTCAGATTGGATTCCGCGCTAACCGAGAAGAAGCAGGATTGCAAGAGTTCTTTCCCTCTTTCCTCACCTATGACAAACTTCCGGGTGCCTGTCGAGCAGATGCCTCTTGTGCTCCGACAAATTCGTCTGGTTTTCCTCGCAATGCGGACACTGCCGAGCCATAGTTATCGACAAGTTTTCGTTACATTTGCGAGCTTTCACGATTTCCTTGTGTCTCGAGGTTCGCCGGTGCAAGACCGCGTCTTGAGCCGTGGCGAAATTCATCGTGCAAAAGGAACAAAAGTAGGGAGCCGGGTGAGAGGACGACTCGTTCGTCTCGCTCTTTTCCTCGGTGTTCGCAGCATGACAAGTCAACTGATGACGCTGAAGGGCCACCAACGATCTAACCATTTGCGGGCACAAATTACATTTGATTCGCTGTTGATACGCGTCCGTCACTGTTGTACTCTCTTCGTGACCGGTTTCCCTGATGTGTAATCGAAGCTGTAAATTATATCGAAATCGTCGCTCGCAGCTGCCGCAGGGCAAAGCTCGTTGACGACCGATCACGATCGGCACAGAACCGTTCATCATCGAGACAACGTCGCGATGACTGGTACTCAGCAGGTGAGAGTCCATCGTCTCGTTGTCCTCGCACCAAAAGTCGCAAGGAGTGCATTTATAGCTGCCGCCGTTCTGAAAGCGGAGATCAACCAAGCTGAAAATCTCGAGTACCGAGTCGAGATGCACGAACCTGGTAAATGCAGGAGACGTACGATAGATATAAACTGGGATATACCTGCTCGAGCGTTTTCGCATGAAGCTCGGAACGCCAATGACGCAGAAAGGTTTCCTCCGTGTTACAATAAAAGCGGCAAGAGGAGCACTGAAAGGGGCACTGCCGAACCACATTCGCCATGTTTTCTAGTAAAAACCGACGCGCTCGTGGCCCGCGAGGATTTACGCCCGCGACGCGGCAGTGATAATGAGAGAGCAAATGCTTCCCCATTTGTGCCCTTCTCACTCGAGCGTGGCACATCTCGCACCAAAGTATCTCCTTCTCTCGTTTCCGCAAACTTTTCTTAACCTCCTTCGTTTCCGCCGGCTCTTTCGTTCTCTGCTGATCGAAAACGTAATTTCAATCGATCGAGTCGCAACCAACGAAACAACGACCCTTTTACCTGATTACGAGTCGACGGTTTTCTCGCTGCGTGCATGTTCCCGGCACGCGGCAAACAAAAAACCCCATCGATTTCTCGGATGCTCCTTCTCGCGTGCAAATCAGAGAGAAGATGCCTGTTGTAGACCAATCGAGATGCAAGTTTTCTGCCGCAAGGACTACACCAATATCCAGACTCGATATCCGTTTGTGAGCCCGGGACCCATTTCCCTCGTGTGTGTCCCGGCGGTGGTTGTCCGACGTTGCTTTTCGCCTCGTACTCCTCCAACTTCTACGAAACGTTCGAGGAACAGAGAGAGAGAGAGAGAGAGAGAGAGAGAGAGAGAGAGAGAGAGAGAGAGAAGGGATGGGAGAGCGTCGCGCTCAAGGAATTTTCACGATTACGTACCTGGGAGGCTTCGGAGGGTCGCCATTTGCCACCGGTGTAAGTCGGCGGCGGATGCTCTTGATGTTCGTCTTCTGGTTCCACGTCGTCGTCCTGAAGTTGAGACATATTTTGAGGGAGATCGTCCAATCCGGGTTTCCATTTGCCACCGGTGTGACCGTGCGGTGGACGTTCTCGATCCTCCCCGTCGTCGGACTCGGAGTAAGAGTCGTCCTCCCCCAAATCTTCCTCCAATATATCGTCCTCCGAGTCCTCGTCCTGTTGATATTCAAACTCGTATCTGGTTAAATCCTTGTTCTCGTTGTTCGCCACCAGCTCGGCCAGTATCGTGTCCTCCAGCCACGTTTGATGAACCTGCTCGATCCTCTGCGTCTCCTCCTGCCTCTTTCTATCCGTCTGCTTCGATTCGACGTGGGACGTCATGAGACTCTCCAAAGAATTTTCCGGTTCGTGCTTCGCCGAGAACGCGCTGCTCTCGATACTCGCCGCGACATGGGTCATCGATTGGCTTAATTTGTTCCGACTGCCCGTAACTGTAGGCTTACTGGCCGCGGAAGAAACGATATCGGGAAAGCCAACGAGCGATGGCATACAGAGATGTTCCGTTGGATCGTCCAGTTCTGAAACACCGGGCAGCATACTGTGCAGCTTCTCCTTCACCGTCGACTCCTCCGCGTCCACCTGCGCCTTGATCTGACTCTTCTTTCTTTTCTCCTCCTTCTTCAACTTTCTACTCTCTTCCAGCAACGCGTTCGCCCTTCGTGGATTCGACTTTGAGCTGCTCTGCAGCTCGAGCGAGCTGAAGAACGCGTCCGCGTTCAGTATTTCGGGATAGCTGACGGTAGTGGGTGTCGTGGGTGACACCCGTACGGACACGTTCTTGTCGTCCGGTGGCCGACATCCGGATTGACGATGTCGCACGTAATTCTCGAGGCCGTGTATCGTCAAGTGACATTTAATGCAGAAATGAGTGTCGTCGTCGTCCTCGTAACTTTCCATCGATTATCCGCCCTCTCTGAAAGCATGTTCGCGAGCGTGACAGGTCGATCCATCGATCGACCGATCGATCGATGTTAATTCGTAGGATCGTCGCGGTAACGAGCAACGAGTAACGCGAGCGACGCGAGCGACGCGAGCAGCGAGAGTAAACGAGGAAAAATTGAACGGTCGACGCGTCGAACGAGAACAGCCCCTAGTTCCTTTCCGAGAGCGGAGAAACTTTCGACGGGCGGCCGCGAAGAAACTTGCTCGAGGAAAAGTAAGGACGAGAGAGGAGAGCGGAACGGAACACGTGTGGAAAAGGGAATAGAGAAACGAGGAGGATATCGGTGGAAGGATTGACGGACCGCGTATGGATTACGCAAAGCGTGCAAAGGGCAGTGCATCGCGTAAGCGAACCGCACCGGGCAAATTGAAGGTCCGATATTCGCGGAACAGAAGGGAAACAAGTTGACGCTTCGTACGAGCTAGGGGTAGGAAGATCGGTCGATGCCGCTTGGCCGTTATTCGGACGACGACACTTCGCCTCCCAGTCCTGGCCGACCCTCCGCCGCCCTCCACCGCCCTCTCCCGTCCTCCCCAGCCCGTTACCCACCCCTGCTTACTTCCAACCATCCACCGCCACCCCCTCGCCCACCTACCACCCACCTCAACCTCCTCCACCTCCTCGCCCTCCTCGCCCTCCTGCCGTACGCCCTCCGCTACCTCTACCCCCTGGCCTTGTTGCGCCCTTTCCGTTTCCCCTTTCCGAAGTCTGCGAACCGGCAGCGACCTCGTGGCTCCGTCTCCCTATACCCTGTTTCTCTCGCTCCCTCTCCCCCGTCTCCCTCTCGTCTTATTAAACGGAGAAAACTACCAAATGAGATTTCCATCCAGCTCGAAACACGCTCCTCGCGACCCGATCGCTTAACGCGCGGATCTAGCCGGATCGTTTACTTTTGACGTGACTAAAATTCGATTTGCAACGAGATAGCGAAACGCCCGAATTATAGGGGGAGGAGGTGAAAACCTAGCCAGCTCTTGGCCGAACGTTCTCTTTTTTCTTTTCCCCTCGATTCGTTCGTGTGCTGAAATTATGACAGCGCGAAACGAATTGACGCTAATTACTCGAAATATCCTCGGCTCTAAATATGCTACCTAAAATCTGCCACCGATCGAATTTTTCCGTTTCTCCGGCTTCCCTCTTCCCTTCTCCTTTTTCCTTTTCTTTTTCACCGTAATACACGAAATATCACGAAGGCTCTTTGATATCGCGGAACAGCAACGTGTCACGCAATCGTTTGCCACGACAGAGCACAAGCAAAGGCAAACGGAGCAAAGCAAACGCGTCCCAATTAAGCTTAGGATGGCCGTGGCATATTAAATATTTGCAGAGCAGGGCCAATCTTTTGGAACAACGATATTAATTGTACATCGTCGTTGGGAACGCGCGCGTACACGGGCAGGAACAAAGATGCGTGAAACGAGCCACGAGAGATGGGAGAGGAGAAGTAAATCGAGTGGACAGATCCGTCGAGATTTACGAGTGTTTGCCGGAAAAACAAGAAAGCCCGTTAATTGGCTAGCGGTCTCGTGGACAGCATCGAGACGTCGATACGTCAATATAATGTCCAACTTTGACATATCGCGGGGAGACTTGGAAGCAACCGATAGCTGCCGCCGCGTTAACGTTGATCGACGATCACCGATGACTAATCCCTTATTACCCATCGTGCTATGGGAAAAAGTAGAGGCGCACCTGCTACCAAGGAAACGGCGGCTGGTATTTTCGTTCGATTCTCCTTACGCGAAAACTAACCGGGAGTCGTTGCTCGGCCAAAGAACGCGAGGCCACTTTGCGATCTACTAACTGCAGACACCGGGTGGAAGGAGAGCTACCGAAGGAAGAGGAGGGACGGATACTTGTTGAACGCACGAACTAGACGAATTCCCTCTGTTGCGATGCCACGCGAGGCTAAATTACACGTGCCGCGTGCACACCGAAACCGTACGACCTCGAACGAAGAAGAACGGCCACCGTTTGAAACGGAGCGCGGTTTTTGCCGCGACGTGGATCGTCGGCGGGGGACGTTCGCGTTGACTGCCTCCGATCGATGTGTCGTTAATCCGATCGAAATGCTCGAGGGTCTCGCGCGTCCCCTTCGTATCAACCTCAATTAACGATAATCAGCTCTCGAACCCTCGTTCGCTCTTGCCAAAATCGATCTTTAAAGAACGAGAAGAACGCCGGACGACTTCCGCGTCAACCAAACGGAAACAACAGTTACTATCTATGTCGACGATAGAAGGCTCGCGCGAACCAGAGAAGAAACAGGCGGAAGAGGCGAGAAAGAGTTTCTTGGAAAAACTCTTTTTCACCCGTCTTTTGCTACGTGTTTTATCCTTTCAGCGAAATCCATGCGATCGATGTCACGCGATAGATGGCACATATTCCTCCCCACTCACAGAAGAATGTTTCAAGTGTGCATAATTAAAAGCAATATATATATACATATATATATATATATATCTCGTCGGTGATTTCTCGATGGTGATCCTTCGCGAATCGAAAAGGTTCGAAAAGCGTAGGAAGACACGAGATAGCCACGGACGAACGTCCGAGATAGGTAGAGCGTAAAGAGGTGGAGGTTGGTCTCTAGAAGGGAGATGGACCGGAGGTAGATGCAGGGGATGCAAGGTCCGGGGAATATTGAGCCGCTCCGTTAATGTTTATAACGACGTTAGACGTTGGTGTCCCCGGTAGCGCGTGTATAGGTGCCATAGGATAGCTAGGTGGCTTCGCCTACCCTCTAGCGTAGCCTCTGCCTCCTCCCTTCTCACCCTTTACATCCATGTCTCTCATTCCCTCTTATTATCCTTCGCTCTCGTATCTTCTCCGTCTCCTTCTCCTTCTCCTTCTCCTTCTTCGCCGTCTCTCTTTCCCATTCGTATGGCGATGCCGCGCGTCTCTGTCTCTCCCTGGCCATCCGTTCTTTCTTTCTCCCGGCATCTGTCGCTCTCTTTCTCAGCGGTGTGGCACACACAGCGATAGTAGTAACAACGGTAGCAGCAGCAGCAGCAGCGGCAGCGGTGGCGGTGGCGGCGGCGGCGGCAGCAGCAGCAGCAGTAGCAGCAGAGGTAGGTAGAGGCAGAGGCAGAGGCAACGGCAGGACAGGAACTGACATAAGCGCACGAGTGTGTATGTAGAGCACGTACTCGGGGGCTCTCCAGTTCGACGGAGTAGGCGGAGGCGGGTGGAAGGATGGGTGGCTGGGGGTGGTCGTGGGGACCTCTCGGTCGAGAGAGTATGGGCTGTGGGTGGTGGACGGGTGGATATAGCGCGGAGGGTGAGTATGTCGGTGGGTCGAGGAGGAAGAGGAGAAGGGGAGGGCTGCATCCTAGCAATGGGACGAGGGAGCCTCTGTCTAATCGATGCCGCGGCGGTGCGCGCTCGCCCCGCTGGCTATTACGCACCTTAATGTCCTTTTCCCTCGCCTCCCCCCCGCGCCCGACCACCCTCGCCCCGGTCGGTCTCTTCCTCCTCTTCCACCTTCGACGCCGCACCGCTGTCCCCTCGAATGCTCGCGCTGCCTCGCCGCTTTCCTCGTCTCGCCTGCCTTTCTTCGTTTCTGCCTCGCTTTCCCACCAACGGGCCGCCCAACCCTCCCTTTCTCTCCTTTCCGCCACCTTTCTCTACCACGTTTTCCCTCTTTATCCCGCCGCTACCCACGTTCTCTCGAACACCGAGAGGCGGCCATGACACGTGTCAATCTACCGCAGACGCCCGATCGATACCGACGGACCTCGGCTTCTCTCTGCGCTCCTCCACCTCTTTCTTCGCCCTATCGTCGACAACCACCCCATCCTCGTCCACCTAACCACCCTACCGGCTCCCCCTTACACACCCCAGCCTCCCCACGTCGTCAACCAGCCCGCACGGCAACCCCCTGTCCCTCGCGACCCCTTACGACCACGCGCCACACTCCCTATACCGAACCTTCTGCGAATGCTATACACGCTGACGCCAACCCTCGACCCATGACCCGCTCTCTGCCACCGTCACCGAGAGAATCGCGCCTATTTCAACTACACAAAGGAGATTTCGTTCTCGAGACTTGGCCAATCGTACGGCACACACACACACACCGCGGCCGTCCTCTGTCTCTACTTTCTCTCTCTCTCTCTCTCTCTCTCTCTCTCTCTCTCTCTCGAGCCCACCGAGAGAAACCTGTCCAGGCCGTGTCACCGAAGCCTCCCAAACTTTATCCAACTCGGTCCACCTTCCACCGAATTCAACGGAATTCCAACCTTTCGACCTCTCGCTCTTTTTTACCAAGGACGACTTTACTTGCTCTCCAGCCGTTCTCCAATCGCTCATACCCTATCTACCTACTTGCTCGGCCACGATATCGAATACGTTTAACAGAAATCCTGCCACTCGTCGATACGATGCTCCTCGTCTCTCGTTTTACTCGAGATTCCACGGTCCGTCGCTAATTGTCCTCGCAAACCGTCCTCTCCCCTAACTTAACCCAATCCCCGCCTCCCCCCCGCTCCGAATATCGGTTTGCCGCAATGAAAACTTCTGCGAAACTTTTCCGCGAATCTTCGTATCGAACTTACGGAACGTGCTCAGCTGGCGAAACAAGCGCGACGCGACGACGGTCGAAAGAGGGTGTGATTTATTTGGACAAATATGGCTCGATTAAAACGAAAGCATACATCGTTGGCAAATTTATACTCTTATTATATATAGACACGTCGTTTCGAACGCGAACAAACACTCGACATCCCTGGCAGTGTCCTTGCAAATAAAAATTCCCATTGCCGCGTATTTTCTGTCGTTCCCGCTCAGTCAGTTGCGTATATGTAACAGCTCCGACGTAAATTCGACAGTAAGGAACGTATTCGTCGGCGGCTCGAAACGTTTCGCGATAGGCGATAATTCACAGATCGAGCCGAAGCCGATTTCGTTAGGTTAGAAACGCGGGAAGTTTATCGTGGTCGTAAACTTTCAACGAGCGCGAAAATATGCGAGCACTACGAGGAAAGAACGTTAAAGTACGATCGTGCGCGTCTCTTCCCGCGCGCACCGTTTCGCGGGACGTTGATGTTTCGACCGACGATACCGGTTGATGTATCCTTCGCTCGAAATAATGCATCGAGTGAATCGCCGCGGACTTTGATCGGCAGGTATGAAAAAAAGCAGATCCGAGAACGAGCGATACTTGCGCGTTCGTAATTCGATTAACCGCGGGGGTTCGTCTGCGATCTCTCTACGTTAAAACACCGAAGAAATGATTTTCAAACAAAGTCGAGTCTGGTGAGCGGAGACCTCTCATCTGGCAGCGAATTCTAATCGTCGATTGCCCGAGTTATTTTCGATACTGCGAAGGTTACTTCGTTTCGAGGAGGGGTCTTTCCGCGTCTTACCCCTGTCGAGCAAGACTGCTCTTGTATCTACTCTTTTCTTCGCTTTATTCTCGTCGGCTGACCTACGCGTGGAAACCACGCCGAAACCACGGCCAGAGAAACCGGAAAAGTATACCTTGCATCCTTCTTTTCGGAGGTAATCCGATAAAGAAGAAAAAGAAAGTGTAGACTTAAGAAGCTGTTCGGCTTATTCGTCGCTTCGGAACCCCCCGCGCTTCCCTCGATTCGAGTTGCTTGCTACTTGCTACTTGAAACGTGTTAAGAAAACACTTAAGGAAAAAGAGGATCGATCACGCGTCTATGATTTCGTCTGCAAGTTTCGAGATTCGATAAAAATTTCCTAGGTGAATGTTCCGTGAGGGTCGAATCGTTTCTCCAAAGATTCATTTCACTTCTGCGTCGATCCCATCGACGCGTATGCTACCGTAGTTATGCGTAAAACGTATCGTTCGGCGAATACACGAGCGAGGTTGAAGATGTCGCGAAATGTCATAAGATCGACGGTGCCACCACGGTAGATAGTCGGGAAAAGCGTTGTACGCAGTAGTTTATTTTACGAGGTGCACTTATTTCGGGTCCCCCGGGGAACTGACTGTACAAAATGAGCAAACGTACACTGTAGTGGTGGACTTGTGCACTGACCCACATTGTCGTTGCATAACGGGACGTCTTTCGAAATATTCGCAAGTTTAGTACCTTTTCGGTCTCGTCCAGCGACGACGGCAACGCTCGTAAATGGAACCCCCGCAGTCACCGAGAGACACAAACGCAACTGACGCGTACCACGCGCTCGAAACGCCGTTTTTCGCTCTTTCCGATTCACGATACCCCCGGCTCGCACCAATTAAATAATCGATACAATATCTTACCAATTCCACCAACAGAACAAATAAATTCGCTCGATCGATCCCCTCGAACCATCGAGAATTCGATTTAGAAATTTATACCCAAGGTTCACCTGCCAAATAAACATCATTTGAATTTTTATTCTTGTACGTGTTCGAAAGAAACTTGGCGATCATTTTTAATTCGGAGAACGCTCGTAAATCGATTAAAAGCTTTACGATATCGTATCGCGATTCGAATCTTCTCGAACGCGGATCCTAGAATAAAGAAAGAGATGAAGCTACCGACGAGAACCTACTCGATGGAAACGTCAGCTAATAAACGATCTCGTAAACGTCGGGCCACGAATGTCGGCGGCGGTGAATTGGTCTGACGCGCGTAGAAACGACACGATCGCTTCGCAACCCCAGAACAAAAACGGCACCACGATGGTCGAAATAAAATACTCTTTATGACAGTCGCCGCCGCCGCCACCGCCGCCGCCACCGCCGTCGCCTCTTCGAATCCCTAACGCCATTTGCGTAAAACTCGAGCGTGACAATTGCCACAAATACCTCGAGCCACTCGAAGAAATTCTCTTCGACAAAGACATCTATTCAACGATACACAGACTGCAGCAACATTGGGGGGCAGCGACAAGAGAATTCTTGGTTCGCTTCGTTCGAACCTCCGACTTTCTTTCAGGATTAATCTTCGTACCGAAATGATCCAATTCCTGTTAGCTTTGTTTCAAAGGGAAAAAGAGTTAACGGGTGCGTGTACCGGTAGACTCGTGGACAAAAAGGAGAAAGGAAAGAATCGCGCGTTCCCCAAGTCGCTCATATCGAATCTGCAAAATGCCGTAGGGGGAAAATCTGAGGAGGGAGGAACGGTGAACTGGCTGTAAATCGGTTGTCTGTGCAGTTTTAATTGACAGGAATGTTTAGCGGTAATGAACGCAAGGTGGAAGGAACCGAATAAGTAGGAGGCAGGAGGAGGAGGAGGAGGAAGAGGACAGGCATCGTGAGCAGGATGGCAACGAAAACGGCAACGGCGAACGACAATGGTAGCAGTGGCGGCAACGGCAGCAACGGCAGCAACGACGACAGCAGCATCGGTAGCAGCAACGACGGCAGAAGAGGAACAGCGCAGCGGCAGGGCCGCGACTAGATAGAGACACACCGGCATGAGCATAAACATCCCGGTGGCGGCAGCGGTGGTGGAGGTGGTGGTGGTGAAGGTGGTGGTGGTGGTGGTGGAGGTGCTGGTGGTGGTGGCGGCGACGTCGGCGGCGGTGGCGGCGGTGGTGGCGGAGGCGGCGGGGGCAGCGCGCACGTTCCACACCGTGGGCGTCGCCATCGAGTTCCTACCACAACGGCAGGGGTGTTCTATGACGCTATAGATCATGCGGGCTCCGCCTGGTAGGCGGGCACAACCTGGTAGTTGGTACGCCAATGCTCTTTTCCCCTCGGCTCCTCCAACCTTGGCAGCGCCGCCACCGGTGCCCGCCAAAACGATCTCCGCTCACCAACTATCTACAGCTATCTACAGTCTGACGAACTCGTATCCTTCGACCTCCTTCCGATTCTTTTCCAACTCGAATCTTCGCCCCGAATTATCGTAAAACACCCCCTACCAGGGCTAACGTGTCTCCTTACCACGATGACGGATCGAAATTTCCCACGGACGAGCGAAATTTTCGGGAAAACAGCGCCGCTCGGAGCAACGATACCCTAACCTCCGAATTTGAAAAACATTCCTATTTCTCTGCCGTTTGCGGCAAAATCAGACGTTTTGGAGTACGGGGAATAAGGAGACGACGAAATCGAGATTAAGACGTTGATTCGCTGCACCAAAACTGTATTTTACACTTTGGGGAGGTAAAATATTTTAAAGTCCTTACGTTCGTTAACGTCAAAGGGTTATTTGTCGTTCGACCATTGAAAAACGGTACGACGGTCGATAATCTGCAAGTACGTTACGTCAAAGTTGAAGAACACTTTGTTTCTCGAACATCTTCCCCTAGATACGATACGATATTTAATCATACAACTCGATAATTTCATTCGGTGCTAAATTCGAACGTTTAGCTGTAAAACGATCGGGAAAGTTACTCGAACGTGTACGTATATTTCAAGCAAGAAAGATCAACGAGTTTCTTTTCTTTTCAGTTTCCCAAGAATCGTGGAGGAAACGTGGAGAATCAGGTTAGTTGCTTTCCTGTTCGAGGGAAATCCTTTCAAGGTTTTTTCGAAATGATTCATCCCGAGTGGATCGTAGATCGACGGAAATTTTGAGGTTAGTTTCTAAATTCTGGGAATATTCGGTTAATCGCGACGTTGAAGCCACGTTGCGACGAAACGATCCCAAGTTGGATAAAAAGCAGCGATTGCGATAGACTCACCGAAACTCGCGGGAACTCCAGTGGTCCAAAGAGGAGAGGAATCTCGAGAAACTCGTAGGTGTGGCTCCGTGACGCCGTAGTACGGTGGAACGCTACATCGTCAGGCAGCGCCTCTCGCGGCGGGAATAGGAGTTACTCGCACGGAGCGGTTCTCCCCTCTCGCGGTGTCGAGCGGGGCCGAGGTGGTTGGGGACCCCGCCTCCTTTCTCGACCATCTCTTACGCGCGCGAGCGCAACGTCAGTCCCTCGGGCCCGTCGACGAACTTTCGTCGCACCTTTTCGCTCTGGTTCGATCACGCTCCGTTTTTTCATCTTCCTCTCTACTCGCGGGGTGAATAGTGCATACGCGGGCAAATAAAGAGAAATAAACGCGCGGGTACCAGATTGCGATCACGTTCGAAGAGGCAAGTGCATCCAGCAGCGACATGGAGTGGTTGTCATTGCGCCGCCGCTAACCTTTCTCTACCAGCCCCCTCGCAAGCGTAATCGCGGCGGTGCCGACTACCGACAAGTAGCCGAAGAAAAGCGACGCTCACGGTGGATCACCGTCTCTGTCCGATTTCCTCGGTCCACTCGATATGCGTCTACTCGGTGGTCTCCTCTCGGAGGAGAGCGATCATCCCGTCCCAGACTCGCGTCGCTCCTCTTTTCCATGGTAGCCGCGCGCGCGGTCCAGCTCCGTCGCGTTTGATTTTCGATAATCGCCTCGTTTCCGACGCGGACGCGGACGCGGACGCGGACACGGACACGGACACGGTCGGTAAGGTGGACGCGAACGCGAGGATGGAGTGGAAGAGGTGAAAAGAGAAGTCGTCGGTGAAGAGTGCGCAAGAGGCGAAGCATAGCAAGGAAGAGCTGGCAAGCGAGGAAACGAGAACGAGTGGCGGAGACGAGAGGGAAAGAGGACTACTACTCCTGGGGCCCCCCACCACGCGGGCTGCCGCCGCGACGCCAGTCCGTAGTCAGTCAGCGCTGGACCGCCGCCCGCTCGATTTCGCGATCCACGAACGACGGTAGCCACCACTTCTCCACCTCCACCTCCTCCTCCTCCACCTCCGCTTCTTTTCTCTTTACCTTGCTCACGTTCTTGCCCTCTACCCTTCTCTCTCTCTCTCTCTCTCTCTCTCTCTTCTTCGATATCTACCTATCCGTTCCTCCCCGTATCACTCTCTTCTTCTTCTTCTTCTTCTTCTTCTTCTTCTTCATCTTTTCCTCCTCCTCTTTCTCTCTATTCTCTCTCTCTCTCTCTCTCTCTCTCTCTCTCTCCCCCTCACCTTCTACCTTTATCTTTGTCTGTATTCTTTCATGCTCGTTTCTACTCGTCCCTCTGTTTCTCTCCATCTCTCCTCCTGTTCCTCTTTTTCACCCTTGCGCTTTCAATCGGTCTCCAAGGTATACACGTACGAGGCACGCACGTAGATCGCGTATCTCTTTCTCTTGCTCTCTTCCGTTTTCCTCTCTCGAGCGAGCTTTCGCTAGCTCCGTACGTACGAACCTAAGTACGTACGGCGGAGTGTCGTGCGCGCGTCCCGAGTGGATGCAAGGCGTCGTCGCGAGGCACACGTCCCGTACACGAGTTATCGCGCGATCATCGGAGTTCTCGATCCTCGATAAGAGAATCGAAACTTTCTTCTTTTCGGAGCACCGCCTCGTTCCTCCGTTTTCGTGAGTCGCGTCGCGCCGCGCCGCGTCGTCCGTGATAGTCCGCGGTAGTCAGTCCCGCCTTTGGGAAAAACGCGTCGCGCAAAGTGCAATCGCAAGTCTCAGTGCAAAGTGCCGATTCTCCTCGGTGATAGACGCGGAGGAACGAACGATCGCCATCCGAGAAAACGTGCTGGTGCCTCCCTCGCGACGCGCAACTTCCAAGTTCCAGAAGACGCCAAGTTTCTAACACTTTTTACCTTGGATCCTTCGTAGGTGCGGCTTACCCGACGTTTCTTACTTCCATCCGAGCAGACCTGTGTCTCTGCCTTTCGAAACAGTGAAGCATTCTCAAAGTTGCAAACCTTGCGAAACGTGCCTCCTTTGTTTTCTTCTCGGCAAGAGTACGCGACAGTGCACACGCGATATGCTAAATTACCAGTGATCCTTTTACGATCGCTTGCAAGTGAACTTCCGCCTGGTCGCGCATGGATCAAGAAACTGGAGGATTTTCTCGGCCTGTTCAAGTGCATTCAGTGCGCGACATTTCACGAATCGAAACTGGAAAAGATTCGCCACTTCGTATACGATAGCCTGTAGTTGCGTTTCTCGTGATTGATTGTGCACCCATCAGGGCACCGATGTAGGTGCGATTGATCCCACGGAGCAAGAAAAAGAAAAGACCAAGAACGATGACACCGATCGTTGGGAGATCGGTCGCGATCACGACACGATTCACCGAAATCGCGATGAGGTAGTGCTCGTTGGACACGCGCGTGTGGGTGACTCTAGTGCAAGGAAAAAGGAAAATTCGGCCGGTTTCCCGCGGAAGATCTCCACGTCGGATCTTCGAGCGAGTTTTTAACACAAGACCGTCACATGTTTCGGATCGAATCGGCAACGCCTAACGAGCGAAGACCTGGAGGCCACAGAGATAGTCGAGCATCCCCGAAGGACGCAGATGCCCCGAAGGAAACAGCACGCTCCGCAACGTATGAAATGTAAGTGATACCTTAACGTCATTTTATCATCTTTTTCCAACCAACCGAAAACCGCCTATACCACCTATTCCACCTATTCCACCTATATGTGCTCGCCGGAAAGAACGCGAGCGTTCTTTGCGATACGTGCAGCATCGAAAGCCGGTATGCGACGTTCAGATTCCATCGTTGTTATTTCGCTGTCTAGCACGCGGTACCACCACGTGTACCACGCAGCGCGATAGTACCACGCGAGTAATTTCACACGCGTTCTTCGTCCTCTCGATAAAACGACATTTTTTACGCGTCCGCGAGCAGCCCGTTAATGAAGAGATAAATTCTATCGATTCCAGACGGCGTCGTTCGTTTCCTTCGATAGCGCCGCATTTCGATTATCCTATTATTTATTCTTACGGCGAGGCTAAATTATTTAACCGAGTACAAGTTATCCGCGTATCGTACGTTAAACGCATTTACACATCGGTTAATCCAAACTGACTCATATAAAGTCGGGAAGAAAATTTCATCCTGACTGGTAGAATGTTTTTCGCTGAAATTATAACGTTTACCCGCCTTTCCTGCCTGTCTACGCGTCAACAACCTAAACAGTTCTGCAAAGTATGCTCTCGTTTGAAAAACAGAGAAAAAAAAAAGGAAAGGAAAACAAAAAACAAAAAGACACTCCTTCAAACGTACGGTTCTATTTTCACCGCCTTCAATTCTTTCAACAACGTTTTCCTAATCATGCGTTGTAGGACGATCGAAAGAATATCATTTCGTAGCGTGCGACAGAGGGGAAAAAATCGATAGAAACAGAAGGCAGGAGAATAAAATTTGATAGGGCCTGGTAGAAGAGCAGCCGTGAAACGGGCAGAGGATTCGTGCGTTTGAATGCTCGATGCGCGCCATGCTGCTTTTCCCACGTGGGGAGCCATGAGGCGTAAACAAACTCGCCCCTGGTGGAGGACGCCATCTTGGTGAAGTTCTGCCGGAAACATTTACAATTCACTCAACTTGCCCTACCGAAACTCGGCCAAGCGCCGATAAATCTCGTTGTGCGCGCGCGCGGATACCCGCCGCGTACATAAATCCACGGCAGTCTACGGAGTTTCGGCGCCGTAAACGCCACAGTTTTTCGCCAGCTTCCGCGGTGCCAGAGCTTCCGAGCGAATTCACCTCTCGACGCCGTTTTACCGAGATCTCGCGTCTATCGATCACGCATCGATTTCGATTTACGCCTATCGGAGATTATTCGACGAACGCGTCGCGTTTCGAATCGTCCGATCGAGGTTGAGGGAAAGAATCGGTCACGGGATTGATCGGTGTTCCGTTTGAGTGGCGGTGCGTTTAGAAGAAAACGTTGGAAATATGAAACTTGAAGCGCACTAAGTATTTACACACGATGAAGCCGTCAGCGAAAGTAGGCGCGAATAGGTTAAGAAAAGACAAAATACGCTTTGCGGATCGTGCCGCACCAAGCGGCTTGGGCTAATTTCTCCGTTTAATTTATGATGTCCCGGTGAAAGGATCCGTGAAATACGCCGAACCGCACAAATCGATCTCTCTCTCTCTCTCTCTCCCTCTCATCTTCTCTATCGAGCCTACCATCGTGCTGTGATTGCTACTCGGAGGAAGTTAATTAGCAGTATATTACCGCGAGATCTTACTCTCGTGCCCCCTGTACGGTGAAGAATCCTCGATAAAGCGTCGACAAAATCCTCGGTTTTACGCCCGTAGCGAAACGCAAACAGTTGAAACGGCGAGTAACCGAATTCGTCGCGACAGATGCATCCCTTTCGATTTTTCCCTTTTCTGCACGGTGGCGTACGTTGCAGCATAAACGGCGAGCGGTTCTCGTGTTAAAGGTAGGGGTAATCCCGGTTGCGGAAAGCTCGCATTATTTATTGCCGGTCTTTTCGACTGGAGGAACGATGGGTGATTCAAGATCGCGTTAGTTTAACGCGTTGGCTATTTATCAGAAAATTCGTAGCTGGCGCAACAGGTGCAGTTTAAAGGCATCTCCTCTTCTTAATGTCCGAAAAAGCAAACTCGTCCGTAATTCGATCTCGCGGCCCTTTCGATCGGTGGGGACGAGTCGCGTTACATCGTGTGAACCGCAAGGAAGAAGCGACGACGCGTTTAAAGCCGAACCTGCTTCTTCACCTCGGCCAGCGTGCCGCGAAACGGCGTCCATTCACCCTCGAGGAATTATCGATAACGCTCCGGCTTTCCTCTGATATTACACCAGCCGAGGAACGCCGGTCGCGTCGGTCGCGTCGGTCGCGTCGAAGGGAATCAAACGGAGAAGCTCGATAGCGGCGCGCTAATTATAAAGCGTCGCTCGAATAGCTTCGGACGACACGACCGTGTTGGCTACCGTTCGGTGTGTTTCTCCGCGACTCGTGATCCACGGCTCCATTCATAAAGCAGGAAGTGGTGCTTTAAGTCCGCGCACGCGCATCCAAACGGCCGTCGTCCGTCTTCGCTACCAGATATTTTCGGCGGTCCGGAATTATAAAGCCAGCACACGGTGCTACTATATGGTTTCATCCGAGACGCCACCGGAGACTCGTCGCGCGATTCTCGCCGGCGAACCGGGATAACCGGATGAAAATGATCGATTCGACGACAAACGAGCGTTGCATATTCAACGCGAAACCGGCATCGGTTCGATTGTAAATTTCGAAAGCCCCAGCTCTGCTTGCTCGTTCCAATCGTCAATCGCATTTTCCTTCCTACTGGATTATTCGGTAAGAGGGAGTTTAAGAAGTTTACGTTCGAATCCTCGAGGAGGGCGAGCGGTTTTTAAAAGAGGAAACCTTGAACGGACGAAAAGGGGAACACGTTTTTCCCATGCACATACCTGCCGTGCGCGGCCTATGAAACGGTTGGCAAAAAATTTACGACGATCTCCGGCGTCCTGCGAAAGGTCGGTGCAGGACATGCGGTGCACACTCCTCCGGATATACCTACCTGCTCTCCCTCTTTTCGTAAGGAGAAATTTCACTGGCGATCGTAGTAAAAACCCCCGGGTGACCCGTGGCGAACGACGCCCATTGCGCAAAACTTTCACCTCAAACAATGCCGACGCATTTTTCGACCTCGAAGCCTCACTCCTCCGCTGCCATAAATCCTTCACAACCCCGTGGAAAAAGCGGCGCGCCCTTTGCTCGCTAACGTTGCCCCGCCGCGGAAACGAAGAACCCGCATACGTATATATAGATATATATATACATGTACGCTCAACTACGACTAAACGCGACAAAATAATTCAACACGGACTGTTCTTCTTCTTCTTCGTCGGGAAGGAGCATCATCGAGAACGCAACAACGGCCGGAAAACCTATGGGAATCGGCCTGCGTGGATCGGTGGGAAAGTTGTGCGTTGCTTTATGCTCGAAAACGGCGATCGACGTCGGTGACAAATGTAAAATTATTCTCGACGCGTAACGAATTAACCATGCGTGAAAGATTCGGTCTCGAGGTTTCCGCGTCGCGCGTGTGCATCGAGAGTCAGCTTTCTAATCGGCTTCCATTATTTCCGGTGATCGTGATTTACACGCGATATCGCATCGACGAGCAAATATGCCAAAAGCGGTATATCTCGCGATAAATGAGATTGCCCTGGAGGAGCTTGACCGTTTTCGTTTCGTTGCAATTCCTTTCCCCGCAACGATATTTCTCGAATAACATTTGCATTCGGTTGATCCGCGCACGCACGCGGTAAGCATGACGAACGACGAATTCTCTCGTCCGGAGAACGCGCCTACGTGGAAATAGATATTTTACAATTCTCATCGGTCATCGTCAGCTGATCGCCGCGCTAGCTGCTTACTTTTTTCCCGAAGCTTCGACGCGATGCGAGGGGCGCGGTCGACCGAGCAACTCTCGTTCGAAAGTCAGTCGTTACGACGACACCGCGACTATAGTTTCGGAGATACATATTTCTCGTCGAATGTAATACGAGTATCGTCCGTTCTTTCGGTGCAAATAATCGGTCGTCACGCGAGAGGAGGACAGGAGGTTCGATCCCGTTTGTTTAACGCGAGGCTGGAGTCGACGACAGTGTAGCCGTCGTCGATATTCTCATTCGGAATGAATCATTTAACGCGAGTCGAGTTTTCATCGTGCAAAGCGCGAGCGTGCGAACGCGGGCTCAGCCTCTCGTCCTCTCACCCTATTTTCGATGCTCGTAAAACCGGCGTCGCTGTATCCGACTGATCCGTCTCCCGATTTATACCGAGAGACGCAGCGAGCGACTCGTCGCTCCTCGAGGCTAGCGCCTGCTGCCGGATCTTTCTCCGCACCATTCTCTAAGCGGTGCTAATAAATTAGCCGGAGAAAAAGACGGCGGCGGTACGACAGATGCCCGATGGCTGCCATAAAGGAGCTGCTGGTATAGACGCACGCGGGTGGTGGAAGCACATCAAAGCGTATCCGTACCGTCCTCCCGATGCAGTACCGTTGTTTTATGTTTACCAGCGGATTTGTTGCTCCTCTCCGTTTGCCTGACAAACACCCGGCTCAGTTATACATACATCGTTGCTCCATACTCTCGAATAAATTCGCAATATCCGCACGGCTATTCTTACAAAACGATACGCTAACTCGCATTCATCGGAACAACGTGACGGGTATGAATCTCTGACGAATATGAATTGAATTTCGAGACTGGTGTGGACGCCGCCCGTGCCGCGTCGAGCCCTTCTGAAAAAGGCGAGTGAACCGTTCTTACGAATTCCTTTTCCAATTCTCTCTCCTCTCTTGGGCGTTGATCGACCAAGGAGAAACGCAACGGCGCGGCGTGTCCCCGTAGCGACGACACGGCGTGCCACTCGAAAACGAACTACCGCTGCAGCGGTTGGCGTCGAACGTGCCGGCACGCTTAAGTGACTTTCGGTGTTTGGCCTTTGCGACCACGCGGTGAGAGTCTTTTGCCTTTGCGACAACGCTCGCTTTGCGGCTATGCTCGCGAACCACCAGAGGCGGCGGCCGTGCGTTTGACCTCCCTTCATCGCCACTTCTCTCCTTCATCGCCACGCTCTCTCTCTCGCTCTCTCTCGCTCTCTCTCGCCCCCGCACACCCCCGCGATTTTATTTCGCCTTTGCTGGCTCCCTCGGGGTCCATATACCTGTGCTCCGCGCGACTTTGCGCACAGATAACTGAATCGCCACGTCGAGCCGTTCGTAACGCGCGAAACGAGACTCGCGTAGACGCTCATTGAGATTGGGGTGAGTGGGTAAAGGGGACGAAAGTGGGTTCGCTCGAGGGTGCGGGAGAGAAAGATGGACTCTGTGGAAGTGGGGAGGCAGACGACACGGTCCCTGCCTCGCTCAAGTGGGGGCCGAGAACGTTGCTGTTCGTTCTCGACTGCCGTCAAGCGAACTTCCTCGCGAATCAACCAGATGTATGTACCAACGTACGCGTACATAGATATGTATACATATACGCACGATCGACACGCATCGGATACCCTCTTTTCTTCCCCGAAACAGCAACCTCCGGTAACGGTTTCCCCGTTAATCCCTCGGAAAGGAGACGGTCGGGATCTTCGAGATGGAACGATCGAGGTTGAACGAAACGTGTCCCTCATTAAGAAGAATGATCGTCGTCGTAAAAGTTGGTCCAAGTACCGAGAGTTCCGCACGCGAGACAAGAATTTGTTCCGACTTGTTCGACGGAAGATTGGAAGAGTGGAAGGATCCCGTTGGAAAATAGCGATCGCGGAATACCGAGCCAAAACTCGTAAACGCACACGCGTACACCCTACCGTGTTCGAAGGACGGCGCTGTGTACACGCGCTTGTACGTGTAGGAGTAGCACGGACGCGGGAAAAGTAACGATGGTAGGAAGGGAAATACGGCGGTATCGCGGTACAGTGGCCAAGCTATTCGGCCATGCACGTACAATCTAGGTACTGTTTCGCAACGAGAAGGCCCCGAAGGGGAAGTAAGCAGTATCTCTCGAGTTTCCCTCGCGGCCCCTCGGTCCTCGGTCCTTCGTCCTCTGGTCGTTGCGATCTTCCTACACCCTCTCCTTCTCTCTCCCTCCCTCTCTGTTCACGGCAACTCTACTACTACTGCTGCTGCTGCTGCTGCTGCTGCTACTACTACTGCTGCTACTACTACTACTACTACTACTACTACTACTACTACTACTACTACTACCACCACTACTACTACTACTGCTGCTGCTGCTCGTCTTTTCATCCACCCCGACGCCGCGACTCTCTACGAGTCTCTTCGGGGCAGAAGAGAAGATCGGAGTGGGGTTTTCTCCGTTTGCCCGTTTGTTCGTTTGTTCGTTCGTTCGTTCGTTCGTTCTTTCGTCCGTCCGTCAGTCCGTCCGTTCGTACGCCAAGCCGTATCGTCTCGTCTAGTCTCGTCTCGTCTCGTCCCGTCTCGTCTCGTCTCGTCTCGTCTCGTCTCGTCTCGACTCGACTCGTCTCGCGTGACGGCCTCGTCAGCCGTCAGCCAAGCTCCGTCCGGATCGATACGCTTGCCACCCTTACGACCCCAACTTCCTCCACCTTCTCCTGTGAAAAGCAATGCACCTACCATCCGCGCCCCTCACCATCGCCATCACCTACACCCACCCTACTCTCTCTCTCTCTCTCTCTCTCTCTCTCTCTCTTTCTCTATCCCTGCTCGCGTCTCCTCCGCGAACCTTCCTTTTCCACCCTCCTCGTCCTCCTTTCTCCCCCCGCCCGCCTGAGCCCCGCAACCTCTTCCTCCTCCACCTCCTTCTCCGGCTGCTGCCTCCTGCCAGCAAGCAGAGTCTAGTTGAGTCGAGTTGAGCCACCGGCCGGGTCAGAAGACGTCTGCTGCCCGGGCGAGCGACAGCTACCACCCACCCCATTCAAACACCCACCTCCAACCACCCTCATTTTACCACCTCCTCCTCTTCTCCTCCTCCACCTTCGACCGTCCACCCACCCCTCGACCTACTCCACGACTCCATTCTACCGCGACGTGCCGCGAGATGGACAGCCTCGCCTCACCGTCGAATCCGCACTCCAAACTCGCTCACCCCTCTGTATCGTTCACATAAACGGTCCACCTTCGCAGTAGTGGTGAACGCCACCGTCCTCTCCGTCAACCACTACTACCCCGCTCGCTCCTTCTCGCTACTACCACCGATGCCAACTCTTCCACCTTCTCCTCTTTCTCATCCCACTGGTTCTAGTGCTGCTACTGCTGCTGCTGCTACTGCTATACTACTACTGCACCACATCCTACCCCTTCGCGACATCGTATCTCGGGTCCACACTTTTCGCGAGTATTCTCCCGCATCGAACGAACCGACCGAGTATCACGACAGGGACCATCGCCCTGTCACCGATGTGTCTGCATCGTACACCGGACAGTTGCGGTGTGCGGCTCTCGTCTCTCATTCTCGGGATGTTACCGAGTTCGAGAATCCAAAAGAAAAGTCGTCGAATTGTAATATGTACATAATTTGTATTTCCACGAAGCTGCCCTATCGAGCAGGTTTTCCTCGAGACTCGTAAAGGGTAGAGCTCGCGACACGATTACCCGTCTGCTCCTTCTGTCTCCTTCTGTCTCCTTCTTTCTCCTTCTTTCCTTTTCCTCGAGTACCTCTCTGCCGCACGGCCGAGGATCTTCCGTAATGAATCATTAGTAGTCGAGAGTCAATCGAAGATTAATTAATCGTTTGGATTCGAGAACCAATTAAAGTTTCCTCGACAACGAATCCGTCTGGTCGCCAGCACCGTAAAGATTCCGATTTGTTTTCACCCTGAATTCACCCGACCTCCGCTTGAAACGTCGCTCGTGTTCGCATCGTTTGGTAAATCGTCGTCGCGATACACCGTACTCGTCCGAACGAATTTTCCTGCTACGCTGCTCCCCGCTTCGCTTCCGTTGGCCATCTTCTCCTCGGACCTTTTCCGAACGACGTCGATCGCTCACCTTTAACACGGCGAATCCCTCAAAGTTCCCGGTGCGCTCCTCGAAACTTTGATGGCCCGGTGACTCACAATGAACCGGTGAGCAGCGAAGAGAGGAATATGCGGCCGGGAGGGATAATGGAAAGAAGAGTAAGCAGAGGGTAGAACGGAAGATATTTGGCGCGGTGACAGTTCGCCGCACTTGTCGCCCTTCCTGCTGGATAGAAGAGGGTTGAAGAGAGGAGGCGAACGGGAGGAACGCGCGTTATCACGCGAGGGAAGAGAATCGGGAATCGCGAATATTCGTAATTAATCGACGTCCGGTTCTCGCGAAGAAGAACGAACGTCCGACGTTAGTTAAAGTTTTTCACCGCTACACAGAAGTTTGTCCGACGTGGTTATTCAGCGGCCCCGTTGATTTCCCAGCGATTTAAGGGGAACGACCGTTGACCGTTGAAAAGCGTAAGGCGACGTAGGGTTGCTCGGAAGGGATCTAGGCTCTCGTTCACGCGTCGAAGCCAGTTAGCTGCGTGCGTCTAAAACGCGAGCCGAGAGAAGCGAAGAGAAGCGAAGAGAAGAGAAGAGAAGAGAAGAGAACGGTGTAGGGTGAACGGGAACGAACGGTTCTCGTGCGATCCTCCGGAGCCGTGGCCAGTTTTTTTCTTCCACCGGCGTGACATACGGTGAAAATTATTGCCGTCGTCCGTGCTGCCCCTCTGGCCGCTCCCTCCCTCTCCGTCTCACTCCCCCGCCTTCTTGCGGATCGGACGAGTCGGAGGCGATCCCTGCCTCCCACGATACGGCACTGACGCCATCGTAGATGGGTGCCAGCTATCTAAGGGGTGATTTCTAATTTATGAGACTGGGGCGATGTGATGAACAGACGTCATAAAGCATGTCGCGCCCCGCGTCTGCAGCCTGCCACTCCTCCTCTGCCTCTGCCACTACCTATGCCTCTGTCTCTGCTTCTGCCTCTCCACCTCTTACTTCGCCCCCGTTCCCAACCCGGTTACGCCACCCTGCCCCGTCACCCGGCCACCCGACCACCCGTCCAACCGTCCACCCGTCCACCCCCCTGTTATCGCTGCCTCCGACCTCTCCGGCCCTCTTCCACCTTCCGACGAACCCTACTTCCAACGCCTCACACCACCGCTCTGTGATTTGTGGCCTCTCGAATTCTCTTCGCGGGCTTCTCCTTCCCGAAACTTTCCCTCCTCCCCCCGCTCCCTCTCTCGCACTCTCTCCCTTACTCTTCCTCTCTCTCTCTCTCTCTCCTTCTTCCCTCTTCGCTCACCCTCTCTCGCCCTCGCCCTCGCCCTCGCCCTCGTCCTTCCAGCACTTCTTTGCCTCTCGCTTCCTCCTAACCTCTATTATCTCTCCCTCTTCATTCGTCTCTATCTCTCTATCCGAGGTTCCAGGCTCGCACGTCTATCCACACCAGTTCGTTGAATTCTTCATAAGGGTGGAATCAACACGAACGTTCTAGGAAACGATTCTATCGTTCGTTTATACAATGCTACAGTTATTAATTACCTTTGTTCGAACGTGCATCGAGCCCTTTCTATTCCGTCAACCCCCTTCAAAGTGCTAAAGCACTTAACGCTGCAAAGATTTCGGTGAACGGTTTCACTCTCCCTCTCTCTCCCTCTCTCTCCCTCTCTCTCCCTCTTTTCCCCGCTCGGCCCGATGCGCCTCGCCACGGATATTTCTACCGATTGACCTTAATACGCGACGCTTCGTATATATAGATTCACCGATGCCCCGACGATCACCGTTGAACCGCGATCACAAACCGTTGCATCTTATGAATCCGTAATGCTCATGGGACAGAAGATAAACGCTTCTAACCATCCAGACAGTCTGGAAAATATGATTCGCGGACTTAAATAGACCATCGATAGTTGGAAATATTCCGAAAGACGAAACGATCGCAAGGCCACCAGTCGGAATTCCAAATAGTTCACTCCGAAGCGTTCGCGGTTTTGAAAAAGCTTCGACACCGTTGGAAAGATCGGCTCTCGGTTCGTTTGATAGTTGGCGGAGGATTTCGAGCAGGAGAGACGCGATCGAACGATCAGGTTATATCAGCAGGTACCTTCGATCGAGGCAGGTAGTTGCCGAAGAGCCACGAGAAGACGTTCAAGAAGAGAACAACGGTTGAAAACGTGGCGCGGCTCGGCGCGGCCCGGCGCGGCCCACAGAACCTTTGTGAAAAATCGTGTTATAACCCTAATTTAATTTTATGGCCGGCATTACGGCGGATTGTGTTGTATATCGGGGCCTGGGCATAATGGCCGTATATGGCCGCGTATAATAATGGAGAAAGAGAAGGAGCGACTCGGAATGGGAGGGGGAGGGTGCGGAAGAGAGAAAGAGCGAAGAATGGAGGAGATAGGAGAAGGTAGGAGGAAGGGCGGCTAATAATCAGTTGTAACGCGAACCGTCGTAAACCGCAAAACAACTAGAATCGAGCATCAAACTGGCCTGACGGTGGAGAGGGAGGGAGAAAAGTAGCGGTCGAAAGAGCCACGTCGAGGAACGAGAAGAGACCAACGAGGGTGTGTGTTTATATTTAAAGGGGTGGAAAAGGTGGAGTATCATTATCTCAGCATCGTAGCGAAGAGCTCTTTTTCATTTCGCCTCGTGCGCCCTTTCTTCGCTCCTCTCTAGCTTGCTACGCGAATCCCTCTATCACATAGTTCTCGACGCTCCTGCCGTTTAGCACTCCGCATCTCTCCTCAATCCTGGCAAAAATTTCCTCTGTCGTTGGTTCGTCCGATGATTTCGGCGAGGGAAGCAAATGGTTCCTATCGGACCCGGTGAAATTCGACCGAAACCGCAAAGTAAAGAAAAGTTTGTCGGTCCGATTTCCGCGATTCTCCCGATTCCTCGACAAATTTACCGTACCTATTTTTCGTAACTCTCTCTCACTGCCGGGCAGTGATCCAAAAGGCGCGGGTGAAAGAGTAGAAATCGTGGTTGTACGAAATTACTATAATACATCGGGTATATCGAGGCCGGGACAAGAACCGCGTATTCCGTTATTATTATTGATCGGCGAGGAGCGATATTAAAGTGGCCAGAGGGCATTCTCTCTATATTTACGCTCGTTCTTCCGAAAACCGTGAAATTACCGATAATCACCGTCTGAGCGGGAAGTAACGCGGCTAAACGCACCCTTAACAATAACCGCGACGCTATGTAATCACCGATCCCTGCTCCTCCCGCCCCTCCCGCCCCTCACTTCTTTTCCTCCCCCTTTGAATCGGCTCGGAGCTTGAAAAGGAGGTTGGATCGCGAAGCAACGAATCGTCGATCCGTTTAGGAGGAGGAAAAGGGAAATTAACCGAGGAAGATTCGCGAAGCGCGACAAAACGTCGAATCTTCGTCCAAGCAACCAGGTTAGGTTAGGTCCGACGCGTCCTTTCACGCGTGTATAAACTCGAGAGGGATGTAGCGAGACAGAGCGGGGTCAGTCGTCGAGCGGGTAGGCAGCAGTTCGACTTCGGCTGCCGGCCGCCGTAAAAACGTCAATTAAAGTGTTTTATTTGATCCTTCGTTAGAACGTTGAAATGGAATTTTGATTTATGACTGCACCTAACCCGGTGTGCGTGTGCCTGTGTGCCTGCGCTCGCGCGCACGCGAGGGGCAGCAGCGCGCTCGCGCACATACGCGTAAATAAAATAAATAGGAGGCTATAATTAGTCGGCCGGTACGGTCTACCGCTCGGTCGATCGCCGTACACGACCGGTTCGCGAGCTCGGCGTACCCCTCGGCGCGACGGGAAAGAGATCCCTCCGAGTCGACGATTTTTCCTCGATCCGTGGAAAATGTGATTTCGAATGTGGAGCGGGAATGTGATTTCCGCGGGCTCGCGGTCGCGACCGGGACGATCGGTAACGGGTGAAATTGGCTGGCCGCGGTTCAGCCTCTCTTTATCGCGACAGATTTAATAGCGTGGTTATCGCAGGAGCGTGAAAAAAAGGAAAAAATGGAACGCAGGGAGAACTTGAACGACAGGCCCCGGCGAGATGCCCACGCGCTCGTCGATGTCCTCCCGAAGCGATTTATTATCGAGAACCGGTGTGCGCTCGGGAGCGTCGAGGCCGAGGAAATAACACGTGCGATCGGAGCGTGCGCTGGAGCGAGCGAATGACCGAGTTAAGTGAAGAAGAGTCGTACCAGCCGTCCCGCCAGCCGGCCGTCCAAATGTTATTGTTTATTGTGGCCCAACGACAGCTTGATTTATCATGCGAGCCGGCCATAGCCATGCGTGAAATAGTGGCATAATCCCGTTGATTTGTGGCTACCATTGTTCGCGCTACCACTCCGCTGAAAGTATTTTTCTTTTTTTTTTCCTTTTCTCTTTCCTCTTTTTTCGTTTTTCTCCCCGTAGTTTTTCTCCTTTCCCGTACCGTTTTTTTTCTTTTTTGTTTCCGTTCCTTTTTCCTCTTTTTTTCTTTTTTTTCCTTTTTTCTTTTTTCTTGTTTTTCCTTTGTTTGTTTACACCCGATTATTGTCTATCCCGTTCGATGCGGCGCTTTTCCGTTTTTCCGAGCGTCACCGGTGCGATCCGTTTAAAGGCCCGGTCAGAAGCGAATCGCAGGTCGCTTTCGCGCGAACGCTAATTTCGTCCAGCCGCCAGCAGCTATTCGTCCACCGAATAACTTTCACCGCGAAGCGCGCGACGTTGATTCTTGGTTGAAATCCTCGTACGGAAATTCACGCACGTCGCAAGAACGTTGCGCCGTCGTGGTGGTGCGTTCTTTGATCTCTCTCGGTTGGCTCGCGGCTATCGATAAATTGCCAAGATGACGCGATAACGACGGGGCGACGCCGACTCGGAGCGAGCACGTAATTTGTCGGGGATAACTATAGTCCTTAGGTGGACGATGTCGGTTTTCTGGTTGGTAATGCAAGCCCCGTACATCGCGCGTGGAAATCCCGTTCGAAGAAGAATGCCCCTTCTAGATGGCACGCGTCGAACTAAAGAGGCGCGAAAGGAAGCTCTCGATCGATATATTCGCAGGACGGGGGTTGCCGCGTATGAAATTTCCCGCGGAAAGTAACCTTGAAAGTGTCTTTGGCGTTTGCCGAGACGTTGTCAAGGGGAGAGGGGTGGGAGTGGGGGTGGGGGTGGAGAATGACAAACCACTCGCGAGACTTTGAACCTGGTAAGTGGCTTGTTCCTTCGCGTGGGTAAGTAGCCGGTCCGGTCATCGATAAGCCGACCTACTGTGCTTCTTACGCGGCCGCGTATTACGGCGCGAAACGACGGGCGGTCCCTTCCGTTTGACGAGAGCCATTCATCCTCATCCACCTACGTTGATACCCACACGCTTGGGGCCGGTAACGCGCACGCAGCCACGCGTGTTCTTCCATTGTGCGTCCATCTATCACGCGTCAGAAGTAACGCGCGGCTCTGCTGCGTCGATCGGCGTCTTCCATTCTAGACCCGCTTGATAGCTCCGAAACGGCCGCGTACATCCTCTCTATCCCTCGCTCTCTCGCGAACGCGTGTATCTGCCTCGGTGGCCACGTGTTTCCTTTAGGCACACACTTTCCTAAGTTTGGGTTAGGGCTGAAAAATTTCCTCGATCGTTCCGCTTTACGGGGCTCGAACGAGAGGGCTGCGCGCACCCCTGTCGAGCCCCGTGCTCCGATGTATCGCGAAGGGACGAAAGTCGGTCGACGTCCCTGCGGTGGAAGGGCCTCTAGCGGCTCGAAACACAGGCCCTTTGGCGATGACCTGCCAACGGTTCGCGCATTAGCTCGACAGATAGCGCTGCCTAATCGGGCCTCATAAATTACCAAATTAATATCCCGCGTTGCCGACGCCAGGCTATCCGTCAGGTGTCAGCCACGGTGCAGATAGCAGCAGCAGCACCAGCACCAGCAGCACCAGCCGCCTCCACCTACTGCTCTCCCCAATTTCCCTCCGCTACTCTCCGGCGCTCATCTTCTCGCGTCGCAGGACCACTGCGTGACGATCGCGACCCTTTCGTCACCCTCCGACGTCGTCGGTTCGCGCAACTTTTAATTGGCATTCCGATCGAAGAAAACTGGTTCTTGCCCCGTGTTTCACGACGTCCGAGAACCGTCCGAGAACCGTCCGAGAACCGTCCGATCCGTAGGAAAGGAATCGAGGCGCGGCGATACACGGAAGACTCGAAAGAAAGTAAGCCCGCGCAAAGACCACCCAGGGTGTTTGGTTGTCCTACAACGAGGTAACGGTGGTCGTCGTGCTCGTAGGTATGCAACAGAGGATCTCTCGCCCCTTCGCCCTTCCCCCCTTGGTCATCCTCCTCCTCTCCACGTCGTTCGTTTCGACGCTCTTTCTGTCAGCCTGTCCATTCCGTTTAACTCGCCCACGCGCGACGCGTAAACGCATAAAGGGAAGCAGAGTCGAAAGGTGTTCGCTGGAGGGGTGCGTCGCCGGGCAGTGGCGTCGAACGGAACGTGTACGGGCAGAGGATGTACTTATGTTCGAACGGCGAGATATTCGGGTGGACGGGCGAGCGCGGAGCTCTTGCCGAGGGACGACCGAGGGGCGACCGAGGGACGAACGAGGAGAGGAAGGTGAGGACGAAGGGAGGATTGACTGGGTGGGAGCAGCGTCCACGAAAGAAGGGGCAAGAACCGCTTACGAATTACGCGACGAGCAGCCAGCTACACAAACCGGCTTCGAGCTACCTTTATGCGACACGGCTGCCAATTAGCGGGCTGACATCGACCTGACTGACCACCGTGCACTGCCAACCAGTCGTTTCTTCGGCTCCATCCTCGCCTCTCGTTCGCCTTCCTTCTCACCGCGCCTCTCCGCGCCTCTCCGCGCCTCTCCGCACCTCTGCACACCGCCGTCGTCGTCGTAGTCATCATCATCATCGATCTCGCCTCTAGCCGTGCTCCTCGCTTCTTCGTCCCGATCTTTTCCCCGACTTTTCCTCCAGCCTGAATTATCCTTCGTTTCTGCCTCGCGAGGACGAAACTCGTCGTCGTCGCCGCAGCGCGAACACGCGTGGGACGAAGCTGTGGAAAAGATTCGCCGAGTGTTTCGGTCGCAGCGTCAGCGTCGGTAATTAATCGGCCGTTACTCGTGCAATTTACAATACGGTCAGAGTCGAGTGGCTTTCGCACAAAGTGGCGTATGGCGCGTACAATTCCCCGCTCGCGGAGAATCGTTCCACGTATTATCGAGATCGGTAGGTAAGGCGGGCGAGCGGGCGAGCGAGCGAGCGAGCGAGGCAATAATTATTACGTATGTCGGCTGGTATTATTCGGGCACCTTTTAAAATGTCAATAAAAAACTCGAACTACGGACCAGCTATCTTTGTCGTTTCCTCTTTTACGCCTCCGTTTCCCCACTGCTCTCTGCCCGCAACCCTCGAGCGTCGCTTTCTTCTACCCTTTTTTTTAATGCCGATGCAGCTGTGCACTCTTTTCAGAGGAGGCCCCGTCACGTTGCATTACGGAATGATATTTGCTAATTGGGCACGAAGATAAAACGACAACGGCGTGGCAACTAATAACCGTCCCTGCATCCTACACCTCCTCCTCCTCCTCCTCCACCTCCTCCCGTGTTTCGCCCCTTCACGTAGCATCATCTCCGCGTAGTTTCTCTTCCGCCGACCCGGTCCCCAGGGGAACACGGGGATAATCATACGTTGAACCGCGTCGCAACTAGCCGCAACACTTTGGGACGAACCGCGTCGCTCCCTGCTATCAGGCCACGTATCTCCTCGTTTTATCGGTTCGCTTGCTCGCCAACTACCACCTCTCGATCGAGCTCTCATTGCTGTCGTACCACCGGACGAATCCACCTCGGCTCTTCCTCGATCCTTGGACTTTCCAGCGAATTATCGGCGATCGAAAGGGTTACATGGTTTGGTTCCTGAAGGCGATCCCTGGATCCGACGAGTTTCGGTGGGTTCGAAGCTCCAGCGACGTTCTCCGTTGTCCCGTGCTCGTTTCAACCGGCTCGAGTAGCTACGGCCCTGGAGCGGTAATAAAAATGAGGGGAGCGAGGAACGTGTGGCTCGATCTGACGGCTGATGGAGACGTCTTCGTTCCAGACAGACGCTTCGGACGTTCGCGACGTTTGATCGACGTTTCTCTCCTCCTTTCGCATACGTTGCTCCCGATCGAGCTCGCTTCCTCGCCCTCTCCGTGCCGTCTCTCTTCTCCTCCTGTCGCGTCGCGTCTCGTCTCGTCCGTCCGTCCATCTTCTGCCACTCGCCTCCTCGGTTCGCGCTTCTCGCGTCATCTTGCTTCCCGCTACCAGCGCCTCGTTCCTCTTCGTCCGTTTTCTCGCCTCTCGTTCCATCTTCTTCCTTTCTCCTTCTTCAACCATCGCCGCTACCACCACCTCCTCCTCCTTCTCCATCGACTCGATTCTCCAGTCTCTCCGTCGAGGTTCAGAGAAGGCACTTCGCGCCCCGCCGTCATCGTTCGTGTTTTTGCCGGGCCGCCTATAAATAGGCTAGCCGCGCGGAGCCTCGCTTCTGCTTCGAACCGGACGCTTTCTCGCGTCATGGGCTCGTCATCGTGTTCAAGGTCGCACCTCGCTCACCAAACCGAAATTCGTCCTTTGTCTCTTTATCCTCCTCCCCAGTTTGCCCGGCTGTAGAACTGGAACGAACTCACGGGATCGCGATCGATCGGCGAAAGAACGTCCGGTGAAATGTCGATCTACGAACTGCGGACGAGGCGGTCGAGGCGGTCGAGGCGGTCGAGGCGGTCGCGCAACTTGGCGTACAGCGTCGTGGAGGGAACGCGTTACTCGGATAAACATCGGACGTTCGTTCTCATAACCAGGGAACTTCCCAAACGCGGAGTTACGAATAGAGTTGCACGGATGAGGCGGGCGAGCAGAGGCGGAGGTGGCTGGTAGATGAGACGGGAGGAAAACGGGCGAGCAGGGCGCGAGTTTGCCGCGTTATGGCCAAAGATACGAGTGTCCCGGGGTGGAAGAAAGTCGTCGCCGCGGCGAGAGAGACGGAGAGGGAACGCGCGCAGCCTGCACAACTTGATAATAATAAACTGAAAAAGGAGCAAAGGGCGTTATTTTAAAAGGGAAATGCAGCCGCGCATTTTTATGTCTTCGCCAGAACTTTTCATCTCTCCGGCTACCGGTAAAAGGGGTGGCATCGGGGGGCTATCCCCGTGGAAAGCTCGCGAACGGCGAAGCGAAAGGCGCGCGGGAACGACCAAGAAGAGACACGAAAGCACCCGAGGAGATAGGCGGAACGAGGACGAGGCGAGAAAGGGAACGCGCCCCCCGCGAAGGGGTGAGAAGAGCGTTTTGGCCTAGGGTAGGGGCAGCCCGAGTAGGAGGCTAAAACGCGGAATGAAACGGCAGACTGCCGCTGATGAAATTCATAATTTAGATCCAATGCGCTCTCTGTACCTCGTTTAGAATACAGTGCTATTTATAGTCGAAATTTTCCTTCGGTAGGAACCCACCCACGCACACCCCTATCCGACCAACGCCTCCTGACCCCAACGAACGCGCGTAGAATCGTCTCCTCCCCGACGTCTCAGCTCGCCTCTTCTTCGTTCCGACGATTACGGAATCCCCTGCTCCACCGATCGTTCCACGCGTGGCCACGCACCAGCCCATCGACAAATTCAATTGTTCGCGCGACCACACCGTCCAAATCGAACGCCTAACACGACCAGCTGGTTCTTCTTCGCCTCGAGTGTGGATCCAGTGACGATCGACCGGCACGCATCTTTGCCCCTTTCCCTCGAACGTCGCGTTTCACCCGGCAGTTATTCCCCTCCTCGACAGGATGCGTAGTATCGCACGAAGAGTCCCGCCGCCGTCCACTCGAATTCGCGAACCCCCTAACGGTGAACGATCACGGAAAGGTGAAGAGGAGAACAACGGGAGGTCGTTCGTTCGTTCGTTCGTTCGTTCGATCTCGCCTAGCATGAAGCTTCGAGGTTGCCGAATCGCGAGCTCCCCTTGAGACCGTTCCTTCCCTCCTTCGCGCCCCTCGTTCAACCTTTTCACGTATCGAACGCGATCGATGCTTACGTAGCTCACGCGTTCCACCTACGGTCGATTACTGTGCAACGGGAGGGAAGCGAGAGTAAACCGAGAGGAGGCATCGTAAATTGACCGTAATTGCGTTCAATGTTACGCGCGCACGAACGGATCAAAGTCAATTGCTCGAAGTGACGGAGTCGCGAAGAAGACGACGAAACCAATTGGCTCTTCGTCTCGCTTAGCTCTCGAAACTCCGCGACCTTTCGCGTCGCTACCGCGCGCGTAATACACCTTTGTCTTTATCCTCCGGCACTTTCGTTTTCCACCCTTTTGCGGGAATTTTGCGGGAATCGGTCCGGCCGTTAGAGAGCGTTAGGAGCTACGAACGCGATTTCGACTCGTCGCGTGAATTTCGTCGCGTTGGTAAAACAACGCGCGTTAACTGCGCGGCGATGCGGCGGTGCGGCGGTGCGGCGGTGCGGCGCGACGCGAAGCACGGCCGGCCGCGGTGAATGACGAGGAGGACAAAGACGGGCGCGCGCAAACAATAAACGTTAAACTCGAATGGGTCGGCATACAAAGCCACGGCTCGTAGAAGAAAATCTAGGATATGGAAAGAGAGAAAGAGACGGTCCTGACAGGGAGACGACGCGTCGATCAAGCGGTCCGCAGAATCGGCATTCAAAGCTTCCTTTTTCTCCGACAGGCCGCGCCGATCGTTAGGAAGTCGAGTGTCAAAACTGTCCGGCTTGTCACCGCGTGCACACCGCCGTAGCTATCGCGGCGTTTACACGCTCGAAAGAGGGGAATACGAGATTCGCGCTGTCTCCGGAAGATGAACTCGTGCTCGTCGACGATAGCAGGTGTGTCCCTGACAACAACCACGGCCTAGAGAACAGGTTCTCCAGTTCGGGAAGCTTTCTCCTCGTTGTCGGCCAACCTGCGCGTCAGTTCCACCCCCTCGCGAATCCTCTAACGCCAAAAGAAACGGACGCTCTTAACATAGTAGCAGCCGCGAAGGGAGGGTAACTACCCCCGAGTGTTGTATTCCCCCGATCTCTCGATCGATCGGATCAACACTCCTAATCAACGCCTAAGCGGTCGCGACGCGGACTATCCTTCTAATTATCGTTCTGCTCGAGCCTGGAGACCGGTCGGTGTGCGTCGCCGGTGCCGATGCCTCGTTGAGAAAGAAGAAAAAAGTCGGCAGGTTTACCCACGATAAATCTCGCGGTACTCAGGTATAAAGAGGGCTGTGGTTCGGTCGACGATAACGTTTCCCTTCTCTCTCTCTCTTCCTTTCTCCGAGGACGATCTTTCCGCTTCTCTCCGTCGTATCCTCCGGGAACGCGAGTCCTCCTCTATCGAATCTACCGAGAGCGGAGCCGAGCGGCCGGCGAGAAAGAGAGGAAACGAAGAAAGGAGTGCACCACGGACGAGGTAGAAAGGGTTGAGAGATCGGGCTGAAGATAAAACTCATAATGAAAGGCATTCATTCCACCGCGAACCCGACACAGTGAACTTGAGTGACGTGGTTGCAGACAGCTGCTCAAACCTGATCGTTCCGTACGCACCTTCCACCGTCCGTCCATCCGTCTCTCGGCGGCCTATCCGTCCATCCGTCCGTCCGTCCGTCCGTCCGTCCGTCCGTCCTTCTCACATGATTTCCTTCATATAATATCGTATAACCAGCTGAACCGGAGGCGCGGACGTTCCTTCTGTGAAATCGATTCGATACGAAAACGCTCGACGCGGGATCTTCTGCGAGAGGCGACCGCAATCTTCCCCGATCGCGATTTTATCTCGATGCAGAAGGCGCGGCTACGTATTGTTTAGCCATCGTTCTTCGCCGTGGCCGACGCTTAACGCGCCAATAACTTTTTCGCACGCACCGTTCGTCGCCGCGGCGAGAGCGGAGTAAACGTTCGCCTCGGGGACGACGACAGAAATACAACGCGCCGCGCCGGATAGAAAGCTTGGTTGGTTGTCGGAGGAAAGCAGAGATGAGTCAACGTTGACGAAAAGATATCGAACTTGTTCGAAGGAAAGCTGTCTCGGTTTGTCTCCAAGAGACGAAGCGAGATGACGATTCCTTCTAGTCACCCACGATGTGCAACTCGGCTTTCGTGTATACCTATTATAAGTGAAAACCGATAAATCTCTCTGCTTCCTCGAGACCTCCTCGAAGCACGAGGCCTTCGAGTACTGCGCGTATCTCGTACAGCGTCGCTTTCCTTTCTTCCTGCCTGCGAGGGATGCTGCTCCCTCGGCGGAGGGAAACTCGCGAGAGTAAATTCGCGAGAGCAAGGTGGACGGTAACCTTGACCGGTAGGTAACGCTTAGGGTCGGCCAAGACATTCTCCACCGCGGACACCCAGAACGTTACATCCACGCGTTGGAAACGCGTTCCAGTGGCCTTTTCCTCTCCTCTCCTCTCCTCTCCTCTCCTCTCCTCCTCCCCTTTTCATCTCGCAGTCTCTTCGCTAGCTGTTTCGAGGTCGAGCTGGCCCGAGAGCGTGACGCTGACAGAATTACGTCGGGGCCCCGGTTCGGCTGTGCCGTGTTGCGAGACCCGCAGAGAGAGAGAGAGCAGCCGAACCCCTCGGTTCTATGGCTCGCCATAAATATCGGCGGTGACGTTTGGGGAGAAAAAAGAATCTAGCGGCTGGGAACTATGGATGACCTCCGTTTACGAAACGGCAGCCAGCTACTCTATGGTAGGCAGGCTACCGGTCGCGCGTCTTCCATCCCTCCTGGCAGCGACGCGAACGATCGGCTGCTTCTTCAGGCAGGGAGGATTAGATAAACGAAACGGGTAAAACTGATCCGGTGATCGAACGACGTTTAAATTCGCAACGACTCGCCGACAGAACTGGAAGCCGATCCCTGGCCGACCAATGGGAGAAACTGCAGCGACTCGCGTCGCCACGTTTCCGTCTCGTTTAATCGAATTTACTCCCGTACCTTGGAACGGTAGACGCCTCTGAAAAGCCGGCGCAACGTTGTTTTCAAGCTACCAGCTCGTACGCCGTACATCCTCGCTTCAGGATCGTCGTTGAATAAGCGACAATTTGTATGACAATTCCTCTCGATGGTCCGGTGCATTGTGCCGGCATGTGAAAGTATGAACGTGGGCACGATGTATCCCATCGTGCTCGTTGTCTCTTTACCTCTGTGTTCCCCTCTCTCCTCCCTTCTTCATCATCCCATTTCGATCTCTCTTTCGGAACCACCAGTGGACGAGCAACCTCAGCAAGTACGAAAGAGAGGGAGAAGGAACGACGAAGCGCGAAGCGACGAGAACGGAGAAAGGAAATGCGAAAAGGAGGGAGCAACCGAGAGAGAGAGAGAGAGAGAGAGTGAGAGAGTGAGAGAGAGAGAGAAGGTGGTTGCTCGAGAGATCACGATCCTTGGAGCAAAAGCAAAGGTCGATCCGTGCTGCACGTTGCAGCACGACTATACCACGACGGTAGGACGAACGTTTATTAGAAGCAGAGGAAGCGCCTCTGTGACAAATGGCGTGGTTTCATTGTTGCACGAGGACCCCCGGGCCCTCCGACAGGGCCACACGGGCCCCTCTGCGACGTCGTAAATCTGACCAACGCTGACGGATAGAAATCAGAACGGACGGTGGGGTGTGCGGTTTTCACGGTTAGACGAGACGAAAGGAATGTCGGAGACACGCGAGACTTTTGGCCTGCGAGGAAACCGAGTCTCGCCGCTTCTCTTCAAGCTGCTCGGCAATTTCCGCTCTTTATAGACCGGTGAATCGAGTCTATAAAGTCTACCAATTCGCCATCCAGTTTTGATTCTTTCCTGCTACATCTTTGCGATTCACCCGTGCTTCTGCCCTTCCCCCCCTCCCTCGTTACCCACCAGTCGCCTACGTGGCTTTCCAAAGACAAAAGAAAAGAATCGATTAGGCGTGAAAAGAGAAGAAACGATGGAAGGGAGAGTTCGTTAAGCGGCGATCGGACACACAGGTCTGTCAATCGATCCCCGAGAGTCCTCGGAGAAACGAAGGGACCCCAAGATGGCTGCCCGAGAACGTACACGCGGGCCCCCGCTTCACCAGCATCACCGACTTAGCATAAATCACTCCCGCTCCGCTCCGCTCCATTCGCTCTCTTGCTCGCTCGCTCGCTCGCTCGTTCGCCCGATATCTGGCTGCAGAAACGCGGCCGCACAACGATCACACTCCTGTCCTCTTCTTTTCCTCTGCACGTTCACTTCTCGCGATCGCTCCACCGTACTCGATAGTCGATCGCTTACCCGAAACAACAGACGCGACTCGTCTAACGAGCGGGACCGATAGAACGCGTCGAATGACTCGTCACCGGAGTTTTCGAACGAGACCAACAGATGAAAAACAAAATACAAAAAAAGAAGAAAAAGAAGAAGAAAATGTATATATACGATCGAGCATCGTAACCTTCTCCGTATTCCGCGTCCAAGATGTAGTAGTTTCTTCGACGACTAGCTTGCCACGCACGACCTCGATATTACGATCGGAAGAAATTCGGAGCTAAGAAAGGAAGGGGGAGAGAGTGACGGAGGACAGAGAAACGGCCGGGAAGAAAGAGAGGAGAGGAGAGGAAAGATTTGCAAGAGGTTGGGCGAACAGAGCAAACGGACAGCTCGCTTATTTATGGCAGCCATACTTCAGATATATGAACTGGTTCCCGTCGAAAGTTCGGGACGTCGCGTCTTTCCAGTTGAAAATGTATAGAGAGGTGTCCCACTGCTCGCCATCGCCAACAAGATTTGATATCGCCGCGACATCGCGCGAGCTTGATTCTTTCTCGTCGCCTCGAACAGCGATGGACAGGGCAGCCGTGTTCGCCGCGTTCGCCGCGTTCGCCGCGCTCGACGCGTTCCGTCGCCTCTCGACGCAATTTCTCCTCAAAGTTTCCCAGCTCGCGTCGATTTCGCTGGATGATCGTATACCTCGAGGGAACGTTTACGATATTTGGCGAGCGGAGCAAAGTCGCGTTCACGTAGGCGAAGAAGCGAGAGAGCGAACGACAGGGACAAGGGAGCAGGGGGTGCCAGGAACGTAGAGCATTGGGGAGAAGAGAGGCGATGGAGTAGATAAATAGATGGATGGGCAATATTATAACTCACCGGCTGTCATCCTGTACGGCGAGTCAGGCTGCTAATCAGACCCTGGCTCGCTCTCGCCCCTCGACCGACCCTTCACGAAAAATGGATTTATTGCCGTTCGCTTCGACTTCGGCACGCTATCGAGCTCTCTGATCCGTAGAATGTAACCATCGTCGTCGTACTATTCGCGTCTGGCCTTCTTCTCCAACTTGGCCCCTTCTCGCCCTTGCTTTTCTCCTCCTGCCTTTCTTCTCCCTCTATCTCTTTTCCACGTGCCTGAAAGGTGGTTCAGGTCCCGGTTGATTTTCAGATCCCCACGTCCGAGAAGATTTCGCGACGGAACAGAGTGTGTGTGTGTGCGTTGTGCGCGATAGAGAAAGAGAGAGAGAGAGGGAGAGAGAGAGAGAGAGAGAGGATCGAGGGGTTCGCGATCCGCGATCCGCGATCCGCGAGGCAACGGCGGAAGGGGGATGTCGGTGGGCACGGCCAAGAAACGACGCCGAGGAGAGGGCTCAGGTGAGGACCGATGCATCAAGCAAACGGTGACACTCGCCTCTGCACGGCGTGCATAGATCATGTCGACCTCGTTGCCGTCGGACGCGGTGCTCCGCGACGGAGGGACGAGGAAAGATCTAAAGCTTGGAGGGGTATGAGAGTGGGCCCCCTCTCGCTTCTTACGTTTTACCAGGCTTTTCTCTTTCTCGCGCTCGTTGCGTTGCGCGGAGCACAGATGTACGGGCCGAACGAGATAGACGAGAGGAAGAGAACGGAACAGACGGAGATCCCCGCTCGAGAATACGCGCATACAAGCACGGACGCGTGCTCTCGTGTACGTGCTGCCTGTACGTGCGCGCGTGTGTTTTTTCAACGAGATTTATTACCGAACTCCTAATGCTTCGGGGCACGAGGAGAGGGTGCTGCCGTTCTTCCCACCCATCGACTCTCATCCCCCTCCCACCATCGCCGCTACCGTCGCCAATGTCGTCGCCGTCGTCGCCCTCGACGTCATCGTCGTCCTAGTAGTCGTCTTTGTCGTCTTTGTCGTCTTCCTCCTGCTCTTTTTCTTCCTCGTCCTCGTCGTCGTCGTCGTCGTCGTCGTCGTCGCCGGTCTTGCCTCGCTGCCATTTCGTACCTTCTCGCCGTACCACGACGAGTCTTCGCACGCCGCTTAATCCTCGGCTGCCACGCTATTACGAGTTGATTTACATTCCTGCGTTAACAAGGGCCAGCGGAACGCGTCTCCTATTCGGCGCACCGACTCGCCACGTTTTGCCACGCTCCCCTAAGCTCGGTGTCCCCGGTTCGGTTCGAGAAAGGGGGAATAGGGAAACTTGGAAGCCGGAGAGCAGCAGACAAAAGATTCGCGGTTTCCGTTAGCGGCCTTCGAACGCGTCCTCCTACGCGGGGTATCCCTCTGCTCGAACTTTAATCCGCGGCGCGCGTTAACTTCGGCTAGCGAACCTCCGAGACGAAAGGGTGTGTGTACGGGACTCCCGTTACACCGGAGCAATAAACGTCATCGCCGAAATATTTACGGCTACAAACGGTATCGTAAGCGTGTAATAAATCATTATTAAGCAAATCGTATTACCGTTTATAAATTTTACTCTTAAGGAAAGCAACTTTAACGAGATCGTCGCGAGGGATTACGCAATTTCGACCGCGGCCGCGTCGCACCCGTGACTCTTTCCGTTCGATCTTTGCGATTCTCTCGCCTAGAAATAGCTGTATTCTCTTGAACGGGACGCGTGAGGCGCCATCGACTGGAAACTTTCGACCCTCTCCTCTCTTTCTCTCCCGCTCGCCGCTTGCTCTCCGTCTCCCTCTGTCACTCTTCGCCTCGTTAGTCCTTCGTTATTCACCGCATCCGCGTCGCGCGTCTCGGCGAGAGACGAGCACGTTCGAAGAAACACGCGGGCACAGCACGCATGCACGCATACATACGGACGTGTATATACACCTGGTTCGAGCCCGAAGGGTTGGGAGCGGGAGGGAGTGGTCAGGGGGAGATTATCGGTGATTTTACGATTCTGGTGCGCGCTAAACTATCGAGAAAATTACCCGCTACCGGAACCCTCGCCGGACAGAGATACCGTGGACGAATCGACGAGCGAGCCGAGGAGACGGACGAGGAATTATACTCGGTTGAAGGACTAAATAAACGGAGTAGACGAAGCAAGCGTGGAGCGCGACTCGAGTGTGAAAGAGTGGCAAAGCTCCTGAGAGGTGTGGGGTAGGCGGGGGCGGCGGAGATTGGCGGGAGGGCGAGGGGATCTAAGAAGCGTGGAAAGAAAAAGGGGGCGAGAAAGAGAAGAAAGGGGTGAGAGCGTGCGGGCAAAGGCGGGGGTGGAATGTGCAAGAACGGAAAGACACGGAGAAGAAGTCGCGAGACCAAGGAAGAGAGAGTCTCCTCCGTGAAACGGAATAGAGTGGGATGGGGGCGTGGGTGGAATGGGGCACTAGTGGGGAGAGAAATACGTCGGGCCTGTGCGTGTCAGCGGTGGGGATAGGTCAGGGCCGCGGGCGGAGGGGAAGGGGCACCGAGGGCGGCCGAGGGGCCAGACGGGGAGAGCGATAGTCGGTTTGGCGCGGGGCTCGGCCGAAGAGGAAGCGAGAGGACGCGAGAAAAACACCGGGAGAAACGGAGAGCGCGCCGGGAAGTGGTGTCGAGGGGCGAAGGATGGGGACGCCAAAGCGAGAAGGAGCGAGCGAGGAAGAGAGAGCGAGCGGACCATCGGAGCGGTGGGAGGCGGTGCGGAGCGAGAGGGACCGGTGGGGAAGCGCGGCCGGGGGCGGGTGGGGGTCGAGGATTCGAGGGGAACGGCGGTGGTAGGGGTTGACTCGACGCGGCGGCGGCGGCGGCGGCGGTGGTGGCGGCGGTGGCGGCGGCGGCGGTGTCCAGGTGGAGGGGGCAGAGGTGGGGAAGATGACCGCGGAGCCGTCAGTGCGCCACGTGCTGTCGTCGTGGGAGGGTCTTTACTTTCGCTCCGTTCCATCGGCGAGTCATGCACGTTACCGCGAAATCGTGACTCGTTTCCGGTGTGCTCGTTGCCCTTTTGATATAACAGTGCGACGCGAAACTCGAGCGATTAGCTGACAGATAGGTGAAAGAAATCGGCGAAAGGATGCAGAGCGATACGGGTCGGTGACGCGCGCGCGGCGACCACCCGTCCAGAGAAAGAAACGTTTCCGAGGGAGGAGTGACAGGCGGCTCAGCCGTGCCCAGTTGAGTGAGTGGTGCGCGTCTTTGTATCGTCTTTGCGTTGGTGGAAGATCCGTGAGAATGACGCGGTGATATGGTGTCGAGGGAATCACGGAGGACACGCGAGTCCCGATGCTCGTCGCCCAAGCGCTGCCGCGTTGCTTTGGCCGCACTCGTGACGAGGATAATCGCTCCTGACGTAGCCACGGAGCCGAGGATTCATCGGGACTGACGTTTCCTGCGCACTGGAACCACTACTTCACGGTGAGTCCGTTTTCTCGGTATCCGCGATCGAACGCAACGCTCTATCCTCGCTCTTTCTTTCCTCTCTAACCAACTTCCCGTTTCCGCTATCTCCCAACTCCTCGTGTCGATCAACCTCTCGACATTCGCGAAACGTTCACCATGTCCGTTTCTCCTAGCAGATTCGTTCTCCCAACAGAATCGGGTCTTGTCTGTGGAAACGACAGAGCCGATTCTCGGGAAATTTCAATGGCCGCGGTTGCTCCTGTGCAGGCATTCTACTTTGCGCGCGAACGCCGAACGCCAAAATCCCTGTACAAAATCGGCGACGGATCGAAAGTTATAAACGTTAGTCGCGTGGCGTCGCGTGGCGTCGCGTGGCGTCGCGTTTCGTTCTTCCATTCCGATTCACGCGCTCTTTTCCAATTTTTACTCCTTTGCCTCGTTTACTCTCTTCTTTCTCTCTTTTCAACTATCCCCACCTCCCGTCTTCCCTCTCTCCTCTGCATACGCGTACACGACGTGCACTCGTAGGAGCACATGATCCGTACACGCGTACGTTCGTTGCGATCATTCACAAAGTCATATTTGGGATTTGAGAGGAGCGTCGATCGACCGGCGCGCGGCGGTCCGATTCGGTGTCGCGCAAAAGGAGATTAAGACGCGAAGGATCGGACAGGAAGGCAGCGACCATCTCTGTTCCCGGCACGGTTACGTCGCGACAAACGTTGTTTGCCGAGGTGGTCGACGCGTTTTGCCACGTGGCACGCACAGTGATTTGCGACGGAGATAACTGTCGACGCATATAGCTCTCTCTCCTCGTTGCGATCGTCTAGGGCTGCGCGGCTCGCGATAATCGTTCGTCCGCGTAGGCAAAGCGTGCTTGTCATTCCGTCGTTTCCCACTTATACCTACATACACACCCGAGAAGTTAAACTGTCGTTTACGTGTAAACTGTCGTCGTCCGATCGTTCGTCAATTAGAATCCATCGGTCACGATCGAACGGAGAAGTGGTGGGGATGGCTGCAGAATGAGCGCGACTGGTTCATTTCTTATTCGGCGAGACGACGGAATTCAAGACCGTGCAACGATTGCAACGAAAATCGAACCGACTGGTCGTAAATACGTATTTACATATTCTCGATCGATCCAGCCAGTTAAAATTTACCGACTTAAAACCGGGCCGGGCGTGACGTCATTGGGCGGGATTAAATCCGTCCTGTCACCGTGAGACGCTTTCGACACAGCGACAAAGAAAGGAGCAGGGGCGTAAAGTGTGTATTTCTTCGCGTGTTCTCGAATTCTGAGACACCGTATAGGTTTGATAGGCTGGGCGCGGGATTAGCTGACATTTCCGACCGCATCTGCTTTGGAAAAACCATCCCGTCATTCCAAAGCCCGACTGCGTGCGTATTTACTTGCGCTCGTCACCGTGCCGACGACCTTCCCAGTTCGATTCCCGCTCGAGGAGAAATTCCTCCTCCTTCGGCGTGAAGAGGTGGTTGAATTGAACGGAAGAGAGGAGCGGCGGCGACACGCGAAAAACCTGGGTGTCGGTCGGTCTTTAATTCACGTAACGTTTGCTCGCGCTCGCAGCCAGCTGAACGAACATTTACACGAACGCACGAGGGAATGTACGCGACAAGTGTGTACAGTGGTAAACAAGCGTGCAGATACAGGCTCGTAGTAGGAGTGCGCGTTCGAAGTTAGCCGCGGGAACGCGAGCTCGAGCTCTGCTGCTCTGCTGCTCTGCGCGCGTCAATAGCACACCCCCGCGATTCAGTAGCGCCTATTGAAGTCTGCGATGACGGGCCCCGTCTGTCAGCAGATCAAAGCTGAAGTAAGCTCTCTTTGTGATGCTCCGCCGGGTCGGTATTTAATTATGTATGAGATCGATATTCGGGCCTTCGGGGGCTCTCTTTCAACTTCCCAGTCGCTCCGTCTCGGTCCCTCGTTCCTCTCTTTTACTACCCTCTCATCGAGCGCCACACACACACACCATCCCTTTTTCCCTTCTTCGCCTTTTCCGTCGCGTTCGCGATATATCCTCGTTAGGAGTAAACTCGAAATCATGCCAAGTACATCCTCTCCCCCACGCTTCCCTCTACTTTGTACTCTTCGATGAGAATGGAAAACATGGGGGAAGGGCGGAAGGGGTTGGGATACGGTGCGAATCTTTCTAACCAAGACGTATCGACGCGAGGCGCGTTTCGATCAGTCCGATCGACTCTTTCCCTTCTCGTTTCCAGCCTGTTCATACGCGTTCGGGGACACACGGGAGGAAAAAGTTGGATCGGTTCGCGTCGAAGGAACGATTCGGGGGTTTGTTTACAGGCTCGTACCTGCCCCGTGACGTTTCAAGGGGCGGCCTCTGCAAGCGCAGCCTTTACGCGCACATTTAAATCTCGCCCGATCGTAAAGATTCTCGTAAACGGCGGACGTCCATCCGTCGAAAGATACGAAGGATCTTGGGGAGAAAGACGAGATTATTACCGAGGTAAACGAACGCGGCCTCTGGCTGTAAACTGTCGAGGGACTCTGCTTCCGAACCTGTACCTATACGTACGTAACGTTTCAATGAACGATCCTGAACCTGCACGCGTATCAACCTATCCTGGACCAGCCTTCCACCTACATATCTTTCGTACTCTGTCCTCCTTGTCTGGAAACCCTCTAATCCCCTAAATCTTGTTATTTTTTCTCTCTGTCGTTGCACACATCGACACGCGGATAGAACGATCTGCTCGCGAACAAACGCACATCGTCTTTGCGTAAAAATATTATATCCCGGCTACGCGCGTCCGATGAACGATTCCGAGTTTCGAATATTTATTCGTTAAATTTCACGATAAAAAAACTCTTTGATCAAAATCATGCCACTCGATGAACGTACTATCGCTTTTATCGTGATACATACGTCATGCAAGGAACAAATTCAAAAAAAAAAAGAAAAAAGGAAAAAAGGAAAAAAGGAAAACAAAAAAGAGGAAAAAAATAAAAGAGAGAGGAAAAAAGGAAAAACAGCGTCACCCTTCGTGAACGCAAAAAAATATTAGCCAGCCGTGATGGCGCTAATTTGCCGCGACCTGCGGCGGTTCGGTTGTTCTCGTTCTCTCTTTCCCGTTTCCTCCCCGGCCTCGTTCTCCCTCTCCCTCTCCCTCTCCCTCTCCCTCTCCCTCTTGGTCCATCTATCTGCCTATCTGTCCGTCCGTCCGTTCGTCTCTGTCTCTCTTTCTCTCTGTTTCTCTCTCCCCCGTTTGGCCCCGCTCGCTTTTTCGTCCCGACAAATCCATTTCGCTCGATTTCCATTTTTACGCATCGATTGCGCGTGTGTGCAATCGCACCGCACAACGAACCAACGACCACGAAAGGTTATCGTTGCACTTCGAATTACGATCGATGCGTACCTTTCGTTTTGACGTTTCGCCTTCTGCCGGCCACGTGCACGTTCCGGTACACGTTCGCGTCCGCCGATAACTCGATAAGAACTGTCGTTAAATCTTTCCTGCGACGCGTTCTTTCTCGAATCGCGAATAGAATCACCGGCGGGAGGGAAAAGGGTGAAATGTGGCCGAGTGGGCAAACGAAAGGCTGGTGCGGCTCGTTGTGGGGTCGAGCACGCTGGGACGAGCAATCGAACCGACCCTCCGAGCAAAGAGGGCTAAAGAGGAGAAGGAGAGATGACCTGCCGGCCGGGCCGCGGGTAGTAGAGTGGTGCACGCTCGGTTTTGATCGGTCGCACAGAAAATTGTATTTTCGAAATCAATTAATATCCAGAGAATAATAATACACCGGCTAATGATCGTGCAGCCATGTATAACCGATTTCCTCCCGCTACCCCTCACCCTTTTCCCTTGGTTTACTCCCGATGACCCTCGGGCTACTTCGAACTGGATTCCGCGCGGGTTGCGTGACGCGTCGATACGACCAAAGTGCGTTTGACAATTTTTAATTATCGATAACGAGTTTCACCGCGAAGATAGGTCGACTGAAAAACAGTGCATCGACGAACATTCGGACGATATCGTATAGTTTCCGTTCTAAACACACCCAGTTTGCAAATTGTCCGTTTAACGCCGAGGGTAGTTTATCTCTTTACCACCTAAGCGTCGGTTGCACCTCGAACGAAACGATCCCGGTTAATGGTTTATCAAAGGGAAATGCTCTCCGCTGCGACGTGTCCATCTATGCTAACGTTTCCCCGCGAAATTTACGAAGCGTTCCGGGCGCCGCATCGATCAAAAGGAACTACTGGCAAGTTGACGTCGCGCAACTTACTCCTCCTTCTGCACGGCCATCTAAATATCGAGTCTCGTCGCGGCTTTGCCTCCCTCCCCGTAATGTCGCCAGCTCTCGAAAAATTCAGCGAGTTTCTCGCGGTTCGGTTGTTCGATCGGGTGTGCAGCCATCGCGTAGACAGGGGAGCAGCCGCTAGCCGAATAGATGATATCTCTCGCAGTTAGTGCTCGAACAAGTCCGGAAACGCGAACGACGTACTTTATGTATTCGCGATAGACGATAAATTTTCTGGCGCGTTTGCGTGGAGAAAAATTCCTCCGTGAATCACCCGGTAGATTACTCGCGTCGTTGCTCGCCGGATTTCGTAGGACAGAAGTATTCTGGCCAGGCGAGGGCCGAGAATCGCGTTGGCAAGGCGCGCGCGCGCGAGCGAGTCCCCGCTATGGCTGCGCCATAAATCATTCTTGATCTTCGCGCGTACTTACTTTGTTCCAGGATTCACCGTCACCCGTTACACGCGACCCGTCTTTAATTTCGAGATCGAGCACAGACAGCCACGCACGTACGTTCTCTCTCTCCCTCTCTCTATATTCGCACGCGATCGCGTCATTCCCCGGCTACGTGGCGTTCGATGAATCATTGCTCGCCGAGATCGAACCGCGTTCCACGAATCCGTACCGGTGCTGCCTGTCCGGAATGGATTCGGCAGGTTTTCTCCGTCCGCGACCCGGCAAGATGCGTGCGATCCTCGTTGCACCTTCGCTTAGCGAGCATGTGCGCGTGTCGTAGGTGAAACACGGTGCCGGGTGATAACAGTGAATAATAATTGTGCATGTTACGTCAGCAGCGTGCATACGTGCCGAGAGTGCCACCCACTTGCACGTAGATCACTCTCCTGTCCCTTCCCTCTCCGTCTGTCCCGTTGAGTCGTTCTCCCGTGCAGCTCCGCTCCCTTACCACACGACGAACTGCATTCCGAGGAGGAGCTAGGATCTCGCAACGACAGTCGAGCACGTCGTAACGCGGTCTATTGTCGGTAAGGCGGCACCGCGGTGTGCCTCGTTGTAGTTGCTTGCACGCGCGTACACCGTGTGTGCCTACACGCGTGTAACGGTATCGAAGTCGCGTGTAAACCGGTGAATCACGGCTCTACCGACGCGCTTCGTTGCGTGGGAAGAAAGTGGAAGGGGCGCTAGTGGCATTGCCATCCGAGGACACTGATCCTTCGCGAGAACTTGTCGCTGTCTCCTCTCGTCTACTCCTCTTCGTCCTCCTCGTTCTCCTCGTCCTCCACGTCCTCCTCGTCCGCGCTGACGCTCGTGAAAACGAGAACCACGTCTGGGTGGAGCACAGCGTGCCTCGAAGCGATTGACCTTTAGTTTAGCCGAGCAGGTTGTAATGGATTCTACCGAGGTAAAGGATAGCCACGCGATAAGCTGGAATTTTGATTTTCCACTGTGCTCGTTTGACAAAGCCTGCGCTCGTTACATCCATAGAGTCCGGCCGAGCCGGATAGGAACGAAAATTCGTGACCGATCGGCCCCTGGCTGGACGTTCGCATTAACGTCCAGTCTGGTTCGTCGACACGAGGGATTTGGTTTAGACTCGTCAAGTCGATCGATTATTTTTGACAAGGTTGATCGATAGGCGGACTGCTGGACGGTTCGTCGAACGTCGATGTTGCGGAATATTATAACGCCGAATAGCCTGATCGGCTGCTTTCGAGGGCGCGCTTCCACGGGAAATTTCCGCGAATCTTGGTCAGATCACAGAGAGAGAGAGAGAGAGAGAGAGGGGGAGGGATCGCGTCATCGAGAAAGGCTCGCACGGGCGATTCTTTTACTCGGCGACGCGACGTTCTGACTCGGCGACCGTGTAACCCCGATTCCACGGCGAGAAATTTCGTCGACGGTCTCTACCGGAGACTCGTCACGAAATGCCATTCGTCAGAATTTTATCGATCGTCTCGTTGGCAGCAGCGAGGGACGCGACGGGTTCTCGCCTCGTATCGGCGTGATCGATTCGCGTCGATCGCGCGAGTACGATTCCAATTAACCCGCTTCCACGCATCGCCGATCGGGAACGTTTCAAGGACCTCGTAAATTCGAACGTACCAATCGAGAGAGACTATCGGCAATTATGATCGAAGGATACCTATCTTTTGCTCCGATTGGACGAGGAGAAAATGACAATAATTGGGTCGTCGTTAGGTGGACGACGACGTGTCCTGGTCGATCGTAGCGACGGCGGCGGTGTTCGAGGAAAGGAGGACGCGCTACGACGACGCGATAATTCGCGAGGATAGCGTAGAGAGAGAGAGAGAGAGAGAGAGTATCGGTATTTACGAGGCGGAGGAAGGCGCGAGAACGGTCGATTGGCCGCAGGCGTAGCTCTCGCGAGTGCTTCAACAGGCAGGAGGAACGCGTAATCCAGCGTTCGGCCACGTGGCGGATATAAAAAGACTCGTTGTTGCCGACGATGCATTACATAATAGGTATGCCCGTTCATAAACAGCGCCGCTTAACTATGAATGAAGCGGAGAGGCCCGTGTGCCCGCTCGCCCACTTCCACGCATACCTACTACGCGCATTCGTGTACCCAGTCTTGACCTGCCTCAAATCATGTAAATCCTAATCCGTCCGTCCGTCCGTCCGTTCGTTCGTTCGTTCGTTTGCTAGTTTGTTCGCTCGCACACTCGTTCACTCGCTCGATCGTTAACTCTGCACGCACGTACCTGATTTCGAATAATTAAAATATTAATGAGTACCACCGACACACCTGCCGCTCGCTCGCTAGCCAGTTCGGTCACCGGTTAATTATCGATAGTCGATTCGCGTATTACACCGCGTTAACGATTAACGATGCACAACCCCGGATACGATTTATTTCCATGGGAATCCCCTGAAAAATTCATTATCCTCTCTCAATCTCTCTCTCTCTCTCTCTATTTTGCTGCCCGCTTGGACGACCTTTACGGAAAACTCGTGGAAAATTTGGATGGAGATGAAAAAATATTTACGGCTCCGAAGGTTGCCCGCGCATCTACGTACGATCGACGTCGCAAAATTTCGCCACGTCGGATCTGCTCCTTTTCCTGCCAAGAGCACGGGTAGCCAACCTGTTTAGCTCTCGAAAAAGAAAAAAAGAACGGAAAAAATATGTCTAAGAGGCTCAGGTGCAGGTATCTCCGGCGTCCGGCTCGAAAGATCGAGTTGCTCGATGTCTTCTCGAATGCCTCGAGAAATTTAAAACGTCTAAGCCGTCAACTTTTCCGCCCCTGTTGCTTGATGCGGCCACCTTCCCCTTGCACGCCCTCCCGCTCGCCCCTCGCCCCTCACCCCTCACCCCTCACCGACCACCACCTTCTCAGAGGATGCCTTTTTCCCCTCTTTTCTACCGAGAATTGTTGCAGTAGCGCTGCTCTTGCCTCTTCCTTACCGCGGTACGCGTCTAATTCATCGGCAATCGAACGGTTTACGCTGTCACGAGCAGCGCGTAGACTGTTCTTCGATACGAAGAAATATCGTGGAATTTTTCGTCCTCGATGGGACAAGGGTCCGCTCGATCGAACCGAGGCATTGGTCACAGCCGACTCTGAGCCGAGTTTCGACGTACCGTAGCTCCGGCGGATTGACAGCTGCGAAGAGTCATCTTCCACCGCGTCATCGTGATCGTCATTCTGATCGTCGTCCTTACGGACAGCACCAGGATGATTGGCTGAAAGCGCATTTGTTTCGTGACGCAGCAGGGGCGAACGGATAGCGAGGTTCGTCCGGCCGCGTCCACGCGAGAAAGCTGCGAACGTGGTTGTAAAGGAAGAACGAGGAGGGCGGCAATGAGCCAGTTTCTTTGTCGTACGGTGTGACTGGGGTGTCAATCGACGATGCATTCGCAATTTTGACAAACCTCGCGAAATAATCGTCGAAACGTGCGTTACGATCCAATAATCTCGCGGTGATATAATCCCTCTGAAGACGTACAGCTTCTGAGAAAATGCGTCGAGGGAAAATATACGCAGCGCGCGTAGACTACTACTCGTGGCTGGAGTAACTTTGCTTCGTCACCGGCCGGCCTTTGGGTTTCGCCGAAGCATCGAAGCCGAGCGAAGGAGGAACGAGAGGAAGGAATCGAAGGAAGAGAGAAATACGGTGTACCTGAAGCGAACGTATCCGTAGCGGCAAGGATAATAAATAATAAAGGTATAGGTACGGGAGATTGATGGCTGCACCATGACTGACGTTCCATCAATCACCTCCTCGCCCTTCTCACGAAGGATCGACCGGCTACGTCCCAAGTACCTCCAACTTCGTTTTCTTCTTCGTCCATTCTCTTCCTCTTCGTTCGTTCTTTCGTTCTTTCGTTCGTTCGTTCGTTCGTTCGCTCGTTCGTTCGCTCGTTCGTTCGTTCTTTCTCTCATCCCGCCGTAGCTTTTTTCGTGCTCGCCATTATCGTACCGGTCCTTATTAGCTAGCTGCCTTTCGCGTTCCTCGATGAATCGAAAAAGGACTACCTACCGCGGCCGCAGCTCTCTCTTGAGATCGCGCGGTCCCAGAATGACTACGCCATTTCCGAATCCTCTTATTTGCCGTCCACCTATTAAAAGCCAGGCTATACTCTAGGGGCGGCGGCGACGTTATGGCTTCTAATTCTCGGAGTCGAACATGTCTCGACGATCTCGAGATATTCGACGTTGTGAAAAATATATATATATATATAGAGAGAGAGAGAGAGAGAGAGAGAGAGAGAGAGAGAGAGACTGCTGCCATCCAGCAACTAATCCGTCCCCTTCGGCGTATGGTGAGTGGCCGGGACGTATCAATCGGAAGGCTGGTATAAGTTTCCGCCGTTGTGGTCCGCCGGTACGGAGGTTAGCTGTCGTGGTCAGTTTCGAATTGCGGCGATGTCAGTGACAGCTGTGCTCGAGGGCCGCGTATTGAACTCACGTCCAGTCACGCTCCTTTATACCTACTTACCTTGCCCCTTCTTCCACCACTCCTTGCTCCCTCTCTCTCTCTCTCTTTCTCTCTTACTTTCGTCTTGCTTTCCACCTTCTGTCGTTCCTCCCGCGACCGCTTCTTCTCTTCTACCAGCTCCTTTTAACCGGGTTTGCTTCGACTCGTTCGATCGCCTCCAAAGGGATGGCTGGACTGGGATCGGTTCGCGTAATGCCACGCACATAGCGAGGCCAATGGGTAATAATAAAGGGACACAAAGTAGGAGTAGTGTATTCGAGTGCGACGGTTAAGATGCCTGTTCTTCGCTTTTCGATATCCTTCCTTCGACTTAATTAAAGCGTTTCATCCCCCATGCTGGTGAGGAAATTCCGGGATATCGAGCAACGTTCCTGGAACGATGTGCATTCGACGTAGGAGAGTAATCCAGAGGGAAAGGACGGGAACAAAGGGAAGAAGTCTTGGCAGGGGGAGAGAGAGAGAGAGAGAGAGAGAGAGAGAAAGAGCATGTTCGGGGGCTGTTTAAGTTGCCAATTAGCAGAAACACTGGCCCATCCGGGTGAGTATTAAATGGGCTTCCACCCCCACGGGTGGCCAGCAGGTTTCTATTTTCCTGGATGAACGCTATCCGCGATATCTCGAAGAAGGAAACAGAGCAGACAGGTGGAGGGAAAGAGAGGTGAGAACTCGCGAGTGCGTTGCCTTCGCGTTCTCTTCGTTCCGTTCCTGGCGTCTATGGACGAACTAAACTCGGCGTAACGGCGGCAGCAGGAGGAGGCACGATATTACACGGCAGTGTCGACGATGCTCCGGAGAACGAGAACCCCGGCGGTGGTCGTTAGGAAGAATAGGGGAGGAGGCTATAGTCGAAGCGTCTCTACCTTTCGTGACGTTCCAGGACGTTTCAGTACGATCGCCCAGGGACGTTTCGACGCAACGAGCGAGTCTTATCTTTGCTATACGCTCGTCGGGAAAACGCAGGGTGCGGCGTATCGAGGTGTTTCACGCTCGGTTCCCGTTATTCTTCGACCGCTTAGACTTTCAGAGAATACCTACCTGTTCTCGTTCGTTGCCGCGTTACATCTTTCGTTACATCTTTGTTTCTTCGTTCTCTCCATTTTATCGAGAGAGTCCACGGCCCCCCTTCGTCGCTTTCCTTAGAAACGTCAGAATTTTTTCCAAGGCTGGCCGTAGAAACGAGAAAATCGTCGACGCCTGTACGTGGCGAACGGGAAAGAGGGACGGAGGAGCGAGAAGAAACGAGGCGTAGAAGGGCAAAAAGGAGAGAAGACTTGACGACGATTTATAATCGGTGACGAATGAACGCGATCGCAGCGAGCCCTCGTCTCTCTGGCGTTTTATAAATGTCGCAGAGCAATAAAGACGCTCGATGGATTAGCCGTGAGCCTGGCATTCCACAGGCAACGGATTCTATTCTGGTGATTTGAAACGAGGCACGCGCGTCCAATGAATCAATCGAAGCCTCGCTTTTTTCTCCCACCGACTCGCCTGCTTTGATCTGTCCGGGAGCCTCGAGACGGACGTTTCCTGAAAGGTCCATCCAATTCCGGTTCGATTCGAGGAGTCGGTTGTTTCTCCCCGAACCTAACCGAACGAAAAATGCGATCGCAGAGCTGTGCTTCCTCTCGCCCTCCACTTTTTACGATACTCCCAGCCCCAGCCCTGAGTTCCAGTCCCTCGGTGAACCTCGATCGTTCTTTTTCTTCGGCGACGCCGCCGTGACACGAACACGCCGTATGCCCGCTGTTCCAAGAATTCACGTACGCGTCATAAATAGTGGCCCGCTCGCCCTCTCCCGGCTCCTCTCCTCCCCTCCGCCCTCTCTGCCGCGATTTCTCCCACGTTTCCACGTTTTCCAATATTCCAAACTGCACCGATTCCATCTGGGGTCCCTACGTACCTTCTTCGACGCGTCGCCCTCTCTTCCGTCGCGTCTCTTTTTCCACTCGACGTTCTACCACCCTCTCCCTGCCTTTCGACGGCATCGTCGCGAGTATCGATTCGACCTTCCGAATTCGATTTTGGTCCTCGGGCGGGGACTTTTGCGATCAAAGTCCCCAAAGTTTCTTCGGGGGCACGAGGGGTTACGTTCTTATCGTCGAACGCGCGCCGATCCGTCGTCTCGTCGAATGGAATTGGCGCGAAACGTTTTACGAGCATGCGCGCGCCGTAGCTCGTCCTCGGCGTGGGTTTGTTGTGCGTCGACCTTTACCTAACGGCACCCTCCGAGTCGTAGCTGGCCCCCTTAGCTCCGCACGGCACCCTTCTCCGCCCTCCTCCCTCTGCAACTACCGACGCGCAGCCACCCCCGTCGCCAACCCTGACCTGATTTATGGGATTCTCCAAGTGTCTACCCTGCCGACGCGCGTTTTCGAGCCGCCGACCCTCCCCCTCTAACTCCCTTTCCCAACGCTTTCTCTCCTGTCTGTTCGCGTGCAGACAGCTGGCTAGCGTTTTCACCGACGCGCTCGCGCGCGCGCGCGCGCACCTCCTCTTCTCTCTCGTCCTACCCCGATGGTTCTTCAACTTCTCCGTACTTTTTACCAACTCGGATCAATTCCGACGCGCAACGATGAAACGTTGAAAATTTCCTCGAAGGACGAAGAATATCGAACGGGGAGCCTGATCGATTTTCCTCTAGCTATCCCCCCCCCCCCCCCCCCAACCGCCACGTCCCCCTTACACCCACTTCGACCGTCTTTCTCCTCTGCTCGTTTTCTCGGTAGATATGGTCGAGTAATATACGATCCCTGCATCTGTTCCCCGAGTGACGCAACGTCCTGCCATAGATCACGCTCGGGCTTTTAGAGAGTGAAGGCTGTTAAGAAAAGCGCGACAAGGACAGCGAGCACGCGCAAAAGGGACGGAATGGGACGGCAGAGAGAAACGAGGATCGACGGAGGATAGACGGAGACGGTAGAGATCCCTGTTATATACGAGCGGTAGAAACACAGAAATTGAACGGAGAAAGAAAGCGAGGGTCAAAGACTGGGGGAAGGGGGAGAGAGGGAAAAGCAGATGGGTTGGGGAAGAGATAGAGATAGAACGAGAGTGGGAAAGGGAGGGAGGCAGAGACTGACAGGGTGACGTACCGTTGCCGTTAAACTCGGCTACGATGTAAAGAGAAGTGGCTGAAACGCAGAGGAGAAACGTAAGAATGTACGCGGTCTCTCGCGTCGAATAACTCAAGGTTCGAGAAGCGCCGACGACGAATCGACGTGGTTTAAGAAACAGCTCCTCGGGAAGACTTCCGCTGGGCGAACAGGGGCGAGAGGAAAGAAAGAGAACGAGGCGATACAGCGAGAAGCGGTCGCGAGCCATTCAGCCAAGATATACGAGCGAGAGTTTGTTCGCGCTTATGGGCTGCGTCTGGAAAGAGGGTGGCGAAGGGATCGCCGGGGGTAGGGTGAAAAGGGAGCCGGTTGCCGCTTTATCGGAGCACCCTTATGCCTATTATGCCTCCTCATCCCCCGACGGTGGCAGTTTAACGCGGCCATCCCCTTGCCGCGCTAGGCGTTCGGTCGCGGCCGAGCCTAGCCGACGCGAGCCGAGGCCCGGCGACGCCGGGTGACGCGGCGTGGCGCGGCGCGCGAATTAAAACGCCTCATAAATATCTGAAACAAAGGCGGCCGCTTTCGAGGGCGTACGGTGGAAAGATATACGGCCGGTTAGGATGGCTGGTAACGGGTGGATAAGAGAGGGGTCGGGGGAATTGGTTGTGGCTGCACAGGGGACGCGGTTCGAGCTGTTCGGAAAAAGCGCCGTGAAAGAGGGTGGTGGTGGCGGTGGCAGTGGTGGTGATGGCGATGGCGACGGCGATGGTGGTGGTGGTGCGAATCTTTTTGCCGGCTCGCTCGATCCCGATTCTCTCTGGTCTCGTCGAAAACCGAGCAATTTCCGATCGGAACCGGGCGTACGCGCCGAGGACATTTTTCTGACCATTCTGAATTTTTCTATTTCAGGTAAGTAGTGGTCTCCGATCGTTTGAAAAGCGAGCGGCCCGCAGCCGCCGCACCGGACGGGAGACATGCGCAGCAAGCAGCAGCCGAGGCCTTCTTTTCGGTGGCCGCAGCAACGCGGCGATAATCTCACCGGTAAATATTTGAACCACGCAACGCATCAGTCGCACGAGCACGCACGCACACGCTCACTCACACCACCAGCCTTCGCACGCATCTTTCGTTACGTTACGTTTTCATTTGCATCCTGCGATCTTGTTGTTTTCCTCGATCTCCCCATCTACGTCTACGTACATACATATGTACGTAGATCTACTTTACGCCGTCGTCAATATCCGCATGCATCCTTTATTTCCTCTTCCGTAGGGAACCGTTCGCGAACAATAGCTGGATGGTGAAATAATTTCGATCGCTTTCTCTTCCGTTTTCGTTCTACCCGTGCTAGTCGTAGGAATCGTTCGACGCAGATGGTACTAAGGAAGTTGTCGTCCTCGTCGTCGTCGTCGTCGTGGAAACGACACTCGTTCCCAAAGGTCCTGGAAGGTTGGAAATGGTTGGGAACGTGTGTATATACGTTCTACGGCCGTGCGTGCATCACCGTGGAGAGATTAGAAATGCTCGGATAGATTTATCACCGGTAATGTCGCGCAGGATGCTCGTCAACGCGGGAATCGGCCCACGGCGCGCGAACCAAACGAACGATAATCCTCGAACCTCGACTCGTTTCCTCTGACCCGCGCGTCTCCTTAGCTTACGCGCGACTGATTTACGACCCCTCGCACCCGGATATCCAGCGAAACGTTTTGATGGGAAATCGTTGTCCGTTCGACGCGATAACGTTCGCTCGAGGTTGGACGCGCGATAGCTCCAACAGAGTGCGACGACGCGTCTAGACGTTAGATGCAGCCGGGGCGCTTTCACTTTATCGAGAAGGAGAATCAACGTTCGAGATTTACGATGATTTACCGTGAATACGGTGAAACGAGGAGGTGGGCTGCATTCGTCGCACGCGTCCTCGTTCGTCCTCGCGTTCGAATTCGATCCAGGTAGGAGGGAGGAGGGGAGATTGGGTAGGCATGTAGGTGTAGCCAAGCGAGCGCAAGGAGCGGCCAGGGAAACTCGAATGACGAGACGCTCAGAGGTCGGAGATATCGAACGATCGCGTCGCTCGAAAGCTGATAACCGCCGCGGATAAAGTACAAGTCCGCGTGCGTGTGCCGGACAAACGGGGTCGTCGAGGGGCACGCGACACTGCTCTCCAATAGCCTCGGAGCAGGGAATCGTGCCGGTCTCTCCACGATAACCCTCGAATGACGTGACAAGCGAAATCCTGTATCCACGGTCCGGCTGGCGCGGGATATCGGCGGACGTCTAAATGAACCGTTGTACCTTCTGCTTTGATTTCAAAGAGCGGATCCCTAACAGCGGAGGAATATTCATTTAAATATCTGTCGATACTCGAGTCCGACGCGAGGGTTGCACCGATGTCAGCGGCGGACTTATGTGCCCTCCGCGTCCTCCGCCTGCCTCCCCCTCACTCTCCACCTTCTCCTCCTCCTCCTCCTCCTCCTCCTCCACCACCACACCCGCGCCCACCTTCGCCGTTTCCCTCCGCCCGTGCTCCCCCCTGTCTTTCCCGCTCCATTCCCGTTCCCGTTCTCTTCTACGGCCGCACGCGTACCTACCTGTCTACCTGCGCGCGTTATATCTATACACGCCCACCAGTCGACGTCTGATCTCTGTCGCGGATACGTTCGATTCCGCACTTTGTTCTCACCAGCCGCGGCTCCCTTCGATCTCTCTCTCTCTCGCCCCCTCTTCGTTCCAGCCCTCCCGCTCTCACCGATTGTCGTCCTAACTTTTCATCCCCTTCGTTCGCGAATTCCCTTTACAATTACCTTTACGTGCTTTACGAGCACCGTTTCGTAAAGCGAACGCGTCCGAGAGGCGAGAAGATTTCGTAGGACAGCCGACACTTTCTCGCGTGGCTGCAGGTGGGGTGGATGCCGGTGAACCGGAACGGTTAGCGCATCGACGATCGGGCAGGTAGGGACGAGAGGACAGCCAAGGGGAGAGAGCGAGGGGGCCCGTGGAAAGGAGCACTTTGCGCGCGTCGTTTAAGAGAAGCTTAATGCCGCCGTAAAACTCGCTAACGACCGACTCTCGGCCCTTCCTCGTCTTTCACGAGCTTTCGTCGTTCTACCGGCTCGTCCGAAACCGTCTTTGCTCCCGCAAGACGCCGCCGCCGCCGCCGCCGCCGCCGCCGCCACCGCCGCGTTCTATCGCACCTCCTACGTTCTCTCGTTTACCTTTCTCCTCGGTCCACCTTCTTGAAATTTCATCTCGGATCGTCGCGAATCGACGCGGCGAAAAGCAAAGAGTTGTGTCGCGAGAGGGAAGAAAGCGGAGAAGAGAGAAGAAAGAAGAAAGGTAGAAAGACGCAGCTGGTTTACTCCCCGAGGGTAACAGGGTCGGTGCGCATCTCTCCCTCCCTCAACCGTTCCACCCCTCGCATTTCCGCGGGTAGTCCTACTAGCAGCATTTTAATCCAGCGAACCGACGTCACTCCGCAGCCCTGAATAATCAGCCTGAAATTCGTTGCGAGCGTAGGCAGGCGAATTGTCGCGAAACGCAACAAAAGAACGAGATATTAGTCGGCTGCGGCTGCGGCTGCGGCTGCGGCTGGTGGCCAAACTGTGCGCGCGCTTGGAACTGCGACGACGACTGAGGGGGAATGTACGAGGCGAACTAGCTAGCTAGCTAGCTAGCAAGCGAGCGAGCGAGTACGAGAAGAGCTGCGAGGGGTGACATTCCTCGACCGCAGTTGATTTCATCCTTCCGGGCTTCCAGTAACGACCACGACCACGACCACGACCACGACACCACGGAGATATAACGGAGGCGACGGACACCCGACGACGAGTAATTAGGCCATGCGTCGGAGGAACTGGATGGCCTTGTACTTTGTCGCGACCATCTCTCCTCGATTATCGCGATCGAGATCTCTCCTTTACTACCGATCGATTAATAATCTCGTTTTCTAGCCGATGCGTTTGCATATACGCCATCACGGGACGTTGATTAATCGGCAATTTATACCGGTACACAAGAATCGATCTTCTTTTGCCCCCTTTTCAATTACGCGTCCTCGTATCGGCGAAATATCCAGCTTGAAAATTAATCGGAACGGAGAACGGGTTTGGTCGCGAGTACGCAGCAACGGTTCGCAACTGCACGAACGAAAGTCTCCGACTTGTGCCAGAGATGCACAGCCAGGGAGAAGGAAACGAAAGAGGAAACGCAACGGGACGCGAAGTCAAGAGTGAGAAGAGCAGAGAGAGGGGGGGAGAGAGAGAGAGAGCGAGAGTAAAAGGTTGGCCAAGTTCGTCGCGGCTCAGCGACGTTGGTACGAGACGCGTGAACGCACGTCGGTGCATCGATGTGCTAGTTTGGCTCGAAGAAGTGGTAGAGGAGCGTAGACGGGAGTGTAAGGAGAGCGGAATGAATCGCTGCCACTCAAGGAGCAAGAGACGGACGTGCCGGACGGGCTGACAAGGCCGCGCTCGTTCCTCGCTCGTAGCTCGCCGATGCCGCGCGCCACTGAAACGCCATCCGCGAGTACGCTTCCAACCAACCGCGTCGATATAACTGTCCACTACCGATAACTACGACGAGTTACGGTTGCTAAGCGCGCGCCATCCTTGCCGAGAGATCGCGACCACAGAGGTTCTCTCCGACTTTTCGCCTCTCTCTTCCTCTCTCTATCCATCTATCTATAATACACTACATCTCACTCTTGCTCGCTCTTGTTCCTTCACCTCACCCCTACCCTCTGCCCGCGGCCTGATCTCGCCGCGCTGTTCGACGAGCTCGCGCCGCGTACATTCGGTCGTCCATCTATCTACGTGTCTCTCATACATAACGCCTATCCCACACTCTCTCGTGGATGCGGCTTAATTATAATACGGAGATATTTATTACCGCGCGTATCGTCTATTTCCGTCGAGGACCGTAGGAGGACCGGGCAAAACCGGGTAAGCGATATCGCGAAAGCGACCCAACTGGCTTCGTGGTTCGACGAATAGAGACGAGAGCGTACAAGCGAAGAGTGAGGAGGAGGAGAGGTCGTCCTTCGAAGCGCCGCTGGATGGTGACGGAAGAAAAATTTGCCAGCGGACGACGGGTGAAAGTAACGGAAGGAAGGACGCGCGTTGCGGGAGACTCGCGAGGGAACACGGCCGCGATTCCTGGATCGCGATTCACCGGTACGCGTTCTTTCGGTTGGATTTATGCGAGGCCGAACGATAAGACGCCACCGAATAATACGGTCCACCTCCACCTGCCAGCGGGCGGCGGTAGCCTCCCTCATTTTTAATTCTCCACGGCCGACGGTGGATCTCGACGCTAGATGGTATCGCGGCCACCGATCCCAGCCGTGCCTTTCAAACCGACGCACAATAGGCTTTTCGAGCTTCGCGTCAAAACCGTCCAGGTGCTTTTACTTTTCCGGCTTCCTCCTCCCTTCCGCCGGTTCTTCGCTACCGAGACACATCTACGCTAGCCACACACCCACCCAACCCGACGATTGCGAAACGATCGTTTCCGTTCGACGCGCTTCCATCGACGTCAATTATTCTGATTACACGCCGTCCGGTTATGCTTGTCGGAATCAATCCACGCGACATCGTAGGAATAAGAAGAAGCCATCGAAAAGACCTCGCATTCGCCTCTCCCGTACGCCACGCATCGCAATTAATATCCCCGTCGCGACGACCTCGATCCGTCTCGATGCACCTGGCTTTCGTCTCGTCCCGCGCACTCGGACGATGACTCGAGATGACGGGACTGGAATTAATATTCGGAAACGAGACCACCGGACCCCGCTTCAACCTCTCCCCCTCCCAACTTCTTCACCTTCGCGCGGTCTCTCTCTCTCTCTCTCTCTCTCTCTCTCTCTCTCTCTCTCCATCGAACAAACGCTCGCGTCGAGCCAAACAACCGTCAACCCGAAATACCATTTCGAATCGCGCGCTCCGCGTTCTCTCCCGAAACAACCTTATCGATCCTCCCCGTCTCGCAGCGCGTGTACTTTCCTCCGACTCTCGTCCTTATCGTCTCGCCACTGGACGTGACCCGAGTGCGATAGGACGTCGCGTCTCCGCGGACATCGGTATCCATCGATCCTGCGACGCGAGAGCGATCGTCGTTTAACGCTTGTCCAGATCACAGCGTAGCTGTCAGGTGCGAGAGAGAGAGAGAGAGAGAGAGAGCGAGCGAGAGAGGGAGGGAGAGGCGAGTACGCGCGCGAGGAAAGGAACTTGCACGGACGATGGACCGGCCGGAAAGGGGAGCAAAGAGAAAGGGGCAGAGAAAAGAGAAGCAAGTGGACGCGAAGTGGACGGTACGTCCCGTCCGTCACGTTGCTGCCGTCAGATTATCGTTCCGACACTTTCCGAGTTATTCCGGCCGGCCGTGTGCCTTTTCGCCTCTCTCCTTCGGAGAGAAGAAACAGCGAGGGGAGTAGGGAAGGAAGATCGGTGCTGTCGCTCTTCTGCTCCCTCTTCTGTCGGTTGCGAGTCGCTCTTCCAACGACTTCCACCGACGTGTGCTCCTCTCCAACTCGAACGCTCGTCCAACGAATCGAGAGACGTCTTCGGGCCTCAAGTCGTTCGCGTAAACGGGAAGAGCAACGAAGAGAGACGGAGAGAGGCGAGAGCCGAGAGCCGAGAGCCGAGAGCCGAGAGGCTCTCGTACCTGCGTATTTGAAGTCCGGTCGACCCGTTTGACCGGTGTCGATCAAATTTCCGAGGACGAGATTATTCAAGGCCGACGACGATCGAGACAAAGCTCCTTTCGCGGCCGTATACCTCTTCCCCGCGGTCGATGCTTACTTTTTCTGCTCTCTCGCGTTTCCACCCGCCTCCTCGCCACTTTCCAAAGCATCTCCCCTCGCCGATTTCGGCACGACCAGATCAGAGGAGTAGCGCTGCTTTTTCGAGGCGCTCGTTAACAGCCACTAGTCGACGAGTAATTCGCGACGAGCGATCGGTCGATCGCAACGCAACGCGTGTGCGCGACCTCGGCCACGCGCGTCATTCAATTAATAATTCAATCATCGTTCTCCATTGGATTACCTTCCGAACGAGAGGCAAAAAAGGAAAAACCGGGAAAAAGGAAAAAAAAAAGGCGGAACGAAAATAAAAGAGAACCGAAGGGGTGGGGGATGGGAGAGAGAGAGAGAGAGAGAGAGAGAGAGAGAGGGAGGGAGAGAGCGATGCGGAGCGGTGCGGCGCGGCACGGCACGGCAGATATGACGTTAAACGCACGCGCCTATACGTTTACCAAATTATTTCAGTTTTATACGACCTTATCGATCGGCTAAAACGCCAGGACGACAAAACTTGAACTGGCTTCGACGCGCAGGTATTTGTGCCGGATCGCGTCCCTGCTCATTTTACTTTTCGATAGGTTTTTCTCGCGCGATAGGGGCGAAAAATCACGTCGACGCGGTTTCCGCGGAACGCGCAACGAATCAGGAAAAATGCCGTTCGCCGGTGACCGGCGGGCTGGTTCGCCGCGCTTTCCGACCACCGCGTTTTCCGACTGCTAATTATCGGGCGTTAATTGATGCAGCGTCGCGCTCGTTACGCGTCTATCATTAGGCAAGGCAAAAGTGTACGCGAACGGAGAACATCAGCGGACTGCGCGTATTAAAATGCAAACATTCGACTCGGTTCGGACGGTTTAATGCCTCGTTCGATTCGAGCGCGCCGGCCAGGTAATTAAATCGAATGAAATTACGAACGATTAATGCTCTGGACGCGTCCGTGGGTCACGAATCAGCGCGAAATCACCGAGTTCCCCGACAAAAAGTATATTCGAAAAAGAGTTATTTCATTGTCCACGATCTGAATTTCTCTCTGGCCCTCCCTGCTGCTGCGACCCTCCTCCAACCATCCCCGGTGATTCTCGTTCGTTTCCACGCTCGGTACACGAGCTTCCTATAACTTTCGAACCGTTCGTAGGAATCACGCGCGTTCCGCTTCGTGCATACATCGCGGAGACGAGGAGCGGACCGCGTCGGGTCAGGACGAGTCGACCGATGAGAAAGAGGAACGGTGGGGAACGAAAGACAAAAAAGGAGGCTCGGTATTATATTTTTGCAGTGTATTACGGTGTACGAAGCGGTCCGGGTTTCATCCCCACCACCACGCTGGAGGCCATTATCGCGAAATACTGCAGATGCATCCACGCACACGCCGTCGTTTTTGGACATTAGCATAGCCGCGCGATGTGCACAGACGCGAGCAACCTCCGATGTGCGCGTGAGTTAATGCTCGCGCGCGAGAGACCACCGCGACATTTCCCTGATGAAGTCGAGCAGCGACGCGTAATAAGGGTCGCAGAGCAGAGAGAGAAAGAGAGAGGGAGTCCGCGCGGACAGAGTGGATGGTAAAAGGAACGAGGGAGAGAGAGACCGGGAGGGATCAAGCGAGGGAGAGAGACACACGGGAAAGGGTTGCGTCCAGTAGTCAGGGTCGGATCGGGCCTGGTCTTTTCGCAAATATTTCTCTAGACGAACACAGAGAGGAGGAGAGAGGGCATACGCGCACGTGTCTATGAGAGAGCGAGGAGAGCGTTCGACGACTCGAGACGCGTTCCGCGAATAATTTCGAAGGGCGCGAGCCGAAACGGCTGTGGAGGAGCAAGAGCAAGGTGTAAGTACGCGTGGTTGCGCGCGCTACGATATCGAACGTACGGACGCTGGCTAAACTCAAGGTGGTCCACTACATCCCTGGGTGAAGTTGACGCGCGCGGGGTGGACCTGTCGAGGAGAAGGGTCGAGGCTGGAAGCGGACGTGACACGGCCGTCTTGTGACCCGTACCGTCCTACCGACGCGTTGCCACCGCCGCCGCTCTCCTTCCCGTTGCAACCCTCTCCCGGATCCTGTGGCCCCTGCCCTCCAACTCCCGTCGCCTGTCCCCGCGTCCCAGTCCGCATGCCACCGCGTCGACCGACCGCCGCTAGTCCGGCTCTATTGTTGTTATTATTAAAGGGGGTCGTTGGGGGTGGTTGCCGCTCGGCTGAGAGGGACGATGACGGAAAGGAAGGCGGCGTCTGCAGGTGACAGATGAAACAGCTACCCTCTCCCTCGCACCCTCTTTAGATCCCCCTTGTTCTCTCTTTACCCTTCCCTCTCTCTCGTCTATATCTATCTCTCTCTCTCTCTCTCTCTCTCTCTCTCTCTCCGTTCTTTCGTCGAATGCACTTGTTCGCTCGCACGCACACGTTCGCTCCTGCGAAAAACAAGAGGGGGAGGGGAGAGAGAGAGAGATGGAAAAGAAGGAGAGAGCAACGAGGAGGATCGAAGCGTTCTCTTTTTCGTTGCTGCAAGCTTACGTTCGCCCCTCGCGCACCACACCCCACGGTCTTTCCGTGCCGTCGAAAGCTTCAGATTTCTTCGGACAGTCCAGTCCAACTTTCGACGTATCTCCTGCGCACTGTACGATGTTGGCTCGTTTAATCGACTCCTCCGCGTCGAGTCTCATTCGAAGGGGGATGGGAGGAAAATGACGAGAGATAGTAGGAAACGAGTGGAAAGGAGGTACGATTAAAGGGTAGGAAGGGAAGGAAAAGGAAGGAAAGGGGGCATCGAGAAAAGTGGTGGCAGTTGGTCGAGGTTAGTTTCATCACGGTCCAGTGTACTCTCGGGTCTGTCGACGGAATGGACAGTGTGGGACACGCGAGGAATGCGCGTTTCGCGTTCTCTTGCTCGTGCTGGCAAAGAAAGGAGGTCGTAGCTACGTACGTTTACTACGAATTCTCTCGTTTCACCGCGAGGACACACGGTCCCGGTCCCAGTCCGCTCCGAAATAACTCGACGTCACGGATCGTCACCCCCTTTAATCGCACCCGGCCGGCACCCTACACGGGTAGGATGCTCCGGCATCCCGTTACCGTCCTCTGCCTCGGCGAGATTCGAGGATTCACCGGAGATCTACCAGAGACAAAACCAATAAACCGCTCTTTCTCTCTGCCGGAACGATATTCGGAACGTCTCGTGGAAGGGACTCGGACTGTGACTGCTTGTCCCAACCACCATCTCCGCCCTTTCCGCTCTAACCCCTTTGTCTTCACCAAGACACCAAATCCTCCCTCTCCCCCCTCTCCATCCTTCGCTTCCTTTCTTTCCCTCTTCCTTGCTCGTTGAATACGCAACGAAGCTGACGGGTGTGGTTTCGTTCGTCCATCTATTTCTTCAGCCATTTCCCATTCCAGCCACGCTTACGTCGTCCAAAGGTACGAACGTCAATCACTCCAGTATCTCTAATCGTTGGAACGTCGCCGCGTTTTCCTCGTAATAACGTTTCATCGAAATGAGAGCGCATTGGCGAGAGTGTCCGTCAACTGGAAGTCGTCCGTCGTCTCTTCGGACGACGGTGGACGCCCAGGCGTCGTCGCCGCTCACGGCATTGATCTGTCGGACGGCTGTCTTGATATCGGGAGGGTGGGGAGGGTCCGGAACGGTAGCTGCTAGACGGCTGCCTACTCCTTTAGCCCGCGAAATAAGCTCCCTGTCAACATCTACCAAGTACGATCGCTCGCGATTCCGCGTCCGTTCCCGTCACACGGCCCAACAGCTCGTAAACCGCAAAAATTGTCTCTCGCTCGCGTTCGATTTCTTTGCCTCCGTCTTTGCCTCCTCCTCTCGGGGGATGCAAAGGATTTTCCCTCCTCTTCTCTCCTCTCCTCTCCTCTCCTCTCCTCTTCTCTTCTCTTCTCTTCTCTGCTCCCTCCATCTGTGTTGCTCTCGATTCGGTAGCGCGCTCGACCGGAGCTCGTTGGCTCGTTCGTTCGCCGTCACCCGGCGAACGTTAATCGAGGCAAATTGAACGCCGCGCGGTTCTCGACGCTCGATTAAGTTCTCCCTTCACCCTTCCCGGGCTTTCAACGCGTCGCTTATCCACGCGGCTCGAGCCCGTTTCCGCCGGATATCCAGCGACGATCGGACTTGTCGAGTTTTTCGCGATTTCGTGAGAATGAACACGGCGCGTCCCGTGCACGGCAAACGAAAACCGTAAACCGGCAGCCGATCGACCGATCCTTAATCACAGTCCTTGGTTTACGATCTCAGACGAAATTCCGCGAACTAGCCACGGGATCGTTATTGCGGTAAGCCCAACAAATTGTCAGAGGGTCGCTCGTTCCACGGAGCCGTTTATACGCGAGACCACGGTGGGTGTACACCGTCGAATTAAGCTTCGAATTTTGCCCGATCGTCCGCAATTACGAATAACCCTAATTTTCGACCTCCTCGGGACGAGCGAACGAGTTTATAGCTCGACTCCAGACTCGATTCACGAGTCTCAGTCTCGACCGCTACTCCGCCAGCACCGAGGGGAATTATCGCGACCAAAGGACTCTCTGTCTCTACCGCCGCACTCCGCTTCGATTATTATCGTTCACGACTGAAATCGACTCCTGGTGCCGCTACTCGTTAATCCTTCGCGTAGCCCTCCTTCTCCTTCTCCTTCTCCTTCTCCTTCCCGATATTACCCTTAAACAGAGCCACCGAGAGATAGATGGAGGGAGGGAGAAAATGAGATGGGAAAGGAGGAAAGAAAGTTGAAAGATACGGGAGATACGGGAGATATGGGAGCGCGGAAGGGTGAGAGGAGAGTGGGTGTTGTAGGAATAAGGCGAAGGCTCCGTGTAGAGTAGAAACGGATACGCGCGCGAGTAACAGGACAAGGAGGAGGATGGCAGGGTTTAGGTTAGGTTGGTCGCCTGACCCGGTTGACAATCGATTGACGGCTGTCGCCAAGACCCTCTCCAGCCTTTCCACCTTCTAACCCGGCGAACCTCCCCGATCGACTCGATGCCGTCGCGTCGTCACCCTCCTCCTCCTCGTCTAGCCAGCACCCGCCGTTCCGGCTCCTCGAATAACTTCTTCCCCTAATTATCTCTTGCCGAATGAGAGCGAAAAAAAGAAACGGGAGGTCTCGTTATCGTTCCCCTGCCACCTTTCGACCAGAAGGAAATATCTCTCGCGTACGCGTGTACCCGGTTACTTACTTACTTACTTACTTACCTACTTACTTTTATCTTGTTCGAATGAAATTACGATCGCACGGGTACACGCATCGTTGCCCAGGTAGGATCCGATTCTCGGAAACGGAAGGGAAGTGTGTATGTATGTTGGTATAGGTGAGGACGAGGGGTGAAGGGAGGGACGGTGGGAAAGAAAAGATGATCCCTCGCAGACGGTACAGGAGCGATTATACGCGTGTACGGTAGAACACATGGCGATGCGGTTGAACACGGCACCCACACGGTCTCCAACACGAACCTCTTTTCCATGGCCGACTGTGCCGACACGGAGAAAGCTTGGTGGAGGTAATAGGATGGGTATACACCGGGCGGTGTTGGATATTATTTGCCGAGGACAGTGACAAACGCCCGTCAACGTCATTTCCACTCGCAACGTCGGCTTCCTCCGACAGCACCAACACCGCGCCACGATATCACCCTCTCCACGGCACACCTTCGCCTATCTCCGACTCCTCTTTCCTCCTACTCCCGTCTCTCGCCTTGCTCGCTCCTCTCTCGCGGGAGGCGAGCTAGAAACGTGACGAGCATATCTAGTTCTGGACCGAGTCGTCGTCTCTGGCAGCCATCAAGAGGCGCCTCTCTCTGGTGACTAGGACGACGGGGGCCAGTGCTCCCGTCGCGCCGCGCCGTTCCGGATACCTCTCGAGGCTTCGCGACTCGCAACTCGCGCGCGCGGTACTCTCTTGCCTCGGAAAGGAAAAAAGAAAAGAGAAGAGAGACCCGCGAATCTTGACACTATGGGGGGGGGGGGGAGGGGAAGACGGACGCGAGGCACGGCAAATTCGAGTCGCAACCGGAGAAATCGTCCGAGCGGCAAGCAAGAGTGGGGTTAGTTGGGCAGAAGGGTGTACGGTAACCGAGGTAGGAAGGGGGTACGACGACTGGAGCGGACGGGAGGAGCCGGCGAGGGGGGAGGGAGGGATGTAGGTAGGGGTCGGTGGGTGGGAGGACGGCGGGGGGAGGCAGGTGGGGGGAAGGCGTAGGTAGTCATTATGTGGAGGGAGGTGACGTCACTGACGGTGACGGATGGCTACACGTCAGGCAAGTATAAACCCCATGGTACCCAATAAATTATTGCAACTATAAATTACTTCTGTGCTCACGATATAATGCCACGGCTACCGCCGCGACGATGGTGTGCGTGCACGTGCACTTACGCGCGCGCGTCTGTGCGTGTGTACGTGCTGTCGCGTCGATGCCGAAGGTGGGGCGTGCAAACAAAGGTGGTACGATCTCGAGCTAACTAGCCTCGGTGCGGCCACCGCTAACCCCGTGTGTTATTGCCGTTCTTTCTCCTCCCCTTCTTCTTATTCTGCTGCTCTATGGAGTTGCTTCCCCCGTTTCGGCCCCCTCCCCCAACCCCCGTTTATCACCGGGCGAGCTCGCCGATCGATCGCGAAATCACGAGATATCGAGGCCAGAAGGACGCGAAACGCAAAAAGGAAAGCGGCGTTGTAACGTTCGACACCGAGCGTCATCTTCGGACGTGTTCTCTCCTCGAACGAGAACCACTGACATAACATAATCCCGAGCAATTCGTAATAAATATCGTTGCGTCGGCCTGGTTCGGCGTTATTGGTGTATCTGTCTCTCATCTCGATGCCTTTGGGGGGGCTAAGAAGCGAGGCGAAGCGGCGGTCGAAGGGATCGGGGGAAGATATTATGGGCGTGCGAGTGAGTTATACGCCTTGCCGCATGTGTGTCGCATAAATCTGCTCCGACCTCGGTACCGGCCCCCTCGCGACTGCACTGGAACCGTTTCTAGACTTTCCTTCGATACCGACCACGACGAAGACGAAGACGAAGACGACTGCAACGACTACGACGACGACGACGACGAATTCGACCGAGTCGACGACTGACTGACTGCTTCTTGGCTTGCTGGCTGGCTGGCTGGCTAGCCGGCTGGCCGACTGGTTAACTGACTAGTCGACCGACTGACAACGGACTCACCGATCGATATCGGAGTACGCGTCGCTCCTACACTCGAAACTTTCTTCCTCTCCTCATCGCGACTCGAAATTATTCCGGACGTCGATCGGTCGTAAACCCGTCGATACATCGTTGCCCCTCGAACCGCGTTCCGAGCCGCGTTACACCAAGATTATTTATAGACCGGTGCCGTCCTCGACTCGCGGTATCGTCACTCGCGTTTCGCCAGCAGAATATTACCGCGAAAGTCGAAACACGCAGAGAGTCCGCTTGGACGATGACGCGGCGAGAAATTCTTTCGTCGCAGCGATGTCTCGAGAGAGAGGGAGAGAGAGACAGAGAGAGAGAGAGAGAGAGAGAGAGAGAGAGAAGGAAGGAGGTGGGGCAACGCGAGGAGGATCGAAGCCGCGAGGGAGCGAGAGCGGCGCGCACCTGTCCTTCCGTACATCAGCCGTCCGTCATCCGGAGGACGGATCGTTTTCTGTCCGTGCACCGTCTCCTCGTTCGAACGTTCACGCGTACCACGAGGCATCGCACTTATTTACGTTGACACAATATTTATTAGGACGGATCGGTGAGGCGGTCGTTCGCTGGTTCGTACGAGCCGGCAGCCTATTTCGGGAACACGCTGCTCGCGGCGAAAGGCCGGCCAGTCGGTCGTTTCGCGGGTTACATCCACTCTCTCCTTCATCGGGATTAAGATACAGTCCGGTCGCGCCTCTCATTTTTCGACGGGTGTCACGACGCATTGGCTCTCCGCAACTGGACGCGATCGCGAGGGTCGTTGTACTTTCTCGCCTCCCGGCAGAATTTCCCGTGCTTTCGTCGCGCCGACAGGGGTGGCGCTCCCGAGAAGAAGGTGGCGCGAGTTAGGGGGAACGAGAGAAAGAATCCGGGACGACGGAGTCTCGTTTCTCGCGGGCGACCACTTCGCGCGAGGGCCACGACACACAGAGGCTGTGTAAACGAAACGATAACCGGACGGATCGACACCAGCTGCTCCGTGTTTGTTGCCGGTTCTATAAATAGACCGAACCGCTCGCTCTTTCTCGCTAACGCGCGCTCCATCCGGCCGCGCGTGATCCTTTCGCTCTCACCGCTTCCCTTTCTCTCCGCCCTTCGTATCCTTTCTCCCGCTCCACCAACTTTTTCACTCTTCCCCGGTACCTCTGCCGTGTCGTCGTTGTCGCCATCTTCGTCGTCGTCGTCGTCGCCGCCGTCGCCGCCGTCGCCGTCGTCAGCGTCGTCAGCGTCGTCGTCGACGTCCTCGTCTTCTGCTAGCCGACTCGAGAGACGTTACTTCGCTGACAATTATTGTTGTCACGGCCTCTGCACCGGCAGTCGGTAACAGGAGTGACATTTCGAAAGGCGGCGTGACGGCGAGTGGAAGAAAGAGACACGGAGGATGAGGAGATTCGGAGGTTACGGTCGAAGAACGAGGACAGAGGAGGGGCAGAAGAGTGACGGATATCGTGATGAAGGCGTCCTCCTGTCATCTCTCTCCTCTTCCACCTCGGCAGGCCGTCGCCCCGCGGCTCCTCGACCCTTCGCCGCGCCGTCTCGACATCCTTTCCTCGCTTCCGATCTCGCCGTGGTCTCTGCGCTCTTTGATTCGCGAACGAAGCGAACGAAGCCGCGAGAATTCGCGGAACTCGTCGAAACTCGTTACCCCTCCCGGTCGATACGGACTCTCTCTCTCTCACCCCTTCTCACATTTAGCCACGTGAGAGCATCTCTCTCGTGCCCGCGTAGCCCGTTTCTGGCGGAAAATGCGGTAGTTGGCGCGTGACCGAGCGTGGGAGCTGGAGCGCGACGAGAATCAACTGCGAGAACGGGTTTGCGGATTTGAGCTTTTTAAGCGGCAGCCACGGCAGCTACGGCAGCAGCTACGGCAGCCACGCATCGATCATCACTGTCGCCTGTTGCGCGATCGGACGAACGGACGAGAACGAACGAACGAACGAACGAACGAACGAACGTACTAAAGAACGGACGAGCGGACGAGCGGACGAGCGGTCGGTCTTGCCGGACGCGTACCCCATCATCCATCATCCAGTCGTCCTACCTGCATCACCGGACGCACCTACGGCGCGACCGTGCGTGCCCGATCATTAATACCGTTCGGTCAAGTACGCGCGACGCAATTTACTCGATCGCTTTACCACTACTGCTTTCCACGCGAATCCTCCGCGATTTCGCTTCTTCACCCAACTCGGGTGAAGTCTTGGAAATTAGAATTCGTCATCCTCCACTTGCTGTGCGACGCTGTCTTCGCTCCCGAAATCAAGGTTGACAGAAACGCGCGTCGCGGATTCCGGAAAATCTGGGACTTGAAAGGAGAGACAAGTGAAAAGAGCGGGCGAGCGGAGCCAAGCGGATCCATCGGGAAAATACGCGCGGAGAGGTCGGTGCCGGGGGATGGGGGAGGATTGGCAGAGGTTGAGAAAAGAGAGCTTCGGAGAGAGCGGACGAGGTTGCCGGAGGAAAGCAATCGGGCACGGTGGATTCGGGGTTTTCACAGCGGCGCGGCGTTGTCGATCGAGCGAGATTGAACGAGGCGTGTCCAAGTGGTGTGCGAGACTTTGGAATATCCGTCGAAAATTGAAGGAGAGAACGCGACGTCGCCTCCGCCACCTCTGCCACCTCCACCGCTCCCTCGTTTCTCCCACGATTGTTTTCGAGATCGTTTCGGTTCGTCGTCGGTGAGCCTCATCGTGTCTACGTCGCGTCTACACGCGTTCGATCGACCTATCGAACGAACGAACGAACGAACGAACGAACGAACGACTTAATCGGCAACTCTAGCTGCACGAAGGAGAACCTCCGGCGCATTTTTTATGCGCCGGCGAAATCGCGAGAAGTTTGTAGGGGAACGGCGAAGGAACGTGGGGCATGAGCGGCGATGGGAGGAAGCGATTCGACAGGCTGATGGAGTGAGTGTTGACTTAGGATAACAGTCGGCTCATCGGTCAATCAGTCAGGTAGACTACGGTAGGTCGGTGCTCCGTCTTCGGTTCGGCCCTGTCGTCTCGTTCGGACGGTTAAGTGACTCACGAATCCGACCACCCGACGTGTTCTCCGTCCGGGAAGACAAAGCGATCGGCCGGAGGTGGTGGAAGAGCAAGCGCGAGGGGGAGTCTCGGCCGAATCGCAAAGATTCGCGCGAACGTCGCACGGGTGTCGATCGATCGGTCGATCGGTCGGTCGATCGATGGGGACCCTGTGTCTCGTGTCGTCGGATACGCCGAGGAAACCGATCGGAGAAACGAAAACTCGTGGAAATCGGCCGCGAGCCGGTAAGCGGCGATCCTCCTGGCCAGGCAACCGGCTGGGTGGTGGTGGCGATGCGAGGCTCGAGAGGAGCCGGTTGCTTCGAGAGAAAGAGAGGAAGGAGCGGCCGCAAGAGGGGGAGAGAAAACGAGCTAGAGACGGAAAGAAGGACGGAGGAAGGAGGAAGGAGAATGGATTCACCCGTCAGTCACTCTCTGGCAGACCGACCGCGAGAGAATCACAATGCGAAGCCTCCCTTTGCTCGCTCTTCGTCTCCGCTCCTCTCTCTTCGTCCTTCCGCCCGTCCGCCCGTCCGCCCTCTCCCGCTCGGCCGTTCGTCCGACTGTCTGCCTGTCCATCCGATCGTCTCTTCGTCTGCCTCCTGTCACTCTCCTTGCCAGCCTCCCGACGGTTCTCTCGCATCAGGAATTCATCTCCACTCCTGTCCTGTCCTGCCCTGCCCTGCCTCCTCCTCCTCCTCCTCCTCCTCCGTTGCTCCTTTTGTTCCCTCCCGCGTACACCGCCGCCGCCGCCATCGCCGCCCTCGCCCACCCCATCCTTTCCGCGATGCTTCCTTCGCTGCTCTCCCCGTTCCCCGTCCCCGCGACTCGTTATTACGCGCCGCTTTATTTCCGGTAGCCAGCCACCGAGAGCAAAGCAGCGCCCGTGCTCGATCGACGATCGTCTTTGCTTCTTCGGTGTTGGTGGCGAAACGTCGGCGAGAGAGAGAGGAAGAGAGAGAGAGAATGTGCGTCTAGAGTTTGGAGACCGCTGGATCAGACGTCGGCTGACGCGATCCGGTCGCGGAGATACCGAGTGCGAGGACGCGAGTGGAGCGGAGCGAGCAAAGGAAAATTCGTTATCTCGATTTACCTAGCGAACGATTACGCAAACTTACGCGAGCTCGTTGTAAATTTTCTCCACGCAGCAGACGCTTGAACAGCTTAACGGCCTAATTACCGGCGCAAACCTGGAGCCGATTTGATGTGCCGCCGCCGGTGCATAAATTCAGACGCGGAAAGGATTTACGAGCCGATCGTGACCGCGACGTCGCTCCTGGCCGAGCGCACGGGGTTAGGATACCCGGATCCCGCGGACAGCCGCGCGTTCGCGAAGGGGAGACGAAACGGAAATGGGTTGGCTCGCCGATAAAAGTAATTATCGTTGCCGCGGGGGAGGCAACCGGGTCTTGAAGGGAACGGCGAGAGAGGAGTGTGTTGGAGGCAGCGCGCGATACATCCCGTGCCGCGGTAAGGCGGCGCAACGTTTGCTCCGAAGCCAAACAGACCGGATATCGTGCGGTAGCATCTCCGTGCTCGAGCCGCTTTTAACCACGGTACGCCACCGGCTCCTTTCCTTTCCTTTCCTTTCCTTGCTCCTCTCCTATCTTTCCCTCGAAAGCACAACAGCCTCCGCTCCGACTAGCTCTGGCTCGTTAACGCGACCGCGGCCTGCCAATGGGCGGATACGCGATCTTGGCTCGCGCGAGCATTTGCATTCTATTCCCTTTAGCCAGAGTGTGCTGGCTCGCTGCTGCTGCTGCTGCTCGCGACGACATCCTGGACAGGGGACTCGGTCTCGTCGGCGCGGCGTGGCAGATCGAGGAGAGGAAGAGAAGGACGACGCGAGGCGCGAACGTTTCGTGGGCGAAGCGAGGGAAACGCGACACGGGAAAAGAGAAGCTGGAAACGGGCGGAGCTCCGGTGGTCCGGCCTGGTTGCCTCGCGTATCCCTTCTCGGTAGCTCGCCGGTAGCTCGATCCTCGTGCCGTTCCCTTTTTACCACGGTCCTGGCGTTGTCGTCTTCCTCGTTCACGTCGTCGACGCCGGGTCGTCTTCGCGGTCGTTGGTCGTTCTTCTTTCTTCGAGCACCTCCCGTTCCCGAGGCTGGCTCGCCAAGCTGAACGGACCGAACCGGAGCAGAAGCCTCTCTCCTGCATCGAATCGTTCACGGTCGCGCAGAGGGCTACGGAGGGCCGCTCCGGCCGAGAGAGACAATGGACAATGGGGACATAAATCTGCGTAATTAGTTGCCGATGCCTCCTCGGATCGATGCGCGATCTCCTTTCCCTCCTTCTTCCGTGGCCCATCGGCGAACAAACGATCGTTTGGTTGGCCAGTCGGCAAAGTAGGACGGTGCTCTTCGTCCTCCTTGTCCCCACCCTCTTCGAAGGGAGGTGTGCCGCCTCCCTGTCCTTTTTTTTCTTTTTTCTCCTCTCTCCACTCTCTCTCTCGCTCTCTTCTTTCTTTCTTCCTTTCTTTCGCTCGCGTCGAAGGGTCGGCCGAACCACCGTTTCTCGTCTCGCGGGATCCCGAGCGAGGACGCGTCACCAGAACAAGATGGCGATCCCTCGACCGAGGCCGTCCGACCACCCCCGTTGGAGAACGGTATGACGGAGAACGTCGATCGAGGCAACGAGTCGATTAAGAAGTCGCTCTCCTACCTGGATGCACAATAGGGCCACGATCACGTTGCTCGGCGCGTACCGTCGTCGCACGCGACGTCGACGTCGACGTCCCTCGAAAGGACGATAAATGAACCGATAACGGCATTGTGTTACGCTCGCGACGCCACTTTACGTCGTTCCGCGACGCTCGACTTTGTCCTTTCTCCAAACCCTTCCCTTTCGACGCCGTTTGGCATTTAGCGCCTCCTAAATAATTTGGTATCGCGCCTCCCACTCAAAACGATCGTACGATTTTCCGTTGCAGGGGAGGACGGAGTCGAAGGCTCAGGGCCCGGCGCGGACCTCCAGGGGGAGGAGGGCGAATGCGTGGAGGATGACGGGCCAGTTAGTCCTAGCGAGAGGGGTTGCCCGGCCGCAGCCAAAGAGGAAGAAGATGGGGACGCGACCGACGAGGAGGACGAGGAGGACGCATCGCAGGCCACGCCGCCACCTTCCGCAACCGCGAGACTGAATCCCACGATATTGAGGGACACTGGACCGCCGGACAGGTAAAGATCTCGACGAAAGCGAGCGGGAACGGAGTTGATAGGAGACCGTGTAAATTTCGACGGGCACGGTTCGCTCGGAACTCATTAGCCGCCGCTTTACCCGTTGCCTCGTCATAAACCGCCTAAATCAACGAGAGCGCCGCTGCCGTTCGCTTTGAAGTCGCCGACGTTCGCCGCCCCTCGTGTACACACACGGGTATTCTCGTTGTTTGAGCGCGACGAATCGTCACGGATCCGTGTCGTGCACGAGCGAGAGACCGTAAACGCCGTTCGCTGTTTCTCTGCGAAAGGATACAAGCTCTAGCGAGGGGAGGGTGAGAAGGAGAGAGAGAGAGAGAGAGAGAGAGTGAGAGAGGGGGAGAGAGGGTGGAAGGAGGGGTAAATAAGCCGGTGCCAGGCCGATATCGGTGACTGCCGTGCGACGTCATAGAGCTAATAGAGATAGGCACGTGTTACGCGTCGGGCTGCATCGACGACGATCCCACCAACGTTGACGATCACGCCGCCGCTCCACCACCGCGCTCCGGTACCGCTTTGCCGCATCACCGGTTATACGGTGCACGGAGACGGGGGCAGTGGCAGTGGTGTCCGCGGTGGTGGATGCGTGGTGCCGGTGGCGGCGGCGGTGGCGGGCTGCGGCAGTGGCGCCCCCGCCACCCACCGAAAACTTCCCCTGCATGCGTGCCACCGCTCCCCTTTCCTCTCTCGCTCCCGGCACGCATTCGGCATTCAGTCAGAGGCAGTCAGCAGTTACGAGCGAGCCGTCGACAAGCCTGCAACCACTCGCCCGCTCTCTCACTCTCGCACACCCACGCACACCCACGCACACCCACGCACACGCACACGCACACGCACACACTTTCTCCCTCTCTCGTCGGATACGTTTGCACGACGCTGCATCGCGATTCGGGTAATCGCACCGGATACCGATCTTCCCGTTTCGCGTCCAGGTGATACGCCAGACGAACGTTCGACAGGTATCGATCTACCGCGGTTTTTTCCCGTCGCGATCGACGCTTAAGCTAGCCAAACCGATCACGCTACGTAACCTTTCCACTTTCTGCTTGATGCTTTCAGAGAGCCAATGAGTCCGCGCTGTCCGTCGAGAGACTCTCGGGAATCGTCCGGGCCGGCGACCGGAAGTCCGCCGCCACCAGCGACGAGGAGTACCGCGAGCCCGGTCAGTCCGAGCGGGATCGTACCTCTTCCGCTCGGCAGCCATCCGCTGTTACCACCCCATTCCGCGGCTATGATGGCCGCCTATCTCCAACAGACTCACCAGAGACTGCTCCTCGGGCACTCGCCGCTCTCCCGCGGCTCCGTGTCGCCGCTGGTCTCGTCCTCGTGCTCGCCACCGGCCGCCACCCCGGGTCTACTGGTCTCGCCGAGCAGCGTCGGCGAGGTGTCGCCCTCGGCCACCCCTTTGCCCGCTGTGCTCGACTTCAGCACGAGGAAGGCCTCCTCGACGGAGGACGACGAGGACGAGCAGATCCTCAACTTGAGCAAGCCACCAACCCCCTCCTCCTCGACGGAGACGAACAACGGGCCGTTGGATCTGTCGGTGTCGAGCAGAAAACGGCCAGGACCGGAGGATTCCCCGCCGCCGCCTGTTCGCAAGTCGTCGAGGCTGTCCGCGAGTACGGCAGCTGCAGCGGCGGCGGCTGCGGCGGCCGCGGCGGCTCACCAGGAGGCAGCGCAGGCCGTCACGGCCGCCGGTTTCGGTAGACCACCCGTCGTCTCGCCGTGGACCTCGCCCGTCGTGGCCTCGCACTTTCCCTACTTCGCGGCCGCGGTCGCGGCTGCGGCCACTAGTCAGCAGCAACTCTCGCCGAAGAGCACCGCCGGGGTGGTCGAGCATCATCAGCAGCTCTGGAACGGCAAGATGAAGCCACCGTCCGCCCTAGACAAGCCCTACCAGCCGAGCGAGGCAACCAAAGCGCTCGAGAAGATGAGCGAACTGAGCAAATTGGGCGGCGAGGATTTGTTCAGGTCGAGTTCCGTCGGCGCGAGTGGCGGAGCCGGCGGTGCCGCTGCCGCAGCTGCTGCCGCCGCCGCCGCGGCGGCTGCCGTTGCCGGAAACGCGAGCGGCGGCGGATCGACGTCCGGGAGCAGGCACAGCGCCTGGCAGTCCCATTGGTTGAACAAGGGCGCGGATCAGGCGAAGGATGTGCTCAAGTGCGTTTGGTGCAAGCAAAGCTTTCCAACCTTAGCCGCGATGACCACGCACATGAAGGAAGCGAAACACTGCGGCGTGAACATGCCCGTACCGGCCGCCGCCTCCGCCCTCCATCCCCAGCAACCGAGCGTGCCTAGCATCGCGACGTCTCAGCAACCGCACCAGCAGCAGCAGCAGCCTGCCGGCTCGGGCAGCAACGCTGGTTCCGCAGCCGGCGGAGGTGGTTCCGCCACGCCGAGCAGCAAGCAGAGTCCATCCGAGCTGAATCTGCTGATCAAAGAGACGATGCCGTTGCCGAGAAAGTTGGTTCGCGGGCAAGACGTTTGGCTCGGAAAGGGCGCCGAGCAAACCAGACAGATTCTCAAGTGCATGTGGTGCGGTCAGAGCTTCCGTTCCCTCGCCGAGATGACCTCGCACATGCAGCAGACGCAACACTACACCAACATCATCTCCCAGGAGCAGATCATCTCTTGGAAATCGTCGGACGAGAGCAAAGGTGGCAGCGGTGGCAGCGGCGGAAGCGGTGCTGGCGCTGGGAACGTGAGCGGTGCCGGCGGGGCCGGCGGCGCGGCGGTGTCGGCCGGGGGTGCTTCCGGTCCTCACGCCGGAAATGCCGCTGGTCCTGGAACCGGCGCGACCAGCAGCCACGTCAGCGCCGTGTTAACTTGCAAGGTATGCGACCAGGCGTTCAGCTCGCTCAAGGAACTGAGCAACCACATGGTCAAGAACTCCCACTACAAGGAGCACATTATGCGCTCGATCACCGAGAGCGGAGGCCGACGACGGCAGACCAGGGAGAAGCGCAAAAAGTCGTTGCCCGTGAGGAAGCTGCTGGAGCTGGAGCGAGCGCAGAACGAGTTCAAGAACGGCGACGCTGCCACCGGATTGAGCCACGTGTTGGGGAAACACGCCGGCAGAATAACGTGCGAGAAGTGCGGGGAAAAGATCGAGACGACCATCTTCGTCGATCATATACGCCAGTGCATCGGCGCGGGTACCGTGGGCGCGAATCAACGGAACTTTCTCAAGAACGCGCTCATGTCGAATCATCTGCCTGCTACCTTGCCACCCACCGAGAGCGGCCGCAAAAGCGTCACGGAGGACGGTTCGTCGGTGTCGTCGAGGCACCATCGGTCGCCCTCGTCGGCCAGCGACGCGACCACCCCTGGCAAAGACACGCCAACTCCGAGCACCGGCGACACAACCGGCGGCAGCTCGTCCCCCTCGGTCTTGAACGCCATCGAGAAGTTGATCGAGAAGAGCTTCGATTCTCGCGTCAGGCACGGGACACCTGGCCTGCATCACGCTCAACCGGGTGCCCCGATGGGCACGAGTATCCTCAAACGGTTAGGTATCGACGAGAGCGTGGACTACACGAAACCCTTGGTGGACCCGCAAACGATGAATCTCTTACGATCCTATCAGCAGCAGCAGCAGCAGCAGCAGCAGCAGCAGCAACAACAACAGCAACAGCAGCAACAACACTACACCACCAGCACGGCGGCAAGACGGGAGCGAAGCGGTAGCGAGTCGAGCTCCGTGTCGGAAAGAGGTAGTGCCGGACGAACCGACTCCATGACGCCCGAGAGGCGCGTAGATCTATCCTCGGTTGGTCACTCGGACACCAGGCATTCCCACCATCCTCATCATCACCATCATCATCATCGCGTCACGCCGGACAAACAGGTGGGACCGACGAGCTTGCCCTCGTCTCGTCACCATCCGTCAGCCACGGAAGAGTCCGGAGACGAGGAGACGTCCGCCTCCGGTGCGGCGAGCGTGGTCGTAAAGAAGGAGCCCCGTGACGAGGAGTCGCCGGAGGAACGCGTCGCGAACGAGGACGAGCAACACTCGCAGTCACAAGCGAGTCGCGAGGTGTTTGTGAAGAAGGAGGTCGTCGAGGACTGCAGGGAGGACGAAGAGCAGCAAAGCTCGTTCAACCATCGACGAAGCAGCTTGCAGGAGGGCTCGGAGGAGGGTCGGGAGGTGTTGTCGCCTCGCATGAACCCACCGACACCGAGATCCACCGGACAACCGGAGCAATTGGCACGCAGCCCTTGCAGAAACAGCACCAGCAGTCCAACGAGCAGCGACAGGTCGGTGACGCCACGCGGTACCCCGGACACGAAAGGCTCGAGCAGCCTGGGGGCGCTCTCTTCGATGTTTGACAGCCTGTCGGGGGGTGGCGGGCCAGGTGGCGGTGGCAGCGGAGGTGGCTCCAGCGGCGCGGTCGACTCTCAGGGACGCAAGACAAGCAGCCATCCGCTGGCCGCGCTGCAGAAGCTTTGCGACAAGACCGAGACGAGAGGACCGAGCGGCAGCGCGGCCCGATCCGGTGGCGGTCCCGGGACCGCGTCCGGCCTAGGCTCCGCGGCGGGGAGCGGCGTGGCCACGACCGGTCCTGGTTCCGGGACAACTCCGGGGGCGATCCTAGCGTTCAGCTGGGCCTGCAACGACGCCGTCGTCACCGCCGACTCGATCATGAAGTGCGCGTTCTGCGACACCCCGTTCATCTCGAAGGGCGCGTACAGGCATCACTTGTCGAAAATGCACTTCGTCAAGGACGGCGTGATCCCGGATCCCCTGACGATCGGCCGGTCGGCGGCGGCCGCGGCGGCGGCTGCTGCTGCCGCGGCCGCGGCTGCTGCGGTCTCGCAGACCTCCGCCGCCGGGCCGCAACCGGGCGGCGGTCACGCGTCCTCCTCGCCCCCGACATCGCAGCGCAACAAGTCGCCGCCGCTTCCGCAGGCGAACGGCAGCCCATCTCAGTCAGCGGCCTCTCCCCTCGAGGAGAGCCCGCACTCCAAGTTTCTCAAGTATACGGAGCTGGCCAAGCAGTTGTCCAGCAAGTACGTATAGTCCGAGCCCCGTAAGTAGCGGTGCCACTTGTACATAAGTGTATCTATACTGTAACGACTGTAACTAGCGACGCGATTCGACACCATTTCACCTCCTTCGCGACGCACCTCCGCCACTCGGCCATCCATCCTTTTTTTTCCTCCTTCGCCGATTTCATTGTCCCGCGACGCGTTTGCTCCTGCTCCTCCTCCCCCCGTCTTTCTCACCTTCTCCCCGCGAGCCTAATCTCGGCCCTCAAAGAAAGAAAGAGAGAGAGAGAGAGAGAGAGAGAGAGAGAGAGAGAGAGAGAGAGAGAGAGAGAGAATGAGCGAGCGAGCGAGCGAGCGAGTTCGTCGCTGGATAATCGAGTCGCCGCGGACGACGGGCAACAGAGGATATCGAGGTGGATATATCGAGCGTGTGCGTTGACTAAATTGTGATGCCACCATATCTCGAGGCACTGCTGAGTCAAGGGGCTCGGCGAGCGGCCAAGTTTGTGATTTTATAAATACTTAAGGACATTTACGACTGGCGTTGAGAGAGCCGATGCGAGCGTGAAGCGTGAGAGATCGTACGAGAGCGTGGGAGGGAGAGCATGTGAGGGAGAGACTGAAACGAGGGGAGCGAAGAAGCGGACGGCGATGGCGACGAGGATAGCGAACAGAATTTTCCAAGGTGGACACACACACTGGTGGGAAGGCTTAACTATCACAGCTGTCGTAAGGTCAGGTCAGCATGTATACCTCTAGAACGTAAGAGCGTAGTTGATTAGCGCATAGGCTAGGCTAGGGTCCGCCCCTGTATAGGAATCTCTTTGTCGATACTTGGAGCTGCGAAACCGGTGACACTTTGTTCGAGGATACGAACCTTCTCCGGGATACCCGAAGACGAATACCGGAACAACGGAAGGATCAACAGTAAGAATGAGGATGGGAATGAAAGTGGGAGGGAGGAAGAGCGGGGGGGGGAGAGGGAGAGAGAGAGAGAGAAGCAGAGTGTGCGTGTGTGCGGGTGTGTGTGTGTGTGTGCGCGAGAGAGAGAGTAAAAGTGGGAGAATGGGAAAATGGGAAAATGTGGCTAGCGTAAAAATGTGGCATCGAAAAGCAACGAGATACGGTGCAATAGCGAGGCTCGCGGTTATACTCGAAACGCGTGCGTCCAGCGAGTCGAACATTATCGTTTTCTTTCGCTCGTAGCGCACGAGTTGACCATTGTAAATTTTCTTTTTTCGGAATAATATTTATTAAGCCGTGGCGAGCCAACGCGACGTTTTAAGTGTAAAATACTGTCATTACCTATCGCTCGAATTATCGCGAATACCGTGTATATTGACTACGATCACGATTATTCTCTATACGATTAACGCGCGACATGAAAGATACGAGAGAGGAAGAAACGCCATAATCGGGAATTTCGATTCCGAGTTTCCCTGTACGTGGTTTCGGCGAACGGGAGAACGGGGAGAGCGATTGCATACTCCGATGTATCGTCTGGTGCCTGTGACTGTGCGTGAGATCGAGAAGCGGAAGAACGAGAGGATATCGAGGCGTAAACCAGGCAAAGATCGAACCGTCGGGAGAAACACGAAACAGTATGATTACGCGCGCCACAAAGAGTGAGAGAGGATGCGTGCGTGCGTGCGTGCGTGCGTGCGTGGCAGGGAGAGAACGCGAAAGAAGGATCGGCGACTCGAGCGAGAGATAAGAGAAAGGAAAAAGGAAAGAATGCCGAAGGGGCGATGATTGCGCGCGTTCGAGGACGAGCCAGCGCGCAGGTTTGGAGCGGAACACACTTGTATACGTATTTCTTGTAAACTCTAATTCTTCCATCGCGGACTTTAAAAGTATTTATCGATATACCGATAATATTAATATTATTATTGTAATTATATACGACTGCTGAGAGTGTGGCGGAGATACGAGTAAACGAGGTCTACGTGGATGCGTCACGCGGCATACGCGCGCAAGCGAACGCAAGCGGCGCGTGCACACTTTGCGAATAGGAGAGGAAAGTGGAAAAAAAAAAAAAAGAAAAAGATACGTGGAATAGCCAACTGTGCGAAAAATACGCTCGAAAAGTACCTACCTACTTACAAATGCGCAACCACAAAGATATGCATCATGTATACGCGACTCTTGAAACCATTTTACCAGATTTGTCATTATTTAATTATTTCGGTTGTATTTTAAAATGCAATTAAAGCTCAAATAAATATATATGTTATAAAGTAACGCTCTGTCCGAATTTGATTCCCCCCAACCATCGTCATCCTCGTTCCCGTGGCTTAAGCGTGAAACAGATGCCCGTTCGGACACTGGGAAAACTCGGTCGATCGTTCGTCGAGAAGGGGGAGCGTTGCTAATTCGATGGGACGCGATATCGACTAGAGCGTGTACGTACGTGCTGGTATCGGAGACACTGGAGACTCGTATAGTATCGTCGAAGAATAGGCGCAGGACCGATGGATAAACTAGATAAACGGAGAACCGCGTTACCAACGTAGAAATCGCTTATCAGCCAGAGGACCTTTCGCGAGATACGATCTGAAGCAAGGCCGTTCGGCGAACCTCCGTTCGCCCCCAGCCCATGTTCCGTACCAACTCTCGCTAAATATCTGCATACGTACCTACATATCACGTACCAAACGTTCCTCGACATTCAGCCTCTCGCGTTCGCGATCTCGTTACCTCGGATTTTTCTTCCGTTCGACCCCTTCGTCTCCTCCGAATCCTCAAATTCCGCGACGTTACACGCGCCCGAGAGCGAACCAGAGAGAGAGAGAGAGAGAGAGAGAGAGAGAGAGAGGAAGGCGAGAAACGGCAGAGGGGGAAGGGGGAAGGAGGGCTTACTACCTAGCCATTGCCCCCGGGCTGCTAATGAATTCGTCTAATGGATCGTAAAGAATGCGATCTTACGGAGCGGAGAGGATAAAATAAAACATCGGTGGAGAGGCTACCGATTCTCGAACGGCCCTTAAAGTAACCCTCGGTTTAAAGAAACGAGCCCTTGTCTCTCCTCCTTCGCCCGCTCTCTCTCCCACAACCCCTGTCCATCGGTCTGCTTCTATTCCACCGGAGAGTAAGCCCGGACGCTTACGTTCGCGTGGATTCACGAGGTGCAAAACGAACGCGAGGCTGCTAAGAAAAGGTCCTCCCCTATACCCCCACGTACCCCACCCCGTTCGCCGATTTTCTCCGGTTCCAAGAACGTCCGGGTAAAGACCTCACCGGAGAACCGGAGCACCGGAGCACCGGAGCACCGGAGCAAAGGCGTTCTCGAGAAGCCCACCAAAAACCAAGGTCCGGAGATCAAGCGATCCGATAGCTCGAGATTTGTAGGGGTTCTGGTCAACCGATAACCAAGCCGCTAGCTGTTTTCGCGCAAGACACCATTTTCCTCCTTCCTTTCCGCGTCCCCCTCGTACGCTTAATCCTCCGACGACCACTTTTCTCTTTTGCGCCGTTGAAACTCGTTAATCGCGCGCCTCGTACGATACAGACGATTAGGGAGGAACGAAAAGCTCGGAGTGAGCAACCTGTGTGCGTGCGCGTTCGTGTGCCAGGTTCAGGGGAGAATTTGAATTGCGGCGGAACGCGTGTCCTCCGCCGGTGGATGATGAAGATGTCAGTTGGCCGAGAATGCGTGGGAGAGCCAGCTGGATACGCGGCGCGGTGTGGCGCGGAAGGCCGGTGGGTGTTCGCACTCTCTTCGCAACTTGCATCCTTCTCCCTCTTCCTCGCTTGATCTTTGCTTCGTCCCGTTGCACGCCGACCATTCGTTCCCTCCCTTCCTTTACGCTCGACGCTCGACGCTCGCCCTTTCCGCTTCTATCTCGACGTTTTACTTTTTGCTCCCCTCCGACCGCGGACCCCTTCTCCGTCTCGTTCCAATTTAGTTTCGTAAGATACGCGCGATCTGTGCATCTACTTTACGACGGACACACAGGCTCGAGCGCGAGCGCGAGCGCGAGCGCGCGCGTCCGTATGGTACGAGCGCAAAAAGAAATCTGGCGCGCACGGGGTAAGAAGGGCAAGGCTTGCCTGATCAGGTAAGCTACTATCCGAGAAAGACGCGAACGCCTCGTTACATTTCTTCCTCAGTTTACACGGGACCTGGTACACCATGAACAACAGGCTTAACTTCGCGCTCGGGTAATAAAAATTCCCCGGGAAATCTCGCGCGACATTTGCATTGCAAATTAGCGATATCCAGAACCCTCATTGTCATACGAAGAGCAATCGGCGACGAATCGGACAGGTAGCAGCATAGGCGCGGTTGAATCGTCGAGCGGTTGCCGGGGAAAAGAAGGAAAGGAGATCGTCCGGAGACGTTTCTCGGCGGAACAAACAGAGGCGTACTGGGGTACAGTGTACATGTATGGGGTACAGGTAGCGCGAACACGGATGCTAGCGCGGGTGCGACTGCTAGCGTGAGACGAGCAGTGTGTAGGATCGCGGCGAACCGGAGGAAAGTGGCGACGGTGGTGGTGGGGCGGCGAGAATCTGTCAGAGCTGGCACACTCGGGCACAGATTTACAAGGCTGCCGCTGTTTTACGACCCCACAAAGTGCCGCCCGTTCGCTCGCTCCGCACCTACTACACGTCCGTGCTCTCGCTCGTCAAGGGCATACGAACGGGTACGAATCGAGTTTACCGCACGCACGTCCACTCCTTCGTAGAGTACGGCGGAGCCTAGCCAGTCGATGCGCGCCGCGACACCGTTCGCCAGTTTCAAGGTCGCCGGACCAACCGCTGGACAAAGCACGGCTCGCGGAAGCGAGAAACGAGCGCGCACACGCCCACGCCCACGCCGGCCGACCGGCGTAGCGTTCGTTTCGCGGTTCATTTTCTCCCCGCGTTTCCAGTCGTATTTTAACAGCCGCGACTATTCGTCTCTGCGCGTAAATTCATCCGTTATCGAGGAGAGTCTTTGCCGGCTGTGCAGGTGTCGGGAACGGTGTTTTATTGCACCGTAATCGAGACGCCGGAAGTGCGCGAAGATAGTCGAGACGCCGCTCCACGCCAACGGAAAGAACGGGTAGACGCTTTCAACGATGCAGCTGTCGAACGAACGGATCTTTCTCCACCGATCTTTCGCCGTTTTCGGACGCGCACCAGCTCGAGTCGCGATAACTCGTTTAGACAGGCGTACGCGTTACGCAGAGCGGGGAAGGGTAATAACTTCAATCGACGGTATATACGCGGTATAGATATTAATCCGACTCGATTAAATCAACGAGGGAAACCGCCAGTGAATCTAGTAGCGCGGGCAACGCTCCATCCTCGTGCCTCCTCCAGTCGACTGACTGCCAGTCAGTCGAATAAATTAACCGGCGGTAAAAACATCTGACCGTTAATCGACGTCGCGTAAGCGTTATCGACGAGCTGCTGCTTCTTCTTCTTCTTGCTCGTAGAACAAATCTCCCTCTCTCGCGCGATGCTGGGATTGCATCAAATTCAAAGTACGGAATAACGATAAAGTTTGGGGGGTCCCGAGGAGTGGCGGAGGAGGAGGAGAGAGGCAGTCCGGAGGCAGATGGGAGGAGGACGCGCGAAGAGAAATGTGGTGCGGAGGGAAAGAGAGAACGAGAGAGAGGGAGAGGGAGATGCGAAGGTAAAAAGAGAAAAGATTAGACTACTATTTTGCACTTTCTTATAAATATTCATTCCTCCTTCTCGATGAATCGGGGAGAGGGACTGGAGGCTCGCGCTCCGGGCGGTAAGTCGCGTTAAGAGCGCTAACGAGCGACCCCTCCAGCAAGAAGGGAGTTTCCCCTTGGTTTCCCACTTCCCCGCGGCCAACGCCGGGAACACCGAGGACCTCTGTTTCTTCTCCCCTTCCTCCTTCCTCCTTTCTTTCCTCGGAGCAATTCCACGAGGCAACCGCGCGGTGCGCTGAGTTGTGCGAATTTGTTTAATTAGAAGTTAGGCCGACGATACATTAGCAATGTAAATACCCCTCTCGCCTTCTCCTCTCCCTCTCGGTCTCCTTCTCGTCCTCGAAGATGTCGGATCTCCCGGTGGAGATACCGCGAGGCGTTGCGAGAGACGCTTCGTGATTTAGCGGTTTCGCCTTGTAGTCAGAGGGAGAGAGAGGGAGAGAGGCTATGGTTGAGAGCCACGGCGGCTGTGGTTTGCTCGAGGAGCGTCATCTAATTATGTTTTACGCGAGACAGAGTAATAACTTCCAAGGCTGCATTCGTCCCCTTTCTTGCCGGCTGGACGGCAAGCGTGGCACAACCAGACCTCGTGCACGCAAGCCTCTAAGATTTTCCCGAGAGTTAGCGGCGTTCTCCAGCTCGCGGATCTTGAAGATCATTAATATTTCGAACGTTCGGCGTGGCGACGTATTGGCCAGCGGCCAAAAGGTTCACGATCGGATGTCGGTGGATTAGGCGAACGGTGTGATCGTTCGTGCGTCGACTGACGATGCGGCGACGACGACGACGACGACGACGACGAGGAAGACGGAAAGAAGGGTCAAGATCATCTAGTTGGTACGAAGGGTACGGAGGGAAATAGAGAGAGAGAGAGAGAGGGAGAGAGAGACGAGGAGCGGCAGGTCGACGAAAAGCCACGGGAAACGAGACGCGGAACGATCGTGGAGGCTGCCGACCGTCGGAGGGCCGCCCTTCATTGGTTTTCCCGAGATTAACACCCATAACTCATTCGGGACACGGAGCCGTGCGTCACTCCTAGCTACGCTATAATTGCCGACATAAATCAATCGGCCGATGAGATCATAAACCCGGGGCGATACACTGCGCCAACAGATCCATATAACGGCAAGTGCACGGCTGCATGTTAAATGTCAATTGACGTCGGCCTGACGTATCGGATTACCTCGAACATGGCCGCGAGATGGCACGACACGCGTCGATACGGATTCGAAAGCTAATATCTTCGGTTCGATTCCCTCTCGGCTCGTACGTTCGTTTTTTCGCGGATCCCGCGCGTATGTGCGAGTATACAGGCTGGAAGAGTCAAACTCGCGACCCTGAACCCTCCTCTTTGGTCCGAGAGCCGGGGGAGTGTACGGCCGCGAGAGTACGGGGCGGTTCGCGAGCCTAAATATTGAGACGGTGTTTATTTAGCTGGGAGATATATGATATGACGCGGACAATATAATGCATTGTATTCAAATACGGGAGCCCGCGAGTCGTGACCGGGAGCACACCGTAGAGGTAGAGGCACGGTCCTCTCGGTATCGCCAGCACAGCCAACCTTCCTTCCACCACCACCATCACCGTTTACCTCTCCACGACACCGGTCACCAGCCGCCGGTACATTCCGCCCCGTATAAATAATATGCCGCGCTCGGATTCTCGGGATTAGACGAGAGCGGCCCGCGAATGCTACACACCGAACCGAGAGAGATTCGAGGAACGGAACCGACTAACGCGAAACCGTCGAATCGTAAAACCGGCGGGCTTACGCGCGCATCTACGTGCATCTGCCTCCTCTACCTGGCCGAGCAACGGCCCGAACCATATACACGAGCACCGTCCTCGTAGCCGGCTATGTAGCCGCATGACAGCGAGTCCGCGCCCGGCGTACGTTACCACCTATCTGCGGTCCATATCAAATGCGACCGTGTCCTTCCATCCTGCTCCGTTTACGCTCCGTCTTCGACGTTTCTCCTCCCACGATCCTCTTGCGCGTCGTCCCTGCCAGCCTCTCCCCCCCCCCCTCTCTCTCTCTCTCTCTCTCTCTCTCTCAGCCTTTCGTAACTTTTCCTCTCGGCAAGGACTAGTCGCCTGCAGGTGGTCGCGTCCCCTTTCGACGTTATTCAACCACGTGTACGCGTCACCGCGGCACCCGCGTGCATTTTAATCGAGCGCCGTGCTCGATCGTTCTCGGAAGCGGATGTCGTAAACGGGCGAAGAGAAGAAGGAGGAAAGTCGGATCGAACGGCAACTATACCAAGCTGCTTCACGGCTAACAAACTCGCTCCAGCTTCGACCAGAGCTTCGAGAGTGCGAGGGCGTCAGAGGGAGAGAGGAAGCGGATAAGAAAGGGGCGATGCTGGCAGAGGATGAGTACGCGCGGTGCGACGTGGCGGTGAAAGGGGAGGAGGGAATGGAGGAGCTCAGGAAAGAGAGAATTCGGGCTAAAGTTTCGTCATTGCGAAATGACACGAGTGGTCTTTATAGCGGGAACGCCGGCTGAGCGAGACCGTCCCTTTCGACGGTTGTCTTTCTCCTACGTTCCCGGTGTATTGACAAAAGTGTCGGTCGGCTTCTCCGCCTCTCGTAGTTTCGTCGCGCCATTCTCCGATATTACCGCCCCGTCGAGGGTTCTGGCACCGAGTAGGATGAGGGTGATTGCGAGGAAATCATTGCGAGGAATAGAAGAGGTGCCGCAGTTGGGAACTCATAAGACGTAAAACCGTCTTACCGACGGAGGCAACGGGAACGGCGACGACGACGTCGACGTCGACGTCGACGTCGATGGCAACGGCAACGGCAACGGCAACGACCAGGCCAACCAAGACAAAGATGGCAACGGCTGCGGCTGCGGCTGCGGCTGCGGTTGCTCCAAACGAACGTCGGAAACTCTAATCGAAGCGGTAGAGAAAGACGAGAGAGAAAGAGAGAGAAAGAGGAAAGAGAGGACAGAGAAGCCGCGAGTCGCTTCGTCCGACGGTTATCTCGATACGTGACGTTCTCCGCCTTCTCCTCCCCAGAAGAATTACCCTCGTTGTATTTTCGAAGTTGCGCGAAAACGGCGCAGCCGTGACTAGAGAGGAAAAAGCGAATGGCGTGCGATTTTCGAAGGACGTTCGTTCCAAAGACGGCGATCGACGCTCCCGATTCGACGTCGGTCCGTTGCGTTCGGCTCGCTCTCGGTTTCATTTCGGTCCTCGGCCGGTCGAGCCGGTGCTAGTCAAGCCGGCGATGATAAAGCAAATAGATAATGTCCGAACTTTAATTAAAACTGGACGGCTGAGTGACATATTTGATTACCCGAGAATTTAATTAATCGCTTCGCGAACTCGCAGCGGTGAAACGCGAGGAGAGGCGAGCGAGAGAGGAGGAGTGAGGGAGAGAAGGAGGGTAAGAGTGAGCATCGAAGGGTTCGCGGGGAGCGGCGAAGCGACCAGCCCGATAAGTCGCGAATTTGTATTGCAAAATTATCTCCTTTATACGTTCCTGCTCGTAGAACGGCCGAGTTCGCTAACGAGAGACTAATTAGTCGCGCGAAATTACTCGCATCTTTGCCCGCGATAAGCACCGACGTAGCCATACAGTTGAACATGCATACGCGCCACTGAAAATGCCGCGTCGTTTTCCTTCCACTGCCCCATCCCTGGCCCCCCGATACTTCGATCCCGATCATTCTTCCCCCGTTATGCCTCTTCTCGAGTTTGCCTCGCGACAGATTCACCCTGCTCCGCGAAACGCCTCGCTGCCTTCTTCACCGAGTAAGGTTCGTCGTTTCGCGACTTCTCCCCCGATCGCCAGATTCCAAGAACCGTCGTCCTTCCTATTCGTTTCTTTTCTTTCTCTTTTTCCCCCTAGCACACCCTCTACTCCACACTCCCGCCGATATCGATTCAACTTTCCAACACCTCGCTGCGATCTATCGCGTCTCGTCGCTCGCGCCGCGAACAGAGATCTGCGTCGCGGGAGGTAATTTGCCGGGGAAACGGAATGCGTGCATCGCCAGAATGGAGCATCCCTTTCCCGTAATTATCCTACCAATTACGGTTCGAAGATTATCCGAGAGTCTGTAATAACACGGACCGAAACGTCGTTACGTCCAACGGTCGTTCGTTCGTTCGTTCGTTCGTTCGTTCGTTCGTCGCTCGGATCGTGGCACGCTCGGGAGGTTCGCATCGCGAGATCGTTAGCCGGTCTATGGACCGGTGTACCGCGGCGGTGATTTACATTAATGATTCGTCTCGTCGAGTCTCCCTCCTACTTCTGATCCCTCGACGACCAAGAGGAACCGCGCGACTCACTAATCGCGCGAACTAATTACGCTTCGTTTCGGCGGTGGCAGCAGCCTTTCTCGATCGATCATTCGACCCGCGGAATGAAATCTCGCGGGGATCGCGGGCCAGAGGGTCAAGAAGACGAGACGCGAGCAGGCGGACACGCGAATACGCGAATAAGCGAAAGAAACAAACCACCGCCGTCAGGCTTTCAACGGCAGGGTTCGCCGGGCGACTGCCGATCGTAAATATCGCGTGGCGCATCAGATATTTCGGAGGGAGCGACCGCGAGAGTTATGGCGGCCAGTCTGCCAGACGTAGCACAAAGTCATAGACGGGGAGAGAAACCGAAGAGGACGAAAGAGAGGAATAGCCCGGGAGACAAAGAAGAGAGTCGGGGAGAAAGAGCGAGTGAACGGGAACGCGGGGGAATGCGGATGAAAATGAAGAAAGGGAGGAAACGAGACGGATAAAGCTCGAGCGAGGGGGCGGGGGTGGCCGTGGCGGCTAGGCGACCGAGGCGGGGGCGACGGAGGAGCAGAAAGAAGCAAAGAGAGAAAAACAGAGTGGGAGCTAGTACGCGCAAGAACCCTTTGCTCTATCGGTCGACGCCGGCGAAAGCGTCGTTGGAAGAAGAGAGCGAAACGGGCAGCGAAACGAAGAGGCGCAACGGCAGCTTCGGTATAGCATAACTTCAGGTATATCCAGTGCCAGTAAATTATACGCAAAGTGTACGCGAAGGCCCCCTTCGTCCCTCCGCGTCACCGCCAGCTAGCCCCGCTCCTCCCTCCTCCTCCTCCTCGCCGTTCCTCATCCTTTTCGTTTCCCTTCTCTTCTTCCACGTCCTTCTCCTCGGCGCTACTCTCTTCCCACCCTCGGCACCCCAGAGGCCGCGCCTGCCTCACGTACATCATTATGATTGATCGCTTCACCTTACTTTGTAATTAAAACTAGTTGCCATTGTGCCCAGCTCCGTGTGCCCGTTCTCTCCCTCTCTCCCTCTCTCCCTCTCTCCCCCTACACGTACGTATACGTCTCCCTCTCTCGATCTCCTTCCCTTACACGCCACCGGCCTCCGTCTCTGGCGAACATTTACATGCACAACGACGACGAAGCAGAAGCAACGCAGTGCCACCGAGCATCCACCACCGGTTATCGTACAACCAGCTATCTAGCCATCCGGCTCTCCACGCCGGACGAGCAACCAGCCAGGCCAGCTCTCGACGTCGATCCTCTCGCGAGAAACAGAAGCGCGCTCGTTTCTCCTTCGTTTCTGTCTCCTCTGCCGTTGCTTGCCGCGCATTAGTCGCGTAGTCGCGGTACCGCTCGCGGGACAACCTCGCCGTGTCACGCATCCACATCTCCTCACCCCCTTCCATCCTTTCCATTTTTCGCTACTTTTCTCTACGCTCCTGAATCCTTTGCACCCTCCTCCCTCCTCCATCCCCTCACCCCTCCACTCATGCCTGCACCTGCCCCGGCTCCCTTCTCCGGTTTTCTGCTCGTCCGAAGCAAGTCACCACCGCCACAATCCGGCGAGCGCACCCCTGTCTCTTCCCGGGAGCCATGCGTCATAGTTATCTATGCTTTTTGCAACGGAGACTGATTTAGAGCCGTCTAAGGACCCGGAGCCCTACGAAAATTAAATAATTGCTAATTTATGGCGCGCATCGAGCGGCTCGTTACCTCTCCCTCGAATCTCTCTCGCCCCTTCCCACCCCCCGACTTGGCTCGTTTACGCTCGCATACAGACAGCCTTTTACAGCTCCCGTCCGTTCGATTCCTGCCATCTCCTTGCCGACCAACTGCGAACGGAACGGAAAAGAATAACACGGAGGAGAGGACGTGCTCGAGGATAGTTGAGAGGTGTGCAGCGAACGCGCGCGGTTCATTCTCCCAGACACGGGCGTTGACGTTCCCTCAGGATCCTGTTCGTGGTATGCAAATGAACGGTGCCGCGCTTTAATTCGGCAATAAATAGGGGTCACCCTTGCGACGAGCATCGGGCCATCGCTCAGCTGGTACCCTTTTTGTACCGCAACATGGGAAAGCTTCGGATTTATTTGACACGTTTCGACGATATTTATAGGTCCGGTCCGGCCCGGCCCGGCCCGGCCCGGCCCGGTCCGGTCCTATCCCGGCCCGGTTCGAGCCGATCGCGCACACGCGACTCGTCGGAATCGGTACTCTTCCCTTGCGCCACGTTTGCGAGACGTTCCGTTCGACGTCGCCTCTCCGGAGAGACCGACGTTGCCCGACAGCTTCGCTAATCGACGTTAAAAAACGAGGGAGCGCGATGAAATTTATCGGTAAAAAGAAAAGGGGGCTACGGATATAAATCTCGGGTATTATAATGGGATCTGTCCATTATTAAAGAATGAGTGATTTAAAGGGGGGGTGGAGCCGAACCGTCGTACTTGGCCGTCCAAGTGGGTGGGTTACCGAAGAATCGCGAGTTTGATCGGCAATTTCGAAGGGAGGGAACCCCGACGCCCTCTTTCACGATGCTCGGTTGCCAAAGTATCGCGACTAACCGTCGTCGTTGGCGCCATCGCTATGGCTCACCACACGCCTGGCTATCCGTGTAATTCGCGGTTTCGCAGCCCACGTAAAGTCGCTTCCTCCGAACGATCGCTGTCGCCCGAACGTGTAATTTTCAATTATCGCGAATCGTTTTTCCGGAAAAACAACGATATCTCGTTCGACGGTAATTCCCGAGTACGGGAATCGGCGGCCTCCTCGACGTCCTCGTCATCGATCGGTTAAAGCCTTTTTTTCTCGCTAGACCGAGAGAAGTTTCAGAAAAACCGAGAAAACCGAGAAAGGCAGGTACGGACAAGGGGAAAATGGTAGGTGAAAGACGGAATCCACCGGTAGGAAGGTAGGTAGGTAGGTAGGTAGGTAGGTAGGTAGATAGGTAGGTAGGTAGGTAGGTAGGTAGGTAGGTGTATACCGAGAAGCCGAGAAGGTTCGAGCATTCGAGCCATCCTCCTCGTTCGCCCATCCGTCCGCCGTCTAAGAGTCTGCCAGGATATTTACGACTGACCGACTCATTGCCGCGGCGAGTTGAGCGAGCGGTCGCCACAAATCACGCCAGAGAAAGCCTGCCTTTCTCTGCTCTGGGAAACGTCTGGCATTTTTCTCTGCCGGGGATAACTTTGACTTATCGGTGACGGCGTGCAGACCAGATAGATAGACAGATGTGTGTACGTGTGTAGTTGTGTACGTGTGCAGCTGGATAGATGGACAGATAGAGAGGAGACGGGCAGAAAGCGTTGCCCGTTTTCCTCGTCACTTCTCTGTCTCCTGGTCGATGAGCGAAGTAGGAACGAGAAGAAGATCGGTTGATCGGAAAACAGCGGAAGGGTGGTGGCCGTCCGGTTTGAAGACGATGCACGGGAGAACTCGTGGTCGGGGTTCGGCGGTGGTCGCCGGTGCGGTTGGTACGCTCGATGCGCTCGGTGGATGTCCCTGTCGCATAAATCACTGCCGGTATCTTCTGGCACGGCGGCTCGCTCATCACGGCAGAGTTCTTGTCGCGCCTTAATAACGGCCGCGCGTCTCACCCGCGCCTCCGCCCGGTGCCCCTCGAAGCCCACTCCAGCCTGGTATCGTCGCTCTCTCGTCCTCCTCTAGAGCTCAACGGCAACGACGACGACGACGACGACGACGACGGCGACGGCGACGACGACGACGACGACCACGACCACGACCACGACCCGGTCTGGCCCGGACGCGCTCTCTGCGCCGTACCTCGCTACAAATCCTGATTATATTCTGCCACTGACGTTATACCGCGTGAGGGGACGATGCCACGTTCGAGTCTGGTTTTTGTATTTCTCTACGTTCCTCTTCTTCCTTCTCCGCCCCCTTTGCTCTTCCGCCGCGTTGATCTACCACCGCGACGCGATGTCTCCTCTCTCTCTCTCTCTCTCTCAAGCCTCCCACTTACCCACGCTGTCCACCACCTTTCCATCCCATTCCCTCTTTACGCAGCTTCTCTTTCTCCTCCTTCTCCTCTTTCATCTTCTTCTGCTTCTTACTCGACGCTCCCGTTCCGCGTCTACACGGACTAGCCCCGCGATACCGAACGAGCCTGCTGCACTCTCGTCTTTACCCGACCAACTGACAGCCTGGACCGCGTAAATCAATTTTCAATTACGGCACAGCCAGGCGAGCAAGGCAGCGTAACGGAACGTCGAGGTAAGGCGAAACGAAGCGCGGCGAGTGATTCGATGTTCCTTCGATCTCAGTTCGGTTAACCGTCTTTCCACGGTTCCTGCTGAAAAATTGTAAAACTCGATCCGCTTCTCGTTTTCGAACAGAAGGACGTCGAGGAAGGATCGGAGATCGAAGGACATAGCTAAACGCAGGGGGGAGAATGGTGGGAAGCGAAGAAGGAAATGCAGGAAAACTGGGAGAGCGAGATGAAGGGAAAGGAAGGGTCGAGAGAGAGAGAGAGAGAGAGGGAACACCGACGCGGCTCGGTGGATACGTACGTATTATTATACTTCGCTACAGTCATATTTATAAATCAGCGATATAGAACGACGAGCAGAGACGCGGAGGGATGGAATTTATAGCTTCGTTCTCTTTCCTCTACTGCCAGTTCCTGCTACCTCCCTCCTCGAGTGGTAAGCGTCGTTCCCCTCGCCTTCTTCACCCTCCGACACCGCTCATTCTACGAGCCACCCCTTCCGATATCCTCGCGCGCTCGCTCTTCAGAGTATCTCACACACTCTCTCTCCCTCTCTCTCTTGCTAGATTCGTAGTCTCTCTGGACGGAGAGTGCGCGCGGGCATACAAACTGCCAAGCCTGTACGTATGAGCTTAGGTCGACATTTTCCCTCCTCTCTTTGGCAATAAATCTGCGAGTCTTTTGAGCCGACGGCACCGTTTGGGGTAGAGGCGCGGGGCTAGGGTTTTCGAGCGCGACTCGCCGCGCCGTTCCTAGGGTACCAGAGGTCGCCTTCTCTTTCTCCGTCTTTCTCCCTTTCGACCTCTCGCCGGCTCTCCCCCTCGCGCGTCACGGGAATGTATATAATTAGCAGCATTGTGCTTCCTCGGACAGATTTACGGGTCGTATCGCTACCGCGGCTGCATGCATAAGCGCGTTAAATAAGTATTTATCCGCCCCGTGGGGGATGCGATGCCGAGGCAGCCGCCTGATGGATTTGCCGCTCGAACGGGTGAAATTGCGTTAAACGGCTAGCCGCGCCACCCACTGCCCCTCCCTCCGTTCGTCCATCTCGATCGAGGATATCCTCCTTTACTCACGAAATCGGTTGCATACTTTTGCCTTCGATCTTTACGCGAATATCTTTCCCTCTCTCTCTCTCTCTCTCTCTCCCTCCCCTGGAGCGGAGGTAACGTGACCGTGCCAGCAGACCCCTCCTGCCCGATCTCATCATTTCGGCGGTAAAGTTAAGGGATAGTCGTGAACGGGTTGGAGTAACGGGAGGGGGAGAATATAGAGTAGATTCATCGTTGGATAACGACAACTATCGAGGTAAGTACCGCTCGCCTCTATCCGCCACGGCAAGCCGCGGTGTGGCCAGAGCTTCGGAGTTCCATAGGTTTGTCTCATTTCCGGGATCCAATCTCTCGACTCGAGGTCGACTGCCAGCCTGTGCGGGTTTACCGCTCGCTTAAAACCGCCATACGTCCGACTAGTTCTCGGCTAACATTCCCCGCCAGGGAGAACCTTCGTTTCATTTCGTTTCGTTACGGGTCTTTACTCCGTTACCCGACTCTGCTACTTTAACCCGGCTTCCTTCTTTCTTCCACATCTCCCGACGCGTGTTCGCGTGACGTGTTTCGAGAACTCTTCGCCCCGAACTCGAGCCGGATGAAACGGATTGGCGAATCGAGTCGAGCAGAGTCGAGCAGAGTCGAGGCGAGTCGAGTAACACAACGGGTTAAAGGCCACGCCGAAACTTTGTCCATTTCCATTCCAGCAGAGAGTATTCCGGGCCACCGCCTTATCTCTACCTCTGGTGCAGGCAAATTTTGCGCGTGATTCCACGAAACGGCCTCGAGTCCAAGGATAAGGATAATAGCCGCGTGGCAGAAAGAATCGCGCGAGCCTCTGATGAAAGGGAGACGGAGAAAGTGGAGGACGAGAGAAAAGGTAGACTGTGAATCGGGAATTGGGAAAATCGCAGCGGGGGATAATCCGTAATTTTTTCCGAGTTCGTCACGATACGCAAGTGTCAGCGGGCAGGCGAGCGACCGAGCGACCGAGCGGATTCAATGGACCGGCGTGGTCAACCCCGTTAAAATCGATGAATTACGAGACAACGCATTAGTGCAGTCCGCACGATACTAATCAGCGAAATTTCCGTGCGATAAATAAACGAATGAAAGCGCGTAACCAGATACGCGCGGTAATGTCGATGCGATGGAAACGGTGCCCCTCGTAAATCGACAGATTTTTCGGTAAAAAGGGAAAAACAAATAAATGAACAAAGAACGAAAATCAAAACCTCGGACGCGGCGGCAACGATTGCGCTGGGAAATGTATACGAGGCCGCGGCTTATTGGTGGTTTCGAGGTGAATTTGCTCGTAAATATGTATTCGTAATATTGATTCGACATAGACGCATAAAGATAGACTAAACGGGATTTAAGCGCGGAATTGTAATTTGTGTATATATTATGTTTGCGCGTCGAGCGCGGCCGGAATATCGTGCGACAAAATCATTTTTTAAATCTGACCGTACACACGTACAGGCCAGATACCCGTCGGTTTTCTACACCAGCGCAACGACCGGCTGCCGTTCCTGGTTTCCGCCCGTAGAAAGCGACACCGTGCCGGTGACGCGCGATCTATCGCGCGATACCGCTCTCGTTCGAAACGCTTCCTCCTCCTGCACCTCGTTCTCTCGCACCTCGAGTCCGCGGACTTTTCGACTCGCTCACCGAGAGGATCGAAGAGGTACGAAGAGCCACGGCGTCGTGGTGAAGCTGTACGGCGGAACACAGAGGAGCACAGAGGAGCACAGAGCGGAGAGAATGGCAACGAGGTCGCATAGCTGGCACGCCGAATGTAACGAGCCGGCGCTCTTATCTCTTTGCTATTATCTCCGCTCGGCTCGTTTCCATCGGCCTGTTATGGCCGCGTTACCCTAGCCAGCCTATACAAAAGTATTATGCGATATTCGAGGTATCTGCCTAGCTATCGCCACGAGAGACAGAACCGGCGAGGAGAGAAAGAGAGATGGAACTTGCCAGCGTAACAATGCCAGCCCGAATACGTCCCGTCATCTTGCCGCACCGTGCGAGCACCCGGCACGCTTCGCGCCTCACCCTTTCCCTCGTCTACCTATCGCTTACTCTCCTAATCTTCGCCTTCTCTCACGCATCGATCAACCAAACGTCTCTCCCTCGTCTTCCTCGTCTTCCTCGAATCGATCGAACATCTCTTCCTCTTGGACGTTTCCCCTTTGGACAACCCCTTTGGTTAGGTCGCAACACGATCGTGACTCGTCGACTTTTGGCGGAAGAGATCCAGGTTCGAACGAACGGGATGGGACGGTGACGAGACCAGACAGGACTGGAGGGAACCCGATGAAACGAGAAGAAAAGAAAGAGACTCGAAGCGAGCAGTAGAAATAAAAGAGGAGGAGGAGGAGGAGGATACGCTCGTTTCGAATGGCCAGCCGGCTCGTGCTTGAGAATTGCCGCGACTGCATCGCGACAAACGGATCGATCGACGAGAATGATCGTGCACGGACGATCTCGAATGCCCTCGATGACAATGAGTCGTTCAACGGTCACGACCGTCGCGTCGCAGCGCGTCTTTCTTCTCCCCTCTGCCTCTACGGACGAGCTCTCACCATTTTGGTATTGTCGCGAACTGTTAACAGACGGGGGACGGGAACGAGGAAGAACGCGAGCAGATAGCAGAGAGAGAGAGAGAGAAAGAGAGAGAGGTGGGAAGACCGGGTACGGATAAAGAGACACGGTAGAGCCGCGGTAACAAGATCAATCGCGCATACGTCGCGAGCGGATGGATTCGATAAAAAAGGGGGGAAATATTAACGGCGTGTACTTTGCGTATATACGATACGGTGGTACGACACGGCACGGTACGGTTACGGTGGTACGCGGGAACGTGGTGGAAAAGTTGGAAAAACTCGTCCGCGCGGACAACGCGCAGGATTATCGGACCTTCTGTCGTGAGATCGGACCGAGTGAGGGATTGCTTCGACAGAGCGATTACGGTGGTCGACGCGTTTCAATGGAAAAAAAGAGGGGAAAGAAAGGAAAAAAAATCAGCGATACCAAACAACGGGGTCGAGTCAACGCAGAGAGAGAGAGAGAGAGAGAGTAAGAGGGGAGGGAAGGAGGGATCCGGTGGGGTCGCGTTTTTCCGGGGTGAACTAATAGACTCCCGCTCGCTCGTTCGCTCGCTCAACTCGGCGTACACCCTCTCACCCACACCCTCCTTTCTAGTTCCTCTTTCGCCCTCCTTCTCCTCCACCCACCCTTGCCTCTCTCCCTCTGGCCAGTTCTCTCACGGGTTCCCTCGCTCGCTCGCCCGCTCGCGCGCTCAAATAAAAGTTTCCCGTGACCCACCGCCACGACACCTGTTGAACCACTGGCCAGAGTCGGTTCGTCGTCCGAAAATGAAAAAAACTGGAAAAAAGAGGATTGGCGAGAGGAGGGCGTCGGCGGGGGTCGGCGTGGATCGGTGTGGAGGAGGAGAGGAACGCCGAGAAAAATTGGTAGCGATAGAGGATGAAGCCTATCCATCGGGATCGACTGGAAAAGATTCGCGAACCAGCAGAGGGAACTGAACGTTGTTCAAACTAAAACTGAACATCGTTGTAACCCTCGTTATCGAGAACACGAGAAAGCACGGAAACGGCGTGACTGGACGGGTGTGGTCCAAGATATTTCTCAAAGACAAACGAAGGAAAGATGGACCTCGTCGAACCCTCGACGGCGATTCGCCAAGAACGAAGCTCCAAATGGAAATTTACGAGCTGGATATCGGGATAAACGATGCGCCGTATCGGGCAGCTTTTAGGGCAATAGGTCGTGCGCGTTCTTGCGTCGCTAGTCGTCGTCGTCGTCGTCGTCGTCGACGGCGGCGGTGACCGCGTTTCACGATCAACCAGACTGTCGCGCGACTTCTTCGCCTGTTCTTCTAAAGAACGAAAGAAAATACGCGAATGTATCGCAGGGAATGGGCGATCCTTGCGTCCCTCCCATCCCTCGAGCGTACTCGAGTCGACTGGAGTCGACTGGAGTCGTCGGAGGATCGAAGCCGAGTCACGGGGCTGGCGAGGGTGGTATGTTTATTGCTCGAAGCTATCTCTCCCAGGCCGAGGGTGGTTGCCGCGTCACACGGGACCATTTTCATAATTCGGCCGTTCGTATTCTCCGCAACCGCGCGGCCCGAATCGAACAACAGCGCGCCGCGAAGGCCGCGACCGACCGAGTTGGCTGCCTTCTCCCTTTGCTCTTCTCCCTTCACTTCCCCTCCCTCCTCCCTCCTCCCCCCTCACCCCCCGGGGCTTCGCCGCCCTCTCGATCCCTCGTTTCTCCCCGGCCATTTGCTTTCTTTCCCTCCCCTCCTCACCTCTCGCTCCCGTTTTCCTTCGTTTCCTTCGGCTTCTCTCCGCTCCTCGCAGCAACACCTACTCGGTCTTTCCTCCTTCGTTCACCGCCTTTTCTTTCCTCGGATTCACGCGCATCTTCCTCGTTCCTCGACGTCCTCCGACTCCGTGTCGAACCCGTCGCGTTTCCCTCCACCTCGGTCTGCTCGCTTCCTCGTCGTTTTTGCGCGCGCGACAACCACGGCATCGCTCCGGCAGACAGAGACAAAGCAGAGGAACGGAGGAGGAAGATGGGACCGGGAGGGCGAGAGAGAGAGAGAGAGAGAGAGAGAGAGAAAACGAAAGGAGAGAGCAGAGACCAGCATGGCGTCAGTGTCTCCTTCGTTGATCTATTGCTCCCAGCACGGCGGATCGATGCGAGCCAATCAACCGACGCCGCTGGTCCTCCGTGTCTTCCCCGATGGCCAACCGAACCGATCTTTCGCTCGGCAGACTCAGCAGGTTCGTCCTCGGGTTCTTTACGCCTGGGGCGGCGTATCCCGGTAGGTCGATCCATCGCCTTTAATCGTTTTCGCGCGTTCGACGCCGGACAAGGTGCTTCGGCACCCGGTGAAATCGCGTCGAGTAGTCGAAAGGGATCGCCTAACGACGGATTCCAGTTCCGTGGCCAGGCGAGGGACAGGAGGAGGGAGAGGGTCTGCCGAGGGGAAAGAGCCCGTCGCTATATTAACCCTAATGGCTCGCGAAGACATAAAGCACATCCCGCGCACTGTGCTAACTCGTTATTATTACCGCATAAATAACGCGATAATCCCGTCGCGGCGACGAAAGTACGAGGATTCGGGAGAAACCACTGCTGCCGCCGCCACCACCACCACCGCGTCTTCCAACCTTCCCTTCCGCCATTCCGCGTTCGCCGCCGTTTCGCACGATCTCTACGCGTGAAAATTCGTCGAAGCCGCACGGTTCGTCGATAGCGAACGGATTCGTGACGAGGTTGCAGAAAACGACACTGGATACCTACACGTTCTAGAAACGCGCAACGGTCTCCCGAATCCTCCGTGTTTCGGGGTGAGAGGAGAGGAGGAGAGGAGGAGAGGAGGAGGATGATGGTCCTTCGGTCGAGGTGAGCGTTTTCGCGCGTCGGGGTTTGCACCGGCACGGCATGTGTAGGTAGAGGAGCGGCCAGGAGGGAAGACAAAGAGAAGGATAGAGGCAGAGAGGGTGATAGTGGGCGAGGCAAGGGGAGGGGGATATTGTACGTCGAGGGATCCAAGAGGGCTTGCCGGAGGCTCCAACTCCGTTGCTGGCAGGGCGCGCGTCAATAAGCGTCCATCAGCCGTAATGGCAGCGAGCGCCACCTCGGATGCATTTAGATGGCTGTTTAGCCCCGGTTGTCTCGATGTGGCCTGAAATTCTCTTCTCCGCAACCTCCTTCTTACCGTTACTCGAGACTCTCGAGCGTTCCTCCGTTCCGCGGAAGGCAACGCTATCGCCCCCACCCCCCTTCCCCGCCGCACACCTTTATACCCCCTTGCCAGGGCTACGCTCGGCACTCGGTCTCCCCAACTTTCGTAGTTGCGCCAAACGAGGCTACTCGCCGCGCTGGTAATTAGACGGTCCGGTTCGTTTTGCACGGCCTTTTAATTAATTTGTATACGTTCTTCGTTGCACCCCCCTCTCTCGCCCTCGCCCTCGCCCTCGCCCTTTTAATCGCCGCGATCGAGAAGGTGCACGCTCGCGGCAGAATTCGGGAGCGCATTCCCGTCGATCGAAACGCGCGGCAGACGCCATTCCTTTTTTCCCCGTCGTCGTATATCGCGCAGAGTCGATAATTCGAACGGATGTTTTTCCCGTTGGTGCGTCAACGTATGTATATCATCGCGACCGATGGTAATCTGGACGCGCGGCGATCGTTTCTGTTTGCCGGTGGCTGCTCGAGGGGAGCGCGCGGAGAGGGTGAGACCGAGGCAACGCGACGTGGCGGGGGCGTGGAGGGGTCGCGACGTCGGGACGATCGAAACGGTCGTAAAGTAGAGGTCGCGTATCGTCGAAAAAGCTTCTCGAAAAACGAGAATTCGGTCGGTTCTCGGTGTACGGTTCGGCCGCGATATATGCAAAAAAGCTCGGCAAGGGTGGGAGGATCGCCGCAGAGTTCGGGCTCGAGCTCGAGCTCGAGCTCGAGCTCGAGGATTAAGGACATTATTAACGGGCGTACCAGGGACCGACATACTTACGTCCGGCCGGAATGCCCCGCGATAAATACACCGGTGGCTACGAAACTGGACGAGAACGAAGAGGAAAGGGGAGCTGGCGTTTAAATAAAATCAGCATTTTATGTTACAAGGGCCGCTCTTGGATAGCGACCGGCCCGAGCACGGTATATACACGTAGCTACGAACCGCAACGAGAGGATCGACCGATAGATACGAGACCGATCGACCGGCTCTCCTTCGATCGCATAGGCGTAGACCTATACTCGCGCCGCTTTCCGATTTTCCTCGAGAAATTTCCTCGCGAATAGCCCCCTCCTCGTGCCGAACCTCGAAAGCGGCCGCGGAAAAGGAATCGCGATCCTGCGCCGTTCGAATTTTCTCTCTGTTCCGAGATTTCGGTGCGTTCACGACCCAAACTGTATGTACACGACCGCGGTGGAATCTCGAGCAACGATCGAGGTTAGGTGATTTCGATCGAGGAAGGTGACGCTTTCCGAACGTTTACCGTGCGAACACGGCTGACGAGGAGAGGATTCGTCTCGCCGGTAGAATTTTCATCCCCGAACCTCTCGATATCGGTACTTGAAATATACAGCCGCGCCTACTAGACCACGCCATAGCAACGAAATATTAGACAAGAGGTCCGCGCGGCGGCTGGGAAGGTATCGGATGGGGCAGTGCCGGGCTGGATACAACAAAGTTGTGGCTACACCGATGATTTAGTCCCGGCCTTAATGGAGCTATAAATACTAGCTTTTCGATAGCGGAGGATGAGGATGCCACGGCTCGTCGTGTACGATGCTCGGCAGGATTTCGCGTCCGGTGTTGCTCCCTTTTCGTGGCCCGTTGCCCCCTCTCCGTCCCTCTGCCCCGGAAATCGCCAGAACGTTGGACCATCCTATCGACGCGGGGATCTTTCGTCGGGAAGCTTGCCCGAAGGACATTTGCTCGAACATTCCAAGATCACCGTGTTTTTTCACGGGACGGAAGAGATCCTCGCCGTGCCTCGCCGTGCCTCGCCGTGCCTCGCCGTGCCTCGCCGAGAGAACGTTCGTCTCTTGTTCTATCGGACTCTATTTAAACACGCATCAGCTCGGTGAGTTATAGGACGGGCCACGTGATTTGCGACGAACTCGCTGCGCCATTAATTATCGCGCAGCATCTTTCCTCGCCTGTACTCTTCCGCGCCGTACACCTCCACCACGACTGGTGTACCTCCAGTTTCGATCAATCTCCCCCCTTGACTTTCGTCCGATTCTTCGTTAAAACGACGGTTCAAGGAGACCCTGGACCTAACCAGGGTGGGGGCCGAAAGAATCCCGTTACTCCGAATCGCCGGGTGAACCCCTTGTCGATAATAAGTCGTCGCTCGTAGCGAACAGCGTCGCTGCCGGTGGCATCGAAATCGATAAGCGGCGACCGTGTTCCAGCGTTCAGCACGGCGTACGATGAACCGCGAGAAGACGCGGGACGACCTTGATCGCGAAGACACTTCATATTTTAGAGTCGAGGGATGCTTGCGCGCCGTTTAGATACGAGATTCCCCCATCGCAGCCAGATAACCCGCGTCCGCCTCGGATATATCTCAACGGAGTTAGAGTTAGCTACTTTGGTATCGGTCTTTATTGCTACCGGCGTCCTCGAAAACCTGTTTAGTCTTTCTGCTCGACGACTGCCGCGTAAACTATTTTGCAACGCGATGGGAAAAAACTAGTCGGCGTTTAGTTTCGCGACAGACGCGAAACGCTCGCGTCCGGAACTCCTCTCGTTTTCCTCGAGGCTCGTTAACCGAGAATTCGCGCGGACGAACCACGAACACCGCGACACGAACCAGCCTCCGTTCTCGTGGGTGGAATTCGAACGCGATTCACGGCCTACTCGCTACGCATCCATCTTCTACACTCCGTAATTACGTCCGCTCGTCGCAAGTTCTCGCAACGCTCGCTCAAACACACCGTCCAAGCGTGGTCGATATTCGTCACCACCTCTAAAGATATCGACCAGCCTCCCAGGCGCGATCAATCTGCGCTCGATCGGTTTTCCCGATTCTCGTACGAACAGCCCGTGACAAAGCTAAACTAAACGTGCGTCTATCCACACCCTTCTTTCGAAACGTTCAATCCACCGGGCGGGAAAAAGAGGGGCAGAGGGGCAGAGGGGAAGAGAGACGCGCATTTCGTGTCCCGCGAGCGTTCACGGACCAGGGAAAGAATATGTACGCCGGTACTTGGACAGCCTCGATCAACGATCAATCGTGAAACGACCGCGATTATTTCACGTCAGTTTAATTAGCACGCGGCGCCGGTACGCCCGATAAAACTCAACGGAGTGAAGCAGCTAGCCGGCTATCTCACGGGAATCTGATTTATGGCAAGTGACCATCGCGCGCACACTATTCCGACGCCTAGTGTACATACGTGGCTGCGTGCGTGGCCATAGATACTCGTAGAGTCGCGTAGACGCGTAGAGTCCCGGAGTCAGGAGCGCCGGGAACCGGGAACCGGGACTCGGGCCCGTAGGGTACCATAAGGGTTACACGCGGGAGCTAGATTTCCACCGAACCGCTTTACTCGTTGCCCGGGACATAGAGGACGCAGGATCAAAGACCGGAATAATCTAGGTACGTATATATCAAGGAGGACTTCCTCTCGCGGCAGCGAACGAATTTCACCTTTGCTCTGCGCCACGTTTACCAATCTTTCCGCTAAGCAACGAGAAACAAGGAAACACGCGAGCGATGGGAGAGGGGGGCGGGGGGAGCCTCTCTCCTTTCGTCCAAAATTCAAATCGATCGCGACACGTCCCCGTAAAAGTTCGTTCAAATGTGGTTTTCGAGGTCTCACGATGGGTCACCTTGAGACCGTCCGCGCCATCTGTTGGCTCGTGAACCAACTGTAAGAGTCCTTCACGGCCGTTCGAGAGTGGAAATGGCATTTGCCGCTGGCGCGCGGTATATGATTTTCGCGAGCATAGGATGTCCAGTGAAACTCTCGGGTGAAGAGAAATAGTCGCGCGATTCGACGCGGAAGAGAGACAGAGAAGACAGAGGTTCTGCTTATATTCGTCTCCGCGATGCTACTTTCCGTAGGGACTAGCTATCGTCCGAAAACTCTCGTCACCGCGCGCGCATCGCTCCGCAGGTTTCTCGCGAAAGAAGAGTCCACCAACCGCCACCCACTTGTTGCCCGCACATTTTTCTCTCGCATACATCACGGCCGATTCTCGAGATCCAAGGGCAACGATTTCTCTCTCCGAAAGAGTCGCGTAGGATCGGTTTGACGCGAGGCGGGAGACTTTACGCGGCCACCAACGCACACACGTATGTACATATATACACGCGCATCTTCCTTCCTCGCTAACTGAGACATCAAGACCCCCGCTCTTCGACGTTCAGTCGCGTAACCTTTCTGTCGCACCTACCGAACAGCCGGACCTCGGTGAAGAAAAAGAAGAAAGGGGGCTGAAGGAGAGAAGTGGGGTGGCAATTTGTCGCAGAAAAACTGATGCGTATCTCTCTTTCTCTACGATCTGTGCCACTCTGGGTCGCGACGGACGCACGATACGCGAGACCACCCTGGTTAGGAGACCGGGAGACGTTTTCGCGGAGAACGTTCCTCGAGCTCTTCAGGATCCTTCGGTCAGGCCAGTCAACAACGGCAAGGACGAGGACCGAAGACAAAGCGAAACGGACGAAATCGGGAGAAGGGAACGACGTCAAACACGACCGCGTGGACACCGGTGAATCGCGGATATAATAAAGATGGCGATATAGGAGTCATAATGTAGTGGTGTACTTAAGATGCACCGATGCACCGATGCACCAACGAACATTCCGATGGCCCCGCGAGATGCGAGAGCTAAGAGAGAAACAGAAAGAGACACGGGCAGCGTCCGTGTGTGCGTGCGTGCGTGCGTGTGCGTGAACCTAACCAGGTGGGACGAGGGGCGAGAGGGGGGAGGGGGAGGAGGAGGGGGAGGAAGGACAGGTAAGAAGCGAAAAGGCCGGTGGAGGGATGGAAAGGCAGCGTCGTCCTCGTCAGCCTCTCGCTCACGCTCGGGGCCCCGAGACAAGCTCTTACTAATGGAGGAAATAAATTTCGGATTAAATCGTAGCCCGGCTACTTTATAAGGCTGCTTGCTCTCGCCCGATGGCGAGTCGAGGTGCGTGTGTGACGCCATGGACCCCTCCTGACATCCATGGATGGTCCACCATGCACGTCGAACGACCACCCGCCCCCTTCTCTATCTCTCCTTCCGTTCGTTCCGCTGGTTCCGTTCCTTCTGCTTCTGCTCCCGACCGCGGCCTCTCCCTCCTTCGCCCCCTTCGCGGTCCCCCGTTCTGGCCAGAGCACCGAGCTTGGACAGTCAGCTAGCTACTTAGCTCGATCCGAGGCCACGACTCGCGGCTCGGTCAGTCGGGAAAAGAAACGGCGAAGAAGCCGATGGGTGGGTGGTGTGTGGTGGAGGTGGCCGCAGGAGAAGCGATGGTGCCGATGGACAGACCTGTTACGTAGACGGTCGGCGTAGAAGAGGCGAAGGAGGTGGAGGTGGAGGAGGAGGAGGAGGAGGAGGAGGAGGAGGAGGAGGACGGGGAGGAGGGGCTAGGGGGTGGCGGCGGCGGCGACGGCGAGTGGGGGTAGCGGGGCTGGAGGGACCACGCTGCGCTGTCCTCCATAAATCTATCAGTCGCGGTTGTATAAATACGACTCAATGAGGCGGCCGTGAATCACCCTGACGTGCTTCATAAGTCCCGGGAGTTTATTAAACCGGCGGGCATTTCTCATGTCGGGGGATAAGATCAATACGGCCGCGCGCGGCCACGGTTGCCCCTAACCTCCGTCTCCTATCCACCTCCTTCCACTTCTCGTGCCCTCGACCAGCGCACCACCCCACCCCATCTGCCACCCCGTCCCTCTCCTGCCCGCCACAACGCCTCTTGCTCGCGCGCTTTTCAAACAGCCTAAATAATCGGCCGAACGACGGCCCGCGCCGTCACGATACCCTCTGCTCGCACCACCTCCAGGGGTGAACGCATGCAGCCGCCCGCCTCTGTCGGATCGGCCCGATGCAACCTTCGCGATTTACTCCCACCGCCGCGTTACGGTTAAACTTGGAGCGATCACCGGGGAGAAGGATCGAGCCGGACGCGCGTCCTCCAGCGTGTGACCCGCGACGTTTTGCCACCGCGCTCAACAAGGAGGAAAAGAGCAGCGCTGCTACGCGAGTATACTATATACGAGTATGGTGGGTGAGTTCGAAAAGAGGATGAGGAGTAGATGGAGGTTGAATGTTTCTTCTAGGAGCCCGCCGCGCGATTTATGGAGCGAAGTGACGGGAGGTGTTTATTGTGCAGCATCTGTTACGTTACTCTGGCTCTGCAGTCTCCCTCCGCCCACCCTTCGCTACCGCTCCCTCCTCTCTCGCTCTTCCTACTTTCTCACTCCTCCTCGGCTCCTCTCTTTTTCTCGCGCGCGCGTTCTCGTTTCATCTTTCCACGAATCTCTTCGCCCTCTCTTCTCCACCCCCGCTCTCTTCTGCCACACTCGTTCCTTCCACGAGCTCGCAGGTTCGCGCCAGCCCGCCATCATACATACAACAGACGCCCTCGATTTATAGTTTTGAATTAGATGGAAGTAAAGGAAAGGTCGCTGGTTGCTGTTGCGTAAATTTCAGACCCTTGAAATATCTCGTTTCCTCTATCCCTCTCCTTCCCACCTCTCCCGCGCCTCTCTATCCCCCTTGTACCATCGCGCTAATTTATCGCTTTCGAAGAAGGGCGAGCGAGTGAGAGAGGGAGAGAGAGCGCGCGCGAGAGAGAGAGAGAGAGGGAGAGATCGAACCCGCGAGATGCCAACGAAACATCCGGCAGCCGAATCGCGGCTATTCCCGAGACGAAATCAGGAACCGATGGAGAAGGAGAGCAGCGTGGGATGAAGGGCAATAGAAAGGGGATGGAGGGGCCTAGCTAGGGAGAGAGAGACACGTCACTCATTCGCTTCGTGTCACTTACACAAACAGACGTACATCACGGGCAGGCGGGCAGGCGGGCAGGCGGGCAGGCGGGCTGGCGGGCAAGCCAGCCAGCAAGCACAAGCAAGCAAGCAACCATCCAGCCAGCCAGCCAGCCAGCCAGCCAGCCAGGCAGGCATGCAGCTAGCTACGTGTTCCCTTTTATGTTCCCACACGCGCGCTCGCATAAACCTGTCAGTCTCGTGTCACGTGCAGCGCAGTCATTCACTGTCGCCGGCAGCGTACCGGCACTCACGACACAGTCCTGTTGCTGGTGACTGAGAGAAACCCCTTGCCGTGCTCGGGACGCACGAATAAGAGCGTGGAAAAGACGGACGCCCGTTCCCGCCGATGGCTAAAGTTTTCGACGAAACCGGGAATAGAAGCGATAGAGAGGGAGAGGCGACTCTCGTCGAACGGACGAAAGAGTTTGCGTCGCGGCGTGATCGTTGGCGCGGAAGGCCGGGTAAGGGGAAAGAAGCTGATAATTTCGCCACGCGAGTCGGATCCTGGATTATACGTATATCAAGCTCGTCCGTGGACGAGAGAAGAGCAGAGCCCCGGAGGTTTTATGAGATATGAAAATGAGGACGGCCGTAATAAAAGTGATGTAGGGGGCTCCTCAGAGTCGTTCCTGAAGGCGCCACGAGTCACTCGTCAGGTTTATGCGGAGACGTCCATCATCCCCTTGACGTGCTTCATTGCCTCCTGGGCAAACTCCGCCGTTCCGGTTCTACGGTTTACCGCATTCGTCTTTCCCTTCTTCTTCCTCCTCCTCCTCCTCCTCCTCCTCCTCCTCCTCCTCTTCTTTCTTTGATGTACGCTCTCGCTTTCCTCGCGCACCACGTGTCCACAGCTCCTCTGCTCCCTCGCCCCTCCTGCCCCATGCCAACTTTCTTTCAACGGCTCCTTTCCAATTTCTCTTCGCACTCCATTCTGAGGTAGGTTGGGAATCTAGCAGAGGGTCAACGTCGCGCCCTCCAACCATCACCCATCCACACCTTCCCTAGTATCCTCGTCCACTCTCCGCAACGAGAATCCCTTGTGATCTACGATTCGATTTCGATTGGATATATCGCCTCGGTCTTATCTTCTCGCCGAAGCCTTCTTTACGCTCGACCATTCCTCCGATATCTCAGTCCCCTTTATCCTCCCAACGCGTTCACGCGGCGAAAAATTCGTCCTCGCGAATTTACGCCGAAACCGCGAACCCTTCCCTCTCGTCAACCCTCTGTTGCTCGGCCGTACCAGCGACTTCCTCGCCTCGAGAACACGGGAAAGTGAAATATCCCCGTGTAAGACACGATCCTCTTTGTAAACGGGTTAGAGGGCCGGCGGAACGCGTTCAAGGGAGAGGAGGGGAGAATAAGAAAGGCGCGGAGACCGAACGAAGAAAGATGCTCGCGATGGAGAAGCGTGTGGAGGACCGAGAGGCAACAGTCGAGAACGGTGAACCGGGAAGGTGGAAGGGAGAAGGGAGAAGGGAGAAGGGATCGTGGGCGCAGATAAATCGGCTTTGCCGCCGTAAGAGGCAGCTCGCGTGAACGTGTCTCCATTAAGGCAGCCAGAACTCTCGCTGACGTAGACGAGAGACCGTGCGCTTGCTTGCTTGCTTGCTTGCTTGCGGTCTTTCTCCCTTCCTTCTTTTCTTCCTCTTCTGCTTCTTCTTCTTGTACCTCCCTACTTCGTTCTTTCACGTCTTCCCCTACTCCCCCTCTCACTGTATCTCGCATTAACGACACACCAAAGTCCTGGAACAAAAGGACCAAAAATTGGTCAGAGTAAAAGGATAGGGAAACGGTCGATCCACAGAAACGTTGCGACAAAGTAGAAAAACGACAGCAACTTGGGATCCGCTCCTTTAGAATTTGGACACGTTTATCGAGAAAAATGAAAAAATGCCCCAAAGGGGAAGGGATAGTCCGTCATGTTTGATGATACCGGGAAGGTGTAACGGCACAAGGTACATTTATACTCTCGTTGTTTCCTCTTCTTTCTGCTTCCCGATCTATTTACCGTCAGGTGCCGTCGAGTGGATTTTGCTTGTACCGTAGCTACACTCTTTGCAGACTCGAGCAGCGCGTTATCTCCCTGGAAAAACGTCAGGTAGGAAAGATTTGTGCTTTCTTCGAGGAGGAAGTCCGGTGGTCGATTGATCCCGCTTTCGTTACCATCTCGGGCATTTTCCTCCTGTCCACGCTCGGTTCAGAACCCGCGTAATCGATCGTACCAGGGAAAACGGGACGAGACGTGCTCGTGGAAAAAGCAATCACGCCGAATCGGTGAACAACGGCATCGCGATACGCCGCGAGAAAGGGCTCGATATTCTCGAGACCGATATCTCGCCAGCCGGTACACGCTCGAGAGCGAGAAGGAGGGCAGAGCGGTTCAGAGGGGCGAAGAGTAAGAGAAGGAAGGCGAAACGCGCATTTGTAAATACAGCACGTTCTGCTTTTAAACCTATCTGCATGACACGCAGGCAGGCAGGCAGGCAGGCAGGCAAGCAGGCAGGCAAGCAAGCAGGCGGGCGAGCAGGCAGGCCTGCACTTTCGAGTTACGATCTCGCGCACGGAGTTTCGATAAATGCTAAACGCGAACACGTGAGCTTGCTCGTCGAGGCACACTTTATTGCCGAGCGTCGAGCGTCGAGCGTCGAGCGCCGAGTGTCGAGAGGCGAACGAAGCAGCTCCCCCTTGCAAACAACCACCACTACCGCCTTCGTCATCACCGGCGGCTACACGTGCGCGCACTACCTTATAAACCTGCCTATATCTACGCGTGTCGAGGATACACAAGCGCGACCCTATCCTCTTCCTCGTGCCGCCAACACGCGACCATCGTCCACCGATCGAGTGGAACGAGATCTTTCCCGAGAGCCTTTCCTCGCACCTGCGATGCGTTTCTCCGATCGTGAACTCGCGACAACCCTCCCCCCGCCCCTGGCTGCTCCTCCTTTCCATCCCTTTCTCCCAACATGGCGTTTCTTCTTTTCGCATCATTTCCCGCGAAACCAGCAACGGCGTAAACAAGAATGGAGAATGCCACCCGATCGTTCGTAACCGTAAAAGTGGAGTCTGACCCGTCTTTTCGATGTAGCCGCGCAGCGAAGCGGTCACGACGTTCGAACGAATCCACGACAGCTTCTTTATCCGATAGCAGTAAAATCGTATTCCAAACCGAGCGTAAAGCCAGAGGACATCGGCGAGGCGCGGAACACGGGAAAGGAGAACGTGGACGCGAATGCGAATACGAATAGGAATACAAAGTTCGGGGGTGGCGAGAGTGGTAGAGGGAAGGAGAGGAAGCGAGCGAAACGCGGCAACGAGGAGAAGAGTGGCGCAAGAGTGGTGCAAGAGTGGCGCGAGAGAGCGGTGGAGGAAGGGTGCAGGACAGTCGTTCGGTTTGCAAGACACGTCGCAGGGTTGACCCAGCCTCTTCTCGATCCCCCACTGGTCAGCTTTCCCGTCGTGTATCCGGCCCTTTCTCCTTTCTCCTTTCTCCCGGCGCGCTCTGTTGCGGCGACCCCTCAGGGCTGCCCGTTACTTTAGCATCAACAACAATCTCCACCGTTATTCCGTTAGTGTCTTAGTGGCAGCGGAACCACCGCCACCAACACAACGGTAAACGGGGATGCCGATGGCGTGTCGGTTTCCAGCGGATGTTGCTCTTCTCCGTCTTCCCTTCTCCCTTATTCGCTCCTCTCCCAGCATCGTCGTCGTCGTCGTCGTCGTCGTCGTCGTCGTCGTCGACGTCGTCGTCGTTACCACCACCACCACCACCTTGCCGGCAACTACCCCATCCCCTGGTTCGTTCCTTCCTACCGAACTGCCCTCCTGCTCGCGACCATGGTCCACTCTCCGGCCAGTAATTAAACAGCCACGCGGCAGGCAAATTGAATCAGTCCAAGAGACAAGGGAGCGTCGACGCAGAGGTGACGGCCAACCAGCCGCAACTATGGTGTCTATAGTGAAGGGGCTATCGTGGCGCGTTCGCGTACACTATACATACACATGTACATACATATATGCATGGATACATATGTATATACACCTCCTTTAGCGAAGCTAGTCGAACGAGGAAGGAACGTGTGGCAGGGATCGCGCGCGCGGGAAGAGGGCTGCGAACTCGCTCGCACCGGCCATCCGGACGTTCACAAACCCCAACTAGCCACCCATCGCCACCCGGCCAAGGGACTTCGAACCGTAGTCCACCGCCCATCGCGTCCTGCCATCGTCTTTCTGCCCGCCACACCGCACCTCGCCACACACTTTGCCTCGCCTGACAACCTTGCATTAACTCCCCGTCCCCTTTAAGTGCCAAGTTTACCCCAAGATTGCATAATGCTTCCCCCGCTCGACTGCGTATAGACGAGTATGCCGCGTTACACTTCCTACCCTTCTTCCCTTTCACCCCTTCAACCCACCTCGCGTCCCTTATCGCTCTCTCTCTAAATATCTATCCATCTGTCTCTCCTAGTAAACGGGCCTCCTCCTGTTGTCCCTCACCACACGCGTCCAGCACGTTTCCCGAAAGAGGGTGAAAGAGATAGACAGATATATATATATATAGAGAGAGAGAGAGAGGCAAGAGAAGCGTTGGCTATTCTTTCGAGTTCATCGAAGGCACCCTTCGTTACGAGCCTCGCCGGTTTAATGAAAATATAACGGTTTCTATGCCGCGCGTGCAGAGTTTGTCTGGTAGACTTCTGCCGCATCAACCTGACACATAAACTCTTATTATGCTATACGTTAGCGGCCGGGGGCGCTAATGGAGCCACAAGTCAGGTAGGTATCGCGGCGAGCACCTTACCGTTGCACCCGTCTACTTATTTTATATTTAAGCGTCGTAAAGAAGGAACTACTTACAAGACGAAAGGGATATTTAATAATTGATATGATGGGCCGCGAGCGTGCGGAAAATGGTGACGCGCGAACGTTTAGCCGTGACAAGGATCGACGATTCGCGGAAAGGAGGAGAAAAAGTCGGCGAGGATCGGAAGCGCAAGCTCGAGCCGAGCCGAGCCGAATCGAGGCGGGCAAGGAACGGGACGGAGCAGGCAAGAGCGATCTGTCTCGCACGAAACGAACGGAGCGGAAATATCGCGTCGCGTTACGCAAGAATACATCGGAGATTAGCGCGGCGCGACTATCGTCGAGCGCCGCCGCACGGAATCGATAATCGCGAGCGAAAACGTATCCATAAATTCCGCGACGCGGCCCGTGTACGCCTGTATGAAAATTACAAAGCTATTAATTACGACCGCGATAAATTAAGCAGCCGTGGGGCCATTATAGAGCGCGAGCCCCGGTGAATTGTTGGTAAACTTGGTCCAAGTACGCAACATGGGCGTTGGTGGTACTCTCGGCCCAACGCGGCTCACCAGGCATATAATAATGGTTGGTTAGAATGCTAATATATGTCCGGACGGGGGTGGCACCGGGGGACCTTGCATCATCGGAGGACCCAACTGGGCACTCGCCCGTTCCTGGCCGGACACCGTATAATCTACACCCCGAGACGTTATTACTCCCCGAGACACTAAAATCCCTCCGATGGTAACGCCGTCCCGCCATCCGATATACTGCCATCGTTGCCACCGTCACTGCACACCATCCACCTCTTGCCGCCAACCACCGCCAACCACCGCCAACCACCATCGCCGCTTTCCTCGCCCCGGAACACCTCCTTTCCACCTTCCTTTCGACCACCTCCGCCACCTCTCGCCTCCGACTCCCGAGAGGATAATTGCCCAAACGGCAGATACTCTCTCTCTCTCTCTCTCTCTCTGAACGGAAACCGTTCGACGCGCACTTATCTGCCGAGTGCGAACTCGAGAGAATACCTGCCGGACGATTTATGAGCCAGCAGGTTGCCCGGCGACGTTTCTCGATCGATGAAGCACGCTCGCGCACAGATTTTTCCCTCGCGATCGCCCCGGACGAAGGGACGACACTCGGAACTGACAACCTACCGGCCGAGGGCTACCTCTGCCCTTCTACCTCGAGGAATGACGGACCGGGGCAAGAAGATTTCCTCGCTGTCCCGTCCACGCGCGCGATTCGAAGACGGAGCTGGCACAATGCTCGCGCCGCCGGGGGTCACGTCAGCTGGAGAATACCAGCCAACAGCCACCTTTGTATCCAACTATGTTCGAAGAAGATCTCGCAAACAATCGCCGTCTCGTTCGCATCTCGGGCCACGTATCCAGCCAGACAGCCGACCGACACCCTCTCGAGTTTTCCTCCACGCAATACCAAGTCAAATTCGCCGTGTCTTCGCCGCGCCGCACCGCTCCGTGCTGCTTAGAGACGTTAAGCCGAAATACGTGTTGCGTGCGTAGTCGAGACGACGGTACCAGGCATGCCGGCTTTACACGGCGGACGACAGGACGCATAATATAACGGACGTACATAAATCCACGTGCCAGTCAACAATGTGCATAAATACTGGCCCCTTGTAACACGGTCTGGGTGGTGAGAGACAGAGAGGGAGTGAGCAGGTAGGCAACGCCGGGGGTGGCCGCAGGACGGACGACTCGACCGGTGGATGCTTTCGAGGGAGGAAAAGCTCCGAGTCGTGGCAAGACTTCTCCGGCGAATTCCGAGCGTGTCTCGCGGACGACCACTGCCGCGGCGGCGGCGGCGGCGGCGGCGGCGGCGGCGGCGGCGGCGGAGGCGGCGGCACCACCACCACCAGCACTCCACGAGCCTATAAATTTCCCGTTAATTTTCCACCTTTCGCTATCCGCGGCCGATCCTTCCCTCGAGAACGAACGATATCGCGAGAGAGGAGCGGCGTTGGTGTGGCGGCTGGAGGGACGAAACGAAAGTAAAACGAGCGCGGAACAACGGAGAAACAGCTGTGGTGGTGTGTAAGGGAAAAGGGAAAGAGAAGCGGATTCTAGGGAGCTCGTCTCGTACTCTCGGGAGGCATGGTTACGTTCGTAAATACATATATACGTTTCAATCTCCGGCGTAATCCCGTACGGGCGACGGTATTAGGAAAGTTTTTCCTGCCAGTACATCACGGAGCTTGCTTAGCTGGCTTACTCGCGCTCGCTGCGTCTTACCCCCTCCCCCGGCCCACCCCCACACTCCTGGATTCTTTTATTTCCCTTGACCCATACACACAGGGCGCGGGAGCATTTTCCGTTTTGTCGGAAAAGCCGACGTGCACGGCGTACACGGTGAAACCTAAGACGAACCTATCGCGATCGTTGACTAAAAATCAGGAGAAACGAGCGTCGCCGCTACGTAACTCCGTTTCCCGGATCCGAATCCGTTTCCGGAGTCGGCCAACGCTATCTTCCTTACCGAAGCCAGGAGCTAAAGGACACCAGGGACCGGAACACTGGTTTCGCAATCTTATCTGACCAGTACGGTTCTCCCGTTCCCTGCCTCCGCTGCCGTCGCCGCCGCGTACACCATCTAGACCAGATACGAGCCACTCTATCCGCCCTCCCTCCTGCGACTCTCCCTTCGTTTGCTCACACTTTCTCTCTTCCCTCTCTCATTCTTTCTTCTCTCTCTCTCTCTCTCTACGATACGTTTCGTCGCGACGCCGATCGGTCGAGCTTCTCCTCGTCGTCGTCGAACTCTTGGGTAACACCGTTCTCGTAAATATCGCGCCCGATAGCCAAGAATATCGGCTAATATTCCGAGGGTGGTAGTGTCAGGAATATTCCCCGCGCCTCACAGGTGAATCCTTTTCTCTTCCATTCCTTGTAGCTTGCTCCTACTCTACGCGTTCTCGCTATTCACTCCTCTCTCTCTCTCTCTCTCTCTCTCTCTCTCTCTCTTGCTCTCGTTTCATCCGTTCGATGGTCGCGCTCGTCCTCTGATCCACCTCTCGGGTCAACGTCTACCACCACCGACGACGACGTCGACGAGGACGACGACGACGACGACGACGACGAGAACTGTACAATATTTATATTATCCCAACAGGACACTCCCGGGTAACACGGACATGATTGCAATCCCGTTCATATATCTTTGGCTATACGACCGTGCACGAGTCTACGCGACGCTGGGGACGTATCAAAACCGGCGGCCACCTTGCACGGGGAACAGGGACGACACCGTCATAATATTTTCAGATAAACCTGCGATTTCTCTCCTACCCTCCGTCGTCCGACTCCTCTCCCGCAGCCCGCTCTGCCCCTAACCTCCCCATAAACAACAGGAGCGAATCGGAGCGAGTACAAAGGCGGTCGCGTGGCCAAGGTAAAGGGGTAACGACAACCAGCATTACCTTTCGGCCGAACGGTGGTGAATTCGCGGAGAAAGGAGCGTGGGTGGCCAGGTCGGGGGTGGTAAATGAGGCGGAGCCAATCGTTTCATTGCATCAATAGTCGTAGCAAAGTTATACCAACTTTCTTGATAAATCCCGCTTACTTTGCGCCATAACATAACTTTACAGAATCGGAACCACGGCCATGGAAGAATTGCGATTCGTAACTTTAGATGAGCTTCCCCGCTACGATGCTCCTTCCTCTTTCCTTCTTCCCGTTCCTCTTTAACCGTATTATGCCGTCCCTCCCGTCGCTCGGGTATCCACGCGCCGCTCCGGTACACGAATTTTCCTACCAACACCGTTTCCGCCGGATTTCAAGGGAATTCTCCCTCCCGGTTACGATCGTCTTAACTCCTAGCTCCGAACGTCTTCCGCGGTGCACGCCGCACCGCCCCGGTTGCCGATGCCGATGTCGATGCCCTCTATCCATTCCCCTCTGAACCTCTCTTATCCCGGGAAGGGAGGCGGGAGAATGGCGAGGACGGGTGACGAGCGAGTGGCCCTTCTTAACGAACGTGTGGAAAAGCGACACGTCGGAAGCGTCGATCGTACGCCGAGCAACGTTCCTCGCCGGAATTCCAGCTGTTCGCTTCAGAATTTCCATTCCGACGCACGAGGTTCGCCACCGCGAAGAGGGCTTTCGGCAAATTGGCATTCTTCTTTCGGAACGGAACGGTACGGTACGGAACCAAACGGAAGAGAGCCGGTGAATGCGGGAGCGAGCTGGTTTGACATTCGCCACGCCGGGCTCCTTTGAACGAGAGATCCTGGACATCGCATCCGAGTGAAGTGATCTCCGGCTGCCACCGACAGTTCCACCCTTCCACCTCCGCTGCCGCTGCCGCTGCCACCACCGCTACCACCGCCACCACCGCCACCACCTCCGCCTCCGTCTCGGTTCCCTGCCACCGAACCCCTCCGCCGCCACTTACCGCGCCTTTCCGTGACCGGCTACGTCCTTCCCTCGACCGTATCTCGCTCCCGCACGTTTAAACGGCCTCTCTTCTATCGCCGTTCACGATGGCATTGTGCGCGACTAATTAGTCGAAGCGCGAGATCGTGGAGCGAACGGCTTTAATTAACATTCCTGACTCGCCCACCATCGCCGCTTTCTCGGAAGGGCAAATTGAAGGCTGTAAATGTCGAGAGAATCGTCCGAACGATGGCCCTGCGTATTCACACACATCCACCCCGAAATTCAACTTTTCCTTCTCCGATTGCCCCCGCTACGTTTCCCATTCGTCCTCTCTCTCTCTCTCTCTCTCTCTAGCACGCTTAGCGTCGCGCGCGTGTTAACTCGCCAAGGATGGATCGCGTCGAACGCGAAAGGTTAATTTTCCGCGAATAATTGGTATCCGGCAGATCGATCTGCCCGAGCGCCCTCCATCCTTCCGGGAAGGTGGTGAAACGCCGTCTAAGTCATCTCATTCGTCTTCGGTAAGATAGTCGAGAGAGGAGATCATCGATTCCGACGGTGGGGCTAAGGAAAATTAAATGACGCAGACCCCCGTTGAAGGAGAGTTATTTGTCACGGTCGTTGATGTACCGCTCGCCTTCCTGCTCGCTCCCACGACGCAGTCTCGACTATTTGCGAACACCTCCACCACCCCGCGCCTCTCTTCCGTACTCGTGCTCTCCCTTTTCATCGGTGTCGGCGGTGGCGGTGGTCTCGTTGCTTAACCTAACCGTACCGCTATTTGTAACGCGTCCATTAGGCGGATCATTCCCTCCTAATCTCCTCGATTTCTTCGAACTGACCCGCGTACGCTTTCTTCGTCCCGAGGGCAAACGAATTTCAAAGGCGTGTCTCAGGCGGTGGCCAGTGTCGAGAATCAAGAAAAGTTCAAGATTTCGGTATCATCCACGATCAAGTCACGTTTCTTTCGTCTTCCATCGGATGAAACACCCTGTTTTCTACCTTCTTCCCCTCCCTCCCACCCTAGTTCCGCTTCACCTTGCTCGCGTAAAGGGTAGCGAGTCGAATTGCTGTGGCGCGCGGGAGAAAGTTGTAGGATGGGGTGAAGAGTGAAGGCGAAACGGGGTGAGTCGAGTTGCCCGTCCCAACCCCCTCCGCGCGATAACTTTTTCCTTCTCCGCTTGTACCGTGCTCGAATTTATGCCGGACGGAGAATTAATGCGTGACAGATTTGTAGTTATTACGAGGAGGAGGCGGAGGTCGGATGGAAAGAGTAGGAAGACGAGTGGCCTGGACTCCTCACTCAGCCCCAGGGAATGAAAAGGCGAAAGAGAGACGGAACGGAGGAAGGGGAGGAGGGCAACCAGCGATCCAACCGACGAACGAGAGAGAGAAAGAGAGAGCGCGAGCTCGAGCGTGGGATGGGCGGAGAGGAGAAGGAGGAGCGGTCGCGGAAAGGGACGGCGAACGATCGCGAAGAAAGAGCAAGAGGAAAAGGAGAGCGAGACGGCGCGAAGGCAGCGAGGTTTCACAGGGCATCGGAGGCATAACCGGGCAAGGCAGTCGGGCATTCAGGCAGCGACGGCAGCGGAAGTGAGCCCATTACTTATTATAACTGCCTGGCGAGCTAGCGAGCGAGCGAGCGAGCGAGCGAGCGCCTGTCAAGCATCCATCATCGCGACGAATGGCCTCTCTGCCAATAACATCCGCCGTCATCGCCAACTTTTCGCGGTCTTCCTCGCCTGCCTGCCTGCTTGCTTGCTTGCCTGCTTGCTTGCTCGCTTGCTTGCTTGCTTGCTCGACGGTCTCTTTGTCCATCTAGCTGCACATCTGTTCCGTTACTCGGTTAACGCTACAACTTGGAGATTTTTGCGAGAACGCGTTTTCCTCGATCCTCGACGACGAACAGCAGGGGGAAAGGAACGAGGACGTGGGAGAATGTCCGTTTATTCGAGAATATCGGAGATTCGGCGAGGTACGTCCGTCGGGTGCGGTGCATATTCAAACTGCAGCCCGTTTCGCCGGGCATATGGCACGTCGTATCTCAACGTAGTCAGCCGGACAGTCCGAGTGACTCATGGCGGATTACCGTGATTGCTTGTTTATGGTCATTAACATCCTCGTGGTCCCATAACTACCGCATGGCGTCCCATTCCATCAACGACCATCACCGTAGGTGTTGGCTCGCACGCGCGCCTGTGCGTGCACGCGCATATCTCTATCGAGCGGTGCGATCGGATATCTTCTCTACGTGCTATATTAGTCATTCTCCCTTCGATTTCTTCGCACGAGAAGGACGCGTCGTGATTGAAACTGAACCGGGGGAACGGTGAAACGCGCGCGTACCAATCATTTTTTTCATTTTTATTTAACCTCGCACTCGACTATGTGCTCTACTTGTTTCGAACGAGCCAGGTGGAAAAGTTGGATGGTTTTTCTCCGGAACGCGTAGAGGAAATCGCATTCGAGCAATCAGTATCGAACGATAGAATCGCATGTGATTCGCGCGTGACTGTTTAGCGGTGGTGATTGATGGAAACGGCTCCTCCTAGAGCAACTGCTACCCACCAACGGCAATTATAGCTGCAACACGCATTGTATCGTTCCCGACACATAGATCGCCGAGCTCGTTCGGCTCGGCTCGGCTCGGTGGCCAGCAACGTTAATACGATCCCTGGATGCGTAACTCGCGTCAACCCGCAACGCAACGCAACTGAACGCAGCCCAACGCCTGTACCGACACCGACACCGACACCGACACCGACATCGACATAGATGTCGACATCGACCATCGATACCGTCAACCAACGTCCGCTGCCGTACCACCGCCACCGCCACCGCCAGCGCGCCGCCGACGCCACTGCCACCCCTTGATTGCCTCATTGGATCGCATTATGTCGGCGCCATTATCATAATTCAGGGATTTTTCACAGCCGTCCCGCAGAGCGCACGAGCTTTGGCTCGAGGCCCGGTCACCGGAGCCGAGGGGGCACGCGTCCACCGATCGATGCCTGCTCGCCAACTCGCGATCTGCCTTTGCCCTCCAACTTACGTTTCACTCGCGATCACTTTCCCGCCGAGTGTGAACGTCAACCGGTGTTGGATCGATGTGCGCGCGGGTCCGCGGAACGCTCGCAGACGTTTTGGTCAGCGCGACCGAGAGGGGTAACACGGTGTAATATGATAATAACGGCCACCGCACAGGTAGATAGGTATAATTGTCGAGCATAACTCAGGGCGGAGCACCCTGGACGTCCATGATGTACGCCTCGACGAAGCGATTGCGAGACACCGACGTACCGGACTCTCTACCGGTCAACCTGGATCCGAGCTAGCCCGTCGCAAACGTCCACGGAGATAAGGATGAACGCGCGCGATCGTCCTACTCCTAACCCGTGTAATCTATTCATCGTAAATACGAAGAGGGGTATCGCGGGATCGCGAGAGGGTGGCTCGGTCACCGAACGAAGAGGAATCGGTATGCAAAGTACGAAGGGAGAGAGAGAGAGAGAGAGGGGGGGAGAGAGGGAGAAGGAAAGGGAACGAGACAGCAGTAACGCGCGCAGCCACTGGTACGCAACGTGGCGCACCAAGTGCGAGTATTAGAGCGATTGACTGCCGGACGTAACCCGTACGTGCCGGCCGGTAACACGTGTAACATACTGCCGCCATGTATCTCTCTCCCTTTCTCTCTCCGTCTCCCGCTACCGCTTGCCGCGTTTATGCGCCTGGAATCGAGAACGATAGGTTCGCGACACGTTTACACAACCGACACGTTCCACAGGCTTCTTCGACGATGAACAAACAAACGATCAACGTGCGTTCCGAAGAAGCGAATTAAGAGGGTTCGGGGTGGCAGGAGGAGGCGCGAGGGAATCGCTTGACGATTAAAACGCGATCCACGATAAAGGACAATACATCCCGTTGGTGGGATGTAAGGCCTGTAGGTACGTAGGTGGTTTATAGCGCGGCGACAAAAATGTAAATGCGATATCGTCCAAGCAGTCCACGGTATAAATCTCGCGTTAATGCGTGGAGCGAGCGACGCGCCGTTGGCTACAGGAACGAAGCTCGGTGGAGGAGGAGGAGGAGGAGGAGGATTCGTAGAGAAAAGTGAGAACGGGACACAGAAGAAAAGAGAGACTTGGTCGTGGCGTTCATTAGGAATCCCTCCGGCTCCCTTGGTCCGCCACCCCCGTCTGCCGAATCGGAGCAAAGTACAGAGTGCACGGGGAGATCGTCGAGGAGGAGAGCCGCAAAGGAAGAGAGAGCGAGAGAGGGAGAGAGGGAGAGAAAAGAGTAGAAGCGAGGGAGAAGGGTGAGGGAGCTGCGATAGATCACACGGGCGGCAGCGCTCCTTCGAAAAACATCCATAAAACGCAGTAGGGCGGACTCAGCGACAATAAACTCTACATATAAATCTTGTCCTGTGACGCTGTGATACGCTGATGGCGAGCACGATAATCTCCGAGAATGCGGGCTCCTCCTCTCCTCCCTCGGCTCCGACTCTTCTCTTCCTCCTCCTCCTCCTCCTCCTCCTCCTCCTCCTCCTCCTCCTCCTCCTCCTTCTTCTTCCCTCGCACTCTTTCTCCCTCCTCCTGCGTTGCCATCTCTCCCGCTCTCTCACTCTCTCTCTCTCTCTCTCTCTCCCTTCGGAACTGCCTCCGTTTCCTCCGTCAACGTCGCAGACGACGCGTTAAATCCTTTCGTTTCCACCGTATTCCTTGTTTCCCGTTTCTTCCTTGGACTGCGAGAACTTTGCCCAGCACCGCGATCCGATCGCAATGATCGCGCGTATCGAAAAAGAAGGAAGAAGGAAGAAGGAGAAGAAAGAGGAGAAGGTGAGGAGGGAGGAGGAGGCTAGGAAGCAAGGGGTCGACGAGTAATCTCGCTTCGCCACGCAGAGTCGAAATCGAAGCCGTTTACGGGGGAAGAATCGTTGCTCCGGTAGCTGGCCGGTGTAGCTCGGAATTAAAGTCTCAGTCGCAGCAGCAGCGGCGGCAACGGCAGGAACGGCAGCCCCTTCGCTTGTCCCTAGCCTCCTTCACCCTTGGCCGTTCGTTCCACGGCATCCCTCCTCTTCTTCGCGGCGTCTCGCCGCGTCTCGCCGTATCTTCGACCGTAATTCACCTCCCTGCGCGCTTCCTTGCCGCTCCCTAAATGCTTCTAACTCCTATTCCTTTGCCGGAATCGAACAATGGCGCGTGAAATTTCAACTTTGAGCCTTCCCTTCCCTTCCCTTCCCTTCCCTTCCCTGCACCCCCCTTCTATCTTTCATCCCGCTGTCCCCTTTTTCCTCCCGATCCGTTCGCTCGATCGCGCGGGACCTCTCGCTCGCGTAATTCAATTATTCACTCGAGAACCAAACTCGCCGGATCTTGGCCGACTGCCGTTCGTTTGGCTGCTTACCCTTCTATCCGACTGTTAACTCGGTCGCCGATCCGAGCTCCAGTTTCGCGCGAGCAAACCGAAGAGGGCCGTACAGGAGGGAAAAAACGAGCGCGAATCTTCCTCGTAACTGCGCCGGGGGGCTATCTCTTCCCGGTAACGCGTCACGTAAATCTTCGTTTGTGTATTTAGTCGCAAGAACGATTCCTCCGGTCCAGCTCTCGCCGCCCCGGTCGACAGATAAAGTTGCCAGACTCTTCCTTCGCGACTTTCTTCCGGTCTTCCTGCGCTTCCGACGTCGGGCTTTCTTGTTTCAAGGTGAAAGATGGTTGAACCGATTCGCGATCAGGCCAATTAACCAACCGGATAACCAACGGGATAGGATCGACGATTCATACGTGATAGGATCGATGTCGCGGCACGGCACGACGAACGCCGGCTGAAGGGAACGGAAGGTATAGACGTCGATAATCGACGCAGCCCGTCTAGGCGTCGCCGCGGTTAAGGCAAGATGGATTTGTCACGCATCGCTGTCGTTTAGCCGATAAAGTGACGGGAGTCAGCCGGTGGCAGGAGGTGCTAACTAGACAGAGCGGCACTCAATTACTACCGTCAGACCTCGTGTAGTTTAACTCATCTACCCCATTCCATCGAGTCTTCCTGCCTCTCCACCTGCCTTCCCCTCGGCTAAACACTTTACGAGCAGCTTGCCTACGCGTCGCGCGCGATCAGCGTTGTCCTTGCAACGCCTCTTATCGAAAATGGCAGCGCGTTAACGGAGTGTACCGTACCGCGCGTACCAACGATAGCAATACGCGCTCGCCCCTTTGTCCTACCGCATCTTCTCCCTTCTCTCTCTCCTCTCTCCTCTCTCCTCTCTTCCACCACGACTTTCTACCGGAACACCACCCTCTCGACTATTTCATCCGCGTTCACCAGCCCTTCTTTCGTTATCTTTCCGGCCAATTACCGATCCCTCGAACCGACTCGGCCACTCGGCGGAAGAACTACCGCTCAACCGATGCTTCGCCACTACGGAATCGACGGATTCCTTCTCGCATCGTCTTTCTTACAGATAGAATGGGAATATATACATGTACACCCATGTACGTATGTACATATGTACGTATAGGGAAATAGAGGGGAATTTTTTACCCCCTGTCTACGATCGTTGCGGTACGATGCGAAACAAATTCGACGAGCGATACGCAACGGCTCGAAGATTTCTCCGAGGAATTCGCGAAAACGTCGGTATTCTTGCACTCTCGGAGGATTCGCGCGCGATTCCTGCCGTTCATCGCGAGATCATGCAACGAAAATTGGATAGGAAAGTTTCAACGAGACCGAGACGATTCTGCTTTCGTTTCTTTCCTCCAGCTTCCCCTCCTGAACCGCGCGACGACGAGATTTCACCCTCCTCCCACCACCTCCCGGAACTGTAAGCCCTCGCGGGTACTACTCACGGTTGCCTGCGTGCAGCATCTCGTCGGGATCAACGCGGTCGAAGCGTAACGCTATTTACGTTAGATTTCTCCTGGCAGCCGGCAATTACCGGCAGCCGTGCCTTCCCGCTTGCCTGCAGACAACGAAACAATCAATAAACAACACGTGTAGATAACAATCGTGGGATGGAAACCCTCTATTTTCCGGAATGGTCGTGGTTGTAATTGCTGTACGTGTTTCGAGGAGCTTCGCCTCGTTCTGGCGTGCCTTCTATCGCGAAATCGTGTCGCGTGCACTACCCTTCCCACCGCGCGAAATCTTACGCGTTACTCCACCACCGATCCGAAATTCTCCAACGCGTTATCTCGCTTCTTTCCGGGGAAGTATGTAGATGTGTTACGCAAACGAAATCGCGCTACGTCCAGCCGTACTCGGGAGAAGAAGGTGCAGGTTGGCTAGTTCCGAGTAGCGGTAGGTAAGTATTAGCTACCTACGTCGTAGCTACTGGCAGAGTCCGGAGATCGCATGCAAATACAAGGGAAACCTCGAAACTTAGCGCCAGCTAATTACAATCTTGACTTCACCCTTGAGCTTCATAACGGCTAACGGCTCCCGCCTTGCCTGCCTTACCAACTTTTTGGCTTATTGTCCTTACGTACTGGCCACGGGGGATACCCGACCCACGCCTAACCTACCTTCCCGAACCCCTCCCTTGCCCTTGCCCCCACCCTCACTGGGTAGAGGACCCACTTCCACCCTTTCTCTCCTTTCCATCCCTTCGATCCCCGATCCCCTCTCGACCCTCTTCCACCCTCGACTTTTACTCGCAGAGTACTTTCAAACTCGCCTACGATTCCACGGCCGCGGAGAGGTGTTCCGCGACAGATATTCCGCGTCCTCTTAATCGCGATCGACGGGGACGAAAGAACCGTGCGTCGGACGCATCTTCTCTCCCTTGGACTTTCGAGGTTTCGTGGATTCGCCACGAGAGAAGTTTTCATAGCAGCGCTTGCGCAACTTCGGCTAGCTTCTGTCCAAGGGAAGACGAGACAGCAAGCTGACGACGGGACAGCCGGTCCACTTAAAATCGATACCGGGCTGCAGCCGTCTCCGTCGCGTGCAATTCCCATGCAAATGAATTGCACCGACAGCGACGTTACGCGAACCTTGCCTGGGATTGATTTTTCCAAAGTTTTCCACCAACCTCCGACCAGCCGCCGCCGCCGCCGCCGCCACCGCCACCAATCGTCGACAAAGATACCGTCCGACTTTGCCACCGTTCCGAACTGAAAGATTCAATCGGTAACACCCCCTCTTCGTCCCGATCAACCGAACGAAGAGTCGAATCGGAGGAGATTTTCATCCTCGAGGTGGAAGGATAATTCCTCAAATGCGCCGAGAAGCTAGTGGGAGCGCACCGTCGTTATTATTCCGAGTGATGATTACACGCGCAACCACGGTTCTGCTAATTATCCGGACAATGATGGATCGTTTCCGTACGGAAGGCATGCACCCAAACAATACTTAGTTATTTCCATTAAGGGGCTAGTGCAGAGATCGTAACACCGAGGCGCAACGATAATTAATCACTCGCGTATTCGCGAACTAGGTTCGTTTAAGACGAGACGACCGTTTCAAGATCAGCCAACAGAGCCAATCTGGACACCTGAAATCAAACCGATTCGGCCTTCTCGACTCGAATCCACGCGGTCTACATCCACCCCCGCCCCACCCTCCCCCATTAAGAATGATAAGAAAGAAAAGCGCGGGTAAGGTGTTCTTCGCGCAGCAATGTATTACCCTAACCCGAACCCGAACCCGAGTTCGGTTGTACGCTAATGAAACGTAGTAGAAATATCTCGGTCGTTTAATTAGAAGCAATAAACGGGAGAAGTTCAATTGTCTGGTGTATTCGTAAGGGTAAGACGCTCGGTATACTATTATACATAGCCAAGTCGTATCGGCCATCCAGCGGCAGCTTCTCTCTCCCTCTCTCTTTGCTATCCAACTCGTAACCTTCGAGGTAGCTGCTGGCGCTCGTGCCGCTTTTCCTAAGACTCTGCTCGTTCCCCTATTCTCCTTCTAAACCACCCACCAGCAGCTCGGCGCCCTCGGTTTCTATCTCTTTAGCTTCGTTCTATGGCGCACGCCGCACAGCCTGGCTTTAGAGGGTCCACGCGCGAACCTCCTCTTGTATAATTCCGAGAGGATACTTCCAATATTTAATGCTCCGCTCCTCTTCGAGCGGGAAACTAGAGAGCAGCCAGAGCCCGGGCAAACGGTATAGAAAGCGTCTACGTGTCGGCGACGCGCGATAAGTACGTGCTACCGCGATTAAGATTTCACGAGAACCGACCGAGATCCTGGAGAGTGTCGTTCATTCGATATGCACAAACAACTGTGTGACGGGACTTGGTTACGCTCTCGGTCGAAAGGAAGTTTGTCGTCCCGTCGCGTATCAGGACACCACGAACCGACCACGAACCATCCTATCCGTTCGACCATTTCATGCCAAAAACGTTCACCGCTGCTACGACACCTCCGTCTTCCCTTCCCTTCCCTTCCCTCTCCTTTCCTTTCCAAATAAAACGATAAACGTACACCTACACGTATGTACGTGTATACCTTAGAGCGTTCGTAAACGGCGCGTTTCGAGGAAACTTCTGGACGTGAAGAAGGCGGCCCCTCTCGAACACGGGAGCAGCGTAACGTAAACTTTTCCCGTACTTACGGAGAAGAAAAGGCACGAAAACTGGAATGCCAGTGAATGCGAAGTGACGCTACGGAGTAATTCCGCTCTTCTCCCGTCTCGCAGAAGAGAAAGAGAGAGAATGTGTGTACGTGTATGTGCACGTGTGCGCACACGGTGTCTCGCGCGCTCGAGAGAAACAGAGAGAGAGAGAACGAGAGAGAGGTAGAGAAGTGCCCTAGATCACCGGACGTCTAGCAGCGGAGCTGTGAGTGCAGATAAGGACCGCCACGGCGACGGCCAAGATGGACGGCCGACCGGTCTCAGCACTAGCCGGGCTTTCTACTCGGCTACCACGTCGCTACCGAGCGAGGATCTCCTCTGCCTGCTGTCCCCTTACCCCCACAAGCTTCCTGGGGATCCTTATTTATACGCCGTCGGCCCAGACTAACGCCCATTGTCCCATTTCACCCCCGGGGTAATCTGCCGGACGCAAATCTAAGGCCCTGATCCTGCGGGCTACCGCGAAAATCTATGACGCCTTTAATTTACACGCACCTCGACCTGCTATACCCCACCACTGCCGTCGTCGTCGTCGTCGTCGTCGTCGTCGTCGCCGTTGTTCTCCTTCTATTCCACTTTGACCTCGTCTTCACCGTGGTGGTCGTTCACAGCTACTACAGATATCCTCTCCTTCCAACTCTCCTTTCCCCTTTTCCTTCACAAGTCTTATTTTCTAGTAACGCTTTATCGTGCAAATGATTTGCGCGGATAGTTCGACGTAATAGTGGAAATATGGTTCGAGATGTTCGTCTGCGAGAGAAATCGAAGGTGGAGCAGAGGCGACGGTTGGCGGTGGGTGTGGGCCAAATATTAACGTCGTGCGCGATAATTGCGAAGTAGATTGTAGGAAGGGCGGATTTCGCAGCGCGATCGGACAAACCCTGGGTCCTCGTGCCCGATAACATCTCGTCCTCTCCATAAATATGTCGCAGCGAGCTTAACCCCCTCGCCTATCTGCCGGGCACGAAGTAGGGGAAGCATTAATGTCAAACCGAGACGGGAATTATGGCTCCCCCGTCAGTTCTCAATGAATCGAACGTTTTCAGGAGGAAATCCAGCCCGAAAGCGAACTTTGGTCGCACGAACGAGCAACGAAACGGTCAGAGCGTCTCCGACTGTTCGATATCTTTTTTGCCCCCGAATGCTCGACCATGGTCGGGAGACGCGCAGCGTGCCCTGTAAATCGCGCCGTTTAAGCATTAACTGCCTCTCACGAACTGCCGTGTTTCGCGTTGTCTTCTCCTCGTAGGTGATACAAATAGCGCAATCAGTATGCAGAAGGTTCATGCATATTTCAAAGGGGGTGTCGCAAGGGTGGCCGGTGCTAAGAAGGGTTTATGACGGGGGTTGATCCGAGGATCCCCGTCAAACCGCACCAGTCTCAATATCGAGCTAAGCGGCCGAGGGAGACGTACCTCTTAACTCCTGCAAACTCATTACAATAAATCAAGCTTTGTTTGGTTCGAGCGAGCAATGCCTGGTTAAATTCCGCGCTCGCCAATCCTTCCTACCCACCACCGCGCCTTTCCGCCCCTCGGTGGCACAACCCGCCGTTTATTTCGCGCGTTCCTACAGTCTCTTCTTTCCCTCCTCGTACATACGTATGTACATAATACCATACATACGTACCAAGAATAATCCTTGCGCGAAGAACACCGCACGGCCGTGACTTTCAGTCGAGAAATCCGCCGCTCGGATTTACACGAGCTACGGATACAAGAGGATATCGAGCAGATGGTGCATTCTGCGGGACTCCACGTGCTACTACAGGCGTCGACATTGACTAATGACGGCGTAACGGGGCGAGATAGAAGGGAAGAGGAGAGAAATAGAGAGACGGACAGGATTGCAGAGGGTGGAGGGGAGGGGGGAGGGGGTTGTTCGGTGGATTTGGCCGATGGAGGAAGAGAGAAAGCGAACAAGGACGTCACGGGGGTGGCTCTGCCGATGGCGGGGACGGGGGGAATAAGAGGGGCGAGCAGGAGGACGAGGTGGGTGGAGGGTCGGCTGTAGGGGAGGGTGGCGAGGGGCTGAGGGGAGGGGGGGGGGTATGGGGGGCAGAGTGAGTTGACGGGCGGCGGGGGAGGTCGGGGGAGATGCAGGAGGGCCAGACAGCGCGCCCTGGAACAGAAAATTCACCCAAGTTCACGCGACCTGTTGCACCCCCTAGCTCACCGTTTAACCTATAACCTGCCCGCCAAACATGGGTTTAACCTCGCCTTATCGCGTTATCGAACTGCTTGGACCGCCTTCGCCGCTTCAGCCTCCTCCTTGGATTCTGTTCTTTGCATTTTTCCCCATGGCCGCAACGCACATCTCGACGACGTCACGTTTCACCTTGCTCGAGACGCGAGGAAGAAACGCGGGACAAATGAACCGGAGGTCGGACAGCGGCAATGGGGAGAGAAAAGATCGAACCTGTATAGGGCAGAAGTGGTGGAACGTGTGGGCAATGTAGACGTTAATTAGTCTACCTTCGTCGAAACTCCAACCGCTCGTTATTCGTCGTTTCCAGATCGATTCGCGTGGCCTGTACGCTGCCAAGCAACGAGTACCTACGTATGTACATACGTACGTCGAACGAAGAGCAAATTGAATTCGGCGGCCGCGTTAACGCGATTACCGAACGTTTCGGAAAAATATCAATCGCAACACTAATTACGCGTGACACCGCTTGACGAATGCACCTTTTCATCGGGTAAAACCTTCTCGCATTCTTTCCGTCTCCTTTCGCACCGGTAGCTCGTCCCTTCCCGGTTCTTCGAACGGCCGGTTACGCGATCGCAGTAAAGTATCAATCCGCGGCGACGGATCCAAGAACATTGGGCACGCCTTCTACGTGCTCTTCCTTATTGGCCATTCTTCCACGCTTCCGAACCTCGCTCCAGCAATTATCGCGACGTTGTTTTACACGGCCGGAAACGGCCCCGTTGATTTTCGACCGTCGAAGAATAATACCACGGGGAATGTTTAGAAATCAGGGGAGAACGCGAAATCACGGAGGGGGGTTGAAATCGGCAAGGTTACGCGGACTTGTAGGGGGAGGAGCAGGGGCGAAACCACCTTTTAAAAGCAACTCGACGTGCTCTCTTGCGAGTTGATGAATATTCATGCAGCTATATAATAACATTTTTGAGCCACTGTTTAGCTAATCCTCCGGACTCATTTATCGTCGCTGGCAAGGACAGCAATAATTCTTGAAAACGTTCCAACGGCGTTACCATTATTATTACGCGAATAAATACCCCCGGATTAAGCGAGACGGGGCAAGGCGTAGAGGTGCTCGCGAGCGGTGTACTTTATGGAAACAAACGTACACCACTAGTCGTCGACGATTTAGAATTTTTCCTTTCCGGATTCCCTTCGACCAGAACTCACCGACACCAACCCGAACGATTTCGCGATTTCGAAAGGGGTTGGCAATTTAATAATCCGTTCACGGAAAATTTGCCTTTAGACCTTGGAACGGCTCTGGCTGGCACAAGTGACGCGTAATTATCGGTAACGCCACCTAATCAACCATCTGCGTTGTGCGATATCGCGTGTATCGAGAAATTGGTGTTAATCGGATCGGGCAAATCGCGTTCACGCGCAAACGCGCAAACGCGCAAACGCTCGCTCAACCGTTGCATTTCAACCGAATCCAACAGATTTCTTGGCAAACGACGCGACGCTGCCTCTTTTCCTTCCTCTGTACGCCAGAAGCCTTGCAAAAACCTCCAAGTTAATCCACATCCAGGTCCCCCGGTTAATGGGGAGACGCATCGGAAAGTCGGCCGTAAACTTGCGCTCCGTTTCCTCCACCCCGACCGACCAACCGACCGACCGACCGACCGACCGACCGACCGACCGACCGACTCACCGACCAACCGACCAACCCTTTCCCCCTTCGCTTCGGTTTTTGGCCCGCGCACCCACTACCCAACCTATACATATACACCGCGAAACAAAGGGCACGTCTCTTCGTTTAATGTTACCGCAGTCGAGTTTCCGAGAGATTATAATAATCTCGGTTTACGTAGCGTCTCCCGAGCCGGTTAATTTTAGAAGGAAACTTGCGTCGTCCGTGGGATTCGCGAATCTCCCGTCTCCCGTTCCTCCTTTTACTGCTCTCGCTCCACGACTCTGTCTTCCAGAAACATCCTCTTCGTCCCGAGCGTCTCTCTCCACCAGTCCAAGATCCAACCTCGGCTAGGGGTGGGCGCCGACGGGGGAAAACCAGAGAGTGTTTCGAGGGACCGGCGTACCCGGGCATCTTTCGGTCCATTGGCTCGACAGGATGATGTAGATTCGTTCCGCGTGCACAGCACACTTCTCCCGACGGAGAAGAGAACGTCGCCGTTCGTTTCGCGAGACGACGGACGATGATTTGTGTCTTTTCCCGATTTTTGCTTTACAAGAATTTTCCCCTCGGACAATCGTAAATTAGGAATGAAACGTAGCGAGATGCTTCTCGTACGACTCGCGTACCGTTTGGCCCTGTCGTTTTCCTCGCTCGCGTCACCTGTGAACTCTGCGCGTTGCCGAACGAGGGTTTTCTTCCGCAGAGGTTGCCACCGCTCGAGCTCGATACGTCGCGCAACACGTTGCAGCCGTCTGCCGCGCGACGGAAAGTTCGAGTCGAGTTTAAGCTGGCGTCGCGGAACGACGTAACCAAGAACGGGGCAAGTCACGCGACCAAGTGATATGTGTCAAGTCCACAGTACCCGCGCGCGACTCAGGCTAAGTAAATGTTAGTTCCGCCGGTGCATAATTGTGACTAGGTCGAGAAACGAGAAACGAGAAACGAGAAACGAGAAACGTCGTGACGTAAACGTTAAGAACTGGTAGGGTCGGGTCGGGTCGGGAAGGCGCGAAGCTGAAACTCCTCTCCCGGAGAAGAGGCGAAAGGTTTACGCCGCCTTCCCGAATCGACGCGAGTCCCACGGATGCGAAGGTGTTAATTGTTTTCCATTCGGTACCTACCACCGACGAGCTAATTTCAAGGGTGGTTGGGATGGATGGATCTGGTGGAGTGGGTGAGAGGTGGCAGGATCGGAAACGGAAAGGAAGCGTGGCTCTGTTTAGAGCGACGCAGCGTAGTAGGTAATCATCCGTAGATGAAAGAGCTGTCGTAGTCCGTCGAGGCGAACGAAAGGGAGGCAGAGAAGAGAACGGCACGAAACAGAGCCACTCTCTGCTTTGGCTCGTGGCGTACTCTTCCCCGCCAGCATCCATTCCCGTTCCACCCTCGAACGGAGAGAACCGAGGGCCCCGCGGGCTGTCGTCCCTCCACCAGCCCTTCCTTCTTACCGTCCCTTTAAATTAACCGATCAATCGGGCTACGCGAACGCTACGTTTCCTTCGACATCAAACACGCGTCGCTTTGCGATAATTAATCGTCAAACTTCCTACCCGTACACGTCGGCCACGGTCGTTAGTTATTGGCAGTCTAATGGAATTTTTTCTCCGCAGAGGAATCGGTCATCCGGAGAGGGGCGGTGGGTGAAGGGAGAGCGAGAGAGCGAGAGAGCGAGAGAAGCGGGCAGGTCGACTCGACAAAAGGAACCAGCACTTTTTTTCGCGTCAACGGATCAAAGGGAACTGTTTCCACGTGCGATCGTTACATCGGCGTCGTACCGTATCGCATCGTACACGCGTTTCGATCGGCGAGCAAGAGGGCCGAGATAAAGACGAGTGGAATAAACGAACGCAGTAACGACACGCCTTCCGGCTGCCAGCCTGTAATCGTTTCTCCCAGACAACCAGCAATCCCTCGACGATAGAATTCGCTTCGCGTTCGCTTCGTTTTCGCGTCCCATCGATCGACGAGGTAAACGCGACGATAGGGAAAAGAAGGAGACACTACTTGAAACGTTAGCCGATGTTCCACGGGGCGCACGCCCTTTGAAATTAGGAGCAGAGAGCATCGAGCGCAAAGGAGGCAAAAGGTAGCGCGTTACGTACGTGTTTAGACGCGGTGGTTGGCAGTAGTCGTGCGGCATTCTAATTATTCAACGACGTACGGCTTACCGGAGGTCCGTGCACAAGGTACCTGCTAATAATGGCCGTCCGGCTTGCGGTTAACGTAGCTCGAGCTCGGTACTCGAGAGGTTCGTGTAATCTCTCTCTCTCTCTCTCTCTCTCTCTCTCTCTCTCTCTCTCTCTCTCTCTCTCTGTTTGCGCGCACGTGTGTGTGTGTTCGACTGAGGGAGAAAGAGAGGGAGCGGGAGGGAGAAAGGGAGAGAACGCTCACCCTTCTCTCTAGCGGCCAAGTCGAGGGTGACAGTGCTCCTAACGCGGCGAGCACCACCGTGTCTACCCATACCGAGCATGCTAGCTAACGCTTCTGCCTCTGCTACGCCTCGAAACGCCGACTTCAAACGGAATCATCAAAGGTTCATCGGCTAAGAGTAATATAATTCCCTCGTTACGGTATATCTGATCCGTGGTACCCGCTATCCCGCTACGTCACCTACTGTTTGCCTTCGAATAACTCGTTAGTAGGTAGGATCGCGGCTCGAGCCGGAATCCTCTCGACCGTGTTTTAAGAAGAACTCGCTCGCGGATAAATCGGTAGACCGAGGAACACCTCGGTGATCATAGGGAGACTGAACGGTCCTCGTTGCATCATGCCTATCGTTTAATAAAAATGTTATTGCGGTGGAAACTGAGGACGCGAGTAGCAGCCAATAACGTTTCCGAAGGGGAAGATTGGCGTTGGACACATGCTCGAGGGCGACGGACGAAGAACGGCGATACGTGGGGCGGCCAAGAGGGAACCACGGATATTGAGTCCATTCTCCTTCTCTGTACTCAGGACAGGAGAATTCTCTTCCACCCCTCACGTCCTTTCATTTTCTTTCTCATCGGCGAGGTGGTTCGGACGCGACGCGACCTGCCCTTCCCGCAACTTGCTACGACGACATTCGTGGTTGCAGATGGCAGCAGTGGCCGTTGAACGTCGAAAAGATCTCACCCCTCCGCCCCCGTGCAGCTCCCGCCGTACGTGTGTGTCTCTCCAAGTTTCATCAAGCAGACCGATAGATTTCGTCTCGCGAGATGGACGAACAAGACGACGGGCTACGTGTAAGCGACACGGGCTCGTCCGTCCGTGAAAAATGTCAGAGAGGGCGAACGATCGCGTTTGAATAGAGTAGCGAGGGATAGGAAACGCGAGCGAAGAATCGCGTCAACCGTATGCCCTTTCGTTCCAGCACGCTCATATATTACTTTAATGTTTTAATATCGTGTCGGCAGGGCCATTCGTGCAACGTGGTGTCCGTGGTGGATCGTTATCGATGCACTTTGCCCGCGTATTTTCTTCCGTCGACCGTCTTTCCTCCAATTCCTCGCAAACCCTCGACCGACGATTTTCTGTCCTCGAGGAGGAGCAGGATAAGAGAGAAGGGGAGGAAGACTTCTCGCCTGCACCGCTTCCACTTGACACGCCACGCGAGATAGCACGGAAATAGGGGAAAGGCGAGATTTGATATTTTTTCGGAGGATTTTAACGGGACACGAGGCTGCGAACGAACGAGAGAGAGAGAGAGAGAGAGAGAGCGCGCGCACAGCGGCTCTCTCCGCTCAGCGGAGACAGATATCCGGTGTTCGCATCGATAGCTATATCGGACGAACAGGCGCGCAATGGGAAAGGAAAAGTACACGAGTCGTCGAATTGTATTCTCGCGGCTCCTGGTTCGCGGACGATTTAACATGGGGCCGATAACGACCGGGATAAATCAGCGCCCGTCCAAACGAGGCGCGGTCCGAAATCAATAATAATGGGCAGGAGCCATTAGTAAAATTAATAAATTATGCCTCACATTATGTGCGCATTGTGAGTCGCGCGCGCTAGCACGTCGGGGTAATACGTCGTAAATCATATTAGTGAATAATCCGCATCACCATAACCAGCCGCGCGAGCAACGAGAACGTTTCGCGCAAAGGCAAAAGTCGCGTCGATCCCCTTTCGCTTGTTTGCCCTCTCCATTTTCCACGCCACCGTTCGTCCGGCTTTCCCCGATTTCTATTCGATTGTTCGCGGGTCAGCAACGAACGGCGATAAAACATAGAGATCGAGCAGACGTTTTTCCTTGAAACTGAACGGACAGACAGGTCGATCGGGCAAACCGGTACCCGAGTTCGGGGTATCTATCGGCGAACACATAGCTTCCTATTAGCGCAGCCGTTCCTACGAACGAGATTCTAGGTTGGTGGTTCGGTTCTCGTCCCGCTTCACCACTCTGCACCACACCACGTTCGTGTCTCTTCACCGTTTCGCGCTGCGCCTCGCCGCGCCGCACCCGTGGGCGATATCGTATAAATGTGTCGTTAATTACTTACCCCGCGGCCGCGACACTACCCTTCTCTTCCACCGGTGTGCTTCTCCTCCCTCTAACCATCTCTACCAACCTCCTGTACATTCGCCGCCGCCACCGCCGCCACCTCCACCACCACCACCACCGTCACCCTTCTGCTCCACAGACCCGTCACCTCTACCGACCTGCCTTCCGACTGCACCACCTATTCTCCTCTCCCTCCCACTTTCCTACCTCCTGCCTGCTCCATTTCCCTCTCGCTCTCTCCCGCGCTCTCCCGCGCTCTCCCGCGCTCTCCAGCTCTCCTTCTCTTTTCCCACCTTCGATTTTCCCCACTTACTTTCTCGCTCTGTTCCCTGCCGTCAGTACCACCGTTGCGACCTCCTCCTCGCCACGCTCTTCTTCTCTTTTGTCCCTTTCGCCGCACGCAGTCTCTCTTTCTCCGACGATTTGACCGTTCCTATCTTCTTTCCGCTATCGGCTGCTTCTAGTCCCTCCGCATCCTCATGCTCGCCCTCGTTCTCGTTCTCGTTCTCGTCCTCGTCCTCGTCCTCATCCTCCGCCACGTTATGGCGCCGCGTGTTAAGGAAACTAATGTTTATTTGAAAAACTAATTGAACGGGACTCTCGCGTCTACAGCCGGCAATTAAACGAGATTACTGCAGTAGCGCTCGAGCCCCCGTGGGGATTAGATAGCACAGTAAGATATGGAACGCGTAATGTTTAACTACGGCTGCCGGCAGCCCTCTGAAGCGCCGCCAATAATTAATTGTTAGCTCGATACTGCTACCACCGCGAAAACCAGCCGATATCAAAAAACCGGAATAACCGCCGCCGCCGCCGCCGCCGAGACTCGCGAACCCTTCCCTTCGCTTCCCATCCCATCCCATCCCATCCCATCCCATCCCATCCTTTCCTCTTCCATTCTTCTATTCCCGCCCCCTATCTGTTCGCCTCACTTTCCCTCTCCCTGTTCCCCGTGTCGTTAGCAAGCTTCGTTTCTTCGCCGTTTCGCTTTGATCACGATTCGCGTAATCTCCCAAGATGAAACTCTATGCGCCGCTCCGTTCGGTCGTTTCGCGATTTCAAAGCTCGATGCGCGAGAACGGGAACGGGCAGTGAGTTTCAACCGGACCAACGGTAACACGTTACGTACTAAATAGCTAGGTGCCATAACGTGAAACAGTTTTCGACGCGTCCGTTGATCCTTCTCGAACCTAATTCCCCCCTCCCTGCCCGCTTTTTCCGATCGACGTGACGCTCCTCCGAAAAGGATAAAGTTTCCTCTTCCTCTTCTACTCCTGCCGGGCTCCCGTTCGCATAGACTAGTGGTGTAATTACGCCACTCGATAGTCTCCGCGCCGATTTCCTATTTGCGTCGATGCACACGGCTTTCCTGAAACAAAGCGAAACGTGCCTTTTAGAGGATACGCCGGCGTGCGTCAGCTTTCTGTTTCGCAATACCTTCCGCGCAAACGACGCGTACTCGTCCGATACAGGCTATTCGTATCCTCTTTGAGTCGTTCCAACGTCTGGCCAGTGGGCTTTCCACCGCGATACCACGTGACACCGAATACGCTGAAAGCCCACTCGCCGTCTCCTTCTAAGGGAAAGAGGAACAAGGTCGTAAACACCCAGCCCCGAACCGTTCTCTGCCGATACTACGTAGCTGCTCGGAGATTAATGCAACGTAGTAACGCGATAGTGTCCGCTCACCGAGCCGCAACCAACACTCGCACCATTCAGCCTTGCTACCTCGGCTATCGCGCTCGACCCAGCCACCCCTCTTCTAACCCACGAAACGCCGACCCTCGCAAGTTTCTAACTTATAATTATTATCCCTATACGCTCGAGCTCGTCTATGACAACGTCCAACGGTAGAGGAACACGATACCGCTCCACGCTACCGTGCTTCCTCCACCGCGATATCCCTCCTACGTCAAGGATATCACATCTTTGGATATCGACGCGTCTAATATCTGATAATATTAGATAGTACGCGTTGCTTCCGGACGAGATACGATCACGGTGGCAAACAGCCGCAAGAGCAGCCCGGCGTCCTACCTACTGGCTGATCATCCACGGACTTTGACTACTTGACGCAGAGACCGTTCCTTCGGACGCTCGCGTCTCCGTCTTTTTCGCGCCCCGTCGATACTTTTCTTCTTGGCAATATTTCGAGCACGTTCGAGCGGTCCCGATAACGAATAGAAGCCACTCGTTGCAACGGTTTTCGCTATCCCTCGTCTAGGGCATAGAAAAGCGCACGTGGTCGCGGCCGAACGTGCCGGACCAGTGGCTGACGAAGCGAACAAACGAACGAAACGGAACGAACTGTTCTCTCGTTCTCGCTCCTACATTGTCTGCCTGCTACCCACGCTGCTGTAGAGACGCTTCCGCCAACATCGACATTACATTCCACATTAACCAAATTATGATTTAAGGTCTCGTATTGTCGGCCTGCCGATTGTTCGCATCCAAATAGTCGTTGCGCACAGAGGCGCAGATATAAATTATAATATACGAGCAATGGCGTTGATCCGCAGCGCGGCCACGAACCTGCAAGTTGTTCACGCGGGAACGATGCGAAACGCCGATAGAATAATCGCGCCGCGTTCACAAGGGATCGCCGCCGCCGCCGCCGCCGCCGCCTCCGTCTTTTGCTCATCGGTCCACGCGTAGCTCCTCGATCGATGATTCTCGTGTCCCCTTTCGCCTTTCGATCGAAACGAATCCACCGAGCATCGTCCCAGCGAAACTTCCTCCCACGGAACGAACCAATAAGCGCAACTCGCGAAACAACATCCATCCCTTGGGGTGCGAGCAATTTCCAGGAATATTCGTCTAACATGCGGCCACGTCGTTGCCGTTTATACGCTGGATCGTAACGTCGATCGTTCGAGCATCGAACTGGCCACGGACGCTTCTCTCTGCCGCTCTGCCTCTCTGTTTCTCGTAATTAGCGAAAGTAGACATCGAACGGAGAAAGAAGAGCCGAGTGGAACGGAAAAAAGAGAAACTCCGCGTCGAGTGGCGAGAGAGGGAGACCGCCGCGTGGCAGAAGCGAGCGTAAAAGGGAGAGTGGAGGTGGAGGTGGAGTGTGTGCACGTGTGTGTGTGTGTGTGTGTGTGTGTGTGTGTGTGTAATGGTTGCGCGAGCAGGGTGGTGTTAAAGGGGCCGCGGGGTGGTAAATGGGGGGAATAGAAACAGGCAGCCGGTCGTTAGATGGGTAGCGCGAAAGGTGGTCGGTGGAGAAGGAGGATGAGGTGGCGGAGGAGGCGGTGGAGGCGGTGGAGGCGGTGGAGGCGAGGAGGTGTTGGTGGAGGAGGAAGGGCGGCGGTAGAAGGGTAGCCATAAAAGTTTATGCTCTCCATATGTTGTAATATAGTCGGTAGCAAGCGGCAGGGTGCGGGGGGATCGGTAAAATATGCGGGCAATAAGTATGGATTGTTATTAACACGGGGCGCGCGGTGTCCGCCGCGTTTCTGAATCCATTACCTCCGCATGGCGGCTGAAATACCGGCCGATATATCCGACCTGGTGTGTACATCGCCGCACCAATGGCGAGGGAAAGAGTAGTAGAGGCAGCAGCGCTAGATAGCGAATGCGAGAATGAGAATGAGAATGGGAGAGGGAAAGAGAGGAGAGGACTCGGAGAGCAGCGTATGAATGGATTAGCAGGTACGGCAGGCGCGGTGCGGCTAAAATTACGATCGGATTTCACGTGCCGTACACCCAGACCAGACGTATACGTATGTACGTTCAAGCCTGCGTTTATACCGCGTTTATATCCACCTCTCTACTCCACTTTCCGACCCGCTTTCTTTCTCAACCTTCCTTCTCCTCGGACGAGGGGAGGAACACCTCGTCAACGCCACGTCATCTTCCACCCTCGGTTCAGGCTGCGTTCGACTTGTGCCTCGTCGCACCTTGCCCATGGTCCGGGTCCCTTCTTCGCACGTAAAGACGAACAATCGCGCTGGTAGAACGAGCGAGGCAGACGACTGATGGCTCTGTGGCGTGGCTCTAACTAGACGCAATCAACCGAGGAGCCGGAGTTTGCGGTCTGTTACGAGAGAGCGAGAGAGCGAGAGAGCGGGAGAGGAATGAAGACTAACAGCGCGTCGCTCGGAGGCTAACCAGAAGTAATGTTGCCTCGGATCAATCTCCCCCGTCCAGAATCCAAAGCCGCGACCAAGGGATCGGGACGAGCTTGGGATCGGGACTCGCGGGGGATCCTCGACATCGCTGCTCCGCGTAAATTAAGAGAGGCAAAAGAGTCGTGCAAGCTGAGAAGGGAAGAAAGGTGGGAAACGCGGTGCACGGAAAGGTAAAACGGCGAGGGAGTAGGGGCTAGAGTGTGAGCGACCGAGCGAGAGAGAGAGAGAGAGAGAGAGGAAGAGGAAAGTGGCGCAAAGGCGAGAGCGTGAATCGCGCGCGACGCAACCGAATCGCTGCGGTATTTATCGCTATCCGAAATACATTCATTTTCATTTCGAACATTACGCGCTCGCAGAGGAGAAGGGTGAGGCGGTGAGGATGGCGATCGAAGGGGAACTTTTCAGTGGTAGGGGAGAGCGGGGCCGCGGAACGGGCAGAGGAGCGAAGGGAAGCATCAGCAGCAGCACCGCCAGCAGCCAGGGTATTACCAAGAGCCAATGATATAGTGACTATTACCGTCACTACATACTCGTGCACGGAGTGATGGCGGGTGACTGCGTGCTTCGATAGCGCTAAGCCTCGGGGCAGTAAAATACATTGGTCCGGTAGCTGTGATCCGGCCGTATCAATGCTGCTCGCCCGTTATGCACGCGACCCGCCACGCCATGCCACGCCATACCACACCACACCACACCACACCACACCACACCACCCTCGCCACCTTCCACGCGAGGCCAGTGCACTTATGCGAGCGTACACGACCGTCCACCACCCTTCGAAATTCTGATCGATTTCAATCGTTGCGGTCAGGCCACGCTGACGAAAGCTCGGTTTCTTTCCCAACCATCGAGGTGGCAACCACCGGTTAGGTGGTGAGAAACTTTGCTAATTTCCGGATAAGCGAAACGTCTCTTGGGAACACCGCGCGGAGGGAAGAAGCCCGTCTGTCGTGCCCGCGGCCTTGGTAACTCGTTAAATATGCATATTCCGTGAAGAGGGCCAGACGAGGTTGGCCAGACCGAGGGAAAACCGAGAGAACGGGATTTTCGTCGGACCGTCTTCCTCAATTATCTCACGGTTGACGATCTAATCGCGCGTACTACACAGCACCATCGAGGCTAAACGAAAACCTTTGGAAAACCTTTGATGCGTCCACCTTTCCCTCGATACCCACGCGACGCCTTAATGTGCCTCCACCTCTCCGCTTTCCCGCTTTTTCTTTCCGCGTCCTCCGAACCTAACCGATCGATGCCCACGTGAAGGACGGCGATCTGAAAAAAAAACAATAAAGAAAACGATCTGTCGCGGGTGTTGGTGTTCCGAACAAGCGGCACAACGATCGAAGCGTTTGCGTTCTGCGAATAATCGTCGACTTTGCGAGTCTCATCGATCGCCCCCATTCAAGAAGGTTTCGTCGCTTTTGGATGCAATTTCGGCTGGAATCCTGCGCGATTCTATTCATTGTTCGGCGTAACGACGTTAAAGGGAACCATCGGCAACGTTATCGCCGAATGATCAATGTTCGGCAAACTATTCGTTAGAATCTGCGAATCGTGGGATCACCGAATGCTGCCGATTCGTCCAATTTCCATTTTCCGCGAGTTCGAAAGGAGTTGCACCCTGTTCGAAACGGCTCTCTCCGTAGAAGCGAAAAGACGGGAAATTCCCAAAGGTGGAAGAAAGGTATTGTGTAGCACGGTGTACGATCGTCGCGAGAGATCGTCAAGCATGATAAAGAGTGGCGATCCACGCGTAATCCCCGTGGATCCGTTATTCGCTGGCAATAAACAGTTTTCCGTTAATAGGACCGAGGTGGACCGAGTGGACCGGGTGGACCGGGTGGCGAAAGGGGTGGCGAAAGGGGTGGCGGGTCGTGCGGTGGAACGGGTGGCGAGTGCTGCGAGACTCGTACATTCGTAGAACCGCCGGTAAAATAGTAACAGCAGATGGTACAGCAGGGAGGAGGTGAACCGTGGCGAGGGTGGCATGCATAGAGGAGAGAAACATCGAGAGGAGGGGGACAGGCAGGAAGGGTTGCTGGTTGGCTACAGCCTCGCTACGGAGGCGAAGCAAGTTGTATCTCACAGATCTGTCGCGTGATTAAGCTTATTAAACGCTTAACTCACCTTACTCCGCTCCCTCGCTTCCGCTTCACTCCTCCCCTCCTACCCCCTCGCCCCCCCTTTCTTTCCTGTTTCTCCTCCCGATGCACACCTTCCCCCGCCACCGCGAAATACGCAAACGTACGTTAATACAACCTAATTGCAAATACCGATAGTTATTCCACCATATGCACTCCTCCTCTCCTCCTCTCCTCCCATCTCCCGTTCCTTTATCCTTCCAACATCCGACTCCCCGACCATTGAACGTGAGAGATGCGTTTCCTTCTTCCCCTCCTCTATCCTTCTCTTCGGAACGAAGAGAAGGAGTTTCCGAGTCACCGCGAAGAAGAAGGAAGAGAACGAGGCGACTCGGATGGTCAGGCAAAGAACTCGCGAGCGGAATACGTCCGATGAGAAGAACGAATCGCAGCGTGCGCGCGATTGTCTCACCGCGGTAACGGTGACTACAGATTAAACTGTGGATTTTGCGAACCGCAATGCTTGTTGCGAAATTAATCCACGCAGTTCGTTATTACGACAGTTACATCGGTGGTACGTGTAATCTGACCGTGCTTTTGTTGCTGAGCACATCGAAACCACCGAACAATTCTTCTTTGTTAATGGCGTCTGTTTACGATATAAAACTGTTTGTCCGCGATAATGGCCGTCGCAATGCGCACCAATAATTATTTCGAATTACGAAATCGCGAAATGGGCTTTTACACGGAGTTACGAACTGCAATCATTCTCGCGCGTATAAACGTCGATCGAACCGCATTGCGATTGTTTCGAGAGAGCGAGCGCGATTCGTCGGGCGGTAACCGCTGCCGGAAAAACAAAATCGCGCTACCGATTTATGCGCATCCGCGCGATTCTTTCCAAACTTTCCTCCGTCGAGCACGAACGCATCTCGATTCGGCATTACACCTATGCACGTGGATCGTGCCAATTCTCTCGCGAATCGTTTCAACTCGGCAGACCGTAGAAAGCGAGACGAATCTTTGTCTCTCCTATCCCTCTATCGGTAGGCTCGAGCGAAGAGTGAACCCCTCCCGAGAGTTTCATTCCCATCGACAATAGCAACATTTTCCGCGGTATACAGCACCGATTAGTCGTGCCGCTACTCGATAAAATAATTTATCGAATATATTTCAATTTCACGCGTATTATGCCGCCCCGAAAGAGTAATTCAATGGAAAATATAAATATTCATTTGCGGGGATTTAAAGCGAACGGATGTTCCCTCTTGCTCTCTCTCTCTCTCTCTCTCTCTCTCTCTCTCTCTCTCTCCTCTCTCGTACTGTCACTCTTCTCTCCCCCTACTCACATCCATTTGCACCTCTCGCTCGCTCGCATTGAATCCTACCCTCTCCACCCCCTTGCCCCATTCCCCGCTGTTACCCCTCCTACTCAACGAACCGATGATTTATACCGGCAAAATAATAATTTAATTTCACCGCAGTTGGGCACGATACAAAATTGCACGACAAAAATAATAAATAAATTTTGTGCCGACCGGTCATGTCGATTTCAGTTCGCTACGTTGACCACCCCTTATCCGCCTCCACCTATACACTACGGTCACGGCGCATTTTTATAAATGCCTCTCGCTCTCTCTTTATTGGCACAAATGCCCATGGTTTAGCGAGTAGCGCGTTACGTAGTACCGATTCTACGGATACACCGAGAACAGAGGAGACTGATACGAGTCTCGCGCAAGACGCCACGCGAAAACCATCCCTTCCCTGCAAACTTTCCACGCATTCTGCTACTCGGCCGACCGTCTCGGTAAAGAGCATCGTCCTAAACCCAACGCCAACGGTATCCGAGACACTTGACGCCATTAGCGGCTCCAAACTGTTCCACGCGCAGTTAAAGTGATTTGCGACTATCCGTAGCCAGGAACCACCTCTCTCTTTCCGCTTTATCAGCTAACCAACCTTTCCCCTCTTCGCCTCTCTCCCCTCTCTCTGTCTCTCTCTCTCTCTCTCTCTCTCTCTCTTTCGCACCTGTACCTCTTTTCTCTCTGCGTTCTTCCGCTCTTCACGCCGACGACCACGCAAAACGTTCCGAAAGGAATCTATCTGATTCGTGCTGCATTTATCGGCGTTTCTTCGAAAACGAACGCGAGAGCGTTGAATTAGAGCGACGGGAAAGCATGCAACTAACTCCGAATCTCGCGGACAAGATGGACAGGCGTGTTCGAAAATAGAGCAGGTGTGGGGCTCGCATACAGGATAGAGCCATCCTGCGTTTTATCCGGTCGCGTTTTAACGCGACCGCGTAGTACAGCCTCCGCTTTTCGTATTCGTTGAAAACCATAATGTTTCTACCACTGATATTTCAGCTAAATAACTACGCGTGACAGCCGTGGTTAAGCGTCGAAATGAACGGGTGCTATTAACGATTAAAAACAAAAAGGGAGCAGCGACAGGACGAAAGGGAAAAAAGAGAAACAAGCGAGCGGTAGAAAAAGGCGAAATATGAGAGCAGTTAATAACACTTTGCGGGAAATAATACTGCGAGAAAGGCCGCTTACCGTGACAAATAACGACTCTCTCGTTCTTTCCCCTCCACCATCCCTTGCTCTCCTCTCCCGACGCCTCTCTCTCTCTCTCTCTCTCTCTCCCCCCTTCCTCCACCGTTTCTCTATTCACGGCTCGGTATAGCCGCGGAACCGTTCGAACGACGTCCCGCGTGCAGAGTACCGCGGCCACTTTGCAGCCTCCACCTACACATGTACATAACTCGTTCGATTCGAGCGACTTGCAAGTTGGAATATTTCTTCCGATGGTTCTCTCGTGCCTCCTCCTCCCACCCCTTCCGCCGTTCGAGCTCATTAGATCGAGCGGTAGCGTCGACGCGATAACAACGTCAACCTGCATTCAGCGCACCGCGGACGTCACCGTCGTCGCTTGAAACATTCACAGTTGACAGATGTCACGCGCTGACCCGCGTCACACCTGTCACCTGTCAACCACCGATCCGGACGAATTACGCGCTACAACGAGTACGTGTTACGTCTCGAATAATGCGCGGAAAATTTCACCGAGCTATCATTATATCGGCCGATGCGATACGCTTCGATCGTTGACAGAAAAATGATCGACGAGTCGCATCGCGCGCGTGGCACTATACTCGATATCGTCGAGACACCGAACAGAGAGCGCGACACCTCTGCCGCCTCTCCCGCGACCGCGATCTCGATCGATTCTCCCTGACCCTAACTGACGCCGCCGTAACTCGAACCGTTGCTTTGCGTTGCGTTGCGTTGCGTTGCGTTGCCGCCGCCAACAGTGGCCCTCGTCTCTGTCACTCTCTCTCTCTCTCTCTCTCTCTCTCCAATTATTATCGCTTAAGATGGATTAGAAAAGGAGGAGATCGCGCGAAAGGCTAGCTCGATCGTCTGGTCGGGCTGGACAAAAGAGGACGACAAGGTGATGCTGTTTCGCGAGTGGAAAAATATTTCTCACGGCGTTTGCGAGCACGCCCACTTCGGACTTGCTCCATTCTGCCCCCTTCTTCCTTTTGCCCTCTTCAACCGGCCTTTTCTCCACTGCTCGCGCTTTTCCCGGACTTTATTTCACCGGCGAAAAATTATCGTCGTATTCGTACGCTTTGCTTCGCCGGGATTGCGTCCGTGTGCGTACGCGTGTACGTGTGCAAACGACGCAAGAACAATGGCACTGAATTGGCGTCTAACCGGTGAGCAATAGGTCCATCCCTTTCGTCCGAATAAAGGCGCTCCCGTTAATTAATGGCGCCTATAAATCAGCACTCGGAATAATACCCAAGGAGACAACAGGAATAGTTTATAAAGCGGCTGTGGAGTGCCGATGCCTTTGCCGCGCGCGGACGTACCGACGATCTTGTCTTTTAACGGGCAGTCTCGTTCCTAGATATAATACTACTTACAGAATGCCGTAGAGCAGCACCCCCCGAGTATACCTACGCGAGTGTACGAGCGCGGCCTGAGATACATGTACCGAGAAAGAGAAAGAGAAAGAGAAAGAGAAAGAGAAAGAGAGAGAAGGATGGATGGATGGATGGACAAAGGGTTTCTCAATGGGGCGACGATACCCTGTCGTACGAGCTGATTCTTTCGCGTCTCGCGATGGCACGGGCTCGTCGCGTTCTACACGGCTACCGTCCAGCAACGCGTTTGCTCGCTACAAACCGATTACGCCGGAAAGGAATACTATATACCGCAGGAAAGAAACGAGGTTGTTCGTTTTTCCATTCGTTTTCTCTTCTAATTCGTTCCCCCGGGCAAGCTTCGGGAGGACGACGTCGCGGTACGTGAATTTATCTTAAACGTAAAACGAACCAAACACGCTCGCTTGATATACGGTCGCGTAATGTCTATATTTTTATTATTTACGGGCTGCGAGATAAGTGAACAGACTCCCTCTTTTACCGCTCCGGTCCGCTCACTCCGCTGCTTCCCTGACGATTCGAAGCAGCCGAGCTGTGTATGGAGCACCGTGATAGAGTCTGTGCCGCAAGAAACGCGGACATTCGTTCCACGAGCTCGACACACAATGCTAACTTCTCAGCTTGAAACCACCCTTTCTCTTTCCGCTCTCTTCCGCCCCGACCACCCCCTACCCCTTGCCGCCCGTTTCACCCTGTATATCACCGCCTCTCACCATTCCACCGATTCTCGCCACCCTCTGTACCCTGCCACCCTCGGGTACCTTTTCCGTACACTCACCGCCACCAACGCCGCTACTGCCATTGTATCGAAATATCACGCGCCTATAAATCATCGCGAACACCGCATATTATACCAGCGAACTATTCGCGAAAGGTGGACGGGTGCAGAACGGGTGGGAATACTGGAGTGGGTGGGATACTGGGCTACCGAGTGGCGGCGAGTGGCGAGTCGCGAGTCGCGAGTGCCGAGGGGTGGTTGGGTGTCCGGTATCGAGTGTCGCCACTGACTACTGGAATGGTTACGCGATTCGATCCAAACCTGACGCGACACGTCGATGATTATTTTTTTCGATTATAAGTTCGAAAACGAACAACAGGCCCTATCCTCACCGAGAATAGGTGTTCCGATTGAACGGATTTGAGAAAGAATGCCATCTCGTTCGTTCAGAGACTATCGGTAACGAGACTAGAAAAATACGCGAGTGGGACATAACGGCGTGACGGTAGCCGTAACACGTTCGCGGTTGGTAGCAATAGTGACGGCGCGGCGGTGTACACGGTTCGGTAAAAAAGGGGCCAACGATAGTAGGCGAGAAAGAGGTGAAGAGAGAGTAAAGGGACGGGCGAAGAGGGGAACTGGCGGGGAAGAGGCAGCGGGCAGCGGGCAGCGGGCTGCTGGCAGGAGGCAGTAGCGATAGGTGGTGACGATGGTGGCGGTGGCGGTGGCGGCGGCGGCGGCAGCGGCAGCAGCAGCGGCGGCGGCGGCGGCGGCGGCGGCGGAGGAGGATGAGGAAGCGGAGAAAGAGCGGGTGGAAGGGGTAAACGGCTGTCGACCCATCGCTCATACCACGTTTCTCGTACACACGCTGATCTAGTTGTATTTATGCCAGCAGTGAATCACGTCGAAGGTTTGATTTGTCGATGGCTTTTATGGACGGGAATTAACGCGTGCAGCGCTTCGCATTTTGTTACGGCAAATGCTGTTCCCTCCGTCCCCATCCTCCACCCTCTCTGCCGCCGTTCCTCCCACCCTCGATCCAGCTAGCCACCCGTTTATACCCTTCTCTCTTTTGGTTGGTCCAACATTTCCAAATAACCGGTACTCGTTCGATGATTTGTACTTCCACTTTAGCAATTTTTTAATGCGAAAACAACAGCCGCTCGTCATGCCAGCCGTCCAGCGTCCAGCCCCGCACGATTCGACTTGGAACAACCGAAAAAGAGCTTTCGCTCCTGGCCATGTGAAACGGGCTTCGAACTTGGTTCGATTCGATCGAATCGCCTTCTACGAAATCGCGTCTCGACAGGCTGCCACGCCACCCTCCCCTTCTTCCCGCTCTCGACCGCCCATTAAATCATTACGCGGTTCGTTCGCGCTTTTAACGACGCATCCTTTTAAATACGCTTTAATCCTCTCACCCCGGAGGAAGCGTTACGGTGACACGCACGATTTAAGTCGTTAATCGCCCCGCGTTGATAATTCGAGCAAGCGGTTAAGGAAGGTACGCGCGCGCGGTACCATCGACAACATGAACCGTAATTGTTTGGGAAAGATGGCACTTTGCTCGGCATTTTGTCGCCTTGGACCCCTAATGGCCGGTGGTTGATAACAAGGTTTACAGACTAGACAGCGCTGCCCAGTGAGAGATGTTGACAGCGGCTTTCAACCTTCCCGTGGCCGGAGCTGGCTCGATCCGTGGCCAGTTGAAACGCGTTGCGACTACTCGACTCGACTTTTCGAACGTGCTCGTTACGCCGTCTAATTACCGATTACCTCGCGGCCGAACCTTTCTCGCCAGATGCAACCGGATAGCCCGGACACCGTTAGCAACCAGAGTTAGCTGACCAGAGTGGACGCGTCTCCGCCTCTCTCTCCCTCTCCCTCTCCCTCTCCCTCTCTCCGTATACGCGAGGAAACTTACATGGTAGAGGATCGTACGAGGTACATCGTGCAGCCCGTTAGCGCGGTCAGGCGCGTTACGCGACGCAAGAAGAAGGCTTTCCCGCGCTAATCCTCGGTGCGGCACTAAACGAGGTGGTGGATTTGTTGGAAAGAGCTTATACTTACTGAGACAGAGAGAATGCCCGCCCCTCTGCTGGAACAGGAGAAACAGGAAATAGAAGGTAGGGAAAAGGTGCAGCAACGTGGCTTCTGCTCGTGAAACTACAAAGCTCCTATCCACACGCGGGCTAACAACAATGGGATGATCCTGCCGGGATTACGCGATCCGACACGAAGGAGAGGGCCGGCTGCTTCGTTTTGTTACCTGTATTCAAGCGCGACTATGCTTGCCGTACAGTTTAACAATCCTACTACATACTATCACCGCGAGACACTCACCAGCCGCTTCCTTCTTTTCCGGCGAATCGCGAAATCACGTTCCGAAACACGCCCACCGTTTTCATCGTTGCAACTTTTCCAACCTCCCCACCCCCTTGCTTTTTCCGCGGCGACACCGCACCGAAATTCTCGCTACACCAAATTCGTCCTACCAACCTTCTACTTCCCAACATTTTTTCATGCTCGTTGCCGTTACCTCCAGTTTCGAATCCGCCACGCGAGGACCAACGATAGATAGGACCGTTGCGTTCAATTCAACGATTTACCCATCGATCTTGCGCGGCCCGGTAACAGATACGGGAAAACGTAGGCAAGCAGTCAACCCGCGAGCCAGCCAGCCAGCCAGCCAGCCAGCCAGTCAGTCAGGTAGGCGACGTACGGATGGACGAAGAAGAAGATAGGTAGTAACAAGCGCGGGTGAGAAAGATGAGGAAGAGGAAGAGGAAGAGAAAGAGAGCAGGGGAAGAGTGAGAGGGAGAAGGAGAGGGTGGTAGAGGGTGAGAGTCGGGTGGTGACGTTGACTAATGATGGTGGTGAGAGAACACACTCTACTCTAACCCGACCTGTTGCACCCCCAATAAACCCCGTCAAACGACGCACCGCTAAATAGAATCGCACCGTGTCTCTCGATCTTACAGACTGCTTCATGCCGGCGACTGGAAACACGATTTCTCATTACGATTAAATTCTCCCGTAATGCCGACACTTTAACTCGCCGATTCAACAGCTGGAAACTCCTGAAATAAGCTCCTTTGCTTTTCCTCCTCTTCTCTCCCCTTTCCTTCGGCATTCGCCGCGCTCATCTTCCTACGCGCATCCCTCATCTCCGCAGACTTGACTTTCCCCTCGAAATACGTGGATCGGTCGAGACGAACACGGTGTCGTTGATCAACGGGAATGGATGGGGTGGTTAGAGGGAGCTGATTACCGATAGGATACGGAGTGACGAGGAGTGGCGGTGGCAGCGACGGTAACGTTGTTGATCGGAATAGCGTTCGAGACGCGGTGCATTGGATGGTGGCGTCCGATAAAAGGCCGAATCGACGATCTTCCGTTCTCGCAAGACTGGCCTGACCGCGCCACGTCGAGCACTCTTCAACGCGGATTCAATCCCGGTGAGCCACGAAATAATCATCTCCCGGCGATTCATCCCTTCGCCAGCAGAAGCCTCTTATTGCTGGAATCGTTCGCGGTCTGGCCAGGAATAAACGTCTGCCGTTCTCTCCCTTTCTCGCTTTCCCCTCCTGCCAATATCTTCTGACCTCCCGCGATCCCTTTCTCCTTTCTCTTCTCACGTCCGGCGTCATATTAAAAACGGCACTGGTACTCTTATTCGCCTCGAATCTCTAACCTAAACGACTCTTCCGCTCTCTACCAACTCGAGGAACGCGTGACACGCATTTCGAATTAACCGATACTTTTCTCCATTTACCGCATATATATATATACTTAACTTACCACGCACTCTTGCACGCCTTCGTCCTTGCTTTATGGCCGTATTGTTCTGAAAATCAAGAAATGTGTCACCGACAGTAAGGGTAAAAAGGTCGGGAGGAACCAAGCGACGGCGTCGTCGTCGTCGTCGTCGTCGTCGCCCTCGTCGACGTCGCGGCAGTGTCACGACCAGGAAAACGTTACTCTCCCCCGCCGCTATTTCCATCTCTCGTCCTACGAACCTCCTTTCTCGAGCCTAGATTCACCCACGGTCTTTCTTTCGCCGCCCCTCTCACCTCTCTCCTTCGACCCGTAAAGCTCGCTCTCCGAATCCTTTCAGAAATACTCTGGAACGATGACACGGAGCGGCTGCTGTATTTTCCAAAATCTTAATTCGCTCGTAATTCTCATCTTGAAAGACACTCGCGGGATTTTGAATACAGAGAGACGCGAGCGGCGCGGCGTGTAGAAGAGCCGAGAATCGAAAGTTGATTTCGCGGATGCCGGCACGATCTTCGCTGAACATCCAACCATCGGACGTTCAACTTATTGGTAATCCGTGCAAGGGGATACACATTCGATTTTATTTCACGGTTTCCTTTATGCGAGAGACGTAGAATTTCTATTAGCTTTGTACCCCGGTTAGATTGAATAGCCGCAGGCTGCCTGGGCATACGTTCATGACTGTTTCATTTACAAATGTATTTCCCTCTCAGACGGAACTTTCAATTTAGCCGGATGCTTCCTACGATTGCACGAAACGCGCAACCGAGGCTGCTCCGTATACACGGTGCACGGCTGCTTAGAACTTTCCTTTCGGGAAACAAATCGAAACGACGGACGAGTTGCTTTTTACAATCGCGACCCTTACGAGATCAGCTTTCTGCGGATCCTCGCAAGGTGATTCTGCAGCGTATTGGTTCGTGCCGTTTACGCTTGGAAACGACCGTTCGAAAGAATCGGGAAACCCATCTTCGAGTCGAGTCGAGTTACTTATGTACATGCTGGCCTCCGCTTAGGCTCGCTTCCGAGGTTAGATTAGGTTAGAAGGAGCAACGGCACCAACGATAGTTCATACTTGGTGCGTTATCGTGGCAAATACGAACGATAATCGGATATCGGCAGGCAGAGTCGCGCAAACAACACCCGCTTATATCACAGCCCTCCTCTCGCTCTCCTCCCTCCCGCCCTCCCTCTCACCCTCTCACCCTCCTTCTCTTTCACCGTGTCGTTTCGAGCAGGACGCGCGCAGAACCACCTTTTGTATCCAACTCCGTATTCCCTGTACCAGGCCTTGTCCCGCGCGTGTAAACGTAGAAACGCACACAGAGGAGATTTGCGTGCGTAAACACACGTACACATGTACGCGTATCAAGTCAATAATTAACACCAGTTACAACTTGTGGGAATAGTAACGGCGTTTATGCTCCCGGGGACGTCGTATTTCAGGAAAATGTGCTCGTGCCGTCGCGCCGCGCTGGTCCGTAGGAGCACCGCGCGAGGATTTGTCGTCGGCGGGAAGCGAGTTCGAAACGTCGGAGGTCGAGCGAGAGCAAGACGCGAGATGCGAGATGCGAGATGCGAGAGATGCGAGAGATGCGAGATCCGTGGGACGGGGTCAGAAGGGAGGTGAACCGAACCGAACCGAACCGAAGGAGAAGAGAGGAGCGCGCGCTGCAGCAAAGGGGATGTTACACTCAGCCTCCCGGTGGGTGGGATGGTTGCGCGAAACGCTTCTGCCACCGTTAGCTCTCGCTGGTACCAGATGAACAGATACGGGTTATGGGAGGTAGAAATATAGATTTAGGCTAGAGGCGACCACCAATTCACCCCTTCCTACCTCCTTTCCCCGTCTCTCTCTGTCTCTCTCTCTCTCTCTCTCTCGCTCTCGCTCTTTCTCTTTCTCCCCCGTCTCTTATTCCTCTTATCTAAGCCGTCTCTGTCTCCCTTTCTCTACCTGCGTCTCCCGGATACGCGAGAAAGCTAATACAGACTGCCAGGCAAAGCATGAAGCAACCCCACGCGCGTCTTCTGTGTATAAGTGCGCGAGCGAGCGCGTGCGTTCGTTCACGGTAGAGGATCCGCGGTTTCAACCGCCTAAGTCCTTGGGTTTACAGCGATTACGGATTCGCGGCCGATCTTGCAGCGGCACTGTCGGCATCGTTGGCACCACCTCTTCTTACTCTACCCACTACCTCTAGCTGCTACGCTCGTTCCTACGTTTGGCTTGAGTTTCGGGTTTGCCGTCGCCGTCGCCGTCGCCGTCGCCGTCGCCGTCGTCCTTTCCCCAACCTGGAGAAACCGAAACGGCAAAGCGCGGGAGAGGAAGGTGGTAAGGCGGGTGCTAGGGCTGATTTACTGCCGGCTTATGGGGTGTGAGACAACGCCACGACGTTAGATCGTCTATGAACGAGTTAATGGAGCGAGCGGGTTGCGCCACACAGAGACGACCAACCTATCCTAACGAACAAAGTCCTTTCCACCCTCTTGCCTGCCTGCCTGCCTGCCTACCTACCACCTACCCATCTCCCTTCCTTTCCGCACAGGCTGTCCTCCTGTCTGTCACGTTTTTCCTAGAGCAGAACTCGTTGCAGAAGGGAAGAGGAAACGAAACGGATCGAGGTAAATCGGAGCCATGCTCGTTAGGGGAAGATATACCGGGTAATTAAAATAAATCTTAGAAAGGAGTAATTATACGTGTATTAGCTAGCCTCGTTGCCGTCGTGATGGACGACGCAGCGGCAGATGTAGCCAAACGGCTCTTCATTCCTCGATTTCCCTTATTGCTACTGGACGGACACGTTGCGAACAGTGGCTGCTGTTTTCGGCCACTTGATCCCCGCGTATCTGTCCTCGGTTTCTCTCCTCCAAGTTGAACAAACCGTTCGACTCGACAGGACTCTATTCGAATCGAGATCCGGCCAAGATCGAGCACACCGTCCGCGACTCGTCGCTCGAAATTATCGAATACAGCTTCTACCAAAATCAATTCGACGAATTACGCTCGTCCCTGGCTTTTGAGCTCATCGACAATTAGCGTTTTGCCCGGGAGTCCAATTAGTTGCTGATCAAAGTAACATTTATCCACGGCTCTTTACTTCCGTTCTCATTAAGCTCATCAGTGCATCGGATGGGCACGTGTTCATGGCGCGATATTAATTTACCTTTGAAAGCAATCGAACAGTCGCGATTCACAAATTCGAGCGCGGACTCGCCAAAATTTCCAATAAAATAACCAACTTTAACCACCCCTCGCGTTCCTGTCGCTACCGCCGCCTCCGCCGCCTCCGCCGCCTCCGCCGTCAGTGGCGTGCTCCTCTGTTCCACTCCGTTCCAGCCCCGGGTGTCCAGCCGCGGCGTACGCACATACGCTCTCTTCGTCCCACTTTCTCCGTCCTCCACTGCCACTTTCCCTCCGTCCCTCTGTTGCTCGCGGAAAGCATCGATGCGGAGACAAGCCACCGGCGTCCGCTCGCGTCATCCTCCCTCCCAGCCTCTGCGCCAGGAATCGGTGAACTCATTATTACGATAAACTCGTATACATATTTATCGCGATGCATTATTACTCTTTCGCCGACGGTCCAGCGTGGTCATCGATTGTGAATTTCATTTTGCGACTTAATGTACCGAATAGTAATGCCGCGTCGAGGTACTTTTCATTAACGCGCACGCTGTTTACGGCATTAAGCCCAATTAAAAGCGTACCGGGTACAAACGTTAAAGCCAAATCGTTATCTCGTTCCGCCTGCTACTAGCATCGCCAACGGTAAAACGAAACGGGAACGCGGCAAACGATCGCCTCGCCTAACCCCTAATTAATATCTATTCTAATTCACCCAGGTACGGAGAACCTGTCTAGACAAAACACGCTCGCTGAAAGACGCTTTTCCGTCTTCCCGTTCGTTTCGCCTTTCCTCGGCGAACGCGTGTCGCGCGAAATAATGGTTCCGATTCGGTTCCATTTGGTTAGCGCCAGCTGTATCAGCCCTCTTTCCGCTAATATCGATAAATTCACAGGTGTGCTGCACAACTGCGCGTCCACAGCGCCCGGTGTGCATCAATTTCCAAGAGCTTAACGCGCCAACGAAAACGTACGCTGTCCCAGCCGAGGCTTCTACAAACAGCCAATTTTCCCCTCTGGTCCAACCTTCCCGATGCAACGACAAACGGACACATACATATGTAGCTCCGCGAGATAACCCGAAAGAAGGTGGAACAACGAAGGTGGTTAGGAAAACCCTTTCGCGCTTTGTCCGTCTCGTCGGAGAAAGTACACGTGCGTGTACGTTGGCAGGACGCAACACGACCATAGACACATGTCGTATACATATACGGGAGGGAAATAGGGGAGGGAAACACGTGCGTCGAACGACCGTGCGTGAAACAAGCTGGCTCGCGAGTACCAGCCGCTAATGCTAGCCGGACAAACGGTCGCCGCGAAGCGGAGGCTTTAGACCTCGTCGGTTAGACGGGGTGTGCGAACGGTGAACAGACGAGGAGTCGCAAGGACGCACAGAAAGAGAGACGAGCGAAGGAGAGAGAATAGGGAACGCCACAGGGAAATAGAGAGCGAGAGGGGTGGCGGTGGTGGCGGCGGTAGCAGCCACCGGGCAAAGGGTCAGATGGAGAGAGAGGGAGAGAGAGGGAGAGAGAGGGAGAGAGAGGGAGAGAGCAGAAAGGCGAACGAAGCTCAGGGGTGAGGGGGACGTTATTGTTATCTTAGATTTATAGTCATAACGGATGGTACTACCTCGCTAGCCAGCAACCCCGAGCGGTCTTATAATCACCCTCCACCTCTAGCTCCATCTCCTCCTGCCCCTGTTCCTCGTGCGCCTTCTCCATCCTCTGCACCCTCCACTATCCACTAGCACCCCTCCTTCCCGAGAGTCGAGCTTGCCCTCGCGTACCTCCACCAGCCGCAGTTTAAGTGATTTGCGACGCGGTAGAGCCGCCATGCAGATCCTTTTGCCTGTAGCTGCCCTCTCGCACCCCTCCTTCGTCTCTACTACCGCCACCGACACCGACACCGACACCGACACCGACACCACCACCAACTCCGTCTCTGCTCTACGGCAATGCCGCCGTGGGCAATACGAGCACGCCTAACCCCTGCAGCCTCGACACCCGCGAGGGATTAAGTCACCGCCTGAGAGGGACTCGCCAACAGAGAGATTCGAAACTCTCGCCGCAGCACGAGGGAATCGGTCTTTTTCGAGAGACCAGTACTGCGACCGATGGAAACACCGGGAACAGTTATCTGCCGGTTCGAGAAGAAACGGTAGAAAAGTGCGAACAGAGACGAAGAGACGCGAGAACCCAGAATGAACTGTTGTGACGAGCACGTAGGTAAGCGGATGGGGCCAATCAAGAAAGCTCAGAGTCAGCGGATTCGTCCGTGTCTCCCTCTTGTTAGCCTGACTCTCGCTCTTTCGTCGTTTCGCTTCGTGACCGTTCCGCCCGCGAGACGAGCCGCTTGCTACGGGTTCTCGTAATCGTTCCCCCGTCCAACCTTCCTTCCGCGCGACCCTTCCGCACGAAACGACGTTCGATCGCACCGTTCCCACGATATACGAGAGATCTAGTTGTTTCGAACTCCACCGGCGAAGAAACTAAAAACGAAAGAAGGGAAGGAAGGAAGGAAGGAAGGAAGGAAGGAAGAAAGAAAGAAAGAAGGAAAGGAAAAGAAAATGGGGGTAGGTATTTTAGCGTTCCGAGTTGCCGCGTCCCCCAGAGGGGGAGGAAAGTAACCGCGAAAGTGCAGCGTAGATATAGGAAGACTGGGCAGGCCGCGCGCGCAAAGAAAATAACGTGGGTCTGGGATCGCTTGGACCGAGACGCGACGACCCGGTTAGGACGATAAGGGATCCCGTAGAGCTTGATGGAATTCCATAGATCCACGTCGGCGTCGAGACAGAGTCGGCTAAGCAGCCATTTAAATGCAACCGATGTGTCTCGGGGAGCTATTACATCTGATGGACGGTTATTGACGCGCACTGGCTTATACCGAGCAGCACCGCCAGCGCCGGCAGCCACCCCCACAGCCCCACAGGCCCACAACCCCGCAACCCCACACTCCCATGCCTCCATACCACGCTCTCCCAACCCACCTCGACCGCTGTCTCTCCCTACACTCGACTCAACCACCGCTCCATTCCTACGTAAACTCTCCTCCCCTCTTTCTCTCTTCCTCTCTTCCTCTACACACCCCAATGCCCTTTCGCCTTTGCATCGGTTCGCCTTTCTATGTCACCGTGCGCCTGTGTGTCGTCTCCGTGCCCGTTTAGCGTCTGTATTTATCCGCGCACGTACAAACACGGACGAGACCGTGACGAAAGGCAACGAAAGAACACGCCACGATCCCGGTGGTGACCTGGCAACAAGAGGCGCAGAGGGATGCACGATATATATCCCACGAGAGGTGAATTCAGCTCGGCACGCGCTTTTAGTACGCGGCCAATGGAAGATGAGGCGCGATCGAAGATAGAAATACCTAGCAGCCGCTTCGACGCATCTCGCGACCGTTTGCTAAACTGCGGCAACGCGGACAATCCCGCGAGGAAACTTTTCGACTTGTCTTACACGCCCCGATGAAGCCTAACGGAACGGATTGAAAACGAATCCCGAGCACGCGCGCGCGCTTTTAACATTATGCTCCTTCCTATTTGTCGTTCAGCCTGTAAACTCGGATAGATCGCGTACCTAACTGCGAAAGAACCGGTGCAGCCTCGACCCTCCCCTTACGTACGACCCTGTTTACCACGGCTTTTCGAATTTATGTCTCGTTACGGGACGTCATTTCCAGCAGAAACTATCAAATAAATTCGGGAAGGAGATCCTTGCAGATTGCCGTTCGTGCGTCCACAGAGTTTGCCGGAATCCCTCGCAAATCTGTCGAGCGCACCTCCTCTATTCCTAGTACCTTCGGAAAAGGCGAGAGGGAGAGAGAGAGGTGTTCTCGGAATATTTTGGATAATCGCGGCGAACAAGCGCATTCGTGCGCTTTACGAGACGATTCGTGCGCACGACTCACCTTCCGTTTGCATAGATGCATCGGATGCACAAGTTTTCGTGGTTTTGACTGGCTCGATAGAGTCGAACGATTCCGCGTTAAAAGCTGGCTCGGTCGAATGCGATTCGCGAGGGTGGTCAGGGTGGCCAGAGAGAGGCCAGAGAAGGGGTGTCTAGTTGCGAATGGGCAAAGACCGAGCGGGTTCTTTTACCGGGAGATAGAGAGAGAGTGAGAGAGAGGGGGAGGGGGGAGGGGGAGGAGGGACCGGTACCGTAGGAAAACGCGATATTATCGCCGCAGAAATATTACTCAGAAAATTGCCACCGTGACTCCGAGCAGCCTCGTTAATTACCGTGAATTACCCATAATTATAAGGAGCGTAAAAGTTTTTACTATCGTCGTGGGACGAGCCAAGCGCGGGACTGTATGATGCAAAGCCTCAATGGGCCCACCCTGTCTGTAAATCCACCAAGATATCTAACTTACACTTTTGTAATTTAAGGTAGCTCCAAGTGCCGCCGCGACTTCTCTCCAGGTGAAATCTATCGATGCGTCACCTCGCGCTGCAACCACAATTCTACTCGTATTCATATCAATCCCCCTTCTCTACATCGTCCAACACCTTTCGATCCAACCTGGATAATCGAACGGTAGTCTACATATGTACATATGTACATCCGTACATCCAGCCGATTCCTCTCGAAAAAAAAGTCCTCACAACTCGTCCATTAGTTTACCTACCCTTCTTTCCACCGAGCTTGCCCTGTTACTGCTTGCGGAAGCAATTTGTCGACGATAGAAATTCAAACGATTCGATATACATCGCCGTTCGTATTTAAGGCCGATGCGTACGAACCGCGTGTCACACCGTTACAATGAACCTGAACATCCATCAGTCAATGCGAATGCACTCGTTCGTTCTTGATAAACGGACGTCCACGCTTTATGGGCCACCTGTTGCACCTACGCGCGACTCCTCGTCGAACTTTTAGTCTTTGCATTCGGATCCGGAAGAAAACATCGTCGTCGAGATCGTTTTCGAGCGTGATGTTGCCGCTATTGCTGTTGCTGCTGCTGCTGCTGCTGCTGCTGCTTCCACTGCTACTGCTGCTACTGATGTTTCGCTCGAAAATACGTTCATCGCAGCGGCCAGTGATTTCCGAGATCTCTTCCTTCATCTCTCACACTTGTTTCGGGAAAGCACTCTATAACGAGCTAGCGAAAATACTCGTTCAGGATGCGGCACCATAACAAAGAGAACAAAGTCAAACTCCAAATCCTCCAAGATGTTTAGTCCGTTACGAATTACCGGTAATCCAAACTTTACTTCTGTTGAATCGAAATTGTGGTTGCTCAAGCAACCAGGTAAATAATCGTTCCACTTTTTCGCAAATTCTCACGGAAAGAACGTAAGAACAAAAGAAACGAGTCCTGTGAATTCTCTCTCTCTCTCTCTCTCTCTCTCTCTCTCGAGCAACGAAAGCAACGCTACCGCAAACATAGAACAACCACCACCATCACCGGTGGATACAGGCACGGTTTTAACACGGCTCGTGCATTTCCCTAATGATTTACAAGCATTATTGGGTATTAATTTCAATCTACACTCACAGGGGATAGAATGCCGTGTGACGTGGCTCGACGCGGATATATCAAAAGGTCGGGAGAGAGGAAGTTGGGTAGGGGGTGCAGAGAAAGCGCGAAACTGAGAGATTCAAGGTATGCGAGAGAAAGAGAATATAGAGTGGTAAAGAGAAAATGTGTGTGTGTGTGTGTGTGTGTGTATGCGTGCGAATAAGATAAAGATAGACAGATAGTCGGATAAATAGCTAGATAGATGGATAGAGGGGAGAGAGAGAGAGAGAGAGGAAGGAAAATAAGAGCGAACAAGGAAACACATGGAAAAGGACGATAGATAGATAGATAGATAGATAGATAGATAGATAGATAGATAGAGAAAGAGCGTGTGTGTGTATGCATGTGTGTAGGTGTATAGGGGGACAGCTCGACGCCACACGTCGCGGGCTACAAATCAACCGTTCCGAACAAATTATGAATGATATATTCGTTGTGCCCGCTTGATATATGCGTATCTCCCGTCGGTACCGCCTGACTGCAGCCGTGGTAACGTTTCGAAAATCCGTCCGTACTTTCTAGGTAAACATTCGTTTTTCGGGTGCTAAAAATTCACTTGCACGCGCAAGTCGATTCAAGGACAATTTCCAATTGGTTCGCACGATGAAAGATCGCGAGCACAGACTTGCTCGTATCTCCTTTACGTTCGTAAAGAGACGGGTGACGAATGCGGAGGACGAGAAAAGATCCAGGACAGGATTAAGGGGTTCGGGAGAAAGAAACAAAGGGGATCTGAAAGGCGACTGAGGCTCAAAAGAAAAGTGAAAATCGAAGCAGGAAAATGATAAAGATAGTGAGGCGACGAGACGGTACGATGTTACTAAACTTCGGAAACACAACGAAACCGCGCAAAGTTGAAACGTTTGAAACACACTCGACGTATACCGTGCCGAATTTGTACCTAACCCGCGCGCAATAACTTGCCGCTATAAAAGCTATCGACAAATCAAATTTTGACATGATTCACTGTCCAGCATAAATTCCAGGATTCAGGCTGGAGAGACGACGGTGACACGGACATGTGTTTCATTCTCTCGTTCTCTCGTTCTCTCGTTCTCTCGTTCTCTCGTTCTCTCGTTCTCTCGTTTTCTCGCCAACGCAAAGTTCCTGCCTTTCTCTTTTTTCTCTATCGCGCTCGTGACGTGGCTATTTATCGTTTTATACACCCAACCAACAAGCTTCGCTATCGTTGCACGCGACTCGTTCACGAGCATTTCGTTCGTCGATCCTTTGCTGTTTTACCTTTCTTCTTGTGCTCTAATTTGTCTCGGTCTCGGGTAAGTACTTGCAATATACACATACATGCATACATATGTATGCATCATACAGAATTCGCGCGCGCAAAGCTAGACAAAAAAGACGCGGAGAAAAGGAACAGAAATAGGATCGGATATTGTCGCGCACGGAAGAAAGCTTCTTCGCGTAGCAGGCGTATATCTTGCCCCTCTCTTTCTTCCACGTTGCATACCCGCGGCGAAATCTGCAATTCGAGGTACGAAAGAAAAGAGTAGAAGAAATCTAACATTCCCCGGCGCCGTTCGTTCGATGGAACCGCACAAAGGATCGTCGCGTCTTTGACTTTCTTCCCTTTTCGTTAAGGTTAATCAGCCAAGGAAGTAGCTACAGTATAGCTCCCAGCAGAGAAGAAAGAAGCGGAGGGGAGTGGGTGGACAGGTATGAAATTATCGAAAGCAAGGGAACGAGGTGCGGATCTAGACACCTGGTGTCCGTGTGCGATAGGTCGAGAATAAAGAAGAGAAGAACGGAATTCGCTGGAATGACCAGTTCAGCTCAGACAGTGGCATCGAAAACTGGGTTAAAAAGCAACGGAAACGCGCAGTTCGCGCGTCGAGTATCGTAACTCAGTTTCGTTAACTGGTGGAACATCGTGGAAGGAGCAAGGAAGCGCGCTAGGGTTATAGTATTCGAGATAGCGAAGCGAAGCGTGGGTGGAACGGGGAAAGCAATCAGAACTTGGGCCATTGCTGGATATTACGGAGACGTGAGAGATGTCTCCTCAATCATATTAATTGCCGAGATAACCGCTGCTTCGACGGCGCCCACCACCGGTGCTTCTACGTACATAGGTCCACCTTACCAACTACTAACGCGACCGAATTTTCTAACGCTCGAACGCCCAACTTTCTCTCCCTCTTGCCAAATCGACCGACCCGCCAATCCTCCAACGTCTCGTCGAATTATCTGAATTTTCATTCTTCCCACAGGATGACCAAACAGTGTCCCACGAGTTCCACTGTTCCACGCCTGCCCGAAAAGAAAGAAAGATGGTTCGTCTCTCCTTGAAAAGAATCCCTGACGTATGCAACAGGTATTGCTCCCCCGCCCCTCCCCAACCCTCTCAGTTCGTAAACCGATAACAACTGCTGAATCTTCACGCCGCGTCTCTGAGTAGCATCGTCGAGAAGGATTCGCGACTTTGCCAGATTCCGTTGTGCCCCCCTTATCTTCGATGCCTCCTGAATCGCTAGCTCGACGAGAACGAGAAGAGAAGAGAAGAGAAGAGAAGAGAAGAAGGGTCAGTTTGAAACTCGCTGAGCAAAGCCGAAGAGGAAAAAGCTAGGACGTGCTTCCAAGGAAGGAATCCTTACTTCGTCGCGTTCCCCCTTCTTTCCCCTTACAATTATCTTTGAACAGTTTAGCATCGATATTTATCGATCCGTTCGTCCGTTGACCACGTACGCGGTTCTTATCCGTCGCGTAAATGGCACGTGTTACGGTTATTTACCCCTTTATTTACCGTTCATCGGGTAAATTCTGTCCACGTATCGAGTCTGCGTCTACGGAACAAGTCGAGCGATTCTTCAGCTAATCTCGTCGAAGAATCGTCACAGCTCGCGCCTGCTGTACCTTTTCGGAAACGTCCGTGTGAAAGAACCGATCCAACGTTGATCGGAGGAAGGTGCGAGAATGATAAGAGGCCCTAGCGGCAGCGGTAATGTTGGAAATATTCGCGTTTTATTAGGTCGATCGACGGTGGATAATCGGCGACAATCAAGTTTCACGGCGGTGATTGGACGGGCGTACTCCGATGCCAAATGCAGCTGCATATGCATGACGCAATCTCGACTATCCACATCCGCAAGCCTGTGCGCGATGGAGAACCGTCAGAGGAGGACATCGGTACGGGGGTGAAACAGAGAGAGGAACGGAGGGAGAAAATCCGCGCGTGTACGAGAGCAAAGGGAAGCGGGAGAAGGAGGAGGTGGAGGATGTGGAGGAGGGGCGAGCAAACAACGCGAACGATGCGAGCGGTGCGAATAGCGAGCTAGAGCAAAACGGAACGAAGCGAGGGGAGAGCGGAGGTTCGATTCCCACCGCGGTGTGTCATTACTCGTCATTATCCACCTATCGCATCGCTCAGCAGTAACTATCTGACCGTTACTGTTACAGTAGCGCGCGGCAACCTGGATGCGGCCGTGCCACCAGGCTGGCTTACCGGCAATTCAACCGTCTCCCTAGTCTAGTCGTATCCCGTGAATCATACGTTCGAGAATAATCGGGGAAATTCATCGGCCGCAGATACCCTATACCCTCGACTGCGTCGCGTTTTGCGACACGGCTCGCGGCCGACTCCGCGAGACCGACTACGCTTTGACGTAAGATCGAGCAAAGCGACTAAACCGTAGAGGTTTCCGGCCGGTCGTGCGCACCCGGATGTTATTGGCAGGAGAGTGGAGCCATTAGTCGCGATGATGGATGCCTGACAGCAACTCCTACCTCGGTCAGCCTCCTACCCCGCCGACGGCAGTTATAGTAAGTAATGGGTTTGCTCTCTACCCTGAGAAAGCCTCCGCGCGCCACCATTCCCCGCCAATCTCTTCTCCGTTTCTCTCCTCTCCGTCTCTCCTGCAATAACAACAAATCTTGCCTATATTAATTTCCTGACAGACATTACTCTTTCCCCTCGGTTCACGGGGTAAGAGCTTGCGAAAAGTTTCTCGACGAGAACCGGGCGCGCGCGACCGTTCCTAAACTAGCAAACTACCGCAGAGAGTTCTCCTCCAAGTCGAAACGTATCGCGACGCGTATACCTTTCTTTTCGTCCCTCTTTTTCCCCTCCCACCCTCCCACCCTTCCTTCCTTCCTTCCTTCCTTCCTTCCTTCCTTCCTTCCTTCCTTCCTTCCGTCCGTCCGTCCGTCCGTCTTTGCGAAGACAAAATCTATGCGATCTATTCGTTGCTTTATAGAAAGTACCCGGCTTGAGAACTCTATACGCGGTACGTTGTTGCGTACTCGTAGAGGTATATACATACATATGTAGGCCACGTTGAACAACGAACGCGTACCTACGAAAGGGGAAAGGCGACTTTCCGTTCTCCACCAACGCTCTACGCACCAGTCGTGCACATCTTCCCTCCTTTGCCTCACACCTACACCATATAGGTGTACTCTCTACCCCTTTCCCACCCTCTCCATCTACCTCTCCTGCTTACACCCATCTACGTATATACACACGTACGTTTACGCTTTGCTCGTTATCTCTGTTCCATACACGGCACTTTCACGCTCCGACCTCTACCTGCTCCCAGATTCCCATCCTCATCCCCATCATCATCCTCATTCCCATTCTCGGCCACGTCCCCATCTCCATCCCCCTTCCCCGTCCCTCGTCCCGTTCACCCTCGTTTCCCAATCCCCACCTCCCTTAAATCATTGATTGTTGCATTATCTGTTATTGGCAATGCAATTAACCCCTTACGGTAAAACAACGCTAACTCCCCTTCCCTGACTCGCCTGATAGCTCTCCCTCTCTCTCCTTCCCTCCCTCCCTCCCCCTTCCCGTTCTGTCCAGCTTGCACCGTACAACCGTTGCAACTGCAACTACAAATACGATCTCGTGATTATAACAGCACGATTGGTTCCGTTGCACATGCATTAGATACACCTTGAACAAAGTAACGCGTCAAAATACGTGGACGTATATATGCAAATGTTACTCGAAGAGGTAGTCGACTCAACGTTGCGAAATCTTGCCGATGAAAAGCATGTGCTTTTCTCGCTGCCCCTTCACGGTCGGAGAGAGGGGGGGAGAGAGAGAGAGAGAGATCCCTTTCCCCTTGTGGTTATAATTGTGAAATTTCGCGCGTCCTGTACAGTAACCACCTCGTTTCCCATTTCCCTACGCCACGCATATTCTATCTGGTGCGTTACATCGCGTTCACGATCAGGTGCAATTACGAGCAAGTTAATAATCGTTGCGATTAACGCGGTCGTGTTACAGGAATGCACCCGGTACAGCCCGTAATCCGTTCGAATCGATCGAAAAGCTCGCAGCTTTTGGCCAACGCGTCGTTCGATCTTGAAGAAGCGGAGGTTGCTCTATTCGAAATGTCGAAGGCAGGACGAGAAGGCGAACGCGGCCGTCCGCGTAATATTCCGCTTCGGAAATGGTTGCGAGGAAGACGAAGAGAGGAAGAACACTCGTTGGAAGAATTAGCGGCGCCGAGAGAAAGGCAAAGGACACGCAAAGACCGGCTTAAGGCGCGTTGAATCATAACGAGGACTTATGCCGAAAGCCTGCAACGGGAAGCCGCTGGGCTGTCTCCGTTCCCTCCTCTCTGCCTCTCTGCCTCTCTCCTTCTCCCTTTTCTACGCATCTATCCGTCCGTCTCTGTCCGTATCAGCCATTACTCTTCCATTTTATGCCGATGCTAAAGCAACCAACCGCCTCGAGCATCCCCTACGCCCGTCCTTTCCTCGCTCCCTACCTTTTCACTCTCTCTCCCTCTCTCTTTCGCCCTCTCTTTGATCGCCACACGCGTCGCGCAGCGCACCGGCGAAACTAGCGCACAACCACCACCTATACACACACACACACACGCAAATCTCGTATCCTAGGTTGGCTTGTAAACGTCGCAGCGTTACCTACTTCCTACCCAATATACCGGGCTAATTTCTCGGGCGAAAAAGAACTCTTTCTCCGCGCCGACATCGCGCTCGATCTTTTATCGAGATCGGATACGATCGGGCCAAGTATCAAGCCGTACTCCGATACTCGTATCGGTGGACCTCTATGTCCGTTTTAATGCGCGCGCCTAGATAATTGGCTCGATGCTGTTAGCTAGTTCCATTAGGAAGCATCTTATTGGCCTTAAGGCGCTTATTACTACTCTTAATTGCAGAAACGCGCGCTTTTACTCTTATTAACCGTCGGCGACGAGTACACCCTAATAGGATAGCGTTATAACCTCCTGGATAATGTGTTTTCACGCGCATCTTCTTGTCCACGGGGTTTCTTATCTCCTCTTACGGAAGCATCGCGCGTCTCGATCGAGGAGGGAGAGAAGGAACGGAACCGCACCAGGGAGAAAAAGCACCGATGAAAAAATTAGGAGGCGAAAGAGATGCGAAGGCGAAAGGAACGCGGTAAAATACGAGGCAGAGAAACAAGATCCTGCAAGTTTTCGTGGAAAGCTTAAGATACTATGCAGTTGAAAAGGGGGAAAGAGAGGAAAGTGAAAGGGAGGAAAGAAGCGAAGGAAGCGAAGGAAGCGAAGGAAGCGAAGGAAGAAGAGGTAGGGCGAATCGACTGGAACGGACGTACGAAAGATCCAGACTGGTTCCAGCTTCGACGTGCATTGTATGTACCGAGGGGTATCCATTAGGGACAGAAGTATTCGCGCGCGAGATATATCGACGTCGCCCTGGAGGATTTATCGTGACAGCGGCGCTTGAAGGGATTGTAAATCCCCGTTTGAGGATCGCTGATACCAAGTTTTATGTGGGACATTAGTTGGGTGGGGCGTGGTTGAATGGTGCGGAGTCGAGAATAGCGCTGGAAAGACGAGAGGAGACACGGGCAGAAAGAATAGGAGAGAAAGAAACAGAGGCCAGGAGGGGTAAATGGTGGTGGGAATGCGGCGAGGAAGTAAGAAGCGCCGCGCCTCGCCGCGCCACGCCGCGAGAAAAGAGGGAGAGAGTGCAAGAGCAAGGGGGAGCAGGTTCGGCGCAATAAATTAGCCCGAAATGAAAGACAAATCGCCTCGGAGCTGTCCGCCCGTTCGCCCAACGTGATAGAAGTGCGCGGACCTAGCTGATGCCGACTGCTACTGCCTCCTCTTTTCCACCTTCCATCTTTCTACCACCCCGACTCCTTCCCCTGCTTTCTCCCTCTCCCTCTCCCACTCCCTCTCCCTCTCCCTCTCCCTCTCCCTCTCTCCGCTGGCGAATTCTCCGTAGACCAATCCTCGCGGGCTCAACTGAGAAAAGAGACTGAGAATGTCGCTTCTTCCGACTTTCTCTCCCCGAAGTTCTTTCGACTTGGCCGCGTGTCACCGACCACCTTGACGGACGGCTGTCGATACGCAGGGGACCACCACCGGCAACTTTCTCCACACGTCCTGACAATTCTCCCCTTCTCAATTCTCTCATCTTCCATCTTACTTCGATCCTTGCTTCCCACCTTCTTCATCAAGGTAGTCAAGTTCTTCTATCTTCCCCTCGTTTGCAACGCGTTTATCCCTTCCGTATACTTTTGTAGTTTAGTTCAGTGCGTTGCGCAGCGCAACGTAAACGAGATACTGTAATTTTCCAAAAAGCTCTCCCTCCCATTTTGTTACATCGCGCAAGGGTTGTCCAGAAAATAATTCATAGAGCAATCGCGGCAACAGCACCACCAGCAACCAGCTACCAGGACGAGCACACTGTTGCCGAGTGTCTGTGGCGAAATGAACGTTTTAATTCCCCTCCATAAAAGCCAACGACAAATCAAACGACTTTGACATGATTAACTGGCGGGCATAAATATCGGTATCAATGCACGTGCACGTGCAATGACGCGTCGCGCCATACCCCTCTTTCTTCCTCTTTTACCCCCTATCTATCCACCCACCTATCCACCTATCCATCTATCCATCTAACCATCTACCACCCATCTATCCATATTTTCATCTACTCGCCTATTCGTTTCCACCTCCGTTTATTTATTTCTCCAACTATTTCTTCTCCTCTCTTCCACTCTCTTCCACTTGCTCCACGTGTATTATTGCTACCTTACTTATACACATACGCAACCTAACCATAATTACACTTGCCCGCTCTTTCCCATCTATTCTATCCCATCTTTCAAACCGTATGCACGCACCTAGGTATTTACACAGTGGTGCGCGCGTACAAAACAAGAGGAGAATATCAAGTGCAACCGATACCAACTGGAAAAGTAAGATTGCTCGTTGAAAAGTGTTGCTTGTGTGCGCAACATCATCGCAACAGCGATTGTATGCAAATGCCAAAGTAGCCACACGTTCTTCCTTCGAGACGAACGTCCACCGATCCGTATCTACTTTCCAAGCAGTTCGAACAAAGAGAACGATCCTACGGACGAATATTTCACGGATTCGTCTCCATATGTATACAAATCCATCGACGCTGCGAACCTTCCCTACCATTTCTCCATTTCTCCATTTCCCGGCAGAAAAGAGCGCCAACAGAGGCAGCCTCTTCTAATTCGACCGTTCTTTCGCAAACATGCCATAAAGGTCGAGAATTTCAGGAATCCTTGGAAAGTTGAAAAACTTTCCGGCTGGTATATGTAAGAAACTGGGTTACGGCAACAGGTGGGTACTAAAGTAAATATACGCACATTACGTCTACTCCTTAGGACCGTGGAAGGATCGTTACATATTTGAATTTTTCTATTATTAAACGTCACGCTTCCGCGACGCTCCTTCTACCCACGCATCGCGCACGCTTAAGCGTTCACCCGGATATCGTCGTCGTCCGTTGCTGGTTGCTGCCTGCTCGCCCGACCCCTTCGACCTTCCACAAATCTTCGATTCGCGCCCGCCAACATTTTTGAAAGCTTGTCTTCGCCAGAACCTGCTAACCGAATTAGCAGTGCTGCGCGGTATCGTCCTTTCGAGAGAGGGGGAACCGTGGAAACTTTTCGCATCCGTGCGCGCAACGCACGTTTTGTCTATCTTCGACAAAAAGGAATCTTTAACATTTTGTTGTAAATGCCGATGCCGTTAACAAATCCCTAGAGTATACCAAGCGGTTCGAAGGTAAACAACGCCGAGTCTCCGCACCTGCGTACACCATTAAAGTCTACCGTTAAATATTAACCTAGACATTTATCGTACGTAATACGTTCGACGGTTTGTACGAGCTCGTAAACAACGGAGTCGTTTCTTTCCCTACCTATGTATCTCGATTCTCGCTCGATTTTTAGATTACACAATATCTAAACCTATTCGGCTACTTCTATTCGCTCCCCCATATTCCACAGGCTAATTACCCAATAATCCGTCAAATATCAAGATGAAGATAAAGAAGCTTCGTAAAAGCTTCCATCGTCCCCACCTTGATTAGCTTCTTTCTGTCGTAACGCCGATCGAGAATTCGTTCTGAATGGAATTCCTGCGTCTACAATTATAGGAACCTGCATGTATCCTTCGATATGGGAAAACTAGCTAGGGCAACAAAACCTGCGTTACACCTCGATATAGTCACATCCTTCTATGCGTCGTACACTATACCGACCGAGTACGGAAACACTTCTTTATCTTCTACTGTTAACGAGGATCTACGTTATCGATAATTACCATTACCACCTGCTCGTACAACACCGACAACACTTATTTTCAACACTAGGTAATAAAAATATTGGTCAATTCATTTTAACGAAGAATATACGAATCACGTCTTCTCCGCGACCCTAATTTTTCTCGTTCGGTCAACCACCATTCCAATGAAATTTAACGTAACAAATACACTTAAACTGTCTTACCTTATCGATCTCTACATGCGTGTGTATCGTATAATGGTAATACCCTGTCGATAATAGTACCCCATGTATAATACGAGTGTAGCCCTATTACAAAGAAATATCTATAAATATTTTAATATTTTGAAGGAGGGGTTGGGGGAGGGGGGTTGTTTTCTCTATCGTAACAAAGCCCTGAAGAAAGTATACTTGTAAGGAAAGTATACTGCGATCTACATCCGTAACACTTAGGAATTAATCGTACATGTCATACGTGAAATAAAAATGAATATCGTTTACGAAAATGACCTCACTTTTACCTATTGCCGGCAACAAACCTATTTTCACAGGTCCTACAGATGTCTCCATAATCTGATTCGTAAGATAAGAGCAAGCTTTGTTAAATCGAAACGTTGCTTTACGTAAATAAATATACCAGCTGCAAAGAATACTTAGCTTTATCGATCGCATTCCCCGAAACCATCCTGCTTTCCATCTAATCACTTCCACCGACGCATCAAAATGTTAAATCGTACGATAAACGAGCGTAAAGACCAATGTCAAAATTTAAGCAATTTCACGAAGGAGATCAATCGAGAAATTGTACAAGTTGCTTCCACCTTGGATTGGACGATCGAAGGTATAGAAACTGATGTAAGTACGCCGATATCTTTCTAACGTGAAGACAAAGCTATTCTATCGTGTATCTGTTTAGAACGACGATAGGCTGATTTGCCCGTACGATCCTTCTCACCAAATGGGTAAAAAGATATTGGACCAACATTTAGAATCTTGTCAGTGGAAACGTGAGGGTTACGATGAATTCGACGTACCGTTGCCTGAATCAAGTTTACCATCCGACTCGTACTCTTCGATAAAAATGGGTAATTATTCAATTTTACTAACAACATTTATAATGACCCAAAGTACTCGGG